>JALBWW010000008.1:20683341-21883341 GCA_023212625.1 Styphnolobium japonicum
TTAGGAAATTAAATAATATATATCTTCTCATAAATTCAAAAATTGAATTGTTTTTTCCCGACATTAGTTATAAATATTTCACTTGTATTCACATAAGAAATTAAAATTAAAAATTATAAGATACAGGCTAACAATAGAGTCTAAGGAGTAGGAGTATTTAATACGAATACATATCTGATATCAATACGATAAATAGTTTAAAATATCCGTGCATGAGATCATTGCTTGAAAAACATGAAATCGCCGTATGATCGGGGTGCTGACTCCCAGGTCAAAAGTAAGGTTTAAGAGTGTCTAATCGTGTGATAAGGGGTGGTATTTGGGTTTTCCAGACATGTCTTGTGATGGTAGGGTCTTCCATACATGTATATTGTATTGTATATAACATTGAGACTTGTATATTATAATAGAAGTATATATAATAAATGTTTTAAGCTTGGTTTGGTATAATAAAAAAGAAAAAAATGAATAGAGAATTGAAAGAGTTATCATTTATCTTATTTATTATTATTTAATAAAAAAATAGATGTTTTCTTTCTTTTATTTGATTTTATTAAGAAAAAAAATTAAAATATATGTAAATAAATATTAAATTATTTTATTACTCTTTATCTAATAAAGTAGATAAAATTAATAAATTGAATAAAATAAAAAATTAATTTTATTTTCTTCTTAATCTTTCTAAAAAAAATAATGTAAGATTCATAAAAAAAAAAAATCTGATTCTTTTCACTCTTAAATTGATATTAAAAAAAAAGAAAGGTATTCATTTCTTTTCTTTATACCTATTTTATAGGTACGAAACATAGCATTAGGGTCAATAGCCCTTCTTATGCCTATTTTTATTTTTTTTTACCGCTACTGCGGTTTCCACTTTAATATATGCTTCGTGCATGTTTGGTTTAACATTTGTCCAACCAAAATCGACGTTTGATCTATCCAAAATCACTTTGCTCTTTTTCATCTTGTATAGTTTGCATTTGAGACTGGTCAAACAAGAGTTTGCGGCTGAACGCCCGTTTAAGTAGAAGTGAAATATTGTTGCTTTTGCGTTGGGTGCATTGGATTGATGGAGATTTATGAAAGAAAAAATATTAATGCTCTCAACGATAATCTTCTCACTCTACCCGTCTCTGCCTTCGCTATTCCACTCCACTCTCTTCCAGCACGTGGTGCGAAATGGATTCCAAATCATAAGTGATAACAACAAAATTTGGGTATTACAGGCAGAATAAGGGGATTAGCATTTCTGTCTAGGCATTTTTTTGGCTAGCTTCTTCCTTGCATACGCCACGCCCTGTTCTGTTCTTGTATCCACTGTGCTTCATCCATTCCCTTGGCTTGAATCAAAGGTGGGGTTGCCGGAATGGGCAATTGGACCACCAAGAGGTTTGAAGAAGCCGAAATCTGAAGACCCTTTTGAGGAAAAGGACCAGTCCCATTTTGGGAGATGTCAAGAATTACAACAACAAATAGGTGGGTAATGTCATTTGAGCTAGCAGGGGATTTGGGAGGCGGTGAGGAGTTGAGAGTGGAGGGTTGATTTTCGAAGTATTAGAACACTCCGTAGAGGATAACTTCTAATTTGTAAGATTAAATTATTATTTTACTATTCAAAACTTAAAAAAAAACTCATTTTTAAGCTTAGCAAATGCTATGTACATTGATAACAATGTTCATAATTCATTTGCGAATAAAACTCATTTTTTTAAATGGTGTTATTATTTTAAAAAGTTAAAATATTATATAATTTTTTTAATTTAATAATAGCATCAAAAGTTAAAAATTATTATAACATTCATAAGTATAAGAGCAATATAGATAAAGAAATATGAAACCCATATTCTTTTTAGTAATAATATATTTAAAATTAATTTTGACCAATAGTATTCAAACAAAATTAATTTTGTCAAAATTAATTTTTAAATAAAATTTTTAAAATATAAAATCACTTTGTTACAAATTTACTTTTGATCAAAATCAAATTTACGCAACGAATTTCATCCAAAATTTTGTTTGTAAAATCTAATTTAAACATAAACAAAGGGTGTGTTTTCAAAATAATGTTGGCAATCAAAATTTGCCGCGAATGTAGCACCAACATGTTTGGCAACTTCTGGACTAAAATCATGTCTAAGTACAACGTGATTTTAACGCTTCAAACACAAGCAATATTACAGTGAAAAAGGAAACTCATTTGTGTATGTATGAAAGAAATACTCTTATAATTTGATATTATAATATTATTTTAATAAGATTTAAATAAATATAACTTAATAATTTCTTAAAAATATTATTATAGTTATACTTAATGTAATTTTATTTTACCTAAAAAAACTTAACTTTTAAAATAATTTCTTTTCTCATTAATTTATTTATAATCAGTTTTTTTAACAATCTAACTCAATAACTTATGCCATGTTTCGTAATTACACATTAAAAAGTAATTTTTATGAACACTATCTAAACAACATTCATTTTAACAAAATCAATTTTTAGATAAAAGTTTACAAACATAAATCATTTCACTCAAACTTACTTATGACTCTAAAATCGTGCATGTTTTGGAAAGATTAATTTTTTCTCATAAAAGTTTTTTCCCTTATAAAAGCTGTTTTATGTAAAGTTTATCATGTTTGATTAAGTAATTTTAGTTATTTCAAAAGTTTTGGTAGATAAATACTCTTTTGCTCTCAACTAAATAACTTTTTTAATCATTTCATATATCTTTTGACAATTTAATACATAAAATTGATTCTTTTTATATAATCTAAACAATTTTTTTTAATCTTAAAATTGATAATGAATTAACATATCCAAACATAAATTAAATTTCTCATGATTGATTTTGTAGAAAATCGATTATACACGTAATTAATTATTAATATAATTTTTTTTTCACAACTAATCTAAACACATTCCAAGTTTGTAAAATCAGGTTCATCCAAAATTAAGTTTCTAAAATTTAATCCAAACACACACTAAGCGTGTTTATATTAGATTGATTTTGTAAACTTGATTTTAAATTTGTAGGGAAGTGATTTATGGTATTTCAATAATGCTGACAATAATCACTTCCGAATATATAACTACCAAAAAAATGTGTTTGGCTGTGTGTATTTAGTTTAAAATTTTAAAATATTAAGAGTCTTATTTAAAAAATATACACTGAAAATTTTCTACCAGAGAAGCAATTTTGCATCCTAAATCACGTTAGGATGACCAATTTAAATTCTTCCATCCGAAGTGTACGGTTCACATATCGTGGCTTTGTTTTGTTTTTTTTTTGTTTTTCGAAAAACTTATTTAATAATGTCTTTGTAATTAGAATCCTATTTCTTAATTTTCTCATTTAATAGTAGAATGAAAAAAATTCCCCGATTCATTGATTAATCCTTTTTATCAGCCAGCGAAGGATCGAGTCCAAGTCTTTGGGAGAAGAGAACCATATAATAAAAGACTTCACCAACTTAAACCTATCATTTTGATATTTTCATCCAACCCTGCGGCAAGGACAACACTAATTGACACACAACCACCCATGAGCTTTATTGTCAAATGCTAATTAAATTAGCTCGCAAGCCTGTTAATGGTATATAGTGATAGTTCACGAGTTCAAGAAGTTCTGATTTCTGAGTTGGACAAAAACGCAGTTGACAACATGACATATGAGAGCTACATGCAGATATACATGAACTATAATTTCTACACTTAAATTTGGAGTAGCTTGGCCTACCACATGAAGAATTAAAAGATATTATTAGCCAACTTCAATTATCATCATTAACTTTTTATGTTAACGCCTGTTGGTTGTAGGAATTAAATGCTTTCATCTCCTTCACCAGAATTATGTGGTTTTTAATCACACACGTCTCAAATGAGATTTTGATCATTATTGAATGAATTCGCAACCCTCTTGGACTTCGACTGTTGCAAGAACGTCTCATAGTTGATTCTTTTTTTGGTGCACCTCATAATTGATATTTGCCTAAATAAATGTTAGCCACATTTTTATGCTTCTAAAGTTTTCTAGAAAAATGGAATTTCATTTAATAAACAGCTTAATCACATTTATAACAGTGATATTTTACAATTTATTTACTGAACTGTAGGTGATATGCTGATATCTGTTAAGTCTTAGCATATGCATGCACATTTTTTATACGGAGATCATCACCATTATTGCAGCCATGATTTATCCACCTGAACACAATAGATAACTTTCATGGACGAAAAATTACTTGAACCGAGAAAAAAGAAGAAGAAGAAAAGAGCAAATTAAGATTGAGTGGAGGAACCAAAAATCCAACACCAAAACTTTCAAATTTGCTGCAACGAAAGTCATATTTGAAGATTGATCGAACAAGTAAAATTATTACAGCTACCATAAAACTTAGTATACTTATGAGAATTGAAAAAATGGCAGGGGCTGACAAAAGCAGAGAAAGCTAGCGCCAGGCCAGCAGTCCAGGCTGTTCTGTTTTCCTGAGACCAAGGAGGAAAGATGGAGAATAATTTTAGTGTGGTACAACCTAAGAAACACATTTATTTCTTCTCAATATGCTCCTAACAAGCACAGAAGGTAATTAAGAGCTTTCCTCAGTTTTGTTGGGTTTTCCACTCTTCCTCCCCCCCCCCCTCTATAATAAAATGGAAACAGTATCTATTACCAAAAAAAAAAAAAAGGAAACAGTATCTCTTAACTGACCCATCTTTCTTTCAACTAATTTCATTAGTTTTTGGTCTACTTTCATTTTACAATCAGGAGTCAGGCACTTACTCTAATATACAGGCAACAGAGATAAATAGTTTAAGGGCAGTTAATTAAGGGGACAAATTGAAACATGTCAATAAATGAGACATAGAAGGGTTGTCAAGGAGAAAATAGATTTTTGAGCTGCAATTAATGAATTAATTAATAAAGGAATTGATTTAAAGTGATAAGTTTTTACTTTAACCCCTAGTTGGAGTTAGGGATGGCACTCAAGTGAGACAAGGAGCGGGGGAACACCTACGCAGGACGAGGAGCAAGGGTGGGGAGTACTCCTCCACTCCCCATCCCCGTTAATACTCTCACTTCCCCTCTTCATCCTTGATTTCTGTCACATGAATTTTTTTTTCTTGTCTTCATTTTCTGTGTTGTTGCTAAGAACTTGAAATGTAAATAATAATAAAAAAAACCTAAAAGAAGAAGTAAAATTCAGTTAATATATGTATATATAAAATTGAAAAAAAAAACTTAAAAGAGTGAGATGGTATAGAGAGAGAGAGTGGAGATAACAACTTAAGCCTTCGAGTTAATTTTAATTTTTTATTTTAAATTAATATAAATATTAATAAAAGTGAAATAATAAAAAAGGATAAATTTATTAATATATATATATATATATTAAATAAGGATAATTTTGTGATTGGATGAGGACGGGTCCCCATAGGTCGCGAAATATGATCCCCGTCCTTGTCTTTGAATTGATCTGAGGCGAATTTTCTCTCTCATTCTTGTATTCATGTGAAAAATCTCTGAATTTGAGAATGTCCCTACGAAAATCCCTATATTTGAGGATTTTCTCCATCCCTAGTTGGAGTTTCCTTATAATAATGAATTCCCTCAATAACTTTGTTTTGAAAAGTGTTTCGCTTGTGCTCTAGTTTCTTATGGTCAAGTGCCCCACGCCTTCATTTTTAAACCATGAATCTCACATCAGATGTAAGAGTGCAAAACATGCAAGCAGTGCAACCATCATTAATTTATACACAATACAATCATCTACTGCTATAAATGCCCGTAAACAAATGTTCAATTGAGCTCCAAGTAGTCCAATTAGTCTCTACTTTCTAACACGTAGTACAATAGTATAATGGACAACTTCGAAGATGTCGCAGAGCCAGTGAGCCCTAGTGGGCGATACTTCAACACCCCGGTGCTATGTGCATATGTTTTCGGGTTTTTAGAATCAGAAGTTCCAATCGATGACTCTCAAACTATGTATTTGTTCAAAGATGTCTTTCTACCTATCAATCCACGCTTCTCCTCCATAATGGTTCTCACTTTCTGCTTCTTTTTTTCTTTTTTTTTCCTTGCAATTTTTCATAATTTTAACTTGTGCTTCTACAATATATGATGCTCCTTGAGAGCAGGTAAGAGACGAAGATGGCGAAATGAGGTGGAAACAAGTAGAGGTGAGGCCTGAAGACCATATCAAGGTTCCCATATTCCCCAAAACCGAGTCATCAGAATTGTATGACCAGTATTTTGATGAGTATGTGTCAAGGATATTAGTGGAAAGGACACCTCAAGACAAACCACTTTGGGAGGTCCATGTGATCAAATATCCAACAAGCAATGCTGCTGGCACCTTAATATTCAAACTTCACCATGCACTTGGAGATGGTTACTCCCTCGTGGGTGCTCTTCTTTCTTGTCTTCAGAGAGCTGATGATCCTTCTCTTCCTCTATCCTTTCCTTCGCGTAAGCCATCTGAGTCACGACCTGCCAATAAAGGCTTCTTCAAGCGGTTCCCTTCAACCATATTCTCCTTTTTCAACTCCATCTCAGATTTTGGATGGAGCATAGTAAAGAGTTCAATGATTGAAGATGACAAGACACCCATAAGGAATGGAGAGGAAGGTGTTGAGTTGCAGCCTTCTGTCATATCAAACATATCATTCTCTCTGGATCATATAAAAAAAGTCAAGTCAAAGCTTGGAGTGGTAAGATTAATATATAATTTGTTGAGTTTGGTGAAAATATTCAACTTGAGTCCTAAACCTTTTTTTTTAATTGTGGTATGTGTCTCATCAATTAAGTTATTAATACTATATCTTTTTGGTGTAACTGCAGACAATAAACGATGTGATTACTGGGGTAATTTTCTATGGGATTCGGCTATACATGCAAGAGATTAACAATAAGGCAACAACAGCAAATTCCACAGGATTGGTGTTGCTTAGTACTAGGAACATTGGAAGTTACCAGTCAGTCCAGGATATGGTGAAGGCTGACTCCAAATCTCCTTGGGGGAATCATATTTCTTTCTTACATGTATCGATACCCAAGCTAAGTCAAGCCAGTCTATCCAACCCCCTTGAATTTGTTTGGAAAGCCCAAAAGATAATCAAGAGGAAGAGAAAGTCTTTCACTGTTTTTCTTATTGGCTGGCTTTTAGATATGGAGCTGAAATTAAGGGGGCATGAGGTGGGTATATATATGTAGTTCAATTGGTCATTTCGGCATTCATAGTAACCCCACCCATAGTCTTTTGACTCTTTTCTTTGTTGTTTGTTTTTCAAAGCCTTCAACTATCAACATGTGAGCATTTGGTGTTGCAGGCAGTTGCTAAACATATCTATGGCACAATGAGAAACTCAAGCGTTGTTATATCCAACTTGATTGGACCAGTGGAACCTATGGCTTTGGCAAATCATCCTGTGAAAGGCTTGTACTTTACAATGACGGGTGGGCCTGAGGTTACCATCATCTTAACTCTCTAGTTGGCTACCACCTATAGTGGATAATAAAATGCAGCCTAAGCAATTTAACAAATCCTTGCTTGGAATGTTCCTCACGTATCATTTAGGAAGATTTTCGCACTATTAAGTACTCGTAGCCCATGATTAAGTACAATGGTAAAAATAATAAACATCGTTACTTTAAGGTAACTTTGTAGGGCCAAAAATAATATATATATATATATATATAATAAGTTTTTTGTTTTGTTTTACTCATAAGATGTCTCAATGATTGAATACTAAATACTCTAAAAAATAAGTTTAACCTATTGAGAACAGATGGAGTAGAGCTTATGAAAGTTGGATGAGCTGCCCTATTGTATACCTCAATTTTTTATGCATAAAAAAATGTTAGTTGACTTTATCTGCCTGTAATTAGTAATTCTTTTTCGAAGTGAAATTAGAGAAATGTTTTCTATAACATGCTATCCGTTGTGGTTGCAGAGTATAAATATTGCAGTTATGAGCTATATGAGAATATTAAGAGTTACCTTGAAAACACAGAAAGGTTTCATTGATGAGCAGAAGTTCAAATTCTGTATGGTGAATGCCTTTGAGGTCATATCCAAAGCAGCCATGGAGGTACCCAAGAAAAGTATGGGTTAAACTATCTACGACGAGAGAGAGAGGAGGGAAGCTTTGTTTGGTAGTTTGAGCAGGAGTTTCGTTACTTTTATATATTGTCTAGTATAATTTGGGTCACTCACATTGGCAGTCTTTGGAACAGTCTTAGACCTTACAATCCAAATAATTGAACACTAAGTGGAGATCCTAAATTCAATATTATTGAGTGCTAGATTGTAATTTGCATAAGTGAAATGGACTACTCCCATGGTATAGTTCAAATTCCAATTATGTCTATTTTCTTTGAACGTACGGTACTTCCCCCTCTTCCAAAAAATATTAGAAGAATTATTGTCTTTCTTATTTAATTTTATTTTTATCATATAAGCTTAGCCTTTTTATCAAAGTTTAAAATCTTTATATTCTAATCGTTTTAATATTTTGATTTTAGCTCTGCTCTTGGTTCTTGGCATGTTATAACATAACAATTCAGTTCGTCTAAAAAAAACAAAAAAGACGGGAAAAAATTCTCTACGTTCACACTTCTTCCAATTCAAATTGAATGCACTTCAATCACAAAAGCAAGACATAATATCTAGAAAGAAATATGTTAGCCAAAGTCAATCTATCACAAAAGCAAGACCTATGCATGTATCTAGAAAGAAATATGATAGTCCGTATAGGTCTAAATTGAGTTTGACAAATGTGGTTTGACTTAAAAATTTTGTGTAACATGTGATTTTGTTTTTTTTTGTTTTTGTGGTTATTTCTTAATTCTATTAGCACAAATCCACTTGTGGTTAGTTCACTATATTAAATTGAACAATATCAAATGTTTGAATTATTTCAACAGTGAAATGTTTGGACAATACAAACATAGCTTTTCAAAATTCTGTGCTACACAGAATAATGCAGATAGATAAATATTTTTTTAAAGTATGTAGTTACAATTTTTTTTTAATTTGGTTTCCTAAAGCTATCTCTCACCCAATTAGATGAAAAAATAACCCCTTTCGAATTAAATTAATGTTTAATTTCTAGGAATCATCGTTTCTTAAAGTTCAAATAGCCGCTATGCTGTGACCAATCAAGTTGAGTGATATGTAGTTGAAGGTATGTATGTATATTTACACTCATAATTTCATTTGAGTTTGAGTAATTATGCATAAACTTTTCTTATTAAACTTAAAACTACAATGCGTTCTCATACACAATTGATATTTTAATAAAAAGTATAATTATACATAGAGCAAATAATTATTTAAATTCAATAAATGTGTAAGTAATGTTATTCCACCAATCCAATGAACATTTTTTATAGTTAAATCCAATTTGTACAAAGTGGTTCGGGGAAATATCACTGTCACTCTTGATTGGCATTATATGCAGCACAAACCTTTGAGGAGTCGTGTCTATATCATTTAAACATTTCAATGTTAAAATTGTATATAAAAATTTCATAACAAGTGCTGCTCACTGTTTGGATTTAGAATAAATAATACCACATAAGGACTTTGTGCTAATGAAACTAGTTACAGGGAACAAAACGTCAGATTCAAAGCTATAGAGGGGAACGGATATGAATCAACTATTGAGGGGCTAAAATTATAAAAATAAAAAATTAAGATATTTAAATAAAAGTTTGTAAATTCAAAACTTAGATATATCATACATTTATCTAAATTGAGCACGACATTCTTTTATATAATAAACTTTATCAATGATTGAATTTATGTCAAACTTATCAGTAACATTATTTCAATATAAGTGACTAAACAATCAATTAAAAAATTCATCATCTAGCTTATTTCTAAATCTATTTTTAACAATATTTCTAGCTTCTACCTCCACAGCCACAACAAATTTCAAAAGAAAGGAAAGACCAAGAAACCACTTTTGATTTTACTAGTGTAAGTGGCATTGCATCAATTTTTCTCTAACTTAAATTTGTTTTTTACTCTTTGATAAAATCTCACTTATAATAATTGTGTCAATCCATAATTCATTAATTCAATTAATTACTTAAATTATAATCATAATACGGGCCAACAAAAGGCAATTACTACAGGGTCATGGCCTTTTACCTTCTTAATTGAAAAATATATTATATATACATTAAAAAATTATAAAATAGTTTGGGCCAAGGCTACTGCTAACCCCCCTAAATGATTCGATGATTTTGACCAAAATCACAAATGACAAATTAAATTTAACCATGTTTATTATAACTTTTTTAATGTGATATTTATATCAATTTAAAAAGTAAATTTAAATTTCTACATTTATAAAATATTAATGTGATATTATATCAATATAAAAATTAAATTTAAATTTCTATATTTATAAAAGAAATAAGTACCTAACAAATCCCTTATTTACATAATATTGTCGTATTGAATATGCACTAATAATTGCTGTATATATAAATAATATCTTATTAGCTATTAATTAGTCATTTATGAGGAGGATGGCACTGGGAGGCCATTTGGCCATGCATTCAATGCCAAGGGACCATCCAACTCAATTGGCTGATACTGATAGGCTAAGGGGGTTAGGATGATGGTCACGTGTACATAAACTCGGCCATTAAAAATAGTTTGTGTGGTTGCGTATGGTGCTAATTACCGGCCTAGGTCATGGGCTGGTGACTTCCATTGCAATTGGAAGAGCTAGGGTGGAGCCTACGTGGAGCCTACGTCATGAACAAATATCTTTTTTATTTAGTTAAAAAAATAGTTAATATTTCTTTTCTGGTAAAACAAATAATAGTTAATAGTTAATATTAACTGGAATCAGTGTAAATTATGACTTTAACAAGTTATTTTACCTGTTTTTTGTACAGATTATTTTATATTTTTATTCAAAATGATGGTCTTATGTATAATTCTGGTCTTATGTATAATTCTTATTTTGAATATGCTTAGTTTACAAAGTATTTTTTTTATAAAATTATTATAAATAGATGAAGAAAATTTTTAAATCAGAAAGAATGTATTTTTTTCAATTTATTTTACTTGTGTTTTGCACAAATTATTTTATATTTAAAATAATATTTTATATATAATTATTATTTTAGAGATGTTAAATTTATGAAGTATTTTTTAATAAAAATTCTTCAAAATAAATAAGGAAAACGTTATAAATTAATTTTTAATTTATGTTAAAGAGATTATCTTTTTAACTTTATTATTTAATTATTTAAATTTTAATTATATGCTTTGACAATACTTACCGCTAATATTGTTGTTTTTTTAAATTTTATTATTTCATTCTTTTTTTATAAAAAAAATTAACATGTATTTAATAATATTATTATATTTAATGATATTTTTAATTACTTCTCAAGGAAATTTTACTTATATATATATAGTTTAATATTTTCTTCATTAATTTTTTTTAGACTTCGTAAATTGAAAATTTTCATAATCAAAGAAATGAATAGATAGAATTTGATAGTGTATTGACAGATTATTCAGCTGTTTGACTCTTCACGCGATTGAATATGCATCAAACAAAGAAATTTTGGGACGTGTTTCAATTTTGAGCTAGTTTCTCACTGATTATTGCCCCAAGCTTCCAACTACCAGAGTTTTCATCTTGAACGTGAAACTAAGAAATGTGCAACCATCATTTATGTATCAAGGTCAAGGGAAGCTGTGTCTTATATCTATACACTGTACTGCTATATATCACGCCCATCGGTCCGGGCTTGGGTTTTGCAGCCAAATGTCTGATTGAAGTCCTAAAACAAGTCTTTCTCTCTCACACATACACACATACACTAGCACAATGGACAACTTCAATGAAGAGGTTCAAGAGCCAGTGAGTCCTCCTGGACAATATTTCAACAGCTCGGTGATATGTTCATATGTTTTTGGCTTTCTGGAATCAGCAGTTCTACTTGATAACTTACAGGCTATACCTTTGCTTAAAGATGTCTTCCTCCCTATCAACCCACGCTTCTCCTCTATCATGGTTCTCACTCTTTCTCTTCCCTTTTTTTTTTGTCTTCCATTTTTTGGTAATATTTCTCTTCCCTGTTTTACTGTTTTTAGTTTTTACTTTTTCAATGTTCATCATATTGACCTTTTCTTTTTATTCAATTGAGTGCTTGACCACAGGTTAGAGACAAATATGATAAAATGAGATGGAAACGAGTTGAGGTGAAGCCTAAAGAGCATGTAAAGATTCCCATATTTCCCGACAGCACTTCAACTGAAGTTTATGATCAGTATCTTGGTGACTATTGATGTGGTAAATCAGAACGCAAGTATACGTTATCGCAAATCAAGTAATATAGTAGTAAGAAAGTGTCGAACCCACAGGGATTAATTCTAAATTTGACTATCTACTAAAAGTTTGCAAAACTTAATCTTATTTAAACAACTTAATAAGAGATAATTTATGAAAGACTAAAGATTAAAGTGAACAAGAAGATAAAGTTAATGATCAAATTAACCAAGCCTAGGATTGCAATTATCCCTCACACTTCACTTGATTCTCTTACTTCCATCCAAGATCAATTAATTATCTGAATTGTTAACTAGAAATCCTTAATTTATCTATAAGCCTCTTTCGATGGTCAAATAGAAATATCCTTAATTAATGATAAACTATATGTCTATGTCTATCAAATAATCAAGAATTCATTAAGTTCCGATTTCATTAATGGTTACATATGTTATATAGGTATATGTCTATCCTATATAAACTCAAGGCTTTCGCACAAAGATCATATGTTATCTTACTTAGATCTAAAACCAAAATCCCTTTGTCAAGTTGCTTAAGGTTTATCAATTCAATTTAATTAATGGCCAATTAATTAAAAGCATTAAGAACAAGTAAGATAAACAATTCAAGATAATCAACCTACTCTTGGATATGATAAACGAATCAAATTACGTGTGAGTTCAAATTGCAATCCTAGTATAGAAATTTAGCTACTCATTATATTAAAGGAAACAAAAGAACAAGTGAAAAGCATGATAGAAATGAAAGTGGTTGTTGGTATTAACACAACACAGAGTTTTGGGATTTACTTTAAACAAATTGGAAGATCTAACCTTGAAATCAAAGTATAAATCTCACAATTTATGAAAGCTTCACCCCTAACTCTAGGAAGAACCTTAACTAGACATCAAGATGAAGAAACTTGAATAAGATGAAGATTATATTATACAAACTACAAGAGCTTTGGGATTTCCTTTAAACAAATTGGAAGATCTAACCTTGAAATCAAAGTATAAATCTCACAATTTATCAAAGTATCACCCCTAACTCACACTACAATGAGAGAATTCAGAAATGGGATGCCCTTAAGTGTGGCAAATGCCTTCCTTTTATAGGCAAAGGCTAGAACTATTCAATTACAATTTTGTCAAATCTCTTTGCACATGGGTTGAAATTTCAGCTCCGAAGATTATCAAATTCGTCATTGCTCCCGTCATAATTTGGAAATCTTCTCTTCATGAAAGTTGTAGCACATGCAGTCGTGAAGAACATGTCAAAAATTCAGCCAGATCTAACGGTTGGATCTTGAGATCTAACCATTTTTCCGAAACTACTCAGATTATATCAAAGATGACAGCCACCAACTTGTTGCCTAATTTTGACCCACTTCCGGTGCTAATCTGGAAATCTTCATTTCTAGGAAAGTCATAGAGAATTATGTCATGCATGACATATCAAAATTCCAGCTACATCCAACGGTTAGATCTTGAGAAATCACCAAATAACCGAGTATAGGTTTGAGCAGAAATTTTCTGATTTGTCCTGAATTTGATGTAACTCAAAATTCACTGAGTTTAGGTCTTCATTTCTCTTCTGTTTGAGCTATACTGATATCAACATCCAAGTTCATGATATTTTGGTTCAACAACTGCTTTGAATAGTCCTTCGGTGTTACGCTCAATTTGTAACAACATAACCAATATATGAGGAATTATGCAATTTTCACTTCATATATGCAATAATTTCATAAGAATAGACCAATGAGAGGTGCTAAATTATGCATATAAAATATGTTTATCAAATTCCCCCACACTTGACTTGTTGTTTGTCCTCAAACAAGAAACAACCTAATATTAAACTAAAAGAATAAAAACTGATTATACCTAATCTAATCCACTTTCGTAGGAAAACACGATGGCACTTAGCATGTGCCACAAGCCTTTAAACCCCTAGGTGTCCCTAGTGGACGAGTTATAGTCTCGTGAGGGTTTACCAGGATGATACCCACAAACATGTAATACTTCATTTAATCAATTCAATTAATTTTTAAATACAAGCATTGTATCAGATTTAAATATGCTTAACAAAGTATAGTTGAATCAAAGCAATTAGGAGTAAAATATACATAGCATAATCATGCTTTAATCAGAAATAGGCATATTCAAATTGAGTAAAATTCCTCACAAGTGACACTCAAATCACACAAAGTGTTTAGGTTAACTGTTTGCGCTCAACTCAGTCAAATTATGAAAGTATTTTACCATATGCTTGCACATACATCAATTCTCCACTACTTAGATCAAATAAATTTCACAAATCAAGAGGTCTTTCAAAAAGGTTGTAATGAGGTTATAAGGTGAAGGAAGGGAACAATATGGATAATAACAAGTTAAAAACCAAAGAGAATAAAAAGCATTGCAGAGTAACTCAAGTAGAAATCATACACTTTTACCAAAAACCCTAAAATGCACATTCTCTTCACACATTCCTTCCATTCTTTTTTTTTTTTTTTTTAACAACCTTTTATTTTCTCTTTTTCTTCTTCTTCTTCTTTTTTTTTTTTTTAATTTAACTCCCTCTTTTTTTTTTCTTTTGTTCTTTTTTTTTTTTTTACCAAACATTTTGCATCAGCATACCAATTCCCCCACACTTAAATAATTGCAACCAAAAGAACTCCTCCAATTAGGAAAACCAATGCTATCTTATTCCCAAGGTGAAGTAAAACATGGTTTTTCAGAAGGCTTGTAAAGGCTAAGAACAACAAAAAGGGCAAGTAGGCTCAAAGGGGGTTAACAATGGGATAAATGTAAGGTAGGCTTATTTTGGCCAAAGTAGCTAAGTCAAGAAAAGCCTCTATCATTTTTGTGTAACATACACTCAATGTAATCTTAAATTGATTCAGTGCAAGTTCTAGAAAATACATCCATAATTGACATCACTCATGAAAGAAAATAAACCAAGTATAAGTATCAAACTTGGACAAGCCCAAAACTCACAAAGGTATGAAACATTTACTCAATTCAAACATGCCTTCTTCCTAATATCCACAGTCATATATACATGTATATCACGAATTTTGAAAAATGATTCAACTATAAACTGTTTTGCATACTTTTATCATCAACTAAGCTACAATTCAGCACATGCTTGCATTAAAATTAATCGAAAAGATTAAAATGAATCTTTTTTTTTTTGTTTTTTTTTTTAAACTTTTTTTTTATATATATATATATATCTATATACAAGAACAAACTATTTTTAGACCTACTATGAAATGCAAATTAAGATGCGTCTCAAGAGCAAAATTACTCCTTACTCTGCCATCATACATCTAATAAGTTAGTATCGATAAAAATTAGCTTGTTAGTTTTTTTTTTTTTTTTAACAAACTATGTACATGGCATGACAATGTTAACTATCCTCCCCCCAACTAATTTAAGACATTGTCCCCAATGTCAAAATAAAGATAAGTGGAGTGTAGAAGATCTTACTGCATAACCCGTAAATCGAGCTCGAAATAAGAAAATTTACAAAAAAACTAAAACCATAACAGAACAAAAATTTATAAGGACAAAGTCAAATTAAGTTTTCGCTTTTTTCGTTCGCCTTGTTCCCAATTCGGTGAGAGCCATTGCCGATCACGTTGTGGGACAAATTCGCAGTTGATCGAGCAATTGTTCAGAGTCGCAGCTAGCAAAGAATTTGACGTGTCCCTTGTGAGATGAACTTTTGTTCCATGGCATGATCAAGAAAAGCAAACAAACTCGTCATAAAAAACCATTAACATTTAATATACCAATGGGTTTTTGGTGAAAGTTCACCAGAATCAGGGATGCAATTTGAAAGATCTCTTCCAAAGTTCCAAAACCACCGGTAGAGCAATAAAGGCATCGGCATTTGCTATCATAATGTTCATGCGTTGGTGCATGCATGATACCATTACTTCATCCCCTACAGCTTTTCCAGCGGGATTGCACTATGGCTAAAGGATCGAATGACACCAAGGACTTTGCCACCTCCTAAATGTGCAATAGCTTTACACAACCCATTAACCCAAGACTACCTCCTCCATAAACTAAATGGATTTCTCTCTCAATTAGCACTCACCAAGATGGTTTGCCATATTTACAAAATCTTTATCCTTTCCAGATTAGATCCACAAAAGACACAAACACTTTTGATTAATGATGAACCGGGTTACTTCCATCTCTTTTTTTTTTTTTTTTTTCTCGCACCTCATCAATGATCTGAAGAGAGCAAAGTGCAATATTTAAAGGAATCAAAACTCAAATCTAATAATTACACCTATAAAGGAGGGATAGATTTAGTGTCAGGAAAGTTTGAAAATAAACACAGAAATGACAATAGCTATACAACTAGGATAAAAGACTAATCTATATGTGTCAGAAGAAGTTTGAAAATATACAAAGCATTTTTCAAAAAGCTACGGCTATATTTTTTTTTTTAATTTTTAGTTTTTTTTTTAATTTTTAGTTTTTTTTTTTTAATTTTTTAAATTTTTTTAATTATTTTTAATTTTTTTTTTAAATTTTTAATTTTTAATTTTTAATTTTTAATTTTTTTTTTTGAACAAGAAGAAAAGAAGGGAAGAAACAAAATAGCAATACTTACAGTTGGTGTGATTGTGGCACACACTTTCCTCTGGTTTTACGTCCAATTCGCTTCACGTTTCTAGCCATGGGCCGATGGCGCTTCTCTTCCAGCTTTTCTTAAAATTGGCAAAGCAGGGTCTTTTTGAGTCGATTCCCAAGACTATAACGCCATGTTCACTTGGAATATTGGCCATAAATCAAGAAGTACTCCCGCACATCTCCACTAGGATGCGTCTCAAGAGTCAATAATGTTATCTAAAGACTCCTTACTCATGCCATCCTTAATGAAGTTAATTTTGTCATCTCGATTTATAGACACCATTCCAAGTGATCTCGCATTTTGTGTTACTGAGTCCATCTTGCAGACATTTATAGCAGCACTTGAATCTTTTTGCTCTTCTTTTCTTTGCATATAGACTTTTACCTGCACTGCATATATGAAATAAGAGCGTAAAATTCACCGCTAATCGGACCTTTGCTTCAATTAACCAAACGTATATCATGAGTGATGCCTTTGTGCATAAGCATCCTTAATCTTTCAAACCTGGCAAATAAATGTTAGTTAAAGCATTTTGAGGAAGAGAAGGGAATTGCTTACGTAAGTGAAGAAGCTTGGTATCCATTTGGGAAGAAAGAAGGAAAGAGAAATGAGTAAAATTATATACTGATTTCGTATTTGTGGGTAACTCAAGGACCGAACAAAGTTCACGAGTACCGTTATCCGCCATTTAACCATGAAAAGTAATCGTCAAAGATCATTCATTGTCAACAGCGTGATTGAAGATTTTTCACGATCGATGGGTCCTCCCCAATAATGTTTCAATCTTTGACCATTGACCTTAAACGTGGCTTGAGTTTTCTCATCTTTGATTTCAATGGCTCCAAATGGGGACACCTTGACTATCACGAACGGCCCACCATCTCGATCTAAGTTTTCCAGAAATAATTTCAACCTCGAGTTGAAAAGTAAGACTTTTTGCCCGCCTCAAAATTCTCTCTTGACAATCTTCTTATCATGCCACCTTTTGTTTGCTCCTTGTATAATTTGGCATTTTCATAAGATCAAGACGGAACTCATCCATCTCATTGAGTTGGAGGAAACGCTCACCAGCTTCATATCAAAATTTAGCTTTTTGATAGCCCAATATGCATTATGTTCCAGCTCCACCGAAGGTGACATGCTTTGCCAAACACCAATCGATATGGTGACATTCCAATCGAGTTTTGTATGCTGTTCGGTAAGCTTCCATAATGCATCATCCAATCTCTTGGACCAATCCTTTCTTGTGGGATTCAGAGTTTTCTCTAAGATCCTCTTGATTTCTCTGTTAGAAACCTCAACTTAGCCACTAGTCGAGGATGGTATCGATTGCCACCCCATGAGTCACTCCATATTTAGCAAGAAGGGCTCCAAAGTATTTGTTGCAAAAATGACTCCCTTCATCACTTATTATTGCTCTTGGAGTTCCAAACCTAGTGAATATGTTTCTCTTCAAAAATTCAACACCACTTTAGAATCATTAGTGGGTAAAGCGATGTTTCAACCCATTTAGAAACATAATCAACAGAACAAGAATATAGAGGTTATTAAAAGATGAGATGAAAGGACCCATGAAATCAATACCCCATACGTCAAAGATCTCCACTTCTAAGATGTTATTGAGGGGCATCTCATGTCTTCTAGAGATATTTCCAAATCGCTGGCACTCGTCACATTTTAAAACAAAGGAGTAAGCATCCTTAAATAATGATGGCCAATAAAAACTGATCGTAACACCTTAGCGTACATCTTTTCTCCTCCAAAGTGTCCTCCATAATCAGATGAATGGCATTGATGCAAGATGTTATCAACTTCTTCACTAGGGATACACCTTCTTAAAATTCGATCTGCACACTGCTTAAACAAGAAAGGTTCATCCCAAACATAGTATTTTACATCATGCAAAAATTTCTTTCTTTGTTGCGCGCTTAAGCTCGAGAGGTAAAATACCACTTACAAGATAATTAACAAAAATCAAAGATACCATGGTATATTACCTTGAAGGGTAAAGAGTTGTTCATCAGGAAAACATTCATTAATTTGCACTTTACCTCCTTCATTATTGTCATTGTCCAATCTAGATAAGTGGTCGGCCACTTGATTTTCTGTTCCTTTTCTATCCTGAATCTCAAGATCAAATTCTTGTAACAAGAGTATCCATCTGATCAACCTCGGCTTAGCATCTTTCTTGGAAATCAAATACTTGATTGCCGAATGATCCGTATAGACAATTACTCTTGCTTCCAATTAAATAAGATCGAAATTTATCAAAAGCAAATACCACAGCAAGAAGTTCCTTTTCTGTGGTAGTATAGTTGAGTTGAGCATCATTCAAGGTCTTGCTCGCATAGTAAATGGCATGCATCTTTTTGTTCTTTCTTTGACCAAGAACTGCCCTTACTGCAAAATCACTAGCATCACACATGAGTTCAAATGGGATATTCCAATCTGGTGCAACAATGATTGGTGCTGTAATCAACTTTTCTTTCAAAATCCTGTAAGCTTCAAGGCAAGATTCATCAAATTCAAAAGGAATATCTTTCTCAAGTAAATTACACAAAGGTTTAGAGATCTTAGAAAAATCCTTAATAGAATCGTCTGCAGAAGCCCGCATGCCCTAAGAAATCTATGAATGCCCTTCACCCAAGTAGGTGGAGGTAATTTTTCAATTGTCTCAATCTTTGCTTTGTCAACTTCAATCCCTTTAGCGTAAAACTTTATGGCCAAGGACTATTCCTTCTTGAACCATAAAATGGCACTTCTCCCAATTTAGTACCAGATTAGTCTCTACACATCTTTTAAGCACTAAAGCAAGATTATTAAGGCAAAGGTCAAAAGAATCACCAAATACAGAGAAGTCATCCATAAATACCTCAATTGACCGCTCCACCATATCCGAGAAGATTGACATCATGCATCGTTGAAAAGTCGCAGGCATTGCACAATCCAAATGGCATCCTTCGAAAGCAAATGTCCCATATGACATGTGAAAGTTGTCTTTTCTTGATCTTCGTGAGCTATGGCAATTTGGTTGTACCGAATATCCATCCGTAGTGGAAATAGGTTCGACTCAAGAAGTCCGTCTAACATTTGATCAATGAAAGCGGAGAGGAAAATGGTCTTTCCGTGGTTGCTTTGTTCAACTTTTTACGTAGTCCATACTGCATCGCCAACTGTAATGAGTGGGGATTAGTTCATTGTTATCATTGGTAATTACAACATACCTCCTTTTAGGTACACATTGTATCTTGGTGACCTACGAACTATCGTAGATGGGGTAAATGATTCCAAAGATCCAACCATTTAATGATCTCCTTCTTGACTACTTCCTTCATTATTGGATTCAAACCTCCTTTGATGTTCAATGGTAGGCTTTGATCCTTCCTCTAGGAGAATCTTATGCATGCAAGATAGATGAGCTTATTCCTTTGATATCCATACTTTATGGTCCCATCCCAGGCTTTCTTATACTCTCGCAACAATCTTAGCAATTTTTCTTCCCGCACACTATTAAGAGAAGATGAGATAATAACTCGGTAAGGTAGAAGATTCTCCTAAAAACACATACCTCAAAATGATCGTGAAGTTGCTTTGGCTTCCAACTCTGGGTGGTTCTTCAACTGAGGATTTCATTGTAGTCTCATCTTTCATGGACAACTCCAAATCCTCAAATTGTTTTCCGATATGAATGTAAGATGGTGATGCATTAAGCCATTGCACAAAACTCAAGGGATTCCCGCCTATCTTCACAAGGTAGATTAATAATAGCATCTTCTAAAGGATCAAGATTACTAAAACCAATAGTACTAGATTCGAATTTGCTATCATCAATAACATTAATCATGAAGCATTCATCGATTCTTGAGGATATTTCATAGCTTTAAAGACATTGAATGTTACCTCTTGATCTTGTACCCTCATAGTCGGCTCACCTTTTTGTACATCTATGAGAGTTCTACCGAGCTAGGAAAGGTCTCCCAAGAATGATTGGAACCTCTCTATCCTCCTCCATGTCTAATACTACAAAATCAGCAGGAAATATGAATTTGTCAACTTTCACTAAACGCCTTCCACCACTCCTTTTGGGGTAGGTGAGAGATCCGTCTGCTAATTGTAGAGTTAGATTGGGTCTCCGTTTCACCTCCATCAATCCAAGTTGCAGAATGTAAAAAGAGGCATCGATTTATACTAGGCTCCTAAATCACATAAAGCTTTACCAAAAATTTGTTTCCAATAGTACAAGGAATAGTAAAACTCCCCGGATCTTTTAGCTTTGGCTGCTTTTCTCAGATATGGCACTCGCACTCTTCAAGAAGTGCAGCTTCAAAATCTCCAAGTCTTCTTTTGGACAAGATTTCCTTCATAAACTTGACATATAGCTCTAAGATCTGTCCAAAGCTTCAAAAAAAGGAATATTAATATGAAGTTTCTTGAATACCTCTAGAAACTTATTGAATTGCTTGTCCATCTTTTTGCTTTTGAAGTCGTTGTGGGAATGGAGGTGGAGGGGTTCTTCCTTCTCGATTTCTTCAATGGAAAATGCTCTTCAAAATTGCTTTCTTTTGATTGTTCATGAATTTTCTCATCTTCATTTTCTTGAGGTTTTGAATAGGCTCATCGGTTCTTTGCCACTCCACGAGGGTAATGAAATTGCATTGTTCATTATTACCTCCCTTAGGATTGGTCTCCGTGTTGCTCGGCAAACTACCTTGAGGGCGATTATTCATAAAACCGATAATTGCCTGTTTGAACCTCAAGATTCCTGGATAAGCTTCTTTGACTTTGAAGTTGATTCATACATTGTTGAGTACTCTTAGTCAATCAGAAGATGGCTTCTTCCATTGCTGATTTCTTCTCTTGTTGTGGAGCTTGTTGTTGGAACCCGAGGTGGTCCCACTCTGGCCTAGGCGATGATGAAGCTTCTTGGTTATTTCTCCAAGAAAAATTTGGGTGATTCCTCCAACCTGGATTGTAAAAATTTGAATTTGGGTTATGTTGTTGCCGATTGAAGTTACCCACATAATTAGCAGCTTTCGCAATTAAAAGAGCATTGATCAACAGAATGGGGTCCAGAGCAATACTCCACAGACGTGAAAGGCTCAATAGCATGTATTGATCGTTGATTGGATTGACTCCCAATCGATTAGTCTAGCTTCTTGGTCAGCAATTACTTGTGCATAAAGCAGATAAAGTATCTACTTCATAAATTCCAGCCACTCTCCTTTGTGATGCTCTTTCGTAGGGCCATTCATAGTTATTGGAAGCCATCTCTTCCAATAAATCATAACCTTCATCAACAGTTTTGTTCATCAATGCACCACCAAGAAAGATCAATGGTTGACCTCGAGAGTTAGTCAAGCCATTATAGAAAGTCTGAACTTGGAAGCCACTTTTGTACTCCATGACGAGTGGCATCTTCTAAGTAGATCCTTGAATCTCTCCCAAGCCTCATACAATGATTCTAATCATATTGCCGAAAAGAGGTAATTTCATTCCTCAACTTTGCACTCTTTGCGAGGAGGAAATACTTAGCTAAGAATTTTTGTGCCAACATATCCCAAGTAGTGATAGGAAGTTATCTGCAAAGAATTTAACCAACTTTTAGCCTTGTCTCTCATTGAAAGGAAAATTCTTAATCGAATAGCATCCTAGAACATCCATTGTGCTTGAAAGTGTCACGGATCTCCGTAAAATTTGCTATATGAGCATTTGGGTCTTCATGAGGCAAACCTCCAAATTGATTATTTTGCAGCATCCGGATCACTCCTAGCTTAATCTCAAAGTTGTTAGCTTGTATTGGAGGTCGACAATACTTGAATGAACTCCATCAGAGAGGAATTATATAATCCCTAAGAGTTCTTGGTTGTTGATTAGCTAGCCCAAGTTCTTGATTTCTGTTATCGTCACCATTCTTCTTTGTTGCAATAACTCTTGACGACGTTTCTTTTCATTTACGCGCAAGTTCGCCAATCTCAAGATTAAGAGGAATTAACTCCTTGTCTCGAGCATCGCGCATAAAACAGCGATTCGAAAAATTAAAAGAAATAAAAGAACAAGTTTAAATTAAGATCAAGTATGCTAGCATTAATAGTAGTAAAATAAAGGATTAATCTAAGAATTAGCGCCTAAAAACTTGATGTGGTAAATCGAGCAACGCAGTATACGTTATCGCAAATCAAGTAATATAGTAGTAAGAAAGTCATCGAACCCACAGGGGATTAATTCTAAATTTGACTATCTACTAAAAGTTTGCAAAACTTAATCTTATTTAAACAACTTAATAAGAGATAATTTATGAAAGACTAAAGATTAAAGTGAACAAGAAGATAAAGTTAATGATCAAATTAACGAAGTTTAGGATTGCAATTATCCCTCACACTTCACTTGATTCTCTTACTTCCATCCAAGATCAATTAATTATCTGAATTGTTAACTAGAAATCCTTAATTTATCTATAAGCCTCTTTCGATGGTCAAATAGAAATATCCTTAATTAATGATAAACTATATGTCTATGTCTATCAAATAATCAAGAATTCATTAAGTTCCGATTTCATTAATGGTTACATATGTTATATAGGTATATGTCTATCCTATATAAACTCAAGGCTTTCGCACAAAGATCATATGTTATCTTACTTAGATCTAAAACCAAAATCCCTTTGTCAAGTTGCTTAAGGTTTATCAATTCAATTTAATTAATGGCCAATTAATTAAAAGCATTAAGAACAAGTAAGATAAACAATTCAAGATAATCAACCTACTCTTGGATATGATAAACGAATCAAATTACGTGTGAGTTCAAATTGCAATCCTAGTATAGAAATTTAGCTACTCATTATATTAAAGGAAACAAAAGAACAAGTGAAAAGCAATGATAGAAATGAAAGTGGTTGTTGGTATTAATAAGAACACAACTGCCAGAGTTTTGGGATTTACTTTAAACAAATTGGAAGATCTAACCTTGAAATCAAAGTATAAATCTCACAATTTATGAAAGCTTCACCCCTAACTCTAGGAAGAACCTTAACTAGACATCAAGATGAAGAAACTTGAATAAGATGAAGATTATATTATACAAACTACAAGAGCTTTGGGATTTCCTTTAAACAAATTGGAAGATCTAACCTTGAAATCAAAGTATAAATCTCACAATTTATCAAAGTATCACCCCTAACTCAAACTACAATGAGAGAATTCAGAAATGGGATGCCCTTAAGTGTGGCAAATGCCTTCCTTTTATAGGCAAAGGCTAGAACTATTCAATTACAATTTTGTCAAATCTCTTTGCACATGGGTTGAAATTTCATCTCCGAAGATTATCAAATTCGTCATTGCTCCCGTCATAATTTGGAAATCTTCTCTTCATGAAAGTTGTAGCACATGCAGTCGTGAAGAACATGTCAAAAATTCAGCCAGATCTAACGGTTGGATCTTGAGATCTAACCATTTTTCCGAAACTACTCAGATTATATCAAAGATGACAGCCACCAACTTGTTGCCTAATTTTGACCCACTTCCGGTGCTAATCTGGAAATCTTCATTTCTAGGAAAGTCATAGAGAATTATGTCATGCATGACATATCAAAATGCCAGCTACATCCAACGGTTAGATCTTGAGAAATCACCAAATAACCGAGTATAGGTTTGAGCAGAAATTTTCTGATTTGTCCTGAATTTGATGTAACTCAAAATTCACTGAGTTTAGGTCTTCATTTCTCTTCTGTTTGAGCTATACTGATATCAACATCCAAGTTCATGATATTTTGGTTCAACAACTGCTTTGAATAGTCCAACGTGTGTACTCCTCAATTTGTAACAACATAACCAATATATGAGGAATTATGCAATTTTCACTTCATATATGCAATAATTTCATAAGAATAGACCAATGAGAGGTGCTAAATTATGCATATAAAATATGTTTATCAACTATGTGTTAAGGATTCTAACTGAACGGACCCCTCAAAGCAAACCACTGTGGGAAATCCATCTTATCAAGTATCCAACAAGCAATGCTGCTGGCACCATAATATTCAAACTTCACCATGCGCTTGGAGATGGTTACTCCCTCATGGGTGCTCTTCTTTCTTGTCTACAGAGAGCTTATGACCCTTCTCTTCCACTATCTTTTCCTTCACGTATACCGCCAGATCCACAATCTGCGAAGAAAAGCTTATTTAGGAAATTACCTTCAGTTATCTCCTATTTTTTTAGCTCTATATCAGATTTTGGATGGAGCTTCATAAAGACTAGAATGATTGAAGATGACAAAACACCCATAAGGTTTGGATATCAAGGAACTGAGTCTCACCCTTTTACCTTGTCAAACGTATCATTATCGCTTGATCATATCAAAGGAATCAAGTCAAAGCTTGGAGTGGTAAGATTAGCAAGATCAAGCTAGAATAATTATTTCATCAGATTAAGCTAGATTAGTTTTCTTTTCCGCGTAAATGCAGACAATAAATGATGTGGTTACTGGGATGATCTTCTATGGGATTCGGCTGTACATGCAAGAGATTGACTACAAGACAAAAACAGCACATTCCACAGCTGTGGTAATGCTCAATACAAGAGATATTGGAGGTTACCAATCAGTCAAGGATATGCTAAAGCCTGATGCCAAAGGTCTTTGGGGGAATCAAATTTCTTTCTTACATGTATCAATACCTGAGCTAAGCCAAGACAGAATCTCCAACCCCCTTGAATTTGTTTGGAAAACCCATAAAGCAATCAAGAGGAAGAGACGTTCTTTCAGTGTCTATCTCATAGGTTGGCTCTTGAATCTGGAGATGAAAATAAGAGGGCATGAGGTGCGTATATGTAATTTAATTGGTTATGCTGGTACAGAGAATCACCAATTTTAGTTAGGAACATCTCTGCTTTATTTTGTTCAACTTTCAGACCCAGTTGCTTAAAAAGGTTTCTAGTTTTATGATCTGTTGGTGTTTCAGGCTTTAGCTAAACACATCTACAGCACTCTGGGGAACTCTAGTGTTGTTATCTCCAACTTAGTTGGGCCAGTAGAGCAGATGGCTTTGGCAAATCATCCAATAAATGGCTTGAACTTCGCATGACGGGTGGACCTGAGGTATCTTTTTAAGTTTCATCATCTTCTCTTTTCTCCTGTTTCTGACTTAACATTCTCTTGGCAACACTTTTTTGAAAAAGTAATTAGTAGATATATTTGGCTACCACCTCAAATAGTGGATAAGAAAATGCACCATAAGCACTTCCATGTATA
The DNA here is from genome assembly GCA_023212625.1 of Styphnolobium japonicum. Classification (NCBI taxonomy): domain Eukaryota; kingdom Viridiplantae; phylum Streptophyta; class Magnoliopsida; order Fabales; family Fabaceae; genus Styphnolobium; species Styphnolobium japonicum. The sequence continues at coordinate 20,709,544 of JALBWW010000008.1, forward strand.
ATTCCATGCTTGGATTAGTCCTCACCTAAAACTTATGAGGAAGGTTTATGAAGAAAGGATATCTTTTCTCTTCTATTTGAGTGATATCATATGATATCCATAATTAAATAGGAGCTTTCTTTGTCTTCCAATGGTCGGTAACTCCCTCCATATATCTCTGAATCTTCTTCTTCTTAACCTTTTTCTTTTTTCTATATTCTTTCAGAGCAAAATATTCTTTACATAGATTTGTCGAGTTCTAACATGCATGCTTACCTGTGGTTGCAGAATGTAAACATTACAATTATGAGCTATGTGAGAATATTAAGAATCACCTTGAGAACACTAAAGGGATTCATAGATGAGCAGAAATTCAAGTCCTGCATGGAGAATGCCTTTGAAGTCATGCTCAAAGCAGCTATGGAGATACCCAACAAAAATTGAAGTTCAACTACTTGTATATATCTATATCTCTCTATCTATGTATCTAGATATAGATACAGATATATACGTTGAACAGAGATTTGAGATGCAAATCATAAAAACGTAACGAGGATATCAATATATGGAGTCACGTATTTAACAACCATGGCTGCTTAATTATTTGTATTTGAGTTTTAGAATAGCATTATTCTTCTAGAAAATGAAGATAGAGAAATCCGGTGTAACTTCTGCTACTCTGTCGGCTGCACAATTGCCACGTTACCATATCATTTAGAGTGCGTTTCGATATGGTTCTTTTTTTTCTTTTTTTTTTTTTTAAGTAAAGTATTTTTTTTTAAAAGTATTTTTAAAAGTTTTTAAGTATATTTGAATGAAACTTAAAAAAAAGTAAAAGTTAAAAAAAAAGCTAAATTATTACTTTTTTAAAAGTTAGTGATCTCCAACTTCTGAAAAAAGGAAAAGAAAAAGTAGTTCTTAATATAATTTATTGACAAAAATACTATTTGTCTTTATTAAAAATTACATCTCTTGTCTTATATTTTTTTCTCCTTGTAAACCCTAGCTCCATTATTTTGGATACCTTATATTTTTAGTAATTTTACTAGAAAAAAACCTTTTTGTTCTTTTTTATCCAAACAAAGTTATAAGTGTTTTTATTACTTAAAAGTACTTCACAAACATTATATCTAAATACAAAATAACATTTTCTTTAAAAAAAAGTTTTATTAGAAAAAGATCTATAAAAAAAGTCTCCTTTTAAAAAATTTATCCAAACGAGCTCTTAGTTTATGTGAATTTTTTCTATTTAGTTGAGACAACATCTATTTATTTATTGTCAAGTATATGTACTATGGAGGAAACTTTGTTATCATCTCAATATTTATAAAATAATTCATTTCCATCCAGTTAATCCTCGCCTGAAAGAAATAACACGGAAGTTTGAACCTAAAAAGGGCAATAATTGAAGGGTGGATCAGTTGGTTTTGTGCAGCAGAAAAAGAGTTATTATTCACTATTACACAACCTGATGATTGGCATCTTCACCTCCGTGATGGTGACCTTCTTGAAGCTATCATCCCTCACAGGTCATTTTCACTTGTAATAAGAAAAGACTCGTAGTTAACATCGTGCTATTTCCTAATTTTTTGTGGGATCAATGTGAGGGATACTTGCTCACAGCATCTTTTATCGTTTAATATTCATTGCATTAACTGCATTCTCGATGATATTGAGGAGATTCCTGATTAATAACTATTGCTCCTACAGTGCATGGCATTTTGGAAGGGCAATAGTGATGCCGAATTTGAAACCACCCATCACTACCACGGCAGCTGCTGTTGCTTATCTAGAGTCCATCTAGAAAGCAATAGCAACTTCACTCCTCTGATGACACTTTACCTAACAGGCATGACAAGTCGTGATGAGATTAAACCTGCAAGTGAGTCTAATTAGTGGGTAACAAGTCTAAAGAATATTACCTATGAAATATGATAAAAATAAAATAAAAATGTTTTGAAACAGCCTTAGTAAGCTTAATTTATGTGTCTTTATATATGTAAGTTTTTGTTGGAAATTTGAAAGTATGAACTTGCAGAGAAAATAATGAGAGAATAAAAATATTGGAGGAAGAAAATTACAATATTATTCATAAAAGAAAGTGCCCATAAATAGGCTTACAAACACAAAGGATAAATTTTAAAAAATTCTAAACTACATCAGATTTATTTGGATAGCGTCTAACAAACTAAAAATTTAAAATAAAAGATAAGATTTGAAGCGGTAACAATAACTCTATCTAGACTTTATCTAAAACTTATTCAAAACTCAAATTTCAAATGAGGCAAAATCTCATAAATCTAACACTCCTATTTGATATTTGCCATGGGCATGCCAAGCTTTAGCTTTAAGAACTCCAATCTTGATTTCGGAAGCGCTTTAATCATTATATCAACAATTTGCACATCAGTTTCCTAGCCTAAATCACTGTCAACATAGCCATTTAGCTTAACTCCTTTTGTCTTTAAATACCAGGTGCCAAGATTTGTTATTAATATATCTTGCATGAACTTCAATGACCTCAAGTTGATGTGACCAAGTCTTTTGTCCCAAACAGCATTCTCATCAATTTTGGCAGTAAAATAATGATCGTCAACTAAAGCAAACTTCAAATAAAAGTTATTTTTGATCATTTCAATTTTTGCTATATCTGTTCCATGTTCATCAATGATAAAACAATACTTTTCTTTGAAAAGAAATTGCATATCCATTTCTTAGCATTTGTGTAACACTAAGAAGATTTAGATATAGTTTTGGAATGTAAAGAACATCATTGACAACTTTCATACTTTTCTTTGTTTTTATCGCAATTGTCCCTTTTCCTTTGGCTTGCACAATTTAACCATTTCCCAACTTAACTTTTGGTTGAAATGATTGATCAATTGATGTAAAAAATGATAGACATTTGGTTATGTCGCTAGTACAGCCACTATCAATGAGTAATGTATTCAATTCATGTGAATTGAATGCTTGTGATGCCATAAATAAATGTTCTTCATCAGTGTTGTTTTCTTCAATCACATTTACCTGTTGATTTGATTGTTGCTGAGACTGTTTTTTCTTGATTCTGCAATACTTTTCACTATGGCCAAGTTTCTTGCAAAAATCATAGCGAAAAATAGGTTTATCTTTATAATAACAATCTTCCTTAGCATGATTGGTTCTTTGACAATAAGAACAAGGCAAAAAATTAATCTTTCTTGAAGAACTTTCAGTTTTCCCTTTCTTGTTATTGAAAGACTGTGGATTTTCATAATGCCTTTCCTTTTGTTTTACTTGGTAGGCACCTTCAATAGTTTCATCATCTCTTATTGAGACCCTCTGCTTTTGTGCATGAAGCTTGCTAGTAAGCTCTGTAATTGTGAGACTTTGCAAATCGCAAGACTCTTCAATTGCAGAGATCTTGGCTTCAAACTTTTGAGGCACTAAAACCATGATCTTTTCTACAACCTTTTGATCTGTAAATGCCTCACCAAGAAGGAGCATTTAATTTACAACATCCATTAACCTGCCAAAATAATCTTTGACAGATTTGTTGTTCTTCATCTTCATCAATTCAAATTCTCTCTTCAATGTGAGAAGCCTAACAGATTTAACCCTGTCACTATCCTCAAATTCATCTTGGATCTTGTCCATACATGTTCAGGTGTTTCCAGGTCCATGATTTTGGTGAAAATATGATCTGCAAGTCCTGAATGCAGGCAAGTGATGACTTTGTCTTGCTTGAGTTTCTCCTCCTTATGAGCTTTCATCTGAGCAACAGTAGGATTCTCTCTCAATGGCAGTGGATCAACTTTAAAGATCACAACGTTCCATAAACTTTGAAACCTTAAATAAAACTTCATCTTAACAGCCCAAATGTGATAGTTTTCATCATTAAACATTGGAATTGCAGATGAAGAATTACTGGGAGTAGACATATTTGCACCACAACTACCTAAAAAAATTTACTCAACCTTACTATGTTTACCGCTCAATCTCAGCGTATTTAGCCCTAAAAAAATAAGAACTTTTTCTCGAACCCCAAAAGAAAAATGGCTCTGATACCATTGTTTGAAATTTGAAAGTGTGAACTTGCAGAGAAAATAATGAGAGAATAAAAGTATTGGAGGAAGAAAATTGCAATATTATTCATAAAAGAAAGTGTCCATAAATAGGCTTATAAACCTAAAGGATAAATCATAAAAATTCTAAACTACATCAGATTTATTTGGATAACATCTAACAAACTAAAAATTTAAAATAAAAGATAAGATTTGAAGCAATAACAATAACTCTATCTAAAACTCTCAAATTTCAAATGAGGCAAAATCTCATAAATCTAACATTTTTGCTCAGAATTCAATTAAAATGAAGTTCCTGTTATGCATATCCACAATGAAAATAAAATTTATTATATTGGACACCAATTTCATAGCATGTCCACAATGAAAATATGTCTACAAACACTTGAACGCTTAACTATGAGCTGGGTGGTGCTTATGGCACTCAGTGACATGTTTCTTTCTTTATGCATGTCGTTTATTTATCTATAAAGTACTTAAAAGTTTATATTTGCACTTTTTTATCTGTGAATAAGTGTACATGACAGGTTCATGGAGAGGTTACAAATCCAAATGCTGATATTTTTGACCGGGAAAAGGTCTTTATTGAAACAGTTTTAGATCCTTTAGTTCAAAGGCTTCACAGCTGAAGGTTGTAATGGAGCATGTTACTACCATGGATGCTGTTGTTAAATTTGTAGTGTCTTGCAAAGAAGTTATCACTTATCAATTAGGGTTTAGGGAGATCCATAGTATGTTACTTTGTTTTTCTTCCCATGGAGTCTAGAAAGTTTCAACATCTTCTAAATTACGTGTATCAAATGATTAATGAATTCGCTTTTAAAATTAATAAAGGATCATTAATTATTGAACGATCAAATTAGTGACCGACGAATAGAAGGAGTAAATCTACAGTGAAAATTTTGTATAATTGGTCTATGTATATTTTTAGTTGACACTTTAGTTCTTAGTTAGTCTACGTTAAGATTTGAGTATAGTAGAAAGGAAATATAAACAGAATATTGGAACCAAATTGTATTAATTTCTTAAGTAATTAAGGGGCCAATTTCCCCTGTTTTTCTTCAATGACTCGCGTAAGAGAAAGGTTGCTTTTTACATATCTCTTGGCTGTAAAGTGACAAGGATTCTTTGAGAGTCATAGTCAATGCTTTGAACCGTTGGATGCCATGCTTGGATGAACATTAGATATATAGTAACGTGTGCACAATATCATGAAAGTTGCTGTTTTTTTTTTTTAATTTGGTAAACGGTAGGCGCATTGACACTGGTTTCTGAGCTTAGATAATTAAAAAGCTAAAGAAAACTCATTTAGAAGGAAGAACGTGGTGCAAAAAATGGAGTCACGGCTGTTCCATTTTGAACATGTTCTTCTCTTTTTTATGTCATTCCAGTTACAGTTATCTGTTGAATCTGATAGCATTTTCCTGGGCCAGACTCTGGCAGGGAACCGCACTCTAACTTCCAAAAGTGGAGTGCACATGTTTCCGTGGCAGAGTTTGATGCCTTGGATCAAATGTATAGTCGTTAGAGAGGCAATTTCCCCTGTTTTTCAATTTAATTCGCGTAATTAATATTAGATGCTAAAATTTTCTTATACTCATGCCACACAGTGCTGATGCGTATATATGGTGGTAAAGAATGAGCAGAAAGCCATAGTTTATCCAGCAGCATGAAGACAATCAAGTAGAACCAGTTGGTTTTAACCAGAAGACCAAGACTCATTCCACTTCTATGCACACCATCCAACCAATGTTCACATCAAATCTCCCAAACCCACTTCAAATGCCGATTTGAGTTATAGATTATGAATTTGTTGTGCTATTATGACGGAATATAATATCACAGCAGACCTCTCCATTATTATAAAAACAATAATGATTCTTGCACATCATTTTTTTTTACACTGCTTTTACACTTGTTTAATAATGAGTAAATTTTTAGTTAATATAGTATATTGTTTGGTTAATGAGTTTTGGTAACCAATCATTTACAAATTAGTAAAACTCATTAATCAAATGATATGCTGTATTAACTAAATATTTATTCACCGTTAATTAAATATAAAAATGATATAAAAAAAATAGTGTACACATATCATTACTCTTATATAAAAAAGAGAATTGTCTATCAAATTAAGTATATGTCATAGCTCATAGCAAGATAGTTCTTTTAAGGCTATCTTTAGGATGTAAGAGTTTGAAAGGAAAGTGGGAGTCATTTCCAAATTAAGAGAAGGTGGCTTCTTCGGCGCCCTTATTAATAAGAGGTTTTTGAAACCCTGGTGACATGTATCAATGAAAAGGCGCCAGCTGGAGTTAATAAGTAAAATTTCCCATAATAGAAGAAAAAAAATGAATTTTTTGTTTCACCCCCAATTTCTTCAAATTGATATTGGAGGTTGCACCGTACTCATCTTCTGAGGTTGAACTATTGAAGACAATAGGTCTCTGCAGGCACGCCCTCAAGGTCTATATTGTCATCGGCTGTAGAAGTTGAAGACGAGAGCAAGACCCCATTTCTCGTTCTTCGAATATTAGCTTCTTTAGATAAAGGCAGCGCTATCGCGTTGCTGTTGGCTCGTGGTTGGTCGGAATTGGCGAAATAGTGTCGCTTCTGAAAAGTGGGAAGAGCAAAGCTATCGTCGCTGAAGAGCAAGTTGCGGTCGAAGATTGGGTACATAGGTCTGATATAACCATTGTAGAAAATGTTGTTAGCAAAAATCAGAGACTAGTTTGGGTCTCTGGAAGCGAACGCAAACTAAAAAATCATCGACAATGACGATGTCAAAGTCATCGTTTTGGTGATGATGATCATCATCAGCGTGACAAGTAAAGTTGTCCTTTTGCCATGACTCGAATTTGAAGAAATTGTGGGTGAAACTAGAATTTCTCCTGTTTCTTTTAATTTTGTCTAGTTTTACTAATTGATCTAGCTGGCTTCTTCTCATTGGTACACATCAGTTGGGTTCCAAAACTCTCTCATTAAATAGGGTACTGAAGAAGCCACCTTAAGAGAATTATATAATATTTATAAAAATAAATAAAAAATAATTAGAATGTTACATGATAAATTTTTATATTAATCTTCTCATTTAAAAGAACTTCAAATAAGGAAGATGTTTACTTAAAATAAAAATTTAAATATATCATTCCTACCTCTCCAAACTCCTTCATACAAACATACTCTTATTATCTTGATGCATGGATGGTATTCCCCCTCCCTTAAAAGAACTTTTTTTAGTCATGTTTTCTCAAGTGAAAAGGGCATGACTATTCAGCATATCATAGATTTTTGTGAAACAAAATCCATTTCATTCCATGAAACAAATATACAATACCAATTCACAATCAGAAGATCAATAAGGCCCTCATTTCTAAGTTTTAATTTTACTGCATTATTTGTATTAAATGCAGAATAATTGGAATATATATATAACGAATGAGCAAAATGTTAAATATTTTTACTTTTTTTTCTACTGGAATGACAAATTCAAAATTAAATTTTGTGATTAATTAAGATGATGAGGGTATTTTTCGATCCGGGTAAAAATTTGATTTTTTTTTCATAAAAAATGAATTTTCAGAATCAGATTTTATCTCATTTAATTAAATATAGATAAAAATATTTTTAAAATTATTATTATGATTTAATGGTTGATTAGCACATATAAACATACCACAACACTTGAAGAGTGTGGTTCAAGAAATACTGAAATAGGATCCTATCATGTTGCCAAGTTGACAAGGAACACGGAGAATCCTTATCCAGTCAAAAGAATAATCGTGGTCGATAGTTTTGAAGGGAAGTTGAATTTGGGCTTAGGAGGGAATGAACTACATTTATTTATAAAATGCCAAAAAAAGAAAAGAAACAATTTACAGACTCTGAATTTGGTGTTTTCATCTTCTTGTAGCTTTTCTTGTTCTAACCATTACAAAAAAGCATAGCACTGCATGGTTTATTATAATGTTACTTACGGTTGCTCCTTTGCCCTTTTCTAATTAGTTGTTGTCTGTCTAGTGATGCCTGAACCTTTTTCTCATAATATTCTTAGAAAGCTTTATTAGTGTTCCATTCCAACATAAATTTCCCAACCTAATTTATCAAAGCAACCCGAAATGAAAGGAAGAAGAAGTTTGTTTCTAAGTTCTAAACTGTGAAATAATACATTGGGAAGGAAAGAGGTTACATATACTACAAATCTCTCTAAACGCAACAATTCATGGAGGGCTATTATATCTGTCTTTTCAGGGAAAAAAAAAAAGAAGTCACAAAATTTGACTCAATCTAACCCCTAAATAATGAGTTGGGTTGAGACTCCGAGTTGAGTTGGATACTAAATGACTCAACACCCAAGGGTTGGGTTGGTTTGTGAGTTTGAACTCTCTTGATTTGCATAAAAGTAATCCAACTCATTTATTTTTATGTTTCCAACATAAAATTTTTAATTATGTATAATTGAAAGTAAAATTTATTAAAATCTAATAAATGATTCACTAGTCCATGTAGTAGTCTTTTAATCTAAGAAGTCAGGTTTGACTCTTAGCACCTTCTAAATATTTATCCAACACTTTTATTTCTTGTGAGAGTATTAGTACTTTTAATAATTAGTAACTAATATTTAATGTCATTTTGGGTTATAATTTTTTTGTTAATCTTAAGTGTTCATTTTCACGTTAATTTTGTTTAAGTTTCAATTCAATTTATAGGTTAAACTCAATCTAACCTTTATATGAGTTGATCGAGTTAGTTTAGGTTGAAAGAAAAATTTCTCCAAGCCCAACCCGCTGTTTCATAAGAGGGTTGGGTTCAAAAATTTTCAAAATCCAACCCAACTAAACTCATATTTACTCTTATATACATCTAAAAAGAAATATGTTAGCTGAAGCAAATATATCACAAAACAAGACCTATGCATATATCTAGAAAGAATTATGTTAGCCCGCATAGGATTAAATTTAATATGACAAATGTAGTTTGAGTTAAAATTATTGTTAACCTGTCATTTTGACTTTTTCATTTTGTTTCATGTGATTAGTTTCATTGCACAGAGCTTAATTCCGTATATACCATCTTGAGGTTAGTTATGTTAGTACAAAGTCCACTGTAATATCATTATGTCAAATTGAGCAGTGTCAAATGTTTGAACGATTTCAACAGTAAAATGTTCGGATATTACAGACATAGCCTCTCAAAAGTCCATGCTACATAGAATAATGCAAATAGTAATATTTTTTCAAAGTAAGTAGTCACAACTATGTATATTTACACTCATGACTCCATTTGAGTTTGAGTAATCATGCATAAACTTTTCTTATTGAACTTAAAACTACATTGTGTTTTTATACGCAATTGTAATTTTAATTAAAAACATAATTATACATAGAGTAAATAGTGTATAAATTCAATAAAGATGTAAGTAATATTATTATACCAATTCAAATGAACAATTTTTTGGGTTAAATTCAGTTTGTCCTTATGGTTTGGGTAATATCACTGTGCCACTCTTGATTGGCATTATATGTAACACAAACCTTTGAAGAGCTGTGTCTATATCATTTAAACATTCCAGTGCTAAAATCATATGAAAATTTCATAACAAAGTGTTAATCGTTGTTTGGATTTCGAATAAATGATACCACATAGGAACTTTATCCTAATGAAACTAATTATATACATGGAACAAAATGACAAATTCAAAACTATAAGCGATAGTGTGATACGATGATTACGACCAAAGTCACAAAGGGCAAATTAAATTTAACCCTGTTTATTATAAAAAAAAAATAATGTGATATTATATCAATTAAAAAAGTACATTTAAATTTCTATATATAAAAAATATTATTTACATAAGATCGCGTATTAAATATGCACTAATAATTGCTATATATATATATATATATATATATATATATATATAATTTCTCATCAGCTATTAATTAGTCATTTATGAGGAGGATGACACTGCCATGCATTACCAAGGGATCATTCAATGTAGTTGGCTGATACTGATACTGATAGGCTAAGGGGGTTAGGTTGATGGTTACGTGTACTTCAACTCGGCCATTCAAATGAACTCGTCCACTAGTTTTGATTAATCATGCCCCTTCAACGTCAACTATTGCTCTCGTGTTTACTTTTTTCTTTGTGATAGAAAATATTGTTGCTCAATTCTAAGTTCAGAATATGTTATAAGTTTTGAAGGTTTACGTAGCGATGACTTATCAACAAAAAATTATCAATAAGAATCAAACCTAAGATTATTTTGTCGATAATGTTCGATCTTTGCCACTTGAGTAAACCATCATTTGTTATCGGTCGCAGAAGCTGGGTTGATGTTGATTCCTCATAATGCGTACTTATCAAGTGAGAAGGAGAAAATGAAGAAGGAAAACCAGTGTGTGTCGATCTGTCCCCTCTGGTTGGCTACCAGTCACGGAGGTCCTGGGAACCTTCTATGAAAGAATTTGGAGGAAAATGGAAAAAATGAATAATTTTTTATTTTAAGTTTATATTTTTTTTATTTGATAATTTTTTAAAATAAAAAGAATAAAATAAGATATTTTAACATTTTAATAAAGTTTTTTTATTAATATTTTTTAATTTTTTAATTTATAAATAAAAAATTATCCTTTCATTTTCCTTTAGGATTGCCGTATAAAGTACGTTCTATCTTGTCCTGAGCTACGTGTCTACCGTCTTGTGATTGACCAACAAATGTGTAACATCACATGCTTCTAAAATATTCCAAGCACCCTATAAAAATCCTTTCAAATTTAATGTTTTTAACAAAGAATTAAAAAATAAAAATAAAACGTAGGTTCCTATATTATTTGATAATTTTTATTAATTTTTTATAATTTTTTAAAAATGAATTCCTATAATTTAAAAAATTTATAATTAAATCCACATAATTTAAAAAACGTTAAAGCACCGTGAAATTAAACGAGAAATGGTCCAAAAAGTGTCTTACGTGTCCTACATGTCACCATGAGTGGCTACATGCTGTGTTATGATTTGACTTACTGGGACGTACGTTGGGTAAAAGGTTGGCATTGGGATAAGGCGTAGGGGAAGTGGACTGGTTCAATAGTGGTTTATTTCTTGAGTTTGTGAGCTGCTAGGCGAATATTTTTGGGATGAGTTGCGGGTGCTTGGTTCACTATCTCAGGTAGGGAGTATGCGCGTGAGATAATGGTTAGGCAGGTGTGCTGTAAAATTTTTGTGTATGGTGTGAGAATTTTGTGATGTAGTTGAAGGTGCGGTTTACGAGTAATATGGTTGTCTATGTTGATGGGTTGAGAACAGGGGTTTGAACATGAGTTATGGCTACTAGGGCTTGTAGTCCCAATTATTGTTGCAACTACTTGTCCAAGCAGTCGTTGCGAAATGTGTGTTTGCATTTCAAGTTCCTTATCTTCTCGCCTCCCTCGACTTCAGATAAGCACACTATGCACTCTACGTGCTCTGACTTCAATCTTTTGGTGTAGCAAATTTGAGGTATTGGAGAGCGGTAATTGAACGTGTCTCTGACTTATGTAGCAAATCTGTCGCTGCGTTGTGGGCATGGTGGTGATGTGTGTTTGAGGGATTATGTGTATAGAGGTTGTGTAAGGGTTGTTGCAGGGATATTGGTTGCTGCGAGCTTGACTTAGTTCAGTGACTCGGGGTATGGATTTTTTTCAACACAGAGGCATCATCAACAATGGTGGTGGAGAGGAGAGAGAAGAAAAAGAGTGTAAAGGGAGAAGCTAGAGTTTTAAATTTCAATTTCAAGTGAATTACTGAAATTAAAAAAAAAAGAGAAAAAGAGAGAGTAATGGTGTTTTATTTTAGACCTAAAATATAGGAACTCAATTTTAACTTTTTAAACTATAGAGGTTCAATTAAATTTTTTTAAATAGTATAAGGACCTAATGCATAGGTTGTTTATCACGTAGGCAACCTATGGTGACATGTAAGCCATTTTTTGACCATTTTGCTTAATTTCATGTGCTCTAACGTTTTTTAAATTACAAAGACCCAAATCTAATTGAATTCTTTTAAAATAATATAAGAATCAACAACTTTATTTAACAAAAAAAAATGCACTCCTTTTCTTCTTGTCAACAGGTGATAAATGCTATAGGCCTATAGTTTGTAAGACTTCCATTTAAATAAAAATTAATAATTTTATATTTTTTTAACGAATTAGGTTAATAATTTTTTAATTATTTAAAAAAAAATTAAATATTTTTAAAAAATAAATAATTCTATATTTTTATAATATTTTTTATTTTAAATAATTAAAAAAATATGTTAAAAATATATAACATTACTCAATAAAAAAAGTTTCCGAAAAACCTACGTGATAATGAACAGAGACAGACAGGCTTTCCATGATTTTCCATTCTTGTACCCCACCTTCATTAATGTTCGAAAAGGTGAAAAGGTTATATCACCTGTGGCAATTTGGCGGATAAAGACCGATAGATAATGACAAAAGTTTGATTGTTTGACTGAGGCTACTTTTTCTTCTTCTGTATCCTTGTATATCTAATTTAAAAAATTAATAATAATTATCCAATCTCCAAATAGATATTTTTAATTTATTAGAGAGTGTGTGGGAAATATTATTTTTTTTAAAACAGTTTTTTTAATAAAAAATTATTTTATGAAAAAATTATTTTGTTTATTAAAGTTGTAAAATTAATTATAAGTTAAGATTATTTTTTTAAACTAAAAATAACTTTTTAAAAAAAAACTTGTATTTAAAGTTTTTAATTATGTTATTATAAATTATTTCAAAAGCTTTAATAGATAAATACTCTTTTACCTTTAATTAAATAAAATTTTCAATCATTTCATATTTCTTTTAAAGCATGTTTAGTTTTGCTTTTTTTTATTTTATGGAATAATCAATTTTTTTTAATTAAAATTTATTTTATCTAAAATCTATCTTATTTGTTTAAAGTGTATAAAATTAATTATAAGTTAAGATTTTTTTTATAACTAAAAATACTTTTTTTAAAAAAAAACTGTTATTTTAAGTTTTTCATTATTTAATTTTAGATTATTTTAAAAGCTTTTATAGATAAATACTCCTTTGCCCTCAATTAAATAAAATTTTCAATCATTCTATATCTCTTTTAGTAATTTAATATATAAAAGTGATTTTTTTTATACAATCCAAAAAAAAATTTATCTTAAAATCGATTATGAACTAATACATCTAAACATAAATTAATTTTTTCATTATCAATTTTTTTGAAAATCGATTATACATATAATCAACTTTTAACATAATCTCTTTTTCACAATTAATCTAAATATATAGTAAGTAATTTAATACATAAAAGAGTTTTTTTTATACAATTCAAACAAAAAAATTTATCTTAAAATCAATTATAAACTAACACATTCAAAATAAATTAATTTTTTCAAAAATCGATTATAAATATAATCTACTTTTTAATATAATTTTTTTTTCACATTTAATCCAAACACACTTATATAGGTTTGCCTCTTTTTATGCTTGAAATCATTAAACTAAAAATGAAGCTCACTTACACACATGCAGTTTTTTTCTCTTTTTATTTTTTTCTTAACATTTTCTCATGTTTCTTTCCATCTATTTTCACTCTGTAGCACCACATAGAAGCAATAGATAATGACATTTAATCATATCTTACCTATCTTCTAATGACAAAGTCATGAGAAGTTCATAACTTCTTTAAATAGATCTTCATGTTCACTAATGAAAACAGAAAAATAAAAGCCTTGCTTAATATAATTATATTTTAGAAGTAAATGCGTTGATAGCTATATCGAACCAACCAATCCCAATCTCTAATATAATTTGTGCGATATGGTTACCAATCACCGGCCTAGGTCATGGGCTGGTGACTTCCATTGCAGGAGCCTACTCATGATCAAATATATATTTTTTATTATTTAGTTCAAAGAATAGTTAATATATATATATATATATATATATATATATATATTCTGGTGAAACAAATAATAGTTAATAGTTTAATAGTTAACTAAATATTAACTGGACTCACCGTAAATTATGACTTTAATTAATTCTTTCCTGATTAAAAAATTGTTTAGACTTTTTAAATTGAAAATTTTCATAAACAAAGAAATGAATAGATAGAATTTGATAGTGTTCTGACAGATTATTCAACTGTTTGACTCTTCACACGATTGAATATGCATCAAAGAAAGAAATTTTGGGACGTGTTTCAATTTTGAGCTAGTTTCTCACTAATCATTGTCCCAAGCTTCCAACTACCGTAGTTTTCATCTCAAATCAATGTGAAACTAAGAAATGTGCATACCATCATTTATGTATCAAGGATAAGGGAAGTTGTGTGTCTTATCTATACTGTACTGCTATATATCACCCATCGGTCCGGGCTTGGCTTTTGCAGCCAAATGTCTGATTGAAGTCCTAAAACAAGTCTTTCTCTCTCACACGTACACACATACACTAGCACAATGGACAACTTCAATGAAGAGGTTCAAGAGCCAGTGAGTCCTCCTGGACAATATTTCAACAGCTCGGTGATATGTTCATATGTTTTTGGCTTTCTGGAATCAGCAGTTCCACTTGATGACTCACAGGCTATACCTTTGCTTAAAGATGTCTTCCTCCCTATAAACCCACGCTTCTCCTCTATCATGGTTCTCACTCTTTCTCTTCCCTGTTTTACTATTTTTACTTTTTTCTACAAGACTACCATATTTAATAAGGCTAGTCAATTCTTAAAGCCTCAAGAATATAATCAATTAATAACCCCCGCTTCAAATTAATGCACTCATAGTATTGAATGTTCATCATATTGACCTTTTCTTTTTATTCAATTGAGTGCTTGACCACAGATTAGAGACAAAGATGGTAAAATGAAATGGAAACGAGTTGAGGTTAGACTCGAAGAGCATTTAACGATTCCCATATTTCCCGATAGCACTCCATCTGAATTTTATGACCAGTATCTTGGTGACTATGTGTCAAGGATTCTAACTGAACGGACCCCTCAAAGCAAACCACTGTGGGAAATCCATCTTATCAAGTATCCAACAAGCAATGCTGCTGGCACCATAATATTCAAACTTCACCATGCTCTTGGAGATGGTTACTCCCTCATGGGTGCTCTTCTTTCTTGTCTACAGAGAGCTGATGACCCTTCTCTTCCACTATCTTTTCCTTCACGTACACCGCAAGATTCACAATCTGCGAAGAAAAGCTTATTTAAGAAATTACCTTCAGTTGTCTCCTCTTTTTTCAGCTCCATATCAGATTTTGGATGGAGCTTCATAAAGACTAGAATGATTGAAGATGACAAAACACCCATAAGGTCTGGATATCAAGGAACTGAGTCTCACCCTTTCAACTTGTCAAACATATCATTATCTCTTGATCATATCAAAGAAATCAAGTCAAAGCTTGGAGTGGTAAGATTAGCTTGATCAAGCTAGATTAATTATGCCATCAGATTAAGCTAGATTAATTTTCTTTTTGGCATAAATGCAGACAATAAATGACGTGATTACTGGGATAATCTTCTATGGGATTCGGCTGTACATGCAAGAGATTAACAACAAGACAAAATCAGCACATTCCACAGCTGTGGTAATGCTCAATACAAGAAATCTTGGAGGTTACCAATCAGTCAAGGATATGCTAAAGCCTGATGCCAAAGGTCTTTGGGGGAATCAAATTTCTTTCTTACATGTATCAATACCTAAGCTAAGCCAAGACAGAATCTCCAACCCCCTTGAATTTGTTTGGAAAGCCCATAAAGCAATCAAGAGGAAGAGACGTTCTTTCAGTGTTTATCTCATAGGTTGGCTCTTGAATCTGGAGATGAAAATAAGAGGGCATGAGGTGCGTATATGTAATTTCATTGCTTATGTATAGTACATAGAATCACCTTTTTGAGTTAGGAACCTCTCTGCTTTATTTTGTTCAACTTTTAGACCCAATTGCTTAAAAATGCTTTTAGTTTTATTCTGTTGGTGTTTCAGGCTGTAGCTAAACACATCTACGGCACTCTGGGGAACTCTAGTGTTGTTGTCTCCAACGTAGTTGGGCCGGTAGAGCAGATGGCTTTGGCAAATCATCCTATAAATGGCTTGTACTTCACCATGACTGGTGGACCTGAGGTATCTTTTTAAGTTTCATCTTGTCTTTTCTCCTTTTTCGGACTTAATGCTCTTGGCAACACTTTTATTTTATTTTATAAAGTAATAAGTAGATATATTTGGCTACCACCTCAAATAGTGGATAAGAAAAATGCATCATAAGCACTTCCATGTATAATTCCATGCTTGGATTAGTCCTCACCGAAAACTAATGAGGAAGGTGTATGAAGAAAGGATATCTTTTCTCTTCCATTTGAGTGATATCATATGATATCCATAATTAAATAGGAGCTTTCTTTGTCTTCCAATGGTCGGTAACTCTCTCCATATATCTCTGAATCTTCTTCTTCTTAACCTTCTTTTTTTCTATATTCTTTCAGAGCAAAATATTCTTTACATAGATTTGTCGAGTTCTAACATGCAGGCTTACCTGTGTGGTTGCAGAATGTAAACATTACAATTATGAGCTATGTGAGAATATTAAGAATCACCTTGAGAACACTAAAGGGATTCATAGATGAGCAGAAATTCAAGTCCTGCCTGGAGACTGCCTTTGAAGTCATACTCAAAGCAGCTATGGAGATACCCAACAAAAATTAAAGTCCAACTACTTGTATATATCTATATCTCTCTATCTATGTATATAGATATAGATACAGATATATACGTTGGAGAGAGATTTGAGATGCAGATCATAAAAACATAACCAGGATATCAATATATAGATGGAGTCACGTATTTAACAATCATGGATGCTTAATTATTTGTTATGAGTTTTAGAATAGCGTTATTCTTCTAGAAAATGAAGATAGGGAAATCCAGTGGAACTTCTCAAATACAATTTCTGTGACTTTCAACTCTTGCTACTCTGTCGGCTGCACAATTGCCGCGTTACCCTATCATTTAGTTTATGTGGAATTTTTCTATTTAGTTGGGACAATATTTATTTATTTATTATCTTTGTTATCATCTCAATATTTATAAAATAATTCATTTCCATCCAGTTAATCCTCGCCTAAAAGAACCCACCAAAAAAAAAAAATCCTCGCCTAAAAGAAATAATAGTTTGAAGTTTGAACCTAAAAGGGCAATAATTGAAGGGTGGATCAGTTGGTTTTGTGCAGAAGAAAAACAACGGTTATTATTCAATAATGAATAAAGAGCAATAGAGTGTGTTTGTGCAACTGCTCATATTTTTTTAAATATAAAAATAATCATTAATTTTTGGTAGTGCAGTTACCGTTTTAAACAGACATTAAAGTTTAAATAATTTATAACCTAATACATTTGATTTTTTTTTTGAAAGAACCTAATACATTTGATAGTAAAGTAGTGAACTAATATTTTACCAAAATAAATAAATAAATAGTGAACTAATAAAGGAATTTGTTACTCATTTTATTTTCTTGAATTGAATTTGAATTTGATAAGTAATATTTTCATGAATTCGTTATACTAATTTTAAAAAGGTCTACTTAAAAAAAAAAAAAGACTACTATGTAAAATTTAAAACACTTTATCACAACAATTTTTTGTTGTACTACTTAGAAATCCTGGCGCCATGAGCTCGAAGTGCAATAAACATAATGTTCAAGGGGATATCATTCCTTAGCGCAACATACGGATTCAGAAATTTTAGGTATGGAGGGTAAGGATCAGTGCCATATAACTCTCTTCACATAAAAAACAAATAGAGTAGTGAAATTTACTCATTCATCCATATGATGAGAGCAAAGTCTGAAAGAAAAACGAGGGCTTAAATGATAAACTACCACACGATAATAGAAAGCTTTTAAAGTTGTGTTATAGTATAAATATTGCAGAAAAATCGATCAAACAAGGAGTTCTTCTTAATCTTCAGCATTTATTGTTGTCTATTTTTTATTAAACAATTACTAAATGTTAAATAGAATCTGTCAATTAAATATCCATACACAATTTTACCCATTAATGGAACACGGCAAACCAAAAAGAAAAAAGAAAAAATGCACGCCAGTGCAACGCTGCGTTTTATTCATCTTGCTTCCTCTATCGTCTTCTCCGTCCGTCATGCTAGGGTTTGCAGAGTTACAGTTTTTGCCTTCATCTCTTCACATTCACTGTTCACATCAGCGGCCATGGCTACGAGCTCGAAGTGATGCCCTTTTTCGACGGATAATCCTTTATCGGGAACTGTAATTGACTGCATCCAACGACAGTTTAGTATAGTTGCATTTTACATTTTGTTTATGGTCATTATCACACTGAATTAATTCCAAATATTTAATAATGAATCACTCCTTTTTCATATTGTAGCTTTCAATTTTATTTTATTTTTCTAAACTTTCATTTTATAGAAGTATACATGTACTTTTGAGTTCTTCTGATCAAATTTTTCTCAGGCAAAACGAGTTCTGTCGCTTCTCTTTGTTTTTTGGTTCTCTTATCTCGTGAATTTCTTCCATGAACAGATTGTTGCATGTGTTTTGTGAGGTTTACTGTGCCTTTGTGGTACTAATAATGATAAAGAGTTTGGCCCTTCCCTGCGGATTTGGATCCCTAAAGACACAAATTTTACTATGATAGGATCCACTAATATTTGTGTAGAATGTATTAATTTTGGTTGTGTATTTTTCTATCTAACATGACACTAGAGGATCTGATCCCTTACAAGTATGTCTCAAATTCTTCAATTTCTATTTTCACATTACTCATGTAACTTTATTTGTGAAGTTGTTACTCTTGGTCAAAAGCTCGATTTTTAATTGTTGGTTTCTTGTCTTTCACCAATTCTGTCATTTTCTTCTTCCAAAAAAGAAAGAATAAATAATTGAAAGTTAGCACTTAGCAGCAATGTTTTTCTTGGTATTTTATATTAAAAAAATTGAAAATAAGGAAAGACATGGAAAAGAATAAAGCAGACTTTTTTGTGAATTCATCTCTTGTTATCTCACTCTCTGATTCTGCTAGTCCTTATTTTGTTTTGTTACCCTTCTGTTATAGGTATTAAGGTTCTCATTGAAAAAGTTTGACAAGCATGAGCCTTTACATTGTAAAGGAGCAAAGATGGAGCTCTCTATTACACAACCTGATGATTGGCATCTTCACCTCTGTGATGATGACCTTCTTGAATCTGTCATCCCTCATAGGTCATTTCACTTGTAATAAGAAAAGACTCGTAGTTAACATATTGCTATTTACTAATTTTTTGTGGGTTCAATGTGAGGGAGACTTGCTCGCAGCATCTTTTATAGTTTAATGCTCATTGCGTTAACTGCATTCTTGGTGATATTGAGGAGAATCCTGATTAATAACTATTGCTCCTACAGAGCATGGCGTTTTGGAAGGGCAATAGTAATGCCGAATTTGAAACCACCCATCACTACCACGGCAGATGCTGTTGCTTATCAAGAGTCCATCTAGAAAGCAATACCTAAAGATAGCAACTTCTCTCCTCTGATGACACTTTTCCTAACAGACATGACAAGTTGTGATGAGATTAAACATGCAATTGAGTCTAATTAATGGGTAACAAGTCTAAAGAATATTACCTATGAAATATGATAAAATAAAATAAAAAGTTTTGAAACAGCATTAGTAAGCTTAATTTGTGTCTTTATATATGTAAGTTTTGCTCAGAATTCAGTTAAAAATGAAGTTCCTGTTAGCTTCTTTAGCTTATCGCTTTTACTTCATATTTGTTAGCCTTGTATTTGTTGCAACGTAATAATCTAACACGGCATTCTCTTTGCTGTCAAGCTTTCTTTTTTCAGACGCACAATTATCCTGTGCATGAAGAATTTCTAAAGGACTAATAGGGGGGTAACTTACTCTTTTTTGTGACTGTAACTTCTATGGGGCTGAAATCATTAACACTCGAGCATTGGTGTGTAGTTTATGATTTAGTAGCTGAACATATTAAATGTAGATAATTTACTCTCCTATTTTGTGGTGATGGCAGCATCTTCCTGATCGTCATTGCAGTTATTACTTGTTTGTTTCACACAGCCTTGCTTGGGTCTCGACATAACAGCTTAAGCATTTAGGTGAGTTGGTCCTTGACAATGTATATAATCACAGTTTAATATATTAGTATAAAAATTTATTCTTTCTCACTTGACATGTATAAATTGTCTTTCCCATGTCAACCAGTGCTCGTTTATCATCAGATTAGATTAAACTCTCCATGCTCATGCTCATACAGCTTTGGTTTGGTTCTTTTGATTATAGTACATTGCTTGATGATGCTAATTGCATTGACAGAAAGAAGTGGGCTTGTTTATGGTGTAAAGTTGTATCCTGCTGGTGCTACCACAAACTTCCAAGATGGTGTTACAGGTCTTTTAGGAAAATGTTTTTCTGTTCTTGAGGAAATGGTTGAGCAAGATTTACCGTTATTGGTAAAAAAAAATTATTTTTTTATTTGTGGCTCTGTTTTTTCATTATTTCTTTAGTCTCTCTGACACCCCTATCCCCAATTTTTGTTTGTGTGTGACACTTGTTTATATTACTGATGTATAATAATGTATTTCATGCTTTATGTTGCCATGCTTGTCCTGATGGAAGATTCTTGATTCAAAATCAGTTCTGATGTTATGACAAATCACATTGTTCTTGTATTAAATACGTCACCCTGTAATAGAATTTATTATACTGGACACCAATTTCATAGCATGTCCACAATGAAAATATGTGTATAAACAGTTGAACGCTTAACTATGAGCTGGGTGGTGCTTATGGTACTCAGTGACATGTTTCTTTCTTTATGCATGTTGTTTATTTGCCTGTAAAGTACTTTAAAAGTTTACATTTGTACTTTCTTATCTGTGAATCAGTGTACATGACAGGTTCATGGAGAGGTTACAAATCCTAATGTTGATATTTTTAACCGAGAAAAGGTCTTTATTGAAACAATTTTAGAGCCTTCAGTTCGAAGGCTTCCACAGCTTAAGGTTGCATTGGAGCATGTTACTACCATGGATGCTGTTAAATTTATACTGTCTTGCAAAGAAGGTATCACTTATCAATTGCTTGGAAGAACTTTCTTGTCATTGCACTGTTTTGTTGTAAATTTATCCTCATGATTTGCTATATTTGTAAGGTTATGTAGCTTCCATTGCTCAAAAGAGAGATCCATAATATGTTACTTTGTTTTTCTTCCCATAAAGTCTAGAAAGTTTCAACATCTTTTAGGTGTTATATCAGACTTCTTGGTTAAGAACTTGAAATAACGATTCTATTGAAAAGGGATTAAGTATGATTTAACAGGAATGAATCATATAATTTGATTGTGGTATTATATTGTCTTCAGTAAATTACTCAGGTTCCTGATTGATCTGACTTGGAATTGTTGGGAAGAAGAGAAAAAATATGTTTTGCAGTGCATGGAATGGTCTTCAAACATCAGTACACTTTTTTAAATTCTAATTTTGTCGCAGAGAGTACACAATCCTATTGAAGAGTTTGAGTTTGTAGACTGTACTTATACCTATGGTTAAGAAAATAACACTTGGAACTTGGATCTTCTTTTTGACAATTGTGTTACCAAACTGTGCATGTCTTGGTTATCTTACCTTGAGCTCATTTTGTTTATTTCCTATCTAGGACAGGCTATTGTTTCATCTCTCACCAGTGGAAGTAAAAGATTTTTCCTTGGAACTGATAGTGCTCCACGAGAGGCATTAAAAGGAATCACTACAAAAAATCCTCCGCTTTATGACCCTTTTTTCGCGGCGGTTCATTATAATCGCCGCAAGTAAATTTTGTTTGTGGTGTTTGAACCAACCGCAGTAAATATAGTAATTTAGCGGTGGTTTGGTGTGTTTTGTGGCGGTTTCATATAAAAAAAATACTTAAACTCTTCGTCCTCATTGGTTCATCCTGAGTTTATTCCCCATCCTCGACCTCATTTTTCACCCAAATCTGAACGCTCTCTCTGCCTTCACTTTGCGCTTCAGCCAAGACTCGCTGTCGCACTCGCACTGCAGACTTCTCGCACCGCACTCCGCTCTCGCACTCGCTTCTCGCCCGCCTCGCTCTCACTCTTGTGGTTCGTTAATTCAAATTTATCTTCAATTCATTTTTAGTTTTGCTTCTTAATTTCCTTAGTTTTGCTTCAATTTACTAGAGGTTCATTTGAATATCCCTACATTGAGCATCACAAAGGTAACATTAAATTGTTCAATGTGCAAATTCGATTTTCCTTTTGAAGTTTATAATCGTTTCTGAAACCTAAGGTTTTCCTTTTGAATCAGGGTCCAATCTTCTCAAGCTTTGGGAATTTAGGTATTTGTTGTTGTTTCTTTTAAAAAAGATGTTATCTACCAAAGGTATTTGCAATTTCGTTATCAATATTTCTGTGAATCTGATTTTTCTTTCTTTATAGTTTGATTTTCCTTCTTTGATAGGGATTTTCTGTTGATTTTATCATTATTGTTATTTGTAATTTCAAATCTACTCCTAATGTTTATAGCAAGTGTGAGACTGTTCACTTTGTAATTTTCAATTCAATTCGATTCAAGCAACTAAACCAGATTTGGCTTTTTATCAGAAGCTGATTAGAAGTCCTGTACCTTGCAATTAGCTACCAATTTGTTTTTACAAATTAAGAGATTGTGTTATATGTTACTTAATTTTGTGTTGAATTAAATTAATAATTTATAGTCAAATACTTTTAAACAAAATTTACGTCTCATGCATCATGTTGAAGTTTGGACATTCATTTTTATGTCATTATGTGAATAGCGAAAGTGTACATATCAGAATGTTAAAGAGCTGGATTCTCAATGTTTAGCATTGAACTACACGTTTTGCATAACTATATAATCCCAGCCCCCTAACCCTAAAATCATCTTTGATGTCTGAAATAGCAACTATGTTTTTTTTATTCTTGTTCATGAACAATTTTCAATTTATATATGTGGTGTTATCTGCTTTTACCATTTTATTCTGTTAAGTTTTCCATAGTTTAGAAGTTTTACTTGGCTACCATTTAGCTGAACTTTTACTATTGTGAACTGTGAACTATACCACTTGTTAATGACTCTACTTAGGTTGGAATCATGACTTTATGGTCCATCACATCAGATCATGCCCCTTTGAAATTACTTATTATTAAAAGCAGCACAATATATAAAAATTCAACAGCATGATTTATTTATTTATTACCTAAAATCATTCAATTCTATTTCCATTTGCAGAAACATATTATCAAATTACACAAGGCAGATATTATGGCTGGACATTTTGAGTCAGGTTCATCAGACAATAAATCAAGTGATGGAGTGCATGATTTATTGACTTTTAATGCTGAGAATATGCAAAGCAACATGAAAATTGTCTTTTACAGGTTTGTTTTGACATTAGATAGATTAATACTATATTGATTGAATACATTCATATAGTTAGGAGCATCAGCAGGGGTGCTTTTGTTCCTTTCTTTCTCTACCAGCTAGTGGGGTCCACACACCAGTAAAGAGAGAACATTGTACATAGCCTAAATTTAAAACTGCTTTGTTGAGTCTAAGTGTTATGTTAATTACAGTTAAAGAATTTGGAGTGCAAGACTCGGCCTACATCGTTGTGGGAAAGACATGGAAGGAATTGGGAAATAGGACAGGAATCGAAAATTTTCTTTTCAGGACGTGGAAAAGAGATAAAAAAAATGAGTTCTTTAATTGGGAAAAAAGTAGAGTTTTTTTTTTAATATCGATGTGTTTATTCATTTCATGCCTTGTGATGTCCTATGGGTTGAACATAATGAATCTTAGATTATCACTCTCATACTGCGCACATATGTGGCCAAACTTAAAGAAGTAATTATGGGATGTCTGTGGTCACTTGTTTGTTTAGTAATTTTTAATTATAATCCCATGCATCACATTCTAGTTCCTTTAGTGCATTGCAATATGAGTACAAAAAATTTCTTAGCAGTTAGTGGTTTGTTTTTCTCTCACTTAAAAGTGAGGTTATCCTTATGTTTGCATTTCTTTTGATGTATGGATGAATGTTCTTGGAATTTTAGGATGTGGCCGGATTTGCAGCAGATGGGAGGCAAATTGTTGCCAGGGCTAAGTCTGAAGCAACTAACTATGAAAGGTTTGCTTCATTCTCCTGCAACATTTGAAGATGGCCCCTCTCTTCTTTTATTTTCTCTATGTATGCACATTTTTATATTTGATTTACTGACTAAATACGTTCTCTATCTTTTTCATTGAATATGCCACTTCCATAAAAGATAGGTGAACTAATTGTATCCCTGTAAAGTAACTAAACCCTTTTTGTTGCTTTTGAAATCGAGTCCTGTAAGAAGTTGCTGACAATGTGGAAATGGTGAGCTCCCTACCTCTTTGTTCCCATATTCTCTTGTTCTATTTCCTTCTTTTCTCATTCTGCAGTCTTTCTCCTCTAGTGTTTGTATGTTTGGGTGCCACTAGATATATAAACTGTACCATGTGCATACTACCTGTTTATATATGGCAACAGGATTGTGCTTCTGCTGCGCCATAAAGTTCTCCATCATGTTTGAATGGTGTTTATTATAATTCTTTTTCTTCTATATAGGGTATGCATAATCTTTTTTGTTTCTAATCAATTTATTATTGGACTGCATGGAATCATTTCAGTTCTTATTAGCATTATATATTTTAGTTATAGCTTGATGAATCTTATAGCCTAAACTAGTAACTTCACTTAGCTGAGCTGGTTGATTTACATAACTAGAGGACTAGTTTGATTGGATTTCTTCAGCAGTTTCTTTGCTTGTTCAGAGTTGGGCATTTTTCAATGTCAAGGAGGTAAACTTTAAGTTACTGCTGTTTGTTTTTAACGTGATAGGACACAAGCATATAAAATTACCTGAATAATGCCTTTTACTCTCCACACTCCATGTTTGAGGACAACAATTTGGGGATCATTAGAGTGTAGTTCTTTAAGTTCCTGTCTAACAGCCTCAACATTTGCAGTGTTCTGTAGACAGCTGAATTGCAGCAATGCCTCCAGTGTTGCCAACTTTCTTACCCAACACAACTTGTTTGGACTTTTGAAACTTATCTGCTGTAGGGGGTGGTTCATTGGCAACCTCCCAAGCAAGCCTTAGATAAGGTGAAAGAACTTGTTTGGGAGCCTTCAATTAGTCGTTATGGTGCTGATGAAGGTATTCCTGAACTCACAGCGGCATTAGTCAAAAAGGTAAACAGTCTAGTTTCTTCTTACAACTTGTACTACTGGGAAACTCTAGCTATTTGATTGAAGTTCTTCATTTGGGGATGGAGCTTGAGGCTTGCGTCAGGTCAAAAGCCTATTGAAATCCATTTCTAGCAGTTGAATTGGACAATCCAAGGCATTTTACAACGTAAGTGGTGGTCGTAGTTTTATTTTAACTCTTTTAAAGTAATGTGTGATGTTTTCTTTTGCCTTCACTTGAAGTTGATTATTTATAGATAAAAGTATTATACTGTCTACAAGACACTACTTGTGATATCATTTAAGATATATAAAAATCCTATACTATGTAGATTCTGAAGTATATTGGAATTCTAACAAAAATTTATATTTATTCTGAAGTTTTATGTACATTCGAATGGAGGAATGAATATAAATTGATCATTAACTTTAGCTTAGGTAGAGTCATAGACCTACTAGTATTGGGCCTATTTTAACGTGAAAGAATGAAATAAAAAGCAATGCAGCGATATATGATTTTTTTTAATTTTTTTTTTTTGTAAAAAGTCGTTTAGCCGCGGTTATGGTAAAACTGCGGCTAAATGACTAAAATATTAGTATAAAAAAGCTATTGACGGCATTTATTCCAGCGGTTAGCAAAAACCGCCGCTAGTTGTTTTACGACCCCCTTATTAGTTGCGCTTTGGAAACCGCCGTGAAGCATGTTTAGCTGCGGTTATAACCGCCGCTAAATCTAAAATTCAACCGCTGCTAAAATGCATTTTTTTTGTAGTGATGTCCCTGTGGATGTGCTGGTATATACGACTTCCCTGTTGCTCTATCACTATATGCCAAGGTCTTTGAAGAGGTAAGACTTTGATTATATGTTTATAATATATGCTGTTTTTGATAGACATGTAACATGTCTTCATACATTTGGGTGGGTTTAAGAGAGAGACAGAGAAGGAGGGTGGGGGTGGGGTGTGGGGGAAGGGTTCTATGTATGCATGAGCTTCTTAGCAATTAAAGTGTATTGTTTAAAATTTTTGTGATGGGTCGTCAAAATATCATTGATAGAAACAAAAATATTATTTCCCAAAGGTTTGCAAAATAATTTCTCTGCAAATGACTCCCAACCGCATGCAATATTTCCTCATATCCTTCAATATTTTGCTATCAATACAGTTATTTCTTCCTTTTCCCTGCTAATATTTTAAAGCAAGTATCCTGTATGTTAGAGGTGATGGTGGTCACTGATAATGCAGCCTGTGTCTGTAATTATTCACATGCATTTTTCGTGTGTTTTTTGGTATAATAAACTTCTTATGTTGACTAGAAGAAAAAGCTCATGTTTTGCATGCTTCCTTCTGAAAGCTTGTGGGGTTTAAGCTTGTTAGTTTTATGAACTCATATTATTCCCATGTTTGCAGGTGAAACACTTGAATGGGAGGCATTGTTGAAAGTTTAGTATCTTTCAGGATGAATTATTGGTTGTTGAGATGGAATTTATGTAGAATTTAGAAACACGATCAGGCAATTTTGTCGTTATTCTAATTTTTTCATTCAGTTTTGCGTAAACTTAAAATACGGAATGGGTGTATGGAGCCATATTATACTGGACTACTAGAGATCTTTGACACGAAAGACTTTCAGCTCTGGTCCTGAAATCGTGAAATACACTAACTAAGGAGGAATTGAATAAACACCTATTTTGGTGATCTAAGATATAGGTAGGGCCGATTGTTTAGATTTGCGTTATTTTTGGACCTGTCCAACTCAAGGATGAAGTGAGACGGGTTGGGTTGGGTTTGAATTTTTTTCTCTTTAACTACCAAATTCAACTTGTGGGTTAGGTTAAGTTGAATTAGTGAGTTAAACATAAAAAAAAAAGTAACATATTAAAATAGAAGTCAAAATTTATTACACATAACATAAGTTTTAAATTCAAATGCCAATTTAAGACAATTAAGATATATAAGTCTTAAATGACATAATATAATTTGGTCTCAAATGATTTATATGCACATAATATAATTATTCTAGTTGGGTTAGACTCCTAGAATGAAACGATGGTGTTTTACTTTTATTATTATTATTATTATTATTATTATTATTATTATTATTAATGTGAGATAAAAATATTAAAAATAATCAAATAAGGCTAAATGTACTTAAAAGTTTTTTCTACCTTGGAGCACATGTATATCAATTTATTTCTCTTAAATTTGGTTCCACAATTTATGATAAGATATAATGTTTAATATCATGTGTTTTTATAAATTACTATATCAGTAAATTGTTTCTTATGGGTCATAAAAGTAAGAGCCTTAACTAAAAAAAATTCAATGTTTGTTTCTCATTCTTTTTGCAGAGTGAATTGTTAAATTTACTCAATCATGGCACTTGGTATAAATGATTAGATTTTGTTAATGCTTCAAAAATAATAATGATTCATATATATTTTGCTCTATATCATGTGAGTGAAGCGTGACTACTTACACTCCCAAAAATGATTATGTGAGTGGGGCATGTTTCTCTTTAGTACATTATGGACAGATGTTAGACGAAATGATTACATCACACACTTTCAAATATTTGGGAATCAATTTGCATGTTTTTTAAGTTTTAAAATCAAAGTGCACATGACCTATAGTTAAAAGGATAAATTGGAGTTTTTCCTTTATGATATTCCTTTTGTTAAGGAATTATCCTTTTGATAACGTGGACTTCTCTCGAACACTAAAAAGTTAACCATGATTTGATAACAACTATGGCATATTTAATAGTAATTTCAATTAACAAAATATAAAAATTAATTATCCAAAAATTTTATTAACTTATTTAAGATAAGTTTCAGTAAAAAATGATAACACATCTAAAAATAAAAAATTACAAAAAAGATTTGAGTGGGTTATGATGGATTTGTATGTGTTGAGAAAGTTCCAACCCACAACTCCACCCAACCTCTATGGGTTGAGATTTTTTACCTAACACATCTTACAAATTCGAACCAACCAGTTGTTTGTAGGTTAGGTTGGGTTGATTTGTGCGAGTTCACAGGTTGACCTAACTTGTTGAACACTCTTAGATATATATAATATTACATTGGTCTTCTATTTATAGCAATATTCAATTGGTCCTTTAATGATAATTAATGTCATTAATTTTATCTTTTAAAGATTAATTTGATGTCAAAAATATGATATTGAATGACTAATTTAATGTTGAGTATATCTTTAGATGATTAATTTAATATATTTATAAAATAAATGACCAATATAGAGCAAAGTATCTCCAAAATAATTGCATGATAACTTAGATTGAGGGATGTTTGTGATTTGGATTAGTTCGATTTTGAGGCAAAAAATCATTTTAACCGAATCAATCGGTTTTCCTATGATGGGAACAGATCAATTTAGTTTTGATTTAAGAATCAAACCAAAGTTCGGCTTAGCCGAATCTGTTTTTGGCCAAACACTTTTCTCATAAAAAATTTATATACAACTTCACTTTTTTCTATCCATGACACAGTAAATAACAAATTAGCATAAAATTCCTAATAGCATCATTAAATAAATATAAACAACAAATTATTTTTTTAAAAAAATCATAGAAACAATAACAAATTAAAATTTAATCATCTATAGATATGTAAATATGAAAAAAAAAATACATATGTAATTTTATGAGTTCAATATGATTTGGTTTGGTTCGATTTCATAATTGAAAACTAAAAATCGAACTGAGCTAATCATTCTTTATAAAAAGGAAACCAAACCAAACAAAATCAAATTTAATTTGTTTTATTTAGCTTTTGGTTTTTGGTTTTTCTGCTCACTTTAGATTGGTTTTGCTCGATTATCAACACCCCCAGCCAGATGGGTGCGTGAGAAATATTATCTGAGTGACCCTTTATGAAGAATTATCCATAATCAATGTAGTGGCTTGTTCTTTACAATGGCACTAAAAATATTTCCATTGAAAAGAATATAACTTTAGGGAGTTGATATAATACATTTATGAGTACAACTATCAAAGTGGGACACCATAGGTCAGAAGATAAGTGGATTGAGTTGAGTTGGCTTATTTTGATGGTAGGCTAAAAATGATCAACTAGCTTACTTTGAGTGGGTTGGTGGGTTAAACGGGTTAATCAACCAATAAATAAAAAAAATAATTAAATATTGAATAAACTTGGAAAGCATAAAATAATAATCAAACATATCTTACATCATCAACAAAGTATCCAAAATCATATAATAATAATTAAACTTAAGTTACATTAATTTATAAGTCATGATCGCCAACATAAACATAAGAATTAAGTTACTGAGTTAATACTTTTTTTTTAAATGTCTTAAACAATAAACATGTCAACTCACTTAACCTCGCAAGTTAAGTAAACCGAGTTAAAATTAACTAAAATTTTTGTGAGCTAAATTTTAAACAACTCAACCCACTAAAATGGTTGGTTGAAGCAAGCTAACCCATGGATTGGAATCCAATTTGCAACGCTACTTACGAGTATTGTACCCAGACAATTGTACAAGTGATGACACTTTTCGCAGAGAATATTTCCAGCGTCTTATAAGCGAGCAAACATCAAAGCATCGGAATGTAATCCCATATCAGTCTCATAGTAGCAGAATTTAGACTCACCACATCCATTCTTTAGCAACAATTGAACCTCAGAGAAGATACATTCTTTGGCAACAATTGATCCTCAGAGAAGATACAATTTGGTTCTTGGGTTATATGAATTTATATCCCTTCAATAATCTAAACATCTAACTAATTGTTCCTTAAACTTTTTAAAAAAATTTAGTTAGTGCAAGCACTTGAATAGAAAAGAGAGAAAAGTGGCTTAGTAGATCAAATTTCTGACATCAATATTACACGTAACTTTGGTGTCAATTAAATTATAAATTTGTTAGTTAACTTTTAAAATTATTGGAGAATCAAATTAGTAACCTACGAATTAAAGGAGTAGAACTACTTAACATTTATAATTAAGTGATAAAATTGTTATTTGATCAATGTATATTTAGTTTACAATTTAGTAGGCAGAATATAAACCAATTTGTATTAATTTCTTAAGTAATTAAGGAACCAATTTCCCATGTTTTTCTTGGCCCGAAAGTGACAAGAATCTTTGAGAGCGATAGTCAATGCTTTGCATGCCCTGCTGGATGAACGTTGTCCATAGAACAGCAGAAATATAAATTTCAAACTCAATACAAGTCGTCTCGTAACGTGGGGCCCAAAATCATTAAGTTTCTGGGTTTCAAGTTTATTTGGGAAAGGGTTGACGCATTGATGCTGGTCTTTTAGGTTGGATAATTAAAAAGCTAAAGAAAACTCATTTAGAAGGCAGAAGATGATGAAAAAAAGGGAGTCACGGCTGTTCCATTTTGATAAACTCCTTCTTGCTCTTCTCTTTTCTATGTCCTTCCAGTTACAGTTATCCGTTGAATCTGATAGCATCTTCCCGGGGCAGAGGGTGGCAGGTGATCACACACTAACTTCCGAAGGCAGAGTATTTGAAATGGGTTTCTTTTCACCGCCAGGTAACCCTCATAACTATTACATAGGGATATGGTACAAAGGACTTCCAATGCCAGAAAAAACAGTGGTGTGGGTAGCCAACAGGGACAATCCTGTATCCGACCCATACTCTTCATGGTTAGAACTTAGTGAAGATGGTCATCTAGTCCTGCGCAACTCATCCGGTCTTGTAGTTTGGTCAACAAATTCTAACTCCACTGCACCTCCATCAAAGAATTCAACAGTTGGTGCCCTTGGCGACGATGGAAACTTTATAATAAGAGAAAGATCAACTCCTTTTTCAGCTAAGAAAGAGAGAAATATATGGCAGAGCTTTGACTATCCAACAGATACTTTGCTGCCAGGTGCAAAGTTTGGATATGATAATGATACAGGTATAACAACAATACTCACTTCCTGGAAAGACATAAATAACCCAGCTCCCGGCCTCTTCTCTGCCGAGGCATATAATGTACAGGAAAGCTCTTCTTTCTTACAAACGTTGCTAAAGAATGGGACTGATGAGTCTAAATTCTGCTTTTATGAAGATGATAATTTTGAATTGATAGGCGGATGCATTTTAAGAGACTACTCACAAAATTACAATGCGTTGGTATATTCCGGTTACGCGGACACCTATTGTCTCGTTAGATATGTGCTGGATGTAACAGGGCAGCTCAAACTATTTGTATGGTGGAATTTTATGGAAGCGTGGCATTTTGAAAAGCAACAAGCATGTGACTTTGAAACGAGGGAGGAGAGTGGAAATACGGACGATACAAGAAAAAAGGCGGAAGAAAACGGAAATAAGGACCATACAAGAAAAAAGGATGAAGAAAGTGGAAATAATCCATCCAAACACAAGAATGCTACATGGATTGCTATAGAAGTATCAGCGGTTCTTGCTCCTCTGTTTGTTGCCATTACTGTTTTGCTGAGAATTGCATGCAGGAAACACTCTGGCACTTCATTTCAGGCAACGGAAGGAGATACATTGAAGCAATACAAGCACCGAGATTTGCGAAGGGCAACCAAAAACTTCGCACACAAACTTGGAAAGGGTGGTTTTAGCACTGTTTACAAAGGGGAATTTCCCGATTCAACTTTCATAGCAGTGAAGGAACTTCAAGGTCAATTGCAAGAAGAAAAACAGCTTAGAGCAGAACTGAACACAATTGGATTGATCCAGCACAAAAATCTCGTTCGCTTACGCGGCTTTTGTTTACAAGGTTCAAAAAGATTCATAGTCTATGATTACATGCCAAACGGTTCTCTAGAATCTCATCTATTCCAAAGGGGTTCTAATATTTTAGATTGGGGAACAAGATACAATATTGCTCTTGGGACTGCCAAAGCTTTAGCTTACCTACACGAGGAGTGTAGAGACTGCATCATCCATTGTGACATCAAGCCAGAGAACATTTTACTGGATGCTGAGTTTGATCCAAAAGTTGCTGATTTTGGCCTGGCAAAGCTTCTGTGCCGAAACTCCAGCCGGGTTCTTACCACCATGAGAGGAACCAGAGGCTATCTTGCTCCAGAGTGGTTTTCTGGCGAACCTGTCACTGCAAAAGTTGATGTCTACAGCTATGGTCAGGTTCTTTTTGAGATCATTTCAGGTAGAAGGAACATGGATCTAGTAAATAATGAGCTAACTAGCTATTTTCCTGCACTGGTTTTGAATGCACTGAACAATGGGGCGGAAGTTCTGACTTGGGTAGATTCCAAATTAGAATGTGAATTCAATTTGGAAGAGCTAACTAGAGCATGCAAGGTTGCTTGTTGGTGCATTCAAGATCATGAGAAAGATAGACCAACCATGACACAGGTTGTTCAAATTTTGGAAGGACTTCTTGATGTAGGTACTCCTCCAATTCCACAGTTTTTCCAGTCCATTGCAGAAGCTTCCTTGAAAGAAAGTGATATCAAGGGAAGTGAGGTTTACAGTACATCGAGTACACTACCTACAAGTTTCACCTTTCAACCTCCTGTAAGTTTTTCTAACACTAGTTTATTCCATATTATTGAGTGGAATCAGCTGGTCTGTAATTACTAGGAGGCCAAAACTCATTAAACTTTTATTTATACTCTTCAAATAAAAGCTAGATAAATTTTATTCTCTCTGGCCAAAATTCCAGAATCATAAGTAAAATAAAGAATAGCTGAATGCTCAAATAAGCCTCCCTATAAAGCCGTTTGAAATGTTGATTTCAATAGGTGAAGTCTGTAATAATTATGATATAACATACTACTGTAGACATAGTAGGAGACCCCTTATCAACTCAAGGGATCCTTAACCAATCTAAGACACGTACAGAGGTCAAATGTGCTTTGGTGCATAGTTCATTTTAGGCTTATAGATGCAAGCGTGCAAGCATCTTTGGGAGTTCAACAGTTCAACCATCAAAATCCAAACACATTTTTGTATATTATAAAATCAATGAATCTCTAATACATGTAGATGGAAGGATTATATCAGAATAACAACTTAGCTTGAGCTTATGTACCCCGCACCCCAATCATCCTCAATAACATCTTAGCTTTAGCTTGAACGGGTGCTTATGTTCATGCTATGACAGAATTGAATGTTTTCGTAATCAATCATTTAGCCATCAAGTATCTATTTCCCTTTGTTTTCATTTCCATTCTCATAATTCAGATCATATACTAACTCGTTTCTTGTAATTATATTCATTTCAACAGGCTAAGCTAATTCAACATATACCATGATATCTGTGAGTATGCTACTACAAAGTAGGCAACAGCCATAAAGTTTTCAGCATAGAGGAAATCAGATGGAAGCAGCTAGTCTTGAATTACTGGGTGGCCAAACTCATTAGACTTCTATTTACTCCCTTCAACTAATGGCCGCATCAAGCCTTGATATAAAGGTGTTTGAAATGCAAATATGAATAAATGACGTATTTATTTCTCGTGCTTTTTCGATTGTAAGCATGTACCCATCCAGATCTATTAGTCCAATTACAATTTTTTCCTCAAACTATCTATTTTGGCACATTCCACCTTATTAATCTATCATCTCACTATCAACAGCCGCTGCTGTTCAGAGTGTCTTTTAAATTTTAATGAAAACAGCCATCATGTGATTTAATATGACTCTTTGTGGAGAAAGACTGTAGTCTGTAAGATTTATTAATTTTCCCTTGACTTTGTGTTAAAAAAAAAAAGAATTCAATCACTTATTAGCCCTAATTTGGAGTTGGTGTCAATGGCAATTGGCAAATAAATAAATTGAGTGGCCTTCTGAATCAAAGGAATCATGTGAGGTCATAATATGATGACTACTCCCATTACAATCCATTGTAGGGCTTGTGGAGGGACAAATGTATACAACCTTACCTCTGTAAAGGGATAGACTATTTTCGCAAGTAGAATTTGTGATCACCAGGTCACAGCAAAGCAATCTTACCATTGTGTCAAGGCTAAAAAAGAGAGCATTAGAAGGACTTCCCATATGGTCACTTATCCTAGTATTACAATTGTCTACCTTAAAGCAAAATATGGCTATCTATAAAAATTATATTTCAAAATCAAATTTTTTAAGTTATTTAAATCCCTCATTCTTTATTTATTTACATAACGTTTTATGTCTTTGACTTCAAAAAGTTAAATGTACTTTGAATTGACACTTTATTACTTGGTTTGTCTTCTTTACAATTTGTGTTTGGTAGATAGGAAAGATGAGCAGAAGAGTGGAACCAAACACTATTGAAATTGTTCATACGGATACGATATCTCTTCCAAAAGCTTTACAAGTTAAGCTTAATTTCCACCTATCAACTTCTTTGTCTTACTGAATCTAAGGTTGAGCTCCACCAAATATCCAATCAGAATAATGGATTCTAATTAAGCAGCATAATCAATTATGTTGATTACATTCTCGGCAATAACTTTGATGCCTGAGAGTTGTTTATGAAAGCTCATGTCATGGATATGATACATTAATTGCAATTTTTCATTCATACAACTTCAGAAACAGATGTTTACAGTTTTGAAATCTAGCTGGTTGAGCGCCCTGCCTTGCACGGGGTTGGTGATCAAGTAATGATTCTATATTCCAATGTGGTAACTATTTCATTTATTGTAAATTAAACACCTTATAAGAAAACTAACCAAAAATATATATATATATACAATAATTAGTCTGAGGAATCTGGATTCTGCATAACTATACATCTTTCTATACAGCCATTTAAGTATTTTGGTGGTGTCAGATTTGAAAAAATTCAAATTATTATGATCAATAAGCAGGGGAAAGATACAACTTAGTGTAATATTTAAATGCAATTATATTTAAATTAAGGTGACCGAATTATGATCAATAAGCATACAAATAGAATTCATATGATCAATGAGCATACAATAAAAGGAAAAAAATATATATAGAAAGCAATTACATAACATTCAAGAATTACGAAACAGCGAAGTTTGGATATAGTTTATTTACCGGTACAAGTACCTTGCTCAAGGAGAGATTATTAGGTACACCAGGTCCGGGTATAAGACAATGCTTCCATAGTTTTTCCAACCCCTTGCAGAAGCTTCTGTGAAAGAAAGTGGTATCAAGGGAAGTGAAGCTCGCAGTACATCGAGTTCGAAATAAACACACTAGCAAGTCTTTCAAGCTTTCAACTTTCATTTATTCAATAGTATTTATTCAAAAATAAGATAAAAAGAGAGGGGGGGGGGGGTTTGAGTAAGCATAAAGAGTAGAGAACCTGTGAGTCCTTTGGATGAGTTCTAATGTTTCCACGGCAGAATTTGACGCCTTGAATCAAATGTATGGTCGTTAGGGAGGCAATTTCCCGTTTTTCAATTTAATTCGCACAATTCATATTAGATGCTAAAATGTTCCTTATACTTGACAGCCTATTCAGCACAGACCACACTGTGCTGATGCATATAAATGGTAATATGGAAAAGAATGGGCAGAAAGCCATATTTTATCTAGCAGCATGAAGGCAATCAAGTAGAACCAGTTGGTTTTAACCAGAAGACCAAGACTCATTCCACTTCTATGCACACCATTCAACCAATGTTCACATCAAGCATCCCAAAATGCCGATTTGAGTTATAGATTATGAATTTGTTGTGCCATTATGACAGAACATACTACTGTAATATCAAAGCAGACCTCTCCAGTACTATATAAAAATAGAGTAAGGTATGTTTGGATGGATGGAATAGAGTGGAGTGGTAAAAAGACTTTAATCTATTGTCTGGGAGTTTTTAGAATAATATAGTGGAATGGTTAAGGAGGGGAACCCAAACCACTCCATACCACTCAAATCCTCAAATTTTCATACCCTCCAATTTGGGGGGTTTGGGATGGAACACTTCCCTCCTTTGTAATTCATTCCACTTTATTAATTACCAGTGTGACTTCCAATCAATGGAGTGAAATTTCCCTTCACTCCTTTAAACTTTCACACAATAAAGTGATGTATTTTTACCTTTCCTCTCTATTTCATTCCAAATCACTCCATTACTAACCACTCCACTCCACTCCATCTCTATTAAAACTCTCAAACAAAGCCGTAGTCTATCACATGAAGTATATGTCATAGCTATGGCAAGATAGTTCGTTTACTATCTTGAAGCATGGATGGTATTCCCCCTCCCTAAAAAAAATTCTTTGTTTAGTCCTGTTTTCCCAAGTGAAAAGGGCATGACTATTCTGCATATCATAGATTTTTGTGACCCTTTCATTCCATGAAATATGCACACTACCAATTCACAGTCAGATAAATAAGGCCCTCATTTCTAAGTTTTAATTCTACAGCATTATTTATTTTAGACGCAGTATAATTTAAATAAAGAATAAAAAAAAAGAGCTCACAAGCAAAAACTAACCTAAATTGTGTAGAGAAGCATTTTGAATTGTCTGATTAGATGTGATGAAAACAAAGTTGTGAGTACCACTGGTATTGGTATATAAGATCAAGGAATAATTGGAAGCCTTCAAGTCTAGAACAAAAGTTGTAGTTATTATGGGGAAGAGACGGAGAACTGAAAATCCTGAATCGATTAAAGGCAGTGAATTGTTAAAATTTGTGTGTAACCTCCCAACGCCATGCTCGCCACTCATCATCATCGTAATGACATAATCCTTAAATTTTGATTTTTCCAAAAAGGATTACACTATTATTTATATATATATATTACTGCATATCGGTATAAGAGTTTTTAAATATTTATTAATTGATCATTATATTTAATAAAATTTTAAATATTTATTATAAAATTAATAATTAATAAATATTTAATAACATTAAAAAAAATTTAGGTACAGGTTCTTAAACAATAATAACACCATCTGAATGTCGTTTTGGGTTTCGCCAATCAATTTCGTCAAATCTTGAGAAATGAGATTCCCCATCTTTTGAATATATATACTGGAATGAGAAATTTAAAATCTTTTTGTATTATTATTAATTAAGATGATGAGGATGTTGTAAAAATTAGATTTTTTTTCCAAAAAATGAATTTTTGGAATCAGATTTTATCTCATTTAATTAAATATAGATAATTTTTTTTAAAATTATTAGTATGATTTAATGGTTGATTAGCACACACTGACATGCCAAGTTGACAAGGAACATGGAGAATCCTTATCCAGTCAAAAGTATAATAGTGGTTGATAGTTTTGAAGGGACGTTGAATTTGGGCTAAAAGGGATGAACTACATTTATTTATAAAATGAAAAAAAAAACAATTTATAGACTCTAAATTTGTTATTTTCTTCTTCTTGTAGCTTTTCTTGTTCTAACAATTACAAAAGCATCTCGCTGCATGATTTATTATAATGTTACTAGTAGTGGTTGCTCTCTTGCTCGTTTCTAATTAAAATATGTTTTAATGGAGGAGTTTATTGGAGAATAAGGTAGAGGAATATTTTTTTATTTTAAGTAAATATTTTTATTATTTAAGAATTTTTTAAAATGAGAATAATAAAATAAAAATTACATTATCATATAATATTTTAATCATTTTTTATTCATTTTTTAAATTTAGTTTTTTCGCTTGTTGTTTTGAGCAATATCACTTCATTACTTTATGGTTCCGACTTTGTCATTTTATCATTCTATGATTTGTTTTAGTAGCATTTTACTCTTTTATGATTTTATCGTGTTAACTTAAACTATAAATTAGTAAATTTAATAAAATTTACAGTATATATATTAAAGATTTCTTTATTCTTATAAGAACAATTTTCACCTTTGCTGAAATTTAGCAACCTTAAATGAAAAGTTGACAAATTAATAGACATATCTTAATGTTTTGATGTGTATAAATTATACATATCTTAATGTATAAATCTACTGATGTAAGTATTATAACATAAATAAGTACTTAGTTGATATAGCCAAAAAAAAAAAAACATAAAAACCTAACAAACATATTGGTAATGAAATCACGGGAGAACAAAATAATAAGAGAACAAATCACAAACAAATAAAACGACAAAGTCAAAATCATAGGGTACCACAATGGTACAAATTGAATTTAACCCATCAAAAATTATCACTCTTCTCCAACTTTTCAATCCCAAACATAACCTTTATTGTTCTCAGTCTAGTCTATCATAACCTTTTTCTCATAATCTTCTCAGAAAGCTTTATTAGTGTTCCATTCCAACATAAATTTGCCAACCTAATTTATCAAAGCAACACGAAATGAAAGGAAGCAGAAGTTTGTTTCTATGTTATAAACTGTGAAATAATACATTGGGAAGGAGGTTACATACTACAAAGTACAAACCTCTGACGCAACAACCCCTTAAGGGCTACTATATCTTTCTTTTCAGTCAGTTAATGGACATTGCTCGTGACCAAACGATACTTATAATAGTGGGTAATCTGAAATTCCTAAGGTACCATATGCCAAAAGATTTCAGCAAGTATAAGTTTATGAAGACAGCAAATCTTTCAGGAAAAAAATAAAAAAAGAAGTCACTAGATTTAAAATGCTAGCTTTTGTTTACTAAATAAAACAATGATAGCAATTAGGTACTTCATTAGTTTAAGTTTTGGAGTTCCTTTGGATAAATTTATATAAAAAAATGACTTTTTTTATAGAATTTTTTTTAGTGGAGCTTTATTTTAAAATAGAAAGTTATTTTACATTTAAATATAATATTTGTAAAGTACTTTTAAGTAATAGAATGACTTATAAGTTTATTTGAATAAAAAAAATACAAAAATTTTTATAATAAAATTAATAAAAATATAAAGTATCCAGAATAAAAAATGTATGGTTTACAAGGGGAAAAGACAATGGATAAGAGATATAATTTTTAATAAAAATAAAGAGTATTTTCGTCAATAAATTATATTAAAAATCAATTCTCCTTCTCCTTTTTTCAGAAGTTAGGGATCACTAACTTTTAAAAAAATAGTAATTGAGCTTTTTTTCTAACTTTTACTTTTTAAAAAAATTTCATCCAAACATACATAAAAATTGATGGAAATGTTTTTTTTAAAAAAATACTTTATTTAGAAAAAAAAAATCTATCCAAACGTAATTTGTTTAATAAGTTCAAATCTTCCTGCCATTGATGTACCAGAAAAAGAAAAAGGATATTTGTATAGTATATAGGAAATATAAGCAGATTCTTCACTGACCCAATTGTTCCAATCAGAGCTGTAGACTGCTTCACTACCTAAAGCCTGATAATCCTTTTACATCTACAATGGAGAAATTATGTGAATTATGTTGGCATAAAGAAAATATTACAAGAGATTCAAGGCATAGATTGATTTTATCAATATCTACCTCCTCTAGTTCTTTCTCTGTATGCCTAATTCTGGTCACAAGATCTATCCCTTTTCTTCTGCTTCCCAAAGAATCATTACAGAAAAGCTAGAGCAAGTAGATGATTATATTTGTAAGAGGGTACACCTTTAAGATCATGAATATGCAGCTTTCAAGTCGATGCTAAGTATATATTACCTTGATTTGGTCTTTTACAACTTCTTTCAAGGATACATAGTTCCAAATCTTTCCCTTCACAGCAGCATTACCAGCAGCTCTTTCCATTTGGAGTTTGAATTGTTCAATTTCTCTCAGGAACAGCTGGCAGTAATTCATGAAATAATTCCTATTTATCTGTTTCAACATTCCAATAAAACATTATCAAAAAAAAAAAAACATTCCAATAAAACGATTAAGTTCTGGTACGGAAAAGGCCCAAATTTCAATGCTATCTTTCTACAAGGTATTTATTGAAGAAAAATTGACGAGCTCTTAAATTGATGTGTATATAAGCCCTTCTAGTGATGAAAATGATGTAACATCTCTCTGCTGACTAATGTTTATATCCCTCAGAATTTTCTTTTCCTCTGCCAAATTTTTTATCCCATGTAGCATCAAGAAATTCAACTTACACGCTTTGTAATGAACACTCGATAACAATAGCCTGTAAGCCTATTAATAATGTCCTACATGGGTATCAAGCTCCCCCATAAATCATGTCTTATTAGATCTTTTCATTGGTGCATTATTTACGAAACACAACTCATCATGAGCCACATACAGCTCATTTAGTATATTTCCTTTGGCAGGCCACACTGGTTTTGAATCCCCGTAGCAATAGTTTAAGCTTTTCAACCTAGAAGTCAGCAGGTCTTGTCAACGGAATTGGCAAATTCGCTGGTCATTTAAAACCAGCAAATTCATAGCAATTAGTACAGCTGGACATTTAAAGCCAGCAAAGTCTATGCCTTGTACAACTGTAGATTTACTCTCTCCTTAATTAGGATAGCCCAGCTGTAGGATAGATATATATGGCAGTTTAGCTAAGTTACAGGGCTGAAAATCAGCTTGTATTAAACAATATTTATGTGATAATTCTCGAGGTGGACAACACAGATTTTGGCCTACACTTTTCTCAGTTTAACAGGTCTCGCTCAGACTGTTACACAACAGATTAACGTTGTTATCATGGTTTCCTTCTACATAAAACTTGATGGCTGAAATTAACAGTTCTCTGTAATTCTGTACTTAAATACTAAAGAAGACAACCATCAAGATTGCCAATTCCTATATACCATTTTCTCTTTGATCTTTTCAGTGATTTGAAGAAGACCTTGATTCATGTTTTCAACCATACTCTTCCTTTTTTATTTGAGATATTGAATCTGGGCCTGTTGGCCAAAGCTCGACAAAATAGAAATGAAGAACTTGTTTGAGAACATGCCCAGAATCATCAATGACCTGTGTTCTTTCATCAAGTTCTGATCCCACCTTCTGTATTTCAAACCCACTACTTGGGAAGAGATCATCTTATCCTTCACTTTCTAGTGACGGATTTGGAGGTGAAGTAGTTTCCTTGTGCTCGCTCCATAATGTTACCCCGCCTGCTTTTAATGTAATAAAGTTCATGAGGGTAAGCATATGGTGAATCCTAAGAAAAATTAAACAGGGAAAACAGTGTGCAAAAATACTGGGATTGATCTATCTATTCATATTAAATGAGTTTTGAGTAAGAGATCAAATAACTTTATCATTGAATTCACAGATGATATGACCATGTAGTTAATGAAAATCGAAATTACTCACAGGAAAAATACTCCCCTCAGGTGATTGGGCAGTCACTAGTCAGCTCTTTCGATGGACAATGAAAATGAGTGAATCTCTGATTATTTGGAAACAAAAAAAGTTGCGGGGTGCTAATGGTTTACAGCTCGCTATTTAAATACCTATAGATAATCAAGCTCACTCCAGGCCAAGAAAGTCAACATCACCAATTTCTTCTATTTCTCTTAATAGATAGTACACATAAATAGCTATGGAAATTGAAAATCTCAAACAGCCTAGCTGTTGACTTTATGTATTTTTATAGTTTATAAGCTCTCTAGAGTTGATCACAGTTTAGATAAGTATGTAAGATAAAGCATGTGGCGTTTAAATAAAGAGAAACAAAAGGACAAAACTGAAAGATTCCCATCAAAGGCATCTTTTGCTAGCAATATGTGTAAGGAACAATATAAAACAAATTTTGTGTACCTTTTAAACTTTTTCGAAAGTTCATTATTAACATGATATAAAGAGCTTTTATAACTAAATATGACTTACGTTATGTTTGGGAAAGGAAAATTAGTAGACAAGAAAGATAAGGGAAGGAAAGGGGAGAGAAGGGAAGGGGGGATTTCCTTCTTTTTGTTGGGATGTTTAAGTAAATAAAATAAAAAAAAGTCTATTTTTCTTATTTAGATGTTATAATTAAAGTAGGGAGAATAAATAAGTTTTAGAATTAAATGTTTAATATAGTTTTCATGTTGCCAGCCTTATAACACAAATATATGGTATATTTGTAATTTAATACATATTTAATTATAATTATATTTTTTCCCCTCCTTACCCCTTAATTTGAGGGGAACAATTTTTGGGCTTTGAGGAAGGAGAGGAAATACTTACCCCTCATTCCCCCTCCTTCCCTCTCATTAAAAATTATCCAAATAAGGGTTGGGGTCCTTTTTTCCTTCCCTTCTCTTCCCTTTTCACTTCTTACCAATATCCAAACAATACATTAAAGTTCCCCTCCTTACCCATATCCGAACAATACATTAGAATTCAATTATTGCAGCCCTTATTCTTTTAAGAGTTTAATTTTGATCCACTGTCAGTATAAAATTTATTTACACTGTCATCTAATCATGTGTTGCCAAATCATTAAAAGAGTTTGACTATCACAATAATCACCTAGATAGTCTAACTCTTTTAATGATGTGTCAACACATGATTTGATGACTGACAATGGATTGAAATTAAATTTTTCTTTTAAATAAAGTTAAATTTCATTAATTGGTCATTGACTATGAATTCAAAGAAAAGGAAGAACGAACAAGAAGATAAATAAGCAATTACGTTTCACTTCACATAAAAAATAAATTAAAATGAATCTTATATGATGCAATTAATGATCCTCAAGCAACAGGTTTTTGTACAAGACATACCAAGATCAAGCATAAGTGAATCCATAATTATGAAAGACACCATACCTACCTAGCTGCATATATATTTCATAGCATTTCTCCTCTTGAGGGTAATATCCTACAGGAATCATACTGAAGTCAGGCGCAAG
The DNA here is from genome assembly GCA_023212625.1 of Styphnolobium japonicum. Lineage (NCBI taxonomy): Eukaryota > Viridiplantae > Streptophyta > Magnoliopsida > Fabales > Fabaceae > Styphnolobium > Styphnolobium japonicum. The sequence goes on from JALBWW010000008.1 coordinate 20,752,513, forward strand.
AAGCTATGAAGTTTGATAATCAAATGGCCATTGAGCTGTACTTATGTTGCAAGTTGCAAACCACGCATGGCTCTGAGTACATATCAGCAGAAGTGTGAAAGAATTTAAAAAGTCTAACTCCAGTACAACCTTTGTTCTCTTAAGCCAACCAAATTTATATAGAAGAAGAAAGATGAATGCAATCCTTAATAATTAATAAAACTACTTACTGGCTGTGAAACTTTGTACACGGTAAGGCAGCGTTTGTTATGCTGTCATCTTCCTTATACCAGTATGAGATATTCCAGTATCAAATACTCCATATTCGAGATTTCATACTTTGTATGACAAATGAAAATAACGAATGTACTATAATTTTCAAGAATGTATAGATATTTGAATTCCTCAGTATCAAAATTTAACTTAAATTTTGGCATTTAAAACAAATAAGAATCCAAAATAACAGGATACCTTACACATTTGTTAAGAAATACAAGTGTAACAAACACCTACTAAGTATCGGAGGGTTATGTTTTTAGAGTTCCACAACATTGTTCCGTTCCACATGCAACCTTTCTCAAAATATCTGAATTATAACGATAGCTTTGAGATTAAGATTCTTTATATCATTTCAATTTTATCTTCGGGGACATCCAAGATTGAGATTGAGTTCAAAGAATATATATTTTGGTCTAATCATTATTTCTTGAATATATAGTGTCAGTCAAATACAGCATGAAATTGGAGACGTGTAGAGAGAGGGAACTTGAAATCTCTGGTTTTTGCTATGCTAAATGTCAAATACATCCAAAAATGTACTAAAATTTTGAAGAATGTATATATAGATAATTAAATTCCTTTCATGCAAAGTCATATTTTGGATATTTGGTTTTTGCTTCAGAGAGAATAATATTGCGATGTCGTCCTTGCTGATATTTGGTTTTGCATGCTACGGCAGCCTCCTGGTCAACTTCATATGAATTTATTTACGGACATAATGCCTAAAATTTGTTCTTTCTTCCTTTTCACTCCTATGTACCCAAAAAAAAAAACATTTCATAAAATAATTTTAAAAAATGTATAGCAACAAGGCAGGTCTCATTACAATTTATACATAGACAAGGGTCGGTTATATATATATATATAATTTGTAAAAAAAATGAAAAATGAATTAATAAAAGAAACACATCTATGTTTGACAACACCTTTAGTTGAAACATATGATTTTAACCATATATATATATATATATATATATATAGCATATCTAGTGAGAGGAGTGGTTTATTGTGAGAGTGAGAGGAGCAAATCTTAACCATTAGATCATCCATGTATGGTCAAGATTAAAACATAAAGTCATGTGACTTTTTTAAGTGGTCATGTGACCTTTAAGTAATTTCTCATCTTGACCATAAATAGATGATCCAATGGTTAAGATTTACTCCTCTCACTCTCACAATAAACCATTCCTCTTACTAGATATGCCATATATATATATATATATATAAGTTTTCCCTATACACTGCACAGCTTTATGTTTTATCAACAACCATGCAAAATAGAATCCTAGATATGCACTTTTTATGGCACTAATTAAAAACATTTACAAATTTAGTTTATGTTCATAAACAATTTTTTTATCTAGCTTACTTTGCCTTAAACCCAATTAACTATGGTGAAAAAGATTTCGTTGATTTTGAAATATTCTACCCGATTCTCCTTAATGTTTCTTATAAAGAATGAATGGTTGATAATAAATCATATATATAAATGAAAAGAAGCTGCAGCCTGTTGAGTTACTTAATTGCTTGTGGTTAAAATGATATCTGTCACTTATATATTTTGCTAGCTAGTTATATACATATATGGTTATGTTTCTTAATAAAGGCCAAAAAGCAGTGATGACGGTAAGATAAATTTAGATTAACTAGATGTGTTATATGAATTATAAAATATATCCAAAAGATTAAATGAGTGAAATGTATACAAGATTACAGAACTGTGATAATGAAAACTACATACTCAAGTGAATAGGTTCTTCTTTCTAATTTTTTTTAATAATAGGCGGTTATCAATGATATTTACATGGTAAAAGTAGAGAAAGGATATAACTTTTATATACAAAAATATAACCCTAACAATACCCTCATTAAGAGTCACAAAATTCTAATAATTTGACTGTTAGTATGGCCTATATTATTACTGTATAAGGTGTCATTGCCTACAATAAATAAATAATTAATGACATTGGACTTGTATAGTCTAAAATTTAGATGATATAGTTAACTTATTTTTCACAAACATTATCTCACAATTAATTGTACCTGTCGTAAGGAAAATCCCAACCTTTACAGCTTTGAATATCGACCCTTTCACAAAGTAATCCAACCTTGAGCATTGAAAGCCAACGACAGTAGTACAAGGGAAAGAAGATAATCCATGAAAGGACACAGGAGGGTTCTTTAGCATCATCTTCTGTGTGCTGTCTAATCCAGCAAAGCTGGATCTTTATTCGTATCCATCGACTCAGTAAAGCCTGGCATATCTTCTTCTGGGGTATTTATATCCTACCTCGAAGGAGAGTTTTGGCCTACTGCCTTTTCCCAACAGATTTTAATTAATTTGTTTATTGACATGAATATAAAACCTCATATTGAGAGAGTTGTTTAGAAGAAGTTTATGACATTTGTCATGGCTCATCAGGATGAGTAGAGTTAATGATCCAAGCATATAATTTGCTTGCTTTATGGTATGAGCCAGATGCCCAGATATATATGTAGCTTCTGATGGAGAGGAGATTTAGTATACATTATAAGACATAGCCATTGAAACTGACCACCTCTTATATTAAATCAAGTTGAAGTCAGGAGTTTTTTGGTTCTGGATTAAAATTGGAAGCTATAATTCTTAGCAAAAACAAGATAAACTATCTTGTTAGTTAAATACTATGTCAAAATACTTTCACAATCTAGTGGAACACGGGAAAAGAAGCTGTTGATGCCGTTTTGACAGGAAATCAAAGCCCAGCACCATTACTCTTAAAATTAGTTATAAGCTGATATTAATATCTGCTTCTTTTACAAAGCATTTGGTAAATCCTTGCTTATTGTAAGATCTAGAAGCCCCACATATCAGTAACAATTTCATAATCCCACAATTCGGGCTGTGTTTCCGCATCACTGGCGGATCCATTCACAAACCTTTTCAATCTCTCACTTACTTTGGTCGCTCCGAATTGAAGAAAAGATTGCGGAACCTGCATAAAGCCATAAACAAAGTGAGAAAATGATTAAATTTCTTAAAATTGAAGGACTAATTGCCTCACGACACAAACAGTGTATATTAAGAAAACGCATAAAGGAAAATCAGTGATATGATATATACCTCTGCATGAACAACTTGAAGCATTGAATCCCCAGCCAGTGAAGAATTGGCACTCCTGACCTCTATGTTCTCTTCATGCAGTATGCGAATGATTTCATAGAAAATGAACTGGTTGTCTAACCCACACGTCAGAACAACTTCTAGAGAGGAACCCATTTCGTGAATCTCAAGTTGTGGCGATTTTAGGCTTCCCTTTATATCAAAAGCACTGGAGCAGCAACTACGGGATCTCTTCCTTCCCACTAAGCTTTCTTTCTTCTCCTGGGCCATCTTCACCTTTGCCTCTAGGCTCTTGATGTAGTTGATGGCTTCATCTATTTGGTCTGGCAGTGGTAACGTTTCCTGCATCACATCAAATCAATATCATTAAAAACACACACACGCACAATCTTCTGGGCGTAGCCAGATGGTAAATTTCAAGCGAGAGAGAGAGAGAGAGAGAGAGAGAGAGAGAAACCTTGGGGTTATAGTTAGGGAGAAGAGAGTTGAGTTTGGAGTAGAGGATCTTCATCTGGTTTCTTCTGTTTTTCTCTATGAGCCTTCTTTCGACTTTGGTTGAAGAAGAAGGTTGACTTCCCACCTGATCCATTGATGTTTTTTTTTCTCTTCTTAATTTCTAAGCTGTGTTTACGACCTACTTAATTAGGATTCTGAGAAGATGAATTGGTGAATTGTCTATTTATATATATAAATAGAGAGAGAGGGAGAGAGAGAGTAGTGAGAAATTGGGGATACAGAACAGTGAGGTGAGTGAGTGTGATGGCAGTGATGCTAAAAAGCAAGTGAGAAAAGGGTAACACCATCAAAACGTCACTTTGGAGACGTCAGTTTTTTGACGTTGCCTCATCCGTGTCATTTGCCGTCGAAGTAGAATGTTCAAATACACACGTGCCTTTAAAGGACTTTCCGTGTCGTGGTCTGTGAAAATTTTTAGATATATAATTGAGTGGAATGGTATCTTAAGGTTTGTTACTCAATTATTTATTAATTATTAATTTTATAATAAATATTTAAAAATTTATTAAATATAAATAATAACTAATGAATGATAGACAATTCACCCTGAGTATTGATATCTTGAAAAAAAAGATAAGTACTAAAGTAATCTCTTTTATCATATATTCTAAAAAATAACATTTTTAAATTTGGAATGAATAGACTTTTGATTAAAGTTTAATTAAATTATTATTTAAAATGATTGATTGAATCAAATACTGTAATTAAAATAATTTATATTTAACAATATATATATATTTATAAAATATGAAAAATATTAAATTTTTGTTTAAAAAAATAATGGACAATTGGCTTAATTAGACTTTGTTTGGTTTCAATTGGTTCAAAGTAGTTTAAATAACTATCTCATTGTGTGATTCACGCTCAGATTAATCGAACTCTTTGATTCAATTCAGTTTTAACAACATTAATTAAAAAATTAATTATTTTTATTTTTTAATAAAAATTTAAGTTTAAAACTAAGTAAATTAAATGTTAAAATTTTCAAAACATTATTATTCTTATAAAAAAATAGGGAAAAATACAAAAAAATCTATGTGCAATTAATTACTATCGAGTTTTAAAATGATAAAAACTCACATTTATATTTTACTAAATGTAGAAAAGACTTTCTTACTTTTTTTTTGTGTAAATCAAGGTATCTCCTTACCAGAAAGGTAATAGACTAATCTCACGGGATATGGTCAAGTACGTGAAATGAAGACTCCTCCCAATTGCGTTTTCTCTATATACACCACCATAAGAATTGAACACAAAACAATATATTTAAAGTAACTGAACCCTTCCACTCGGACCAATATAATTTGGTAAAGACTCCCTTACTTTATTAGACATATATATATATATATATCAGGCTAATAGATAAAGTTAGAGCTAGGTAAACAGGTTAAGATCGGGCAGGCTAACCCGTTTAACTTGCTTCCTTAAAGGATTAGGACTAACTTAATACCAAAACTGCGACTTCTCCAGATCGGTAAGGCCCGATCCGTTTAACCAACAAGTTAAGCAGGTTGGACCAAATTAGCCTGTTGATTGGCCCGTGACCTAATTTTTATTTTATTTTAACAAAAAAAATAATTTTATTTTACAAAAATATTTTCAATTAATAACTTAATATAAGTGTTTAACTTTTCTAATCTCTATGCTTAAGTAAAAAAATTTAAAAATCTTCAAAAAAAATTCAGAAAATTCAACTAATGACCTCGTATTACACTTACACATACTTTTTAAATTTCAATAATTAAAAATAAAAAAAAAATAAGGTTATCTGGTTATAATAGATGACCAACTCACTAACCTACAGGCTTAGCATGCCGAGTCCAAATTTAAAATATTCTTAACCTATTATTAAAATTAGTCATCTGATCTGACATACATAAAAGAAGCCCCCACAACTAATTGGGTTAGCCGTTACCCACCTCTAAATAAAGTACTTCCTCAAACGTTGAGTTACCTTTTAAGCTTTGAAAATTGTTCAAAAGACCCATTCAATTTATTACGAAACGTGAACGAAAAATTCTTTGTCCAACAAACATTAATTGGGCTAATAAAAAACTTTCGACTAAATTATTAAATTCGTTTTTTAAAAATATAAATAATATTAGTTTAATTTTTTAATAATTTTTTTATTAAAATAATTTTTAAATATTAATTTTTTACATTATATTAATTTTTTACATTAAATTAATTTTTAAAATTATTTTTTGACATTAAATTAATTTTTAAAAAATTTAATTTAATATAAAAAATTATTAAAAAACTAATATGACGTTCATAAAATTTTTAGAGAATAAAAATGATGATTTACTCAAAATCTTCGTGTAGGCTAGATAAAGTGCTTCCTCAAAAGTCATTTGCAATTTACTTTTTAAGCTTTGAAAACTGTTCAAAAGACTGATTCATTTATTACTAAATGTGAACGGAAAAAACTTTGACCAACAAACATTAATTTGGCTAACAAAAATCGTTGTATAGGCATCACACGTTTATGTAAAACAATATTGATATTGTTAGAGCTTAAAAGTCGACTTGGCTATTACATGTGCTTACTTATTCGCTTTCAAAGAACATAAGTGTACTTACACATTTTAAAAGTCAAATTACACCGCTCAGAAAGTCAGAATTCAATTTACTACTACAAAAAAGTACCAATTTTTTTTGTTACTACTACAGAAGTTAACTTATAGAACACAATAATAGACTTTTGAAATTTAGATAAAACTTATAGTGTTTTGGGAAGGAGAAAAAAGTGGAGAGTTTTACTATACACATGTAGTTGCAAGAAGTATTTATACTTTATCAAAATTATTTATGATAATCGATTTTTTCTTATTTTTTGTTTAAGATTTAATTTTTCATATTTGAAATATAACCTATATTCTTTTTATTCTTTTTTTTTTGCATGATCTTAAAATAATACTGTCATAATATTTTATTATGACTAATCATAATATTTTATTTTATGTTTAATGTATTTCATAAAAATAATAATTAATATATATATATAGAAATTGTTTTAATTTATATATATTTCCATCAATTATAAATTTAATATTTTCTAAAAACATTTTTTTAGTATTGTTTTGAAAACATTTGTTTTTAATATTGTTTTAAAAATATTTACTTTTAATTCCACCATCCTATTATTAATTTGTTTTAAGAATGACATTTTTAAATTTAGCTAATTGTTCTTCTTCTTCTTTTTCCATCGTTTCAATCCCTATTCAGCTTTAACCAAAAGGTGAATTTTTTATTTTTCATATTTTTTTATGAAACATGAAAATTTTAATTTTATTTTATTTTTATTTATTTCATGAAAAGTAAATTTATTTTGTTTTTATAAAAAAAATTATTTCAAAATTTTTTTTATAAATTCTCATATATATTTTTTTTCACATAAAGATTTTTTTTTCTTCATAGGGAATAGGATGGCAGGACTGCTAGTCTCGCTATGACTATTTATTTAAAAATTAAAAATTATTTATATGTTATTTGAAAAATAAGAGTTTTTCAGTACAAAAAATATTATATAAATTTTTTTAACATCGTTGGGCCATGTAATTATTTTTATTTAAAATTATATGTAATTATTTTTATTCTTTTTATTATTTAGAATATGATTCTTATATGCAATTAATAATATTTCAAATTTTTTCAATATTTTTATTTAAAATATTTTAATAATATTTACAATAATTTTAGTAAAATTATTTTTTTAATTTTATGAACATTTTATTTAAGAAGCAATTAAAGAATATATATATATATTGTTTTAAACATATATATTAATACACAAAAAATTTGTTTCAGTTATTTTATGAAAAAAATTTAATATTTTTTTAAAATTATAGCATGACAATTAGTAATATGTTCTGTAAATTTTTTTTTAATATATTTTTTAATATTTTATTTTATGATTGCCATTGAATTATTTTTAAAATTATTTTGATATACTACCATAAATTTTAATTTTTTTATTTACTTTCATGTTAATTTTATTTTTTAAATTTGGTAATTTTATTTTTTTAATAAAAAAATTCATAAACTAATTTTTTAATTAGACTTAAGCCATGATGAATTTCATTTTATTTTTACATTTTAATTATTTATTAAATAAAAATATATTTTATTTTATTAAACACAACATGTCTTAATTTTTTAGTATTTTTATTAAAAAATTTATATTATTGTTTAAACTTAATTCAAAGTTGTCATTCTCATCATAGAACATAACTAAAATGAAAAAAAAAAAGTTTGAGAATAAATGAAAATCTTAAGGGTTTTTTTGCAAAATGTATTTTAACTTTTTCAACCGGTTCCCCATTCAATTTTCAACCGTTAGATTTTTTTTATGATTTAATTATTATTAATTAATGATAGATATTAAATGATGTATCAATACTCCCATTATTTTTTAAGGTGTATATTAGATGTCACCAAAAAAAAAAGTGTTAGAAATCTTTTGATTTGCTTTGTAAGTGCTTTTAGTGCAACTTTATCAAAATTGTTCTATGTCAGCACGTGATACACACACAAGAGTTTAGCTAGATGAATGTATGTTCGACAAAGGGTTTTGAACATTTATCAAAATTCTGGACTAAACCTTACATGACTAAGTTTGAATAGAATTTTTTACTTTACCTATTAGTTAGATGAATGTTTGTCATCTAGGAGTCGTCGTTGGCATAATTAGTAAAAAATGAACGAATCTTTGAATTTTTTTATTTTTATTTGCAATTTAACAAAAAAAATGAAAATATTTACTTTTTTTTAATTTGGTCCGAATAAAAGAAATTTAGTTATCATAAACATTTTATTTATGATTCGTTTCTTAAAGCAGTGTGTATAAAGTAAACACATTTAAGAGAGATCCCTACTTTACGTGCCTAACTAAATCTCATAAGATTAGTCTCTTTTCTTCTAACCAAGATGATACACTAAGTTATACCAAAAAGTAGAAAATATGACATTCATATAAAAGCTTTCTCACCAGTAAAAGTGACATTTATTCCACTTTGCTCGTTGCTCCATATAGGAAATAGGAGTAACAATGGTTATTCCATCAAAGATTTCACGTTATTTAATATATGCCACCTAAAAAGCTAAAATTAAGTCAATCAACTGAGCTTCGAAGCAATAAGTCTGATTTGTATTTAATTATGACTTAAATTGTATGGGTTAGTTTAATTAGGTCAAAATTATCAGCAATGTGCGCAGCACCCAGCTTAAAAGCATTCCAATATTTTTTTTCAAACCTTGAAAAAAGAAAAGCAGGATTTGAAGATTCAAATATTCAAGACAAGTTATTTAAAACAAATTAAACATGGCAGATTTTCCCGATCTATCAGTACGTAATTATAGTCATTTTTCTCTAGTTCCATTTTTTAGTGCATCATTTATGGATTTCTTCCACTGAGGAGTTCGGTTCTGCCTTTGTGTAAATACAGGATTTGCAACTTTGAAACAAAAAAGAAAAAAAAATTAAAATTAAAATTTGTAGATTAAGCAATGTTTTTTTTTTCTTCTGTGCGAATTGAATGTATTTTTTCAACTTTAACAATAATTAAGTATAAGTATATTACATGCTAAATATGTAACTAACTCTGTAAAGAATATTAATTCTATTTTTTTTTACATAAATGTAGAATAGGCACACATAAATGTAGAATATGCACATAGTCGCTCCCTTTAAAAATAATTATGTTCTTCGATTTTCTTCTTATATTCAAAGACTTCTTGAGGCTTTTGCCCCCACAGCAATTTCTATCTTAACTACCGCACCTCCAATTTATCTAGCTACCAGCAAAAAATTGTTGTGTTTTAAACCAAGTCAAAATATATGCATAAGTCATCCAAATTGAAAGTGTGCTTAGTAAGTATAAAATGGAAAGGGGGGAAAATATAATAAAAACATATCCACGTATCAATTAACACACACACACACATATATATATATGTATGTATGTATGTGTGTATGTATGTTTGTATCTGCTTTAATTTTCACTTGTTTAACCTTGTTATTTTTATTCTTACCAAGTATGCCCTAAATTAGTAGTAAAATATTAGTGGTCTAGATAGATCAGGTGGATTTGAGAATAATGAATTTGGAGGGGGAAAATAGAGTGAAGATCTAATGTTTTTGTTGAGAAACATTGTCTCAAATGAAAAAAAGTTAGAAGAAAATGAAAATGAAATTTAGCGGATGAGAAAATGTATAAAAATTATTTATAAGAATAACTTACATAGCTGTAGAGATATAACTAATTATACTTAATTAATTAATTATTAATTAATTAATTAATCACTAACTAATTACTAACCACTTAACTATATATGATAATAGTTTTTATTTGTGATAGAGGAATAAATTTTTTAAAAAAATTAAGTTAATTAGTACGGTTATAAAAAGTCACTCTCACTTATATTCTTTTCATTTTCATTCTCTCTCTCTTTATTTCCCTCTTAATTTGTTCTCAAACAAAGCATAAAATTTGCATATTCTTAATCTTTGCAACCCTGATAATAACAGATCACTAATTTTACATGTATTGTAACTTGTAAGCCCGCCCTTCAGATTGTTACACTGATCAGTTTTCTACGACTGTAATTTCTCCATCAACAAATATTTTGGTTTTGATATTAAAATATGAGTTTAATTTTTATCCACTGTCAGTGTAAAAAAATTTTACACTGTCATTCAATCATATGTTACTAAATTAGTAAAAGAGTTGACTATCACAACAACTACCTAGAAAGTCTAACTATTTTAATGATTTAGCAACACATAATTAAATAACAGTGTAAAGAAACTTTACATTAACAGTGGATAGAAATTAAATTCTTAAAATATTGACTAATTTGTATCAATTTGGTCTTTAATATTTTCTATCAAATATCAATAAATTCCTTTTGTTGCTGTCGGTTCTCAGCCGCTAGAAATTAACTAATATGGCACAATTTTTTTTGGCCATTACTAATATGACACAATGATTTACAGTGTTTCACATTGGAATTTGACAAAAGTAAATATTGGTGTCAACTTGTATGCTCAACTAACCATAGATAATTAATTTTAGAGTTTCAGCAAAAAGGATTTGGGACAAAATTTTTAGCTTCTCACTTGATTTCTGACGTGTGAAGCAACAGAAAACAAGAATTGAGTTTAATTTTGATCCTAGTGTAAAGAAATTTCACAATGCCATCCAATAATATGTTGACACATCATTAAAAGAGTTATACTTTTTAAGTAGTTGTTGTGATATAATCAAACTCATTTAATGATTTATAAACACATGATTGAATGACAGTGTAAAATTTTCTTACACTGACAATATATTAAAATTAAATTATTGTTTAAAACTTATAAGGATTGAACTTTTAATGACTCTGTGATACATTTATGTTTTCATTATACTGTTATAGAGATATTTATTATCAATTTTACTGTAAACACATGCTTAATAGAGCACGATATGATAGCCATTAGAGAAGCATTTTAGTAATTTTTTAAACATTTTTATTATTATTTGAACGCGTAAAATTACTTTATGTAAAACATCATATTCTATCCTTCATTGATCTATAAAACAGTCATAAAATTTTACAATGACCGAAGAGATGATATAAATGAAAGAAGGGATGAACAATACAGAAGAGGGGTTGATGTAAAAAAAAGGGGGGAATGAAAGAAAGAAGAAACATTTGGAACTAACGTTAAAGTAGCACAACAAAGAAAAAACTAAATAAAAGAGTTGTCTTGCTGATTTATGAAAGAAATATCGTAAGGAAATAGCTGAGTTGTTATACTCAGTTCTTAGGAAAGACTTTGAGGTCGTAAATAGCAGAGAAGTGTTCAAGACCAATGAATAAGGCTTGTTTGCATTGAGCGTTAGGCGTTTATGAGAAGGAAGAAAATTTCGTTCAACAAAAAGTTTTTGGAGAACCTGCCAACGCACCTTTTCCTTAAGAGAAATCTCAACAAACAGGCTAGAAGTCCTTGGTCTTGCGACAGGAACGTCAATGAGAGGTCATCCTTTTGTTATTATACGTAATATTAAAGCTAATATTATGAGTTAAAAGAAAATAATAATAATAATAATGATAACCTGTACCTTTCTCACCTAGACACCTACCCACATTTTAAAATGTCAAAAGGCCGGTTACATATTCTACATGAACGAGACTTGAACTTAAAAGTTTACTTTTTAAAAATAACTTTTTTTAATTTTATTTTTAAAAAATCTTTATAATAATATATAAGCTGTTGCTGATATAAAAAAAAAAGGTTCGTGTACACATGAAGGAAAACTTTCTTACCATAATTTTTTTATGCTTAATCAAGGGAGCACATATTCACAAATGGAGAAGTTTTTATGACTTTTAAAAAATATTTATCCGATAACTAGAAATATAGAAAGCGAAACAAATAAGTATTTGTTTTAAATTTACGTGATGAGAAATTTCCAGCCTTATAGATGAGTATGAACAAGTAAATATACGTAGACTATGATCTGAGACAATGATGTTGATAGTTTCCTTTTAGCTATTAAATATAACTAACCCAAAAATTAGGTTTCAATTTTTCACTTATGATTAATTTAATGGCCAAGTCTTTTTAATTAATTGAAAGCTACACAAAAAAAAATTATTATTTATTTTTTAAAATTAATTTATTTTTCAACTAGTTCGTCCAGATTAATTTTGTTGTATAGTTGCAACATTCAACAATTAATCACTCAGTAACTATTACTGAAAGTTTGAGTTTGACTGAAAAGATCTGTAAATGATTTAATTGTATCTAACGATAACTTTTTTATTATCAAACTCGATTTTAATTAACTAATCCTAATTGAATTGTCAACTGAACTGTCATATGGATGGATGGAGTACATCAATTTTCTAAATTACTTGTTTACATAGTTTGTTGTTAAGGATCATATCTAAACTAAACGTCTAAAAAAATATCATTAGTACGATTCTTACATATTTATAGGAAAATTATAGATATAGGTGTCAAATTAGTTAAGTATTTTAAATTGACAAAAATTGTACATATGAAAAAAAAGAGTATAAATTTATTAGATTTTATGTGAATTTGTGTAATTTAAATATTGATGTGGTTTTACACTTATGTTGAAATAACTCTAATTGTGAATAACATATTGTGACTTTTTATGTATTATTTATCTAACATTATTCATTTTAGTTTAACATATGATTAAACGTGTCACTTTTATTTTTTAAAATCGATATTGGAATACTATCTCGTCACAACATAATAACATTCATAAATAACACACTTTTAATATTTATTATTTTTATAATAATTATTATTTAAATTATCATAAAATGAATAAAATAAATGGAACTTATAAAATGACACCAAATAATTGTCTAAAAACTTTAAATTTAAGTAACATTAAATTCCTTTTTCAAAATAAAAAGACAGTAAATATATATTTTTTCACTCGATTTTCTCTTAGTTTCCAATTGATAGTAATATTCCTTACTAGAAATTGAAAACATTTTTTGTTTTCTTGGTTTGCAGTTCCTATCAGTGGATGAGAGGAAAATCTGTGGACCTAATAATATTTATCCTGAAGAAAATGGAGTGTGGTCTTGTATTTTGTCGTGACTCGTGATGATGGGTTGAGAATGAGATTCTGCTTTCTCTTGGTAACTTCCCGGAGAGACAGTGGGATGTTTCGGGGGTTAATACGTGACATGGGGACACGGCTTTTTGTGCCAACAATTCCATTCCATTAGTCGTTTCATTTTCTGGTATTCAGGTGAGAACGATCATTCACTTTTCCCTGTTCAAATTGCGGTGCCTTGTATTCTCATTATCGTTCACATTTTCGTGGCCCTTGACCCACTAAGCTCCTATGCTAAAGACACGACAGAGACTGGACCAACCCATTTATTGTTGCTCTTTCTTTCTTCCTTCCTTCCTTTCTTTCTTTCTTTCTTTCTTTCCATTTCCATTTCCATTTCCATTTCCAAGTGAAGTCAGTCATCCTCCAATGCCAACTCATACATACATAGTACTAATCAGTAATTACTAATTAAATTAATGTTCCCCAACGCAGAGATGAGTTCAATTGGTAGGTCACCACTCACTACTCCCCAGTAGTAACATTGCTTTCTCTAACTTCATCCACCATTCTTCCTCTTTTCCTCGAAATTGCAGCCTCACTTTTAGGTCTACGCGCGAACCCAACCTTAAAAACAAAAGTTGGAGAATATCAGCATAACGAAGAATAAGCAAGCATCTTCAGAAGTTCAGAATCAGCATAACAAAATTGGAAAAAGGTTGAGCTGGTAAACATGGCAGCAACAGTGATTTTGTTCAAAAATAGAACCGTCCAAGGTTCATCATGGAATAAGCAAATGCACTTTTTGTTTCAACTTTAGAATTTAATACTCGTTATTTATCAGACTTCAACTTCATGAGTTTCATTGAACCATGTCTTGAAGGATAACTTGGAGAATGCAATTATTTTTCTAGTGATATATATTGTACCATTGATCTAAACCATTCACAAAATAAGGATAATGATATCTCACACACGTGAGAAGAGTACAACTGTACAAGTACCAACTCAACAAAACAAAAAAAAATACAGTACCACTGATCAAAAAATAGATATTCACAATTGCTCTTCTAAACAATATAGTAATGATGGTCGTGATAACAATAGTTGTTATAATTTTAGTGGCGATGGTAACAGTGCTAATAGTGATAATGGCAAAAATAAAAGCGGTGAAGCATAAATGATTGTCAAAATATTAATGGGATAATGACATTTTAGGTTAGTTTGGTAAAGATAATATTAATTTAGTTTTTTTTAAAAATTAATAAAATATTTAATTACATTAAGCAATAATTTATATAGATTAATTACGTATCAAGTATCAAAATAAAAATAAATTATTAATTAACCGTATGTAAATTATTAATTAATGTAATTGAATATTTAATTAATTTTTAAAACAAGTTAAATTAGCACTATCTTTGTCAAGCTAAACTAAAAGGTCATTTGCCCAATATTAAACTTGGTGGCTAGTGTTGTTTCATCAAATTAAATGTGTTCGAGTCCAAGAGTTATTTTACAAATTCTTACTTCTTGGAAATATAATTTTTTAAAATTTTTATAAGTGAGAATAACTTCGTTTAGTTTTTTTATAAAAAAAATTATTAGAATAAATTTGTTTAGTTGTTTCTTAATTTCTTGAAGTTATTTTCAAAAATTAGAATTTTAATTCTAAAAGGCATTACTAAATATAAAATTTGGAATTGGATTATACAATTCTAATTTGAAGGTACCCAATTTCAAACAACAAACCTGATCTAATACTAATTTAAGCTATTTAACAATGAAACTAGCTATCACTTGTTTAACAGAAATATCTATTCATGACTAAAAATATCTTCAATAAATGCCCAGTATAAGGTGATACTTACCTACTAAGGTAATGAGATCGTCATTTCCCAACAATCAAACCAACAGCCGTGTAAGCTAGGGTATTATATGAGTGGAAACCTACCAAGACAACAATTTTGACATTATATTCTTAGGTTTTTTTAATGAGATACTTCTCTCACTTTCGATGAATATATTATAGAGATTGTAGTTAAGATCCTCTCACTGTGGCTTAGGGTTAGACATTCGATTCAATCGCATCTAATCAATGTTAATTTATTCCCATGCTTTCATGTATATGTGCACCGATTTGCAAGTCAATGGAGAGGTAGTCCTAAAATGAATTATATAGGCTCCTTTTTCTAGATTATGACAAGCATTCTGATTAATTAAAATTTTAATCACTCAACAAGTTCAGTGGCTTCCAGATGCATCATTTAGGTATGGAAAATATATCAGTTACATATCTTAATCCGATCAAAGCTCATACAATGTCAAAACTGCAATTGTTTTATTCCTCATGGTATTTCCTCCTCAATTTCATGATGACACTTGTGCAGATTTCTAAGGAGAACAGTAAAAGAAAATAAAATAAAAATTTTACTAAGACTACAAGTTGATTAATTTCATGAAAGATTATGACAGAAGGAAGTGATTTTCCTGGAAAGAATGGCATGCATGCCTCATAGAATCCTGGTACTTGATATGCATATAATAAGTTGTAAAGAAAGATGGCATTCAATTATAGCGATGGCATCGGTAAGTAGGTGGAAATTGGTCGGCAGCCTATAAGAAGTGGTTGATTATGGTTAAAGGGATATTGAAATTTAATTTAAGGATTTAAATCGTTTGTTCTTTCTTCCTTTTAAATTTCATTTTTTCAATAAAATACTGTTAACAAGGAAAAAAAATTAGATTTCTCTTTGTTTACAGTAACATCTCTTTTAATTAGTAATATATTTTTAGAGACAAAATTAAAAATAAGAAAAGAGGATAGAGGATTGGAGTCCTTAATTTACATATCAAAGTGTGCTAGTTTTAAGGTAGCATTATTCCAATCCCAAGTGGGGTAGACTGCCATTTTCACACCAAGAGTAATGTTATTTATATGTTTTTGTAAAAATATATGCGTAATTATTGATGTATTTATATTTCAAATTGAAATGACTATGTTTAATTTTATTTTTTCTTTGTCAAATTTCGATGAATTCATATCAGCAATTATACATTAGATAAATTAAGTAATTAGCATTACTCATACATAATGAGCCTTTCCAATTGTTTTAAAATTTTTCCAACTTATCATTTTTTTAGCTGAATTTATCGTTTCTGCTTGAAATTAATGGAACATATAGAATTTGTAAAGTGACAACTCGTTTTATGAATGTGTGTGTGTGTGTGTGTGTATATAAGACTTGATTTTTTTTTTATATTTTTGTCCAAAACAAATGTCTCATTGGCATTATACGAAATCTTGTTATTTATTTATTTTTGTTGTTGTTTTTTTCCCTTCTTTCACATTTTGAATTTTCATTCAACAATACCTTTGTTTTAAAGGTATCGCTTCCGTGACCATGTAGATAAGGTTGTTCTGAATTTGCAACTTAAAAAACTATCGTGCATGAATTTATTTTTTATAT
The DNA here is from genome assembly GCA_023212625.1 of Styphnolobium japonicum. Lineage (NCBI taxonomy): Eukaryota > Viridiplantae > Streptophyta > Magnoliopsida > Fabales > Fabaceae > Styphnolobium > Styphnolobium japonicum. The sequence goes on from JALBWW010000008.1 coordinate 20,769,453, forward strand.
ATAAAAAGTTTAGAGAATAAGAGCCTATCTCATTCTAAAGTATCAAACTTTTGAATCCTTTTAATCGTAAAAAAAAATTACACTGAAAATAAACCAAAGTCAAACTCTTTATTTATCTACCCTTGCCTATTTACTCTACTACATAGATCAGGGACATGGACATGCATCCATTTAACAATTAAATTAATGTTATAAAGTCGATAATTCATAAAAAAATAATTGATACTTTGCTTTTTGTCTGAGGACCTTTTCCTTTTACCTTACCTACATAGTACATATTACGACGGAGAACCATGTAAATACTTGGCTCAACAAACAGGGCCAAAGGCCCAAAAGTTCAAAACAACATTCTAGAAGTACGGACCCATATTGTGTTATTATTTTTTGGTGAACCCATAAATACACGCATACACCTATTAACCTCCGATGTGGGGCTTGAAACCCCACTCCCGGAGGGGGACCCATATGGGTTAGAGCATTCCCAAGCTAGGCACGGTTACTAAATTTGTGGGGTGTGTTGAGTCACTCCCAAAAATACTATTTAGGAAAAAGAGCAAACACGCCCCCTAAACTTTTGGCTATTTGTAAGTAGATACCCTGAATTATAAAACCTTTCGATTTAGTCCATAAACTAAGCTATTTATCTCAATAGATCCTTCCATCCTGTCTCTGTTAGGTCAATAACAGAAGTGTGACGTGGCGAGATCCAAACCTTTCAATTTCATCAAATCCTAACCATTGATTAAATTATATTTTTCTTATATGTTTATTTAATTTTTAAAAAAATTAAAAATTTAAATTAATAATAAATCACTCCCGTTCATCTGCTCCCTCTCTTTCTCCTTGCCTGAAGAATCTGTCGCCGAACGTCGTCACTGCCGAATGTCTTCGCTGCCAAACGTCGTTGCTGCTGCTCGCCGCAAACACCAACTCCATATCGAACCTCCTCTCTCAGCCCTAAACTGATCCCAACAACCTAAACCCCAATTCCAATCTCAATCCCCACCCTACTACGTAAACCCCAACAATCCCAAACTCCTTGAACACACTTTCGCACTCACCGGTAATCGCCTCAACCTCCATAATCGAATCCTCACCCTCATCTGCTAAAACGACCTCGACGAAGCCTCCCTCCCCACCCTATATCTGCGAAAGAAGAAAATAAATGAAATAATGAAAAATTGTTTGTAGTGCTAATGATTTTTCCCCAAAACAAAGTGGGTAGGAAATAAATATTGGAAACAAGAAATAGATATTGGAAACGAATGAATAAGGAAGGAAGGAACAGATGATACCTGACCTGATTCATTAGCGAAAGAAAAAAACATGTTAGTTAATTGGTTTTTTTTTTATGTTCTTTATATATTGAGTGATATATTCAAAAACGAAGTAGCACTCGAAGAAAAAGAATCAAGATGGAAATGAATGAGAAGGTAAAGAAAGAAAGAAATGGGAGTACCAGTACCAGTACCATAGCCATAAGAGAATGCTTGCAGATGAGGGAGGCATGCTTGCAGATGAACAAGAGGGATTTATTATTAATTTAAAATTTTTAATTTTTTAAAATTAAATAAATAATTACATAAACATATAAGAAAAATATAATTTAATCAATGGTTAGGATTTGATGAAATTGAAGGGTCTGGATCTCACCACGTCAGACTTCTGTTACTGACTTAACGGAGACAAGATGGAAGGATCTATTGAGATAAATAGCTTAGTTTATGGACTAAATCGGAAGGTTTTATAGTTCAAGGTGTCTACTTGCAAATGGCCCAAAGTTTAGGGGGTGTGTTTGCTCTTTTCCCTACTATTTACATTAGATTTTTATTTAATATTATTTGAATAATTTAATACTATAAATTGTTAACGATGTCTTTATATTTTATTTTTAATTTTAACCTTATAATTTATTTTTGTTTGACTTTAACTTTTACGGATTTCTTTAATACTTTGTTGATATTATTAAGAGAATGACATATTTGAATAATATTATCGAGTAAATTAATATTTTCAAAATAAATATTTATTTTAATCTTTTAAATATAAGTGTTTTGGCCCTTTAATATTTTTTTTTATCAAATTAATATTTTAAGAAAATTAATTTAATATAAAAAATGATATTAAAAAACTAATTTAATATTAAATAATTAATTTAATATTAATAGACTATTTTAATATATTTATCATCAAATGACATAAATGACGATACATATAATTTTTAAAAATCAAAATAAATATTTATTCATATTTTTATATATTAAATTTAAATGAACTAATTTTTTTTATATAAGTGTGTAAATTATATAAAATAAACTTAAGTTATTTTAATTAATGTTATATGCTATTATTTGTAAATGTATTAGAAAAGATGTGATATATTGAGTGTAAAAATAACACTCCTATAAATTGAATTGATTTGTCTCTCTGACTCTGACTATTAAAAACGGAAACTGTCTCCATTTTAAAAATATAAATATATCTTAAATATTAGTTCAAAACATATTCCACCCGACGCCAAAAACTATAATATAGATCGGAAATTTGTTTTTTTTTTATAGATTTTATCTACATAATTTGTGTAAAAAAAATTGGCAATTTAATTTGTGTAAATTTAACTAATAAAAAATTAACACATCATTGTTATTTATTAAATAAATAATTTATATAAATTTTTGTATTAAATAACTATTTAAAATTTATATAAAATAATAATGTTAGGACTAAGTCTATAAAAGAATTTAATAATACGTTGAAATCTGCTGTAACAACTTGCCAAAAAATTTTAAAATAAAATATTCTTGTTGTATCGAACATGCAAAGGCGTGGTGGGTCTCACTTAATAAATATCGTAGATGTAAATTAGGTATTCTCTCACCTTTCAAGTGAAAAAATACTGTGATTTACATCTAAAAATAGATATCACAAGTGAGGTGGGTCATATTCGATGTGTTTCACAAATGAGATATAATAGGTCTCCCCAATGAACTTTACGAGTAAGTGGGACTAGGGGTGGCTGGTAGTTTGTCACGGGGGGCCCGTTGAACACAATACTTTTTATTTAGTCCCCTAAAACAAATCTTTTAGATATACTCTTGGGTGGACCCACTCCATTTTGTTTCTTATCCGATACAATACACGCTTAGGGCTCAAATTTTTAGTATGAATTTTTAGTTTCAAGAGTTTTTTTTATTTTTTATTTTAAATTTAATTCTCCTTTATTTTAATATTCTATATATTATTAATAAATAAAAATCATATTATTGTAGTATTAATTTTAATTAAATCATTTTTATTTTATAAAATGAAGAATAGAGAGAGAGAGATAGAGAGAGGAAGAGAGGGGGGGGGGGCGGAGGGGGAGTCCAGGCTTTAGCCCAGCTTACATGTAACAAAAAGAGAGGAAAAAAGTCCACTACAAAAAAGTAGGTTTAGCCCTTAAAACTAAATCGTGCTTCATAGCCCACAGTTTAGGGTTTGACCCTTAAATTGGTGCCAATGTTACCCGGGAAACCAATAACCCAATTACAGGAATCATCTCCAAAAATTCACCATATCCCTGATGAACCAGGGTCACCAAACAAGCTCCTACCTGCATTGGTTTTTATGAAACCAGACTCGAGAAATCCACCTAACCAAGACTTCTTGATGTTGCCGCAAAGGAAGGCACATATCCAGATCAAACACATTTTTACAATCAGCAAGCATAACTTGAATATGCATCACAGCTTCGGAGCATGACAGAATGCTACGTGATAAGAGTTTTTTTTTGTTTTACACTACTGTATTATTACTGAAATTAACTTTAGGGTAAGTTTGGATAATGGTGGTAAGCAAACCAAAGATCTCAATGAAATTCTCTTCCTTGGGAGGATTTTTTTTAAATGAAAAAAAAATGATGAGAAGTTTTCACAAACCTTCCAAAATTCTCCAACACTTATTTTTTCAAATTCTTTTAAAAGACAGAAAAAATGTCATTTAATTTTTTCAATCTCTTTCCTTTTCCACCTTTTTTTAATATAATTTTCTTCCCCTCTCTTTTATTTTTTTTCCCAACTATCAAATATACAAATTAAACTTCTGTTAAGAGAGGCTACTGGAAATAAATTTGAGAAATAAAGAAATCAAGAAGGTTGAACAACATTTAAAAATGAGAAAATACTCATTTTGATTTTCTAAAAATATAAGTAACATTACAATAGTCTTCTATTTATCAATGACTTCAAATTGGTCATTTAATAATAATTAATGTCATTAATTTTGTTTTTCACATATCAATTTAATATCATTTTGATGACAAAAAATGTATCATTTAATGACTAATTTGATGATAAATGTATTTTTAAATGTCTACTTTAATATCATTTAATGACCAATTTGATGATAAATATATTTTTAAATGTCTAATTTAATATATTTATATATAGAGAGCCAACGTAATATCACTTATATCTTTACAAGATCAAAATAAATATTTACTTTTTAAAAATTGAAATTGAAAAAAGAAAAAGATTCGACAAAACCAAAGTACACATCCTAATGACATGCATATATAATAGCATGTTTAAAAAAATGGAGACAATAACTTGTGGTAAGGGGTAGCAGAAAAAGCCACCAATGAAAATGGCCTCAAGTGTAATCTTTAATGATAAAATATCTTGATGATATACTTAAACCCCTTAATTTTAGTGTGCCTTTTTTAGCTGTATTCTTTTACTCCTTTGATTGGTAGAAAATTCTTGGTTGATATATCCTTCTAATTTAGATTTGAAGTTACCATATTAAGAGTAATAATAGCAATCCTATGATTAGAAATTTAGGTATGCTTGGCATGCCAGATAACATTAGACTGAATATGATAAATTATTACATCCGATAGTATATAATGTACGGCGCACACAAAAGATAGTATGAAGTTATCTAGATGCTACTTTTTATTTCAATTTTTTATATTAAGTCTATCCTATAAGAAAAGGAAAATTTCAGAAATGACAAGAGTATTCTCATTTTACCTCATCGTCCTATCGTCACCAAGCACATCGCACCCACCCACTATGACCATTGTCACTAATATATTGTTATTATTTATACTATCATTGCCACATTTATTGCCGTTGCTACAACTATCACCACCATTCTACTACCACCACCACCCTCACTACTGCCATTATCTGTCTGCCACTATTACTCCTATCATCAACGTTTTGGGTTTCAATTGATGAGGAAGAATATATAGGTATTTTTGTCTAAGTAAAAATATGTATTTTGCACAAAATTATTTATATAATTATGCACCAAACAAGGAATAGTATAAGCGTTTATATCAATTTCTTATCCTATCCTTATTATATCATTTTATACTATCCTATCATGTGATATTTAGCGTCAAACAAGGCATAAGAATTAGTTGGGAATTTCCACCATCAATAGTTTACCTAAGAATTTCGTCTTTAATTATCATCCATACCTTCAACTGCAAATTAAATCTTAATCATTTAACTTAATAATTTTCACAATAATTTAACATAGCCATATAATATTTGATATGAAAACTAAACGAGATTCTTCACCATCTCATTCACACAACCTCAACTGCAGTACAGTGGAAGCCGGGGATGCTTTCTAATAAATCACAGGTGAGCATTGAAGCCTTAGGTTTTGGTGGTCGGGTAGAGTATACCGTCGTCGGTAGTGGTCCCATTAATGTGGACCTCTCGCAGGTGCCAAGCCACTTAGCTTGCATGTACTTCTGTTTCCTCCATGGCCCCAAGTGCATTTTCTTCTCCTTCATGCATTTTTTAGCAGCTGAGCACATAATCTTAACCAAGACTCGCAACCTCTCTGCTTTTCCGACAAATACTTCTGGTAATCGCCTAATTAATCGGCTGTATTCTTCACTAGCCCGTGCCATCTCAAATTCGGCTCGAAAGTTCAATTCAATTACCACTTTTACTTCCCCTCTTTTAGCGTTTGATTTATCCATCACTTCCAAATAAGTATGCTCCCCTGAAACAATTGCGGGAAAATTAAGGGGGGAAATTAAATACCCCACTTGATCATTTTATAAGTTCATTTGCTAACGTGTAATGAAGTTATTGGCTAACCTAGAGAGACCATACCCCACCAATGTGAGAAGTAAGTTTTAGTATTAGACCTAATCTACACTAATAATGTGTTGCTGCTTTCCAAGTAATTAAAACGCAAGTTGTTCATATGAGTCACATAAAATAATGCCATTGATTGTGAACCATGGATGTGATGGACTATGTCTACGTTAAAATTTCTCACCTATGAAAGGTTATTGCCTTTAAAACAATGCTACACAAAGTCACACGCATAAAGTGTGCACTCTTGTTTACTATTCACTTAAGGAAACAAATACTTGCGCAGACTTTTATAAGATATATGTGCATAATTTGAAAGAAAAAATTATAATAGGACCATGATATTATCCAATAACTTGCATGAAAATATGTAAGGAGTGTGTGAGTGTAAATATGTACAAATATTAATATCTTTTACTTAATTATGAGTATTAACAAAGAGTAATGTTTGTTGTCAAAAAAAAAAAACAAAGAGTAATATTATATCTTCTTATCACATCTTCTTAATTACTTAAAACAAAAAGTATTAAATAAAAAAGTAAAAACATTTAACATCTTGAGAATCTAAAAAAATATTTAATACTTACTTCTTTAAGTAATTATGATAATTATTAAGCTAATTCATTGGTAGGATATAAAATTATTCATTAAAAAATTATATGTTTGTGAATATGCACATATGTACAAATAGAAGGAAAAAGTTTGCACTATTTCTCTTTGGGGATTGTTTGATCTTGTGATCGAAAATCTTAAACAAGCCGTTTTGCCTATACTTTAACCAACTTTTGTTCTCCCCGTATATGCTATTCTTTGTAAAAATAAACAATAAAAAAAATTCTAGTTTACATCGACTCAAATGAAATTAATTACTTATACAGTTATACTACTATGCTGCAGGTGTTGTCCTTTCTTTTTCATTTTGATATATATGAACCAACATTAGTTACTGATAATTTAATTTATTTTGGTCTCATTAATAATTTAAATCATGGGTTGATTTCTCTATAATAATATACCTGATGGGATTTCTGATGAACTCCTCCATTTAGATTTGCAAATGCCACAATTGTAGCCAAGGTTCACTAGGCGATTCCATATTTCTCTCTGCAAGCAATCCCGACAGCTCTTAGCCACCACTGGTAGCCGGCAAATGCACAGCATCTCCGATAAATTCAATTCTCTTAAAGCCTCCTTTGTAGCTTGCCGAACTTTTGTCTCACTTGAGCTAGTCCTGCATAAAGTTGCCTTTGAAAATGAAACCAGAAAAAGAGAAAAAAAATGTCTCTGTTATTTTTCATTATGTATATTGAATGGCATCGAATCAAATTCAAGATTTTTTCATCATTAGTTATTAGATTAATGGGTGTATTTATTAGACATAAATTGTGTAGAAGATTCCGTCGAATATGCCTTGTTGTGTATATAACCGTACCTGGAGAAGATGGTCTTGTTCTTCCCAGAAAGCTTTATTCTTTTCCTCAGTGCAAAAACTCTCATCCTCATCATCGTCGTCATCACCGCCGGAGTTGGATGAATTTTCCGATGGGGCCTGGACATCATCCCAAAACCCAAAAACCGTAGCGGCAAAACTCACCTCGTCGGAGCTCCGGCCAGTAGCCGGAATTCTGGGAAATTCTCTGTCCATGACTGTGTGAGGGCGAATTCCTCTCTCTCTCAATCTCTCTCCGTCTCGCATAATGGACGTGCAGTAACTGTGAATGCGGGTACTTCAATTTATAGAGAAAAAAAGAACATCAAGATGTCCTACCGAAAACAAATACATGAACATGTGGATGTCTGCGGGGTCCACTTCCCTGGGGTGTGTTACCATGATGGTGGTAAAAATTGAGTCCAACGTTGCGGCGACATGTTTGATAACTTTTAAATAAGAATAACTTTTAGTATAAACGTGCTATATTATATTATTATTTTAATAATATTTAAATAAATTTAATTTAATAAATTTTTAAAATATTATTATAATTATATTAAAAATAATTTTATTTTATAATACTTTAAATAAATTTAACTTTTAAAAAAAAATTATAATTAATTTTTTCATGATTAATATTTTTAATATTAATTTATTAATAAATAAATTCAAAATAATTTATATTATTTTTAATAATTATACATTTAAAAGTTATTTTTATTAATATTATTCAAACAACATTTATTTTAATAAAATTAATTTTTAAATAAAATTTTTTAAACATAAAATATTTTACTCAAATTTATTTTTGACTAAAATCAAGTTTACAAAATTTAATTTATAAAATCTAATCTGAACATATACTTAATGACCGTATGAGACGCCACGATTGTAGAATTTGTTAATTTTATTGTTTTAATATTAATCTTACTAGTGTATAATGAAAGACGGATCAAAGATCTTGTGAAGTATATCATTGCACAACTAAACGGGGTTGTAGTTAAATGATGTTCATTTAATTTCTTGGAGTAATTTATCAAGTCAGTCTAATTTTGAAAATTATTTATCAATTTAGTATTATTTTAAAACTATTTACTTAAGTTGGGTTATTTTTTTCACGTTATATATTTTTAATTTTCTTATACATATGTGGCACTTGCTTTAGTCTTCTTGACATAAGTATTGCGTCACATGGTACTTGTGCCGCTTGGAATAGGGTAAGTGATGTGTAGTGACCACGTGGTGGCATTTAACCACCGTTTTTACTAATTTTGTTATTTATTTTAAAAGTAATTTGAAGGACTCGAATCCAAATTTTAATGATATAAACCTTTTTAATTACTAAATCAAATAATTTATTAGATTCATAATATGAATTATATTATATATTAATTATTATTATTAAATAATATTTCATCATTTAATAATATTAATTAATTATTAAATGACTACATTAATCATTATGATCATTTAATGTAACCATATTTTTATATGTGAATTTTAATTTTAGATAGCTATGTTGTTATATGCAAATTTTAAAAAATTTAGATAGTCATTTAATAGATATACTGATATAATTAAATAATCAAATATTATTTAATAATAATTAATATATATTATAAATTATAATATGAGTCCAATAAGTCATTTAGTCTAGTGGTTAAGAAAATGTATATGATTGAAACTAGGGTTAGAGCCCATATAAGTTACTTTCAAAATAGATAACGAAAATACCAAAAAATAAAAACACAAACACAAAGGGTGTTTAATCATAATTTTGGTAAAAACTGCACTTAAACGCCGCATTTGAGTTAGTCCACTTGGCGCAAGTACCACGTGCCGCAACACTTGTGCCAAATGGATTAGCGTAAGTGTCATATATGTATTAAAAAAATAAAATAAAAATACAGTATGGCAAAAATAACCTCATTTAAGTAAATAGTTTAAAAACAACATCAAATTGATAAATAGTTTTTAAAATTACACGCACTTGGTTAATTACCCTCATATCTTTGATTATTATGATTAGAACCTAAAGCCAATACTTAGGGGAATGAATTATTAATGTTTTTAAATACATCAAGCCAATATTAGGAGTGCACCCGTGCACCCTTAAAATTATTTGAGGAGGAAAATTTATCTTAACAATAGGTTGGAGGATACCATTAATGTATAATGCCTTTAAGATTGCACTAGGCCGATGTTAGATGTTAGATGTTAGAGATGTGCCCTTAAAATTTCGGAGCAAGGGACTTTGTTTTAATTAACAAGCAATTGGTCCAAAGATATCCTTAATGTATAAAACCCTTAAGATTGTACTAAGTCAATGTTAGAGTGTACTCGACTTAATATGGATTCTTGTGTTGATAACTATTGATTAAAAAGTTAATGGCTTAAATTTTAATGAAATACAAGCACGTGAATGACGAGCTATGAGTTTGTTAGAACACACTCCTTCAATTTTCCCATGAGCACTTTTTTTTTTCTTTAGTTATATTCTCATGAAGACTTTACTCCCTAAAATTAAAGGAAAATGATAATTTTTCAAATTTTTTCATATTTTAATGAAGTGAAAAGTAAAGATTTTTTTAAAAAAAAAATTCAAAATTTTATCTTCCTTTAAAATTTTAAAATTTCTCTTATCTCTTTTTTTTTTCTCACACCCAAATAGGCGGGCTATTTTACATATAATTTCTTTTTATTTGTGGAGAAATTCTTCTAATATGGCATCAGATTAGTGAAGTGTATTTCTTGTTTGAAGAGGTGTCAATTTGGATAAGCTTGTGTCAAGCTAAATTAATTTTAAATTGGATTGGGTTAGACCAATTTTAGTACGAGTTAACAAGTAATTAGACTGTGTACCATTCACATTTTTTTAAAATCTTTCTTCACTTAGTTTTATGTTTATAATAATAAATTATTAATAAATAAAATTTTCACATAAATCTAAGTTTACAAAAGTTATATAAACTAATTAGATACAAATTTCACAAAATTATATTTAGTGTTAGCAACATAAATAATAAAGAGTTATTACATTATTTTTTATTTAAATGATTTATGATATATTTATTAAACATTTCTTGAATTATAAATTAATTAATTTAATAAATTAAAATAAGTAAATATCATATGCAAATAAAAAAAAGAAAAATATATATTGGCCAAATTTAATTTTTCTTTATTCTATTTTTATTTAAAAAAATTAATCATAAATAATAAAAAAATTAAATATATATCACAAAAAAAAAAATACTATCAAATCAACGGGTTAGCAACTAAGCACGTACCATTACAAGTCACCTCGCGTCGGACCGACCTATAACTGAGCTCCCATTTTTTGTGGGGTTACCCCCAGTTGTTTGCGGAATTTGGACATTCCATGTCAGCTGGACCAATAAATCCTCGGCTTTGAAACTAACCTGGATATACTCGGAACACTTTTCAAAGTTCACGTATAGAAAATTTTACTTATATTTAGAATATTTAACATTTTTAATGATTAAATACTTGAAAGGTTGGGGGGTCTAAGGTAACCTTAGGAGATAGTCACATTTTCTATATGATTATTTTAAGATCTCGTTTAATTGATAAGATAGTATGATAGCATAAGACGAAAAAACCAATATACATTTTTCCATTCTATTACTCATACATAATTGTATAACGAACGGAAGTTGGCATAAGTGGTTGTGGACTTGTGTCCTTTAACCTTTATCTAAGTGGTTGGGATTCAAATTCCAGCTCTTAAGTATGGAGTAATTTTTTGTTGGGAAGAGGTTGTACGTCTTTGGATGTCATTCATTCTTTTGAGGGATATTAGTACTTACTTTTGACGAGGGATACTCCCGATCAAAAAATAAAAAAAAATACATAGTTGTATAAATAATTAATAATATAAACAAATATTTATTTAAACAAACATATTATTCTTTTTCTTTAAAACCTAAATAACTCAACGAGTTATTTGATATATATATATATATATATATATATAATATTTTCAAAAATTCTATTCTCAACAATGAAATTCTCATTAATGATATTATCGAAAATGTTATCGTTAATCATGGTGAAAGAGTGGCCGAATCTCAATGACTAAGATGGCAAACAATTGTTGACAATCGCCCTAACTGTCATTAGCCACTGTCAATCACTTATAGCAAAGATTATGGTTGGCTTCCGACTATCAATGACAACAGACAATGGTTGGTGGCAGCAATTACCTGAATAATGTATATGTTCTACTTATAATCCTTCTTTCACCCTTTTGCGCATGAAAGCATGAAAATATTTTTTGAAATTTTTACCAAACATAAAAATCTAACATTTTTATATAATAATATTAAAAATAAAATAATATTTCGCAAACCAAACATTTTGCATGACTCTTAACTTAAATGGTGAGGACAATGATGCATGCAAAACATCTTGATGATATTCAGTCTCAGTATCAAGTAATCTTCTAAAACATGTGGTACCACTATCTACTTGAGTCACAACTCTTAGGCTTTTTTTTTAGACTGATGGTAAATGATGGAATGGAGAGGAATGAAATAAGATAGTAAATGATACCATTATTTAAATGTTTAAAAAAAAGATGAAAATGAATGGAATTGGAAAGACTTCATCTCCTTTACACCCCTCTATTTTCCCATTTTTCTTTTCCTCTAAATTGGGGGTAAGGGATAGAATTATTTATGAAATTACATTCTTGTCTTTAATCATTAAATTTTTGTGTTTGAGATGAGGATAATATGTTAACAATAAATTTATAATTTTTATTATTCCATTCATTTTTACTAAAACTTTCAAATAAAGAAATAAAAACTATCTTTTACTTGACCATTAAATATCCAAACAATAGTATGAGAATTTTATTTTATTCCATCTCTTTCTATTCTAATCCGTTACATTATATATTATTTCATTTCACTCACTATAAAGCATCCAAACGTAAGCTTAATTCATGTTATTAAATTACATATTTTAAAAGTCTTACAAGTAATTTGGAAAATTTGAAGGGATAATTTATTGGATTTGAATTATCTAAAGTGAGGGGTGCATTTAAAAAAATAAAATATAGAATTATAATTATTAATAAAAAAATTAAGAAAATGAATTACCACCACATATCCATAATTTGATATGTATGTACTCATATTTTATAAAATTCTAAACCCTTTATTTTTTATTAATAGTTATAATTTTATATTTTACTCTCTAAAATATAACTCTCATTTTATAGAATTCAAATCCTAATTTATAAATTATCCTATTAATTATTGAAGTGGCCTTATCCATGACGTTGATGCCTTGGAGGGTTTATCCAAAGTGTGGGCATACTGGGATGGGACCTACTGTGTGTGGAAAGCGGTTTTCAGTTATTACTTCTTTGGCATATTTCATCGTTGTGGCATGTTCTGGAGAACATGGGATGATTAACATAGTACATTCGAAACGAAATGCAGAATGTAGGTTGGCCAAAGTACCCCCAGTGTTTATGTGTCTTCTTTACAAAATTCGTAAAGTATTACATTACTATCTAAAAATATAACATGTGATATTATATAATTAAATTTAATGATTAAAAAACTGCTATCATTGAGAGAATACCCTTGTCATTTCAATGGGGCAATGGTTTCCAGTGGTTAGTGGTTTGATGGTTTAATATTTGAATTTAATTTGGCATGTGCTTATGAGTTTAAGGATATTGATTAGGAAATTAAAATAGAAAATATTAAATATAAAAATAGAATATTTAATATTATAAAAATTTAAAAAATATTTAATACTTTCATCTTTACGTAGTTAAGAGATTTTATTAAAAGGTATTAAATATTTCTGAAGATTAACAAAACTTATTTAATTTTGATTCATTTTCTATATAAAATTATTAAATCTTGCTAACTAGTGCTCTAAAGGTATTGTTTAAAAATCATTTAATATCCTTCAATAAATTTTTTAAATTACTTAATGAAGAAAGTATTAAATATTTTTTATTTCTAATATATTAAATGCTTTACTTTTAAATTTAATATTTTTTACTTTAATTCCTTAACTAGTGCTTTGATGTATTGTTTGGATGTGGATAAGGAGGGGGAATAAAGGAGAATAGAAGGAAAAAATGACTCAAACTCTTGTTTGAATGATTTTTAATGAAGGGAAATGAGGGGGAAATGTTCTTTCTTCTTTCTCCTTAAAGCCTAAAAATGCTTCCCCCTCCTTCTTCTTCAAAGTTCAAAAATTCTCCTCCCACAAATTGAGGGGTAAGGAAGGAAAAGTGATCTATTTTTAATTAAATTACATATACCTTATAGTTGTGTTATAAAATTAACAACATAAGGACTATTTTGGAAATTTAATTCTAAAACTTATCGTTTTTTCCTACTTTAATTTTAACTATCAAATAAGGGGAAGAGACTTTCTCTCATTTTTTTTACTTAAACATCCAAATAAGGAAAATGAAATCCTCCTCCATTCCTTCCCTTACTTTTTCTTACCTTCCCTTCCTTTTCTACCATTTTCCCTCTCCCAAACATAACATTAGGACACTCATTAGCAAATGTCAAAATTATTTTATACTATCAACTAATCATTTTCAAATTATTATAGTAATTTGACTTTTCCAACAATTATATAAAAATATAACTCTTTTAATGATATGTTAATATATTATTTAATGATAATGTAAAAAAATTTATACTAATAATATATCAAATTTAAAATCTTAATATTTATAAAAAGGGGAGTTCTATCCTACTCCTAAGAGGTTTCCTTGTCCTTAAGTGATTTTGTAATAAAAGAATATTATTTAATTTTTAAATGTTATTTATATTATTATTTTAATATAAAATATCTTAAAATGTTTTTTTAGTTGGGTTATGGAAACCCCATAGGGGTAGGATAGAACTCTCCTTTTAAAAAAAATATTTGTTATCACATATTTGTTTTTATGATGAACTTTTTACAGTGAACATGTAATTATTACTTAATTATATATTATTACATCATTAAAATAATTTGATTATAGAGACCCAATTCTTTTAATGATACATCAATCAATTATTAGATGAAAGTATAAAAAAAACTTACACAATACATTAAATTTAAATTTTTATAAATATAAAATTATTTAAAATAAATAAAAATATTGTCATATATAAAGTTTATCATGAACCCAAAATGATAATAACACAACTCATCATATATATGTGATTAGTATTATTTTTTGGGGTTAAATTCATATGATTTTAGTTTTCTCAAAAACAAGAAAAGATTTGCTACGAGTAACAATAATTTATATGTTTTTTAGTGAATAAAATTTGAAAGCAGATAGATTATTTAAACCCTCAATTATGATATAACACTCATGCATTAAAAATTTTTATTGACTGTATTAAAAAATAACATTTTCCATATTACTTACACATATTTATATTCCCATATTTTATTTGTAGTTTTCCTTTTGCTGTTGTTACACTAATATCTATATATATATATATATATATATATATATATATATATATATTAAATTAACCACTTGGAAAATGAAAGCGTTTAGTTGATTGAAAAAGTGCAATAAAGCAGTTGAAAAGGTACACAAAGTAACAAGAGTGAAATATATAAATTTTAAGGATGGAAAATTGTGACCCTCATTTTGATGGGTGCTCGGTTCTACCCCCTTTTTTTTTTTGTTTATTATATAAACAAATTATATGACTGATTTGCATTATTTCTTACATCAAACAATATTATAATTTTGGTTTTAATCATCCATCATTTTCTTTCGATCCTTTTAGTGCTTAGCCTGGAGCCATAAAATATATTTATAAAGTAATTATTTCTCTTTTCTTCAATCTTTCATATCTTATCTTGATAAAGAAAGAGTAATTTAGCTTCATGTATCTGAAATGGTGTCAAGAGATTTGACTAGTTCATCGGATTGAGCTTATTAATCAAATTATTACCCTAATTTTATTCAGTTATTATTGCAGCTTGGTAATTTTGGGAGTGATATACTTTATTTTTTAAATTTTTTAATGTTTTTATATACTTTAAACTTCCATTTCGTGACCTGATCTTAATTAGCTATATATATACTCGTCTTTTAAGGTTAAAATGCTTTTTATACTCTATTAAAATATCTTGTCTATGGACTCTATTATTTACTGCACTTTTAGAAAAACACTATCAAAGGATACTTTTTATATAATTAGATTATTTATTTTATATTAGTAAATAGTGATACAAAAGTTAATAAAGATAAATAAAAAAAATGAAGAAGTAAAAATATAGAGTTAAAATTAAAATTTAAAAAAAAATTTTAACTAACATCGGAGTTAGCTTTTATGATTAAAGTATGGAGATAATGTCAAATGTTTAATCTCTCACTATCATGTTTACGTGATAAATACACCATAAACAAAATGCGCGATCGCAATCTTACTCTGATGTCAAGATAAAGTGCACAGAAATAAAATAACTTTCTCTTTCAAGTTGGAATATATATATATATATATATATATATATATATATATATATATATATATTAACATCTATATCTAGATTCACAAACACAACAAATCTTGGTGTACGTAAAAGAGCTATGCTGATTTCGACTTTTTAGAAAGCTTGTAATTTAACATTAATTAAATGGGCTCAGATATCCACTGCCAGAGCAAAATGATAGTGTATGCCAGAAGAGAAATCTGAAGTACAATTTATCATTTTCAAAGAAATATTAATTAAATGGGAAAAAAAAAAAACACCTCGGACTCTTGAACCTTCTCCAGGGGCATACATTTAACTTGCCATTCGAAAAGGTCAGTAGATAAATATGAATAACATATCTCCATAGGAACTCAACACAAACATAGTATGGGATTTGTTATAAGAATTAGGATGCATGGGGAATCTCCAATCAGAGCTGATTTGAATAGTTTAATTGAATCCTTGATTTTGTTTATGATATTGATTGATGATACACGGAACAATTGTCTTACACTTTTCTTTCCCTTAATTAATAAACTCCTTTTCACCCTTCCACTTGTTCTCTTTCAGTGATATGCTTGTGAAATTCCATTCTTTTAGAATCTAATCACCAATGAAAACAGCAAGTTGGTGAAATCAAATGGCCACACCAAACACAGTACAAGGTTTCCAGCCATCATAAACTTTATGACATCTCCGGGATGCTGCAAGTCACAACAGCCAAGAAGGTTCCATGTTAGGTGAAAACTACACGAATTAAAGAGATAAGAGCATATTTATTTTATTGTAAATGTAAAGATCAAAGAAGTGTAAAAGTGCAAATGTAGGTTAAAAAACTAGTGTATGATAGCAAAAGTTTAGGATATTCTTCTACTAAGTTTCCCGTTAAAAGACAAGCACAAAATGACAGACAGGCTCCATCAACTTGGCATATACATTTAACTTCACAATTTAAAACTCAACAAGTAGAAAGCTAGAATAGGAAGAAAGCAAGGCATGCTATATAAATAAACAAAGCTATATATACTTAAATGAATCAAATTAAATACCCATACATAGTTGAGAAAGCCACTGTGTTCTCATTCCTTTCAGTTATTAATGGCATAAAGAAAGGTTTTTATGGATAGAAATGACAAAAGTTACAAACTCATTTCTGCTACAAACTAAAATTATAAGTCATAGTGATAATTTTAGTATCCAGAAATGACTTGTAATTTTCAAGCCCTTTCTTAAGAGTTTCTTTCAATGGCAGGGGAATTTGTGAATGGAATCTAGTATGAAGCACAAGTTTGGCTGATATGTTGAAACTTGAAGGTCTCATTTATACAGCTTTAAAAAAAATCAGATTGTACATTTATACTTAATAGCCTATGGTTATTAAATAATAAAATTTTTAACTTATGCTAAAGGAAGTGGCAATTCCCTTCTTTGTGATTCAGCTGGCAAAAACCATACCTGCTAAGTAGTTAGCTGTCCTGCATACGATTATCCAACTGACATGAAATCTTAGTGGCCTTAAGCAATCAGTCTGGTGATCAATTTTTTTAACTCTATCACGACTCACAATGACCAGCACAATTTTTGAAAATATATATATATACAATGACAACCATATGATGATCTGGTTTGGGTGTACATGCGATATATTTATATGCATAAGTCATATAATAAGCAAGAAGAACCTGAAGACAAACAAATACCGGAGAGTACTAAAGCATTCCAATATTAAAAGAGTAACTGAAATGATGAGAAGCAAAATTAGCCAGAAACATCTGCATACACGAAATAAGCAAACCAGTAATATAGATTAGGTTGAAGGAGCTTCTAGAATAAGAAACAAAACAACTCAATAGCAGATTTTGTGAGGATGTCTCATAGGTGATTTGAGATGTTGGACAAATCTTGAAAACCAGTTTGGAAGCTGCAGCAGGGCCACGCCGCGGCATGGATCCACGCCCCAGCATGGCTTAATGTACGCCGCGACATGGAGCCACGCCCCAGCATGAAATAGTACACGCCGCGGCATTGAAGCTTCGGCCAAGTTTACTGTTAGGGTCCTGAAGGTTGGGCGCTGCGGCGCGAAAAAGCCATGCCGCGGTGCGAAAAAGCCATGCCGCGGCGCGAACATCTGCTATATAAATTCTGTTTTCTGATTCAATAAAATAGTAGGTTAAACTTTCAAAAGGACGCAGAGGACGAGACAAACTTGTGAGAGGCATCATAATAGGGTTATCTTGAGAGGAAACACCATTGAAAGGTTGAGATTACTAAGGTAGGTAGATCAAGGGAGAGTGGAGAGATTGTAAAGCTTGATGGGAGTTTGTTCCTATTGGAAAGCTTGATCCAAATCACTTGTAATCTTATTATAATCTTAGTGGATGATCTCTAATGCTGGATGTAGGCTATATTGGCTAAACTAGGGTAAATCTTGTGTGTTATTTCTCTTTACTCCTCTTTAATCTTCCTTAATTTTGTTACTTTACATTTCTTGGATTGGTTTTTACATAACCTTTTTATTTCCGCATATGTGTGCTTGCTATGATTGCTTGGTATTGACTAAGTGGTATAATCTCAACATATTTGAATACGGGAAAGTCCGAAATAATGGCATGTAACACCAGGAACTGTAACCAAGAAAGCAGGTTACGTGAAGAAATTATGCTATGAACCACACTTAATAGACACAGTAAGTTCCTTGAATTTTTCATTTTCTCATGTCTTATTTTGTCACACCTACAGCTTAGAAAAAGTAAAAGAGTGGAAAAACCAACAGGATCTACGAATATTTGTCCACACGTTACCTACCCTGTTTTTTTCTTGCATATACTAATACAGAAGCAGACATCATTTAACCAAACGCATAGGCGCCAAAAAAAAAAGAAGGAAAAGAAGAGACTTATTATTATCCCAATTTTGATAATTACAACCAAGAGATGATCACATACAGAAAATGACAATTAGAGAAAGAATATCATTTGGGGAAAAAAGGTGATATCACTAGCTAAACCAAGATAAGTTGACATTTAATTTGGCGACTCTAAGCTGCTGCTCAATCAAGCACAATTCATCTTAAAAACAAAAGTATAGAGTAATGATTAAAAAAATGGAATCCATTGTTTACTACCATTAAGGGCCAATTGATAACACACAACATTGACGTATACATTAGACATGATAAATGATAACACATTAGAAAATTACAAAAAAAATTGTCATTTTCTGTGAGCCAATTTGAGGGCTCACATTATATTGTTCATTCAAAAAAACGAACAACATTAACATACTCATATTAGACGAATATAAATTTGACAGAAAACTGTTGCAAGAAGAAAAATATTTTTCCAATGAATGATGCAGAAAAAGCTTATTAACTGAAAGGATAGATTTGAGCACTGTGTCACCTGGAAAGTGAGGTCTGTATTAAGCTGATGGCTTCCTAAACAAATTGAAGCTTATAATAAAGATAAAATATTCATTAATTATGAACTACGAAGTACAAAGTTAAGTTAAGATCTTCATCCATCACATAAACATATAGCACAAACCCAAGAGAAATGCAAATTAGCTAGAAACTATGCTGATTAAGGAAGCATCAACAAACAATTACATAATGTAACTGCTGCCGCTCCATCCACAACATGTCAGGCCACTTTACGGTATGATAATGCTTCATCGGATGACCTAAGTTTGCAGCACCAACCCTTGTTTACGTCATAATTTCCACTGAAGGATATTGCCAAGGTATGGATATTGGCATCTTGCCAATAATAAAGGCCCAGATTGTTATGACAGAATCAATATCTAGATATGTTTCCTGCAGGTTTATGATACCCTGAAATCAATTCCAGCTTCACCAATATCACATTCACACCAATACCATTTCCTAATTATCTCCAGTCTCAGATATATGACCTCACATTCACCATTTAACAGATCCAGAAAGTTATTTTCCTTGTCATATAGACATGTGACTTCTACATTCTACAACAATCTTTTCATTTTCTTTTCTTACTGTTTTCTTGTGTTTTTTTTTTTTTTTATAAATGTTTTTGCTACTAAATTTCAAATCAGATGTGTACTTAGATTTTAACATCAGAATTGTATTGTAGCCCTCTATATTAATGTCCTGTACCTAGTGTTAAGAGAACAAAGATTAGCAAGCCTTCCTTTACCAGATTAACATCCATAATCAGACTGCAGAGTATACAAGTCAATTTTGAGCCACTAAAAATGTAAGAAGCATAACAACCGTTCACTGTACATAAATCACCATCAGTGCTCATGCTCTAAAAGAATTGAACATAACTTCATACCTACATATGTAATGTATATCCATGTTATACAGCATTCTGATACCTTCAATCATACTCGGACTTAGTGAAACCTATGACATAAGTCCTTTTTTAATAACCGAAAAAGGCTTGACCATTGATTACGAGAAAACAAACTCAGAAGAAAAAAAATGCGGTGAGCGTGGATCGAACACGCGACCTTCAGATCTTCAGTCTGACGCTCTCCCAACTGAGCTATCCCCGCAAAGAGGCTGCACCAGCCGGGAATCGAACCCGGGTCTGTACCGTGGCAGGGTACTATTCTACCACTAGACCACTGGTGCTTTTGCTAATCTGTGGGATTTTAAATTTATTTCATTAGGTATTGTTTGGATAGCAAACAAAAGGAAAAAGATAATTTGAAGTTTATATTATTTTTATTTAATAATTTTTTTAAAATGAAAAGAATGAAATGAGAAATTATCATCTAAATTTTCAATTATTTTTCTATTTTTATTAATATTTTATAATTTTCTAATTTTAAAAATAAAATATTACTCTTTCGTTATTTTCTCATTTAAATTCCTCAAACTCAAATATACCCAAACAAACATGTTAGGGTGAAGAAGTATTTGGGCCAAATCCACTCTTCAAATGGTCCATTAAATCTGCTGTCTTTGCGTAACCAAAGTGAGATGAAATCTCCACATACTAAGACGTTCAAAGGGGGAACAACAAAGTTAAAAAATAATCCTATATTTTTATTTCTCAAAATGTTTTTTTTCTAAAAAAAATATTAGAAAATATTCTACAATAAAATATACATAAACATAAGATAAATGAAATTTCTATCTAAATATTAAAAAAGACCGCAGTATAGTTTTTGTCAAATCAAAGAAAAAAAAATCAACATGATTTTTTCCCTGCCGTCTTTTTGCTATTTGTATTACTATATGTACCTATCAGTGGCTATGCAAGAATTCCTCCTAGGAGTAGTAGAACTCAATTTGTATTGAATGTTGACTGTAGGCAATCATAATTCAGATATTTTCTTCGAAGCGTCCTTGAAATAGCTGTGCTTTCACACTAGTTGATGGTTCTAACTAAGTCTAACTTCTAATTGTTGGATCCCACTACCAGCACTATGTCCCATCACCCCACGTGTCTGCAAGCTGAGACATTCTTCGTATTCAGTGGGTAAACAAAAAGAAAAGGTCGAATTTTTCACCATATTTGTTGGGGAGTCGCTATTGCTAACATGTTCTTGAATGATCTCTTCTATCTTCTCTATCTTCAATGTCTTCCCTGCTCATCTCTTTCCTTCTCATCTCAACCCTTGTGCACCTAAGCTCAATCTCATCCACAGAGTTCGTCTACAACACCAACTTCAACTCCACCAACACTCATCTCTCTGGCAACGCCACCATTGAATCTTCTTCCATTCTCACCCTCACCAACCGCTCCTCCTTCTCTGTGGGCCGTGCTTTTTACCCATCTAAGATACCCACAAAATCTGTTAACTCTTCCACCCCATTAGCATTCTCAACCTCCTTCATTTTCTCCATTGCCCCATTCGAAGACCTCCTCCCTGGCCACGGTTTTGTCTTCATATTCTCACCTTTTGCAGGTACTAGCGGGGTGAGCTCTGCTCAGCATCTGGGTCTCTTTAACTTGACCAATAATGGTAATCCCAACAACCATGTGTTTGGTATTGAATTTGATGTGTTTAAGAACCAAGAGTTCGATGACATCAATGATAATCACGTGGGTGTGGATATCAATTCTCTTGCTTCTTTTACTTCCCATGCTGCGGGTTTTTGGGGTGGGAAAGATGATAACAAGTTTGAGGATTTGAAGCTTAACGATGGTGAGAACTATCAAGTGTGGATTGACTATTCAGGCTCGAGAATTAATGTCACAATGGCTCGTGCAGGGCAGAAAAGGCCTCGGAGGCCTTTAATTAGTGAGCTTGTGAATCTTTCTGCGATTCTTTTGGATGAAATGTATGTAGGATTTTGTGGGGCAACAGGGCAACTGGTGGAGAGTCATAAAATTTTGGCTTGGAGCTTCAGTAACTCTAATTTTTCGATTGGTGATGCTTTAGTGACTACAAATTTGCCTTCATTTGTGCTTCCTAAAGAATCAGTTTGGAGATCAATAGGTTTTATTGTAGGGGTCACTTTAGGTGTTTTCTTTGTCATTGGCAGTGCTGCTATGATATGTGTGCTTTTGTTTAGAAGAAAAAGGAGCAAAAGAAAGGAGGAAGAGGAAGACATTGAAGATTGGGAATTAGAGTATTGGCCACACCGTATTGGGTATGAAGATATTTATGCTGCAACTAAAGGATTTTCAGACCAGAATGTAATTGGGTTGGGAGGGAATGGGAAAGTCTATAAAGGGCTTCTGCAAGGAGTAGAAGTTGCAGTGAAAAGGATTTCTTATGACAGTGAATATCGTATGAGAGAATTTTTGTCTGAGATTTCAAGTTTAGGCAGATTGAAGCATAGGAATGTGGTTCCATTGAGAGGTTGGTGTAAGAAAGAGACAGGAAGCTTGATTTTAATTTATGATTATATGGATAATGGAAGTTTGGATAAAAGAATATTTGATGGCGATGAGAACACTATTTTTCGGTGGGAGGAGAGAATCAAGGTGCTGAAGGATGTGGCTCACGGAATATTGTATCTGCACGAGAGTTGGGAGGTTAAGGTATTGCACAGAGACATTAAGGCAAGCAATGTATTACTTGATAAGGATATGAATGCCAGGTTGGGGGATTTTGGACTAGCCCGAATGCATCATCATGAGCAGATTGCTAATACCTCACGAGTGATTGGAACTGTTGGGTACATGGCACCTGAACTAATTCGAACTGGAAGAGCCTCAACTCCTACCGATGTATTCAGTTTTGGTGTGTTAGTTTTAGAGGTGGTGTGTGGGCGAAGACCAAATGAAGAAAATAAGCCAGCCTTGGTTGATTGGGTATGGAGGCTAATGGAGAGAGGAGAAGTATGTTCTGCTCTTGATGAACGATTAAAAGGGAGGGGTGAATATATCATTGATGAGGTTGAGAGGGTTCTTCATCTTGGTTTGTTGTGTACACACCCTGAACCTCGTGTTAGGCCAACTATGAGACAGGTTGTGAATGTGCTGGAGGGAGAGAGTATGGATATGAGCTTGCTTGACAAAATAAATTCAGCAGCTGGATATGCTGGGAGCTTTGGTAACAGCATTCACCCCACAATTGAGGAAATTTCCCAGTCCCACTGCTCTTTCACAACTCTAAATGTCAGTGAGGGCAGATGAGTTTTCTAGAAAATCATGAGTACTGGTTCATTGCTACAGCTGCAAAATGAATCACTCTGCAATTTTGATCAACTGTGCCGTGATATAACTAGGTATTTTTCAGTCTTGTCTACAACTATCTATTCCTTTAATCTACATTGGATGAAGTGTTTTGTAAGAATATGGCATTCTGTACATGGTTTGAGAGTTTCTTCTATTTGATGTACATAGTACATAATTTTTTTTGGTGTTGATGGGAATATCCCCACACCCAAGACTCGGCAGGAAGGGTTATGATAAAACTTTTTCGACGACTCTTAAAGATTTGAACTTTTGGCCTCGCTACTGAAAATGCTTACCACTCGGTATAAGACATAATAATAGACTCCAATATAAATATTCTTTTGTTTCAAATATTTTGGGCTGCATCCATAGGTCATCTTCATTTGCAGAATTTATGTTTTTCTATTCATATATATCAATTAAAATGAAGTCAGTCAGAATGTTATTTTTTATTATTTTGTTATTCTGCGAGACTGCTTAGATGAGTTTGTCTTTTCATATTTGCTTCTTTTACATCTTCTACTTGAGATGAGATAATGGCACAGTGCTTTAAGGTATCAACGGATTATGTGAAAATTCAACTTTATTTGATTTAACTTCCGTAAGTTGCAATTTGAATATTACTTGTTTTGCAATCAACTTGCCAAATAACAACTTTCTCCGAAGCCGAAACCATACGAGAAAGAGTTAGTGTTATTGATCAAACAATTTGCAGACTTGTATTTCACCGCGCTTACGTTATATACCAGCATTACAACGTGGCTTATCATTAGGGCTGTAACGTATCTGGCGCTAATTTAAATTGCTCGTATTTAAATGTAGTTTAAATTGTTCGTGTTTAAATGAATTGTAAATTAATTAATTTAACTTACATTGAATTAATTTGTTAGCATAAAACTTATGAAATTTTTTTTTTAATTTATAAATTTTGAAATAAATTTAAATTTAATAAAAAAATTAATTTAATAATTTTAAATTAAATATTACATTATATAAATATAATATTAAATAATTTAATTTCATTTAAGAGGTTAAAGAATAATTTAAATAAACAAAGAATATAAATTTATGAAATTTGATGAATATATTTTTATATGAGTTGTGTTATTATTAATATATGTTATACATATATTTTTTATTTTTTATTAGAAAAGATTGTTAAATAAATTTTTAAATTTTTAAATTAAATTTTTTTTCTTTCAATACAAATAAAATAAAAACTTTTTAGAAAAAAAAATTATACATGCAACTGCAGCTCTCACAAATTAAATAAATTAATTTAAAATTACTCATATTTTTATAAATCATTAATTTTAAAATTTGGTTCATATAATTTGTGCCAATAAATAAATAAACTCACCTGACAAATTTGGCCCACTTATCATGCAGCACCTGACTTTTAACGCATCCGGCCAATTCTTAATCCATTTTCTTTTGATTGTAATTGTGATTTGATTGAAGTTGAAGTCCATGTATTTAATTAGAGGTTAGCTTATTTTTGTCCCCGGTGAAAAGAATAGTTTAAACTTTAAATCTAGAAGAAATTTTTTATGGAAAAAACATTTTTTTAATGGTGAACGTAAAATACTATTTTTTATATAATTTATATAGATAAGCTAGAAGAAAAAAAAAATGTCCCTACTTTTTGTTTCATATATACCTATGTTATATTAGTTTTGAATTCTCTAAAGTATGTGTATTTTAAAAAATAAAGTGAAAAATGATAATTATTAATAAAAAATTAAATAAATTAATTTTTACATATTATATTTTATAAAATTTTAAATCTTGATTTTTAACAGTTATCATTATGCATTTATCGTTTGAAGTGCACTTATCACGTTAGAATATCTAAATCTGATATATTAAGATGTGGCAGCTACATGGTAATTGGCCCAATAGAATAAGTTAAGACCATCAGAAAATATTTTACAATTGTTACTTGAGAAGAAATAAAGTCTTAACAAATGACACCTATAAGTGTCACTTAGATATGTTTATGTATTTAATATAATTAATAAAAGTATATGTTAAACTTAATTTATGTATGCATGTTAAATATTAATTTGTAATTAATTTATGATTATATGAATTTAAGTTAAAATGAGTTTTGTGACGAATTTGTGATTATATGCATGCATATTAAATATTAATTTGTAATGAAAGTTAAGACCATGAAAAAAAAAAATTTTACATGTGTCACTTAAAAGAGAAAAATGTTAATAAATATCACTTAAAATTTTTTGACAATGATTACTTAGATATGATTATACATTTAATGAAAATACATGTTAAACTTTAATTTATACATACATGCTAAACATATGTAGAACTTTAATTGTGAAAGTTAATTATGCAAGAGTTTTATAATTGTTTATAACTACATTCTTACTGTGAGTAATTAAAAGAACTTTTAATATCTAATGGACAACATAATTTGATATTGAAAATATTGTCAGAATATGTTCTAAAAAAACAAATATATGTCACATGGTGTGAATGTTCTATCTTTGGCAAAAATATTAAGAAAAAAAAATATGTTTTTATGAATTTTAAATTACTCAACATCCAAAGCAATTATAAAGCCAAAGCAATTATAAAAGACAAAATGAAAGGAAGTGAGATTTGGTTGCAATGAAATGCATACAAAAGTATATTTAATTTCTTTGTTCTTAAACCTGCCCTTCCTTATAATTGCAAATTTGTGTATGAATTTGTCATCTTGATAATCTTTCTGTAGTTCAAATGAGTAACTATTTGAAACTTTAAACTAGCATAAGGTATTTATAATCTTTATACAGGATTGTAGGATATAAAATTATATATAATTATATTCTTATATTATTATTTTTCTATTTGAAAGAGATTTGCGTTAATATTAACTGATTTGGTTTAACTCGAATGATTACATAAAAATCAAATGTGTCTTAAAAATAGTGCAATCATATTAAGTTGACTAAAATTATATTTTGGTCCTTCACATTTGATTCTATTATCAATTTAGTCCATGACATTTTAATTTTTTCAATTTAGTCTCTGATATTTATAAACTCACTTCAATTTGATCCATTCATCTGTGTGTTTATTATCCACTGAATGAAAATGATAATGTGTCACCATTAAGAGTAATGTGACATCTTTATTTTGCCAACGTGACACTGAATTAGTAGCTGACTGAATTATTTCACCCAAAAACAATGTCATATTCATTTATGGAGAGGTAAATGTCAACTAACAACGTTGTTTTTTGAGTGAAAGAATACACTTAGCTACTAACTCAGTGTCATGTTGACAAAATCAAGATGTCACATTACCATTAACAGTGACACATCATCATTTTCATTTAATAGATAACAAATACACAGACGACGGGACTAAATTAAAGTAAATTTTTAAATGTCAGGGACTAAATTAAAAAAATTAAAATGTCAAGCACAAAATTAATAATTGAATCAAATATAAGGTACCAAAATAGGATTTTAGTCTATTAAGTTACATTTTTTTTTTTTGCATAATCACATGCAGCTAGTTAACACAGTTATGTATTTTAATTTAAAAAGTGTTGCTTTTTATATAAAAAATCATAATTGGATATATACTAAACATAAAAAAAATTTAGTTAATTTACATAATAATACTATTTTATTAATATTTAAATAAATGAAATTTATTAACTTTTTGAAATATTTTTATAATTATCATAAAAATAATTAAGTTAAATAATATTGAAATAAATTTATTTTTTTAAAAAATTGTCATTAATTCTTTTAAATTCTTTTATTTTACTATTAATCATTTTATAATTTAATAAAAAAGACATGTATCATTAAGCTTATTTTATAGTATTTAGGGATCAAGTCATTTTATCATATAAAATATTTAATTATTTATTAATTATATTCTTTTGTTGTGTATCAAAGTACACATTAATATTTTATCATAATCAAGATATTAAATATTTATAACTGTGTTCATGTAAAAAGTTTTTTCTTTTAATTATAACATGTACTTTTTAAATTGAGATTTCTCATTTAAATTTTAAAAAATACAGATAAATAATATTTGATAATTATAATACTTATATATAAATAACTAATACTATTTAATAATTATTAAATTACAATGTTATAATGTTATATTTTTAATGCTCCCATCAATCTCGTGTTGTATACTAATATGTATACATTTAAATTCTTAAATTGTAGACAGATTAATATCTATTTCGATATTTGAAGATTCGATTTTTTCTGGCCACCACATTGTATTGTCTCAAGTTTCAACTAGAAGAAACAAATGCAGAGGCCCACCAAAAAAAAAAAAAAACAAATGCAGAGCCAAACACCTCAAATGTCTACTTCAACTTTTTGTCAGCCGCCTGCGACTAGCACAATGAAGAACCTGCATAATTTTTTTCCTTTGGCTCTAGTAGACACGTAAGAGAAAATGGGAAATAGGAATGTGGGGCGAAACTCCGTCACCCCATCACAACCCTTATACTTAAAGCTTTGCTAAGCCATTAGGACCAGCATAATTTTGTTGTTAGGTGCCCTGCAGAAACCAGGCTTAGGCAACTAGCAGTTGAAAAGAAACTCTCTCTTCCTCTCTAATCCTCTTACTAATTGGAATGTCTCCATGTAGCTTCTTCCTCCTCCTCCTCATCCTTAACACAACTCTTGTAAGTTCAGTGTCAGCAACTGAATTTGTCTATAACAGAGACTTCAACTCCACCAGTATTGTCTTGTCTGGGAATGCCACCATCCAAAAGTCCATTCTTACTCTTACTAACCAGACCTTCTTCTCCATAGGCCGTGCCTTTTACCCTCACAGATTACCCATGAAATCCGCCAACTCTTCCACCCCTCTTCCTTTTGCAACCTCTTTTATCTTCTCCATTGCTCCTTGTAAAGGCTTCCCTACTGCTCATGGGTTTGCTTTCATGTTCTCACCTGTTACGGACATAACTGGCACCCTCTCAGGAAATTATTTTGGTCTTTTTAATCGCTCCAATTTAGGTAATTCTTCCAACCATGTTTTTGCTATTGAGTTTGATGATTTTAGAAACGAAGAATTCAATGAAATAAATGATAATCATGTGGGTGTTGACGTGAATTCACTGGTTTCGTTGTATTCTGAACCTGCTGGGTTCTGGGTTGGAAGAGATGGTGAAAAACTGGAGGAGTTGCAACTGGATAATGGTCATAACTATCAAGTATGGATAGAGTTTTTGAATTCACAGCTTAATGTTACTATGGCTCCAGCAGGTAAAACGAAGCCTCAAAGGCCTTTGATTAGTAGGCCCGTTAACCTTTCTGGGGTTTTGTTGGATGAAATGTATGTGGGATTTTCTGGTGCAACAGGGCGAATGGTGGACGTATGTAGAATTTTGGCTTGGAGTTTTAGCAATTCAAACTTTTCAACTGGTGATGCATTGATGACCAAAAACTTGCCCTTGTTTGTGCATCCAAAGGGACTGATATTTAGATTAAAAGGTTTCATTATCGGTGTCATTGTTTGTGCTCTCTTTGTCACTGGCTGCTGCACTCTGATGTTTTTCAGTTTATCCAGAATCAGAAGGGAACGGAAGGATGAAAATTTTGAAGATTGGGAATTGGAGTATTGGCCTCATAGGATTAGCTACCAAGAGATTAGTGCTGCAACAAGGGGGTTCTCTGAAGAGAACGTGATTGGGATTGGAACAAGTGGGAAAGTATACAAAGGAGTTTTAAAAGGAGTAGAGGTTGCAGTGAAGAGAATCCGTCATGACACACAGCACAGGATGAGAGAGTTTCTGGCAGAGATTTCAAGCCTAGGCAGAATGAAACACAGAAACATAGTGGGTTTCAGAGGATGGTGTAAAAGAAAAAGAGGATATTTGATACTGGTTTATGACTATATGGAGAATGGGAGCTTGGACAAAAGGATTTTTGAGTGTGAAGAGAGCATGCGGTTGAGCTGGGAAAAAAGAATTAGTGTTCTACATAACGTAGCTTGTGGAATTTTATATCTACACGAGTGTTTGGAAGTTGAGGTCTTGCATAGAGACATCAAAGCAGGCAATGTGCTGCTTGACAAGGATATGAATGCCAGATTGGGGGATTTTGGGCTAGCCAGACTTCATCACAAGGAACATTTGCCTGACACAACAAGAGTAATAGGGACTCAGGGGTACATAGCTCCAGAACTAGTTCGAATTGGGCGACCATCAACTGCAACTGATGTGTATAGTTTTGGAATATTAGTTTTAGAAGTGATGTGTGGGCGAAGACCCATTGTAGCAGATAAGCCACCATTGATCGACTGGGTATTTTCCCTTATGGACAGTGGCAAATTGTATTGTGCCCTTGATGAGCGTTTGAAGGCTCAAAGTGGATATACCATTGACATAGAGAAAGCTGAGAGAGTGCTTCATTTGGGTTTGTTATGTGCAACTTCTGACCCTGGTGTTAGGCCAACAATGAGGCACGTCGTGGAAGTGTTGGAGGAAATAAAAGGCATCGAGTGTAGGGAAGAGTGCATCCATGTGAGTTTACTTGGACAAATAAAATCAGCAGTGATGTGTTCTAGGAGTGCTACAAATTCTACCAATGGAAGTTATCCTACTTTTGAGGAAATTCTGCAGTCCAAAATTTATCCCACAACATCTCTAAGCGGTTCTTCTCCCGTCCCACAGCCAGAGTCAGAGTCAGAGTCAGTGTGTATCTTAGAAGGAAGATAGGAACTGTTTCAAACTTCCAATGTGGTTAATATTTTTACTTATCAATGGTACGAATCAGAGAGCCTCGGCCGCTGCACTTCACATAAAGAGCAAGCACTTGTTGCTTCAAAAGTTTAAGTGTCGCTAAAATACTGAGTTCACCTGCCAGGCTAAGACCAGTTGCATAATTTTAGAGTACTCTTTTCTTTCTCTATTTTTGTGCCAATAAAAATTTCAGTTTTCTTTCTTTCTTTCTTTCTTCTCGTTTCTTTTGACGATGCTTTTTTTTCTTTCTTGGGGGTAAATCTGATGACATTTTAAAGGCAACATAAGAATTATTATTTTCATACTGGTACATTCCTCCTTTTTCCCCTTCGCTTTCTCCTCGTATGGGAAATTGGCTCTAAAATTTTAAGCAACGATTATCCTTCTCAACAATTTCTATGGACAGACTTCTTTTCTCTTCCAAACTTTGTGGGTTTCTCTCATGGATGTTTTTAAGGGTGTTTCTAAGACAGACTTGCAGAAGGAATGGGTAGCTATATTGTGCTTACATATTTTCTTTTATGATGTTCACACACACACAGAGTTGAGCAGCGACCTCTTTTTTTTATACATAAGGCACACCAAAAAAAATCTCCCAGCCTGGCGCACTCAAGAATAATTATTGAAACAGTGGAGCATGTAGGTAACAGGGAAGTCGGTTTTTGTTTTCACAAATTGATGTAAAGATTGATGGGAGAAGTATTGAGTTAAAAAGATTATATTTGGAAGGAACATTATATATATATATATATATAAAGCATATGAAGAAATTACTTGTAGTGAAGGAATTCAAATCTCACTATCTTATGATCAGAATAAAACTAATACTCAAATAGAAATTAGTATCGTATCCAAAGGCTCAAAAAAACTATAAGAGAAGTATCAAGTGATTTATCATGAGATAAAAAGAACGATTCATGACTTATTAATCTCATATCAATAATCAAAATTAAAAGATCACTTGTAATATCACATGATCATTTAAAAAAGTGATATAACTATTTTAAAAAGTTACATGACTTGTTTTTTTAATTTTAACCATTTATATATAATATTTAGCGGTCATAATTTATTCTTCTCACATCTCATAATAAATTAGTAAATTACTCCTCTCACATGTGTGAAACATGAAGAGTGGAAGGAAGATCAATTTCTCCTTATAGAAGCCTGCAATTTACATCATATAAGCGAACACACTTTTTCCCCCACCCCCCTCTTTCTCTCTATAATGTTGAGAGATAAATAATGTTGTCATAAAATATGTAACCAGCTGCACAATCAGAAATAATTATATAATGTAATTTACTAAATTGCGCCTACTTTCGCTGAGCACGAACTTTCTCTCCTCTTGCTCTTGACTTGTCAATTCTTGCTCGTCTTGAAAATTCCTGGATCTTTCGATCATGCTCAAAGAGCATATGATCCATATTGTTTGACGAAGCCAGCAACGGTCCAGACAGATAGATCTTGTTTCCTCTGGACCCACGCCCATCCTGAAAAAATGGGGCCCACATCAATATTCAGTAAAACTCCAGCAAAAAATTACATATTTATAGAAAATTGTGGCAAATGTGAAAAGAAAAACATCATTTCTCACTAATTACTTTTAATCATAACTTCTTAAATTATTCTTAATCAAATATGAACAGACAAATAAAAATATAATTAATTAAATTTTGACTTAAGTAAATAAATAAATAAATAATTCAAGGTAGGGAGTGAGAACAGACAATTTTTAGTGCCAATAGGCCTACTGTATAGATGCTCAAAGGCTTTCACTACCAAATACTGACAATTCGTAAAGCTAAAAGAAGAAATGAAGAAGGAAATAATAATAATAACTAACCGGAGTTAATTTTTCAGTGGGGGCCCTTCTATTTTCTATTTGACTGAGATCAGCAATGCGTTTTTTATCCTGCCTTCTTCTTGACTCTGACCCATTAGTTGACTCCATGGATTTTTTTACTTCAATTGGTTTTCTGGGCTGCAACTGAACTGGTTTTTCCTCCTGATCTTCAGACAATAAAGTCCTAGATGCCACTAACCCAGATAGTTTTGATAGGTTCATTCTGTTTGAAACAGTAGGCCCCTCATCAACTTCCTTCCCACCCTTTGCCCAGCCAAAACCCGGAACCAGTGGACCTGAATGTGAAGGCCTCTTATAAAGATGCCCAGAGAAATTACTTTCCTTTTCTTTGACATCTTCTGACTGTTTGTGTGGAAAACCCAAAAATCCAGACACAGGCTCTCTATGAAGGTTGAATAATTCACTTCGGCTCTTTGAGTTGGAATGACGTTGCCCTTGCTGCACCAGATAAAAGTATGATAAGCTGAGGGGAAAAGAGCACTAGAATACCAAAAAATTCAATATAGGAGGATTCGTTGTTGTAAAGCATGTCAACAGGTTAAAAACAAAATTATGTCTAAAATAAGCAATAGGCACTAGTCATACAAATCTGCATCTTTTTTTTTCTGTTCTAGGACTAAGAAGTCACTGATGCACCAGGCTGTTTCAAACCCATGGATTCTCTTCTGCGCCTCATTATTAAATAAGGAGAGGTGCCATTAGACTCAAAAGTCAGTCGCAAGTTGCAACAGCCCGAAAAGGTTTAGGTGTTCTAACACAATCACAATATAATTATGGGGTAAGTCTTACACAAAGAATTGGTAACCTAAGGCATCAAACCCTTTGGCTGACTCTAATAATGAAACCATAATCTCAAACAGATAAATTTCTTTATATTTCACTATATGGCCTTTACAAATTATCCAGAGGAATTCAACAGAGGCAGGTCATATAATAAAATTTTAACCTTGTTTGGATTACCTGTATTGATATTCCTGGGTCCGCATTGTCTTTTGCCGTGACAAATGCCCTAGGTCCTTTTTCTTGTCTAACTCCTGTGCCAACTTTTTGCTCCCTTCCTCCAACAGCTCCTTGCCTGAGACCAAAAACAAAAATGGATACATATTGGTTATCTTATCAACAATAGGCTTCTATAACAAGGCACCCTTTTGCCACAAATGGATGAATCAAGTGGTGCAGAAAGCATAGCCAACAGTCACCATGAAACGAATAAAAGCATACAGTTGCAGTTGCATTGCCTAAAAGTTTTAGAAGGCTAAGATATGAGTATGTCCTCAAGATTTCAACCAGAAATATGCATATTTCTTGTATTATAAGTACAGGAAAGACCCCATCAATGATGCTTTTGTTCATGGCAGAGATGTCAACATTCAAATTAATAATCAACAAGAAATCAATTTGATTACCCAGGAATTGTTCAGATTAAGCCATATAATTTATATTCCTAATGACAGTTTAAGATTGAAGCCATTATCATAATACTAATTACTAAAACAAAATAAATATCATTTTTTTTGCCTCAAGTTAAAAAGAATCAGCCTATAGCAGGTACCTTCTGGTTGCTTCATCCCGCAATTTTGCATCAATCTCTTTGCTGGAAGGATATTTTGGTAAGCTTGATGGATCACAAGCCAGGGGTTCTGATGTAAAGAACTGTCAATAAAGGGGGGAAATTCAAAATGGAGAATCACATGCCTCTCAGGAGCTTAGAAAGAAAAAGGGTTTCTAAAATATCATGTATGACGGAATTGTGTGAGAAATATGATTATTCCTACTTCATAACATACTTGATTTTGTTTATTTGCAAGTTACAAACAAAGCTCTGGAAATTTCTGATTTCATTACCTGCCCTTGTATTAAATGGCAAGAAGGTACTGTTTAAGCATGGGAGAAAGAGAAAAAGAAAAAGAAAAAGAACAAAATGGGGAACAGTATGGCTTTTAAAGAGTAAAAGAATATATATTTACAGTTGCATGTAAAGAAAGAACAACAACCAAGCATTATTCCACTAGGTGGAGTAGGCTACATATATCAATCGACACTATTGGGCTCTATAAAAAACATGCAAAGAAAGACATTAAAAGAAAAAGAAGATTGAAATTTTTAATAACTAGCCTCCAGAGTACTCATTTTTAACAGGTGATTATCGAAAACAACATTTAAAACTAAGAACTTATATTAACACATCAGTCAAACATCTTATCAAATGCCTACAATCTGGATATTTCCAATGTCGGGAAATCCCTGTTTCTTATGTCTGATCACATGTTCTTCCACAGCTATGGGAGAATCTAAATTAGGATGAATTCAAAGAGACACTTATGTGAATAGAGAAATATCACTTTCTTACTCCAAATAAGAAACCTCAAGTGAAATTATTTATCCAACAGCATAAACCACACTTTTTGTATATCTATTGGCCTATAGACTATAGTTTGAGTTTGGTGATATAATGGAAGGAAACAACATGAAGTGCTTCATTACACAGGTACACACATTAAGATGAGAAAATGATCCTCAAAATACCACTCAGATTACATTGGAGAAGGATGAAGCTCGATCTCAATCAGACTATATAATTACTTGCTGGAAACATAAACCTGCATACCTCACTTTTCAGAGCAGCAGATGCTGTCCCTCGATGTGCAGGATCTACAGAAAGTAGGGTCTCTATAAGCCTCATGGCAGTAGATGGATATTCCTTAAATGTTTCTGCAACACATCGCCTATAATGGTGTGAAGGCTTGAATATTGTTGAATGCGGCAACCGCAATTTAAGCCAATAGTCCTCAGATGGTGAGCCACAAAGTTTAAAAATCCGATGCAATTGCTCAACCTACAAGGAACTAAATTATCTTCAGGTACCTCGTATATACCTTTATTAACATACAATATCAATATCAATTTATAAAATTGAGACCAACAGTCTAAACCGGTATATATAAGTTTGGAAATTGGAATTCTGCATAAGGAAGTGGAGTTAACTTAACTGTAGACTTAAGGTAAAAGAAGCACGGATAAGGAGAATTCACCCAAGAAAAGTGATAGTAATTTAATATAAAGGAATAAGATTATTTTCATCATGTAACTGCACTACAAAAATAATTTTTCCTTTATAATTCTTATAGTCATTATGCAGAAACTGTCTAAGCATTTTCTATAGACCAAAGTTATTGAAATCAATGGGTACCCCATAAAATATAAAGATATCATATCAATAAAGCCAAGTGGCATCCAAGTAGTGAAGCATTTATGGGGACTAAATGGTGGAAACTAGATTCATAAACGCCATACCTCCGTTTTTCCTGGTAATATGGGCCTGCCAGAATATAGTTCCCCCAGTATGCATCCAGTGCTCCACAAATCCACTGCAACTCCATAATGATTTGCTCCGAGTAAAAGTTCTGGTGGTCTATACCACAGAGTTACTACACGGCTAGTCAATGGAACACTGTGATGGGGGTCAAAAAAACTTGCCAAACCAAAATCCGCAATCTTTAAGATGCCATTATTGTCAATGAGAAGATTTGAGCCCTTTATGTCACGGTGGAGGACACCACGACTATGACAATGATCCAATCCACTAAGAAGTTGCTGCATGTAGCATTTCAGCTGACAT
Source organism: Styphnolobium japonicum (assembly GCA_023212625.1). Lineage (NCBI taxonomy): Eukaryota > Viridiplantae > Streptophyta > Magnoliopsida > Fabales > Fabaceae > Styphnolobium > Styphnolobium japonicum. The sequence goes on from JALBWW010000008.1 coordinate 20,805,326, forward strand.
ACAAAAAATATTGTTTTAGAAATTGTGTATCAAAAGCAGAGTAGAAAGCAAGCACAGTTACTTAAATAAAAAGTTCAAATAAGGACAATCCTTCCAATCATTATATCTGACATACATATGTAGAAGAATCTCGACTCCATGTAAAACAGAAGACTGAGAGAATGAAAAGAAATCATCACTACCTGTGGTTCAGAAAACTTAATGCCAGGACGTGATGCAAGTCCTGTAAGATCATGTTCCATATACTCAAAAACAAGGTACAAGCTGCGAGACGTCTGTGACGTTATCAAGCCCTCCAACTTTATTATGTTTGGATGGTCAAGCCTACGCAGAACAAGGATTTCCCTTGCCATAAACTTGACACTCTCAGGATCAAGATTATCAAAACGTACCCTCTTCAAGGCAACAATCTTTTGATGAGTCACATCGCGTGCCTTATAAACAGTACTGTAAGTTCCTTGGCCAATCTGCATAATAGAATGCCATCACAACTCATTTAGAGCGATAGACTATTATCATCGATGATTAAGAACATCAGAGCATATAGCCTCCTTCCTTCACCAATATACGAAGTTTATACTTTATACTCACAAAAACAAGGCAAAATTAAACCTGCCTAACTGGCATTCTCTTTTTTTACAACAAAAGAATGAAAATTAACCCTGTCTTGAACTCCAAAGCATTACAGAAAAACTGCAAAATGAACTGTACACAAAATCTGGTCACCCAGTTTCTCTATTCTATAATCAAACTTTATTGAGCCCCTTCTTTTCTTTATTGGAAAAGTGGGGGGGCAGGAAATTGGATACCAACCATTTTACACTCATCTGTGTTTCATATGTAAAACAGCTACATGATTCCTACATGAAACATTCTCACGTAATAAAGTTGATTAACTTCTGAAATGTAAATTAGGCTACCAATGCTTTCCACTTCCCTCCAGTCCACTCTGTACAATTTGGCTCATAAACTTTGAAGTACACAATTATTGGAAATAAAAACCTAATTAATTTGAAGAAATCTATTCTGGTTAAAATCCCATTAATAAGTTAACCAGACCAGCAAAAGAGAAGTTTCTTCAACATGGCAGTGTTCAAAGACTTTTGGCAAGTGCATTCACAAGGAAGTAGTAATAATTACACAACAGTTGAACTATAATGCAAACACATACTGAGCAGACAAGGCAATAACTTACTTTATGTAACCTTTCAAAAGTATTTGCACTCCTTGGTATCCATCCCTTGATAGCTTCACCAGCAACAGAAGAAAGCCACGCCGGCCATCCAGCTACAACTTGCTCTCCTTCTGTAGCCTTTGGAACCCTTCCAAGACCAGGATGATCATCAATAACAGTCAATTCGGGTTTCTCTATTTTATCCTTCCCATTCTGATCATCATACAGCTGCACTGAACCATTGGCCTTCTTGTCAACTAATGAAACTTTCACATCAGTACCATCTAATAACTTATCTTTGGCACAAACTCCCTCAACCCTTTTCGTGGAATTCAATCGTGGAACATTCACCTCCGGGGGCCTTTTGCTAGATGATGACAATTTCTTTGTTAAACCTTCCCGGCTGTCTTCTACAGCTGAACTCTTAGAACAGATGCAACCCATGTTGCAGCAGCAAACTAATATTCAACAATAAAATATTATCCTTCAAGAATCAGGATCACCATTCACCAGCAAAAATATCCTCTTCTAACAACTCCATAAAAAATTCATTCACAGTCACCAACTAAATAGTATCTTTTTTTTTGTTTTTTCCTTCTCCAAAAGCAAAGATGGGAACTTCTCCATAAATCCTATAACCTTCTGTCAAAGTAGAGACCATGAATCCAAAAATCCATGATTTCTCTGTATCTTAGAAAATTTGACAATGACCCAATTCTAAAGCAGTAAACTTCAATCAAACACGCAATTCATAACCCACCAATAACACCACGGCAAAAATCGTTCAATGTCAAAAAGGATACATTTTTTCCAAGGAAAAAAAAAGGAAGGAAAATTCAACAACAAAAAGAAAAAGTCTGATGGTAATGATGATGATTAAAACACTGAAAGACTATAAAGTTTATAAAACATCAAATTAATCAAAACAAAATGGAAAACAAAAATACCTTGGTGGACCTTTAAATTGGGATTAAGGGTAACGATGGATCATAAGCTTAACAAGAAAGAATGTGTGAGTCCTTTGGGCTTGTGTATGGCTTAAAATTCAACGCGTATTCATATATTAAAAAGAGCATTGTCATCAACCTTAGACGGCTTTTGCCGGCAATGCTCAGTCAAAAGACACCACTCTCTCTCTCTGGTGTAAGACTCTATAGTGTGAACATCTTCTGTCTATGAACGATTGGTGTTGGTTTTGTGTTCAAAGCAGGTCGTTGAGTTCTGTTTGGCATCAATGCAGAGCATTAAACGCGTTTTTAATTTTTTTATAGAACTTTTTTCGTCTTTCCATTCTCAGGCGAGTGACAACACAACAGTGCCAATTTTTTTTTAAAGAAATATTTATTGTTCATTGTTTTGGGAAAGAATTACAGAAAGGATTCTATGTCTATTAAAATCAATTTGGTATTTCTTAGTGGAAAGTTTAAGAATAAATTTTATATAAAAATATATATGAAAAATTTGTCATTAATTTTTTTATATTAAACGCATTTATGATGTGTACTTTCTCGACTATTTAAGTTGGCCAAGGTAATTAGTTAATTTTTTTAAATGTAACATGATTAAGGATGTTCATTGATTACTTAACCTGATCAACCTAACAAATTAACTCAAACCAATTAAAAAAATCGGTTTGGGTTAGGTCATCGGGTCTAATCAATTCCAATTCGGTCAAAACCGATTATGATTGATTCGGTTCATGAATTTTGTATTTTATAACCTGATGACCTGATAAAATAATTTAAAGAGTAATAGAAATTAAGATATTATCTTCTTGTCATTTAGCTTTTCATTTATTTAAAAATCTAAGATACAATGGTATATCTTTAATTTCTATTTTTAAGCCTCAATCATTTAATTATTTACATATATATAACCTTCTATGTAAAGCAGAATATATTTAATATTATACATCTATATTATAAATGAAACTTATGATGATTTTGAGACGTTAAAATATTTCTTCTCAAATTTGATTTTACTTTTATCTTAATCTTAATACTTGTACCATACCAAAAGACATATATACTTAAAATTCATATGTAATTGTCTAATTGTGTTTAAAGTATTTACCAATAGTAAGTTTGTAATTTTTTTATGTGAAAAAAAATAATCGGATAATCTGATGACTCGAAGCAAACCAACCTAACCTTAATCGGGTTGGTTTGGTTTGAATTGCTTAAAAAAAATTTTAAAATTAAACTAAACCAACTCAATTAAAGTTAATCAATTTAGACATTTTTTCTCTAAAATTTGAACCAATCTAACTCATAAATACTCCTAATCATGATGATGTGGATGGTACATCTTTGGCGAGGGATTAAACCTCAAACTTTTGTATCAACCTTGTCCAATCGCATTAATCAAGTCAACTCCCTTTAGACATTAGGACAAAATATAAATAAAAATTTATTATGTATTTATGATATTATTTTTTAATTAAAATATAATATATATATTATTTTTTATATATCAATATCAAAAGTAAAGATAATATGATACTACAATTAAAAAATAATATACATATAATATTCAATTAATAAACAGTATCTCAAATACCTATAAAACTTTATTTTAGTTTTCGAATAGACATTAATGAAAAATCTTACCTGGTGTGTTTAATGACATTAATTCCATCCTACTTTCTTTCCTTTTAATTTCAGATTTGCAATATTTCTTTATTTATACAATTAGACTATGTAGTCAATGGAAATTTCCATTTATGCTCTTTCAAGATTATCTTTTGATTGAAAAATTGTATTGAAGCATAAAAGACATAATAGCTTTCTAAAAGAAAAATGCTTTAAACATTAAAAAAACACATACTAATAGATTTTAAAATTCATAATTTTTTATTTTCGAGTCAAAAGACATTTAAAAGTGTAAGAATCTCAAGTACTTTTTATTTTTAAATACTCTTTAGTTTTTTGTTTCTCTCTCACAAGTCACAAGCCTTTTGTGAGTTGGGCACCATAATTAAGTTCAACCATTATTATATGGGATTTAATTTTTTTGTCGCCTTTTTCTTCTTTTTTCGTTTTTTAATTAAATTTTGACACCTTGTTAAAAAAAAATTATCACTCTTAATTGACAATAATTTTTCTCTTAGTTGTTATTTTTCTTTTATGATGTGTTGTCAATATTTAATTGATGGGACAAGAAAGAGAATAAAAAAAATTAAGACAAAAGATTTAGTTCTAATATATGAACCAAAAAAGTAATTTCTCCAATTATTACTGAGTTATTATTGATGAACTTATTTAGAAATTTAGAAATTCAATTATTATTATGTGAGTTTAAAGTAATTATTTTGAAGTCATTAGTATTATACTAGTGGAGTCATAAAATAAATAAAAATTAACACTAATTTTTTAAGTATAAAGGCACACGTAAAACAATTATAATTTATAAATATATTTTTAATAATCATGTACTATTTTACGTATGATATGATAGATTAAACATTATATTTTGTTGTTTAGTATATTAGTGCAAATATTTTCCCAAGTAAACAAAGTTTTTTGGAACCGCCACTAACAACCGGCAAAGTTGACCGGTGGATGAATTTGCATGCTTGCTTTCTATACTCATAAATGATAAAACTACGCAAGTGGCCCTTACATTAAATCCAGGAATAAATTTTGGAGAGGATACAATTTTTATACATTATTAGAAGGATTTAATTTTGACACATTTTAAGGGATTTTCTTTTTTACTATCTTTCTATCCCGTATTTATGGTATTTATAATGAACTTTTCAATATAATATTTATTGTGAAGGATACAACAAAAATTTCCCATCATAATATATATAAAAAAAAAAAACGACTTCTTTTACAAGAAGAAAAAAAGGTAAAAGGATGAAATGAACTAAAGCAAGTCAGCAAAAGCATTAATAAGGAACTTAGTTAGCGGTCAAACTCAAACTAGGAAGTGATGAACGGTGACATACGACCTGACTTGACTACAAATTTTGATCTTAATTTGAGGTGTTTGAGGGGAAGATTGAGTAATTTTTTTAGACTTAATATATTTTTTGAATCAAATCGAGTAAAGTCATCTCATTCTCACTTGATATTGTGAAAAAAAAAATTTAGTATTTTTTCTTATATATCATTGCCACTTTTTTTTCAAATGTTAAAATTTGATTAAATATTGTGATTTTTTATAATTTTAATTATTATTTTTTTCATTTATTATATAATTGTTAATTAAATTAGATTTTAGAATGATTGAGAAAAATAAAAAATATTTTATATATTTAAATCAAATTGGCTCGATCTCGACCCAACCAACCTAAACACCGTTGTGATTAGTTTTTGGCCAAAAAATTAACCCGATTAAACTTCAGGTTATAATTGAGGTCAAGTTCAACCCAACCCTATGTGCACCCTACACAACCACAAAATGAGCTATTTGGTAATTGCATTGGCAAAAGCTTTCAATTTAGAGTTTAAATTTGATCAACGATAAGTGTAAAGATTTTACATTATTATTCAATATTGTGTTGACATATTATTATAAAAACTAAACTTTTTAGATAGTTGTTGTAACGGTCAAACTTTTTTAATAACTTGACAATACATGATTAAAAGATAATTTAAAAAAATTTTATACTAATAGTTGATCAAAATTAAATCTTTCAATTTATTGCTTTTACAAAAATATTTTTTTCACCCTTTTACCTTAAGTTTCATTTTTGACTCATAACTATATTTTGTTTTATTTTCATTATAAATATTTTCAAAATTCACCAAATTCATCCTAAATGCTAACCCCGATATAAATGTTAAGGAAATTTGCTGATATAACATCTCATGTAGACACAAGTGCATAGTTGACATTGTCTAATTGAGATTTTTTTTTAATTAATGATTGGAGACGAAATTGACGATTTTAAAAAATATTTGAGAAGGAAATGAAAAAATATAATTATGAGATGAATATAAAACCTATAGTAAAGTTAATGGACAAAAAAAATGAAAATTTTCCCATAATTATTTTTTATACATATTTTTCTTTTAAAACTTTTGTATTGTAAGAATTAAATACATATGTCGTGAATTTGGTTAGTTTCAAATTAAATAATATTTTCATTAAATTTTTATTATTCATTTTATTTTATACAATTCGATCAGTGACTTACTAATTGAATCAATGATATAGAAGTTTAAAAAATTATAGATAATATTCAATAGAGAAAAAATTTAACTTTTTGTTCCTTAAGTTTACTTTAAGTTTTATTTTAGTCTTATAACTATATTGTTTCATTTTTTAAATATTTTTAAAACCCATTAAATTCATCTCTAACCATTATTTAAAAAAAATCTTAACTAGACAATATCAACCGTATATTTGTATTTATATAAAATATCATGTTAATAAATTTTATTAATATTTTTATCAGTGTTAATAATTAAGATGAATTTGATGAGTTTTTAAAAATTTATGATAAAAATAAAATATAATATAATTATAGAACAAAAATAAAATTTAGAACAAAATTAAAAGACAAAAAATATATTTTTACCTATTACTTTTTTAAAACAAATGTCTATGACTTCACATAAAAAGAGAATAATAGTTTAAAGTGTAACAGAAAAACTTGATATTTTGATGTCCTTAAAAAAAAAAATTAGTGTCAAACTTTCACTTTTACGTCACATATTGTGCCGAACTTATAAATAGCTAAGAAATACTCAAATTAAACTTGATGCAATGTTTAACAAAACTAAAACTTCTATTAAAATTTGAACTGTAATTCGTATAGATTATAAGTTTAGTATTCCCTTGAAATAATTTAAAAATAAATTTAATTTTGATTTACTATCATTGTAAAAAAATGTTATATTGTTATTTAATAATATACTGACACATTATTAAAAGAGTTAAATTTCATAGGTAATTATTGTAATAGTCAAACTCTTTTATTAATTTGTCTATACATAATTAGATAATACTATAAAAAAAAATTTATATTGATAATAAATTAAAATTAAAATCTTTAAAAACTTGATTAGTTTCTTTTGAGGAGAAATTTTTGGAAATAAGTAAGTCTCTTGTACACTTATGACTTATGAGATCCCGAATATACTACCAATTGATAGCATTGTGATAAACTATCTTTATTACCATTTAAATAATTCTCAAAGAGATACCGCCAAAAAGGAAAAACAGTATTAATATGGTCTAATATAAATGGTAAAAACTTGAGTTTTTTAAATATGTAGTGAATGGTTTAATTTTTGACTTATGTATATGAAAAAATATTTATTGGAAGAAATTAACTCCTTAAATAAATTTCAGTATCTGAAAAAATTAGTCTCTACAGTCGTATAAAAGTTATCCTAAAAAAAAATATAATAATCCCGAAGGCAATAACACCGACAGAATATATAAACAGTAATAAAAGATTAGCGATAAAGCTACGTTGTCTGCTAAATAATTTGAAGAAAAAAATGGCACTACTTCTTGTGAGAGCTAAAATATGGCACTATTATAGTTGTTTTTTAGCCTCACATTATTGAGAAATATAGTCTTAAAGAGAGAAAATTAAAAGAAAAGTAAAAGTAAAAGTTATTAAATGAAAAATTATTAAAAAAAAATTGTTTATAAGAGTAAATTATATAGGTGGTAATACACGTCCTTGACTTGGGGATTGAAAAAACCTATCTTTTCATGGGTTCTTCTTTATCAAACAAATATAGTCACGGGAGTAACATTTTAATTTTAAATTATATCTAATCAACGGAAGAACGAGATATCATATTCATATTTATACTCAAAACTAAGCGCTGCATATAATTGGATGGGATGAAATAAGAGTACTATTATAAAAGGTGTATAAACACAACCTAACTCATATTTTGCGGGTTGATTTAAGTCTATAAGTTGTGTTAAATTTAAAATAACTAAATTTATGAGATATGAGTTAAGTAATAGATTGAGATTCTCCTAACTCACAAAACTCAACTCAATCCATTAATTTTATATATATATATATATATATATATATATAATATTTTATAATTTGTAATTACTTTTTATTAAGGTTTCGAGAATCTTATATAAATTTATAATTTTTTTAGATAATTAATTTTTTGAGAATTTTTTTAATTAAAATTATACTACATATAATATTAGAAGGTAAGTTCTTGATCATTTTCATAGTTCTTTGCAATTTATTACTGTTGAGGCATTGATTTATACTTATAATTAATTAAGAACCCTTGATAAATACATTGATTTATATGCTCAAATAGATGAAATTGAACAAATTGAAGCATATAGTGTTATAAAATTTGTTTAATTTGTTTAGTCAATTACTAATAGTTTAATCATTAATGTTTACTAATGTTTCATGACTGTTTTATGTGTTAGATATGCTTGCTGTTAGAGATAAAATTGTGGATTGTAATAATTGATCCTTTTAGATGTTTTTCATTTAACTGGTTAGGATTCTAATTTTTTTTACTTATTATTTCATTGATAGTTTTAATTTTTTTTTATTTTGACAATTGTGTTAATTGTAATTAATGTTATGGTGTTATTGACTTACAAGAAATCAAAGAAGAGATGAGAAGTTAATTATAATGTCATTGGTTAATTGTGTTACATATATCTTTGTTGTTTGTTTATGTTAATCGTAATTGTAATTCTATAATTATATATACTTTGAGTTTTATGTTATGTCATTTAGAAACTTATATTATGTTATTTAGAATATATTTTAATTTTTATTTTCGCATGATAATTTTTTTTATTTCAATTCAACTCACTGGTTAGACCTAACCCAATTCACATATGAGCTAATCAACTTGGTTTGAATCAGAAAAAAAAACTTTAAATTCAAGCCAATGCTATGTGCATATTGAATACAAAATTATTTCAAACCTAACGAAACTCAACTTCCGTACACCTCTAACTATTAGGATAAAAGTAAACTATAATTCAGTTCTGTGCGTGTTCCCTTTGTTGTTTGGAGGCTTCCATCTTTTGTTTGAGTGAGTTGCTCATTAAGACAGCAACCACTGGATTTCCCCTCCTCCCCTCTGGCCACAGTACAAGTCTTCTTAAAAACTCTAGAGATAAGCTTCTTGTCCCATAATTTCGTTGAAGCCATTGCCTCTCTTTTATTAGCTTCCAAAGATTACGTGCATGATGTCCTTTCCCATTTTTGTAGTTCTTCATTTATTTTAGTGATATGGAGCCTGTGCTGAAGATTTTTATCTTCAACTTGTGTTCTGGTTACAATTCCTATGTCTCCCCATCAATTTCATACATTGACCTAATGACCCTGTGTCATTTATGATATGATTAGTGAAATCAAATATTTTGTTTTTTTTCTTGTTTCTGTTCCTTAATTAAATGTTAACACATCAGTAAAAAAAATAATAAAAATTAAAAGAGAAGTTATTATTATTATTTTTTAAATAATTTTTATTAAATTATCTACATTTAATTAAATAATAATAATAAAAAAGTACAAAAGAATTTAAATCATGATTAATATGCCTCGTACCTTCTTCGGGTGGGTCTCTAGTTGTCTCAGCCAAACAGGTACATAGTTGTTGACTTGTATTTCAATGCCTGTACATCAATTTACTCAACATTAAAGATATTTATTTAGATTCACATAACATATCTGACACTGATTTTCAATGCCCCTCAAGGGCCGCGTGCCACACACGTTCCACTTACCTTCTTTTATATTAGTGATTTAAATTAGTTCGATTTTAATAAAAAAATTTAAACTTAATTAAATTTTTTATATAGTGAAAATTTATTAATTTAGTTTTATTTTATAATAAAATCACTAAAAATTAATTTATTTTAATTTGAATCAATTAATTTTTGATAAAATAATTTTTTTATAAAAAAAATTGGCACACAATTTCATATTTTTTATATATGACCCAATTAACAGTTAACAATAAATTAATCTAAATTTTTTTATTAAAAATATCATTAAATAGATAAAAATAAAAATTTAATTTAATTTTTTCATAAAAAATAATAATAAATTAAAATATAATCATATAACAAATGTAAAAAATATGATTATATAAGTTTGATTTGATTTTATAATAAAAATTAAAAATTAAATCAAACTGATCAATTTTTATAATAAATAAAAGTACTATTCAAAATTAAATTTTATTTTTAATTTTTTAATTCAGTATATTTTGTTTAAATTAGTTTATTTTTGTAATGAATTCATTTTTTAATTCAGTATATTTTGTTTAAATTAGTTTATTTTTGTAATGAATGGAAGGTAGCTGCGACGCGCTACGAATGGCACGAGTTAAGGTATGATTATTATTACTAAAAATAAATATTATAATATCTACATTTTCATTGTGTAACCGGAGAGACTGAAGACCTGAGTCCCAGACCCAGATTGCATAGAAAAGAACCAAAGCGAGCAACAAAACAATAAAAATAGAAAAGGAAAACCAGAGTGTTCTGGTCTTTTGAGGTTGTCAATGGCAAAAGTTGAAGATGAACCCACTTCTTCATCGTGGCAGCCACCTTCTTCTTACATGTTACTGCTAAATATTATGAGCAAAAGGAGAACTTGGGTATGTCTTTTTTTCCTAGTTTATGGCAGCCTTTTGACTTCTTCATGGAATTTCCTCCAATCCATGCTTTCTTGGTACAACTTGCAAGCTCAGTCATCCACTTCAGGCTGGCCTGCTGTCTATGCCTCCGTGCTTCTTGGGACCGTTTTTGGGATGCTTTCCATGATTGCAGCTCTGGTGGTTATGGTTCCTGCTGTTCTGGTCACATGGATCACCATCGTGGTCTTGCTGGCTTTCTTTGGGAAGCCTAGGAGGACTTTGGTGGTGGAGGGCAGGAAGATTACGAGGGAAATTTTCAGTTGTGTGATTAAGATTTTGTTGAAGGAAGGGAATGTTGTGGCTGCTGTTTGTGCTGTTTTGGGGTATTTTGCTCTGGTGAGAAGGAATAGAGAAGTTGTTGATTGAATTGGGTGATGGATTTGGTGCAGTGGTTGGTTTGTGGGATTTTGGAAGATTGTTAGATGGGGTTTGCAAATCATGGTGGTTGGTGTGATTTTGGTAAAGTGTCTTATTCTCGGTTTATACAGAGTAGGAATTAGATTAGATGGTTGAAATTGTTACTTACTGAGCTTTGTAGCTGCTAAACTGCTTAATGATCATGGTAATTGCAGCGTATGCTCTTGCTGATTCATTAATTTTACGATTTAGCAGCCCTTTAGTTTTGCTGATTTAAGATTAAACTATATTCCTATAAATATGTGTTCCAGAAGTTCTTCAATGCCTGCGAACTCAATTTAGCAAATTGTTCCTCAAAAGTTACCAAATTCGAAACTTGGAACCCAAAAAAGAAATAAAATAAGTTAATTTACTGAGCTGTACGGAATCTAACATATGACTATTCAAGTCAAATTAGGCAGCTGAATTGTGTATACTCTTTAGACCTTTTAAATTAGCTAAACCATACTGAGAAGACGGCGAGTGGTTCCTTATCTTGCATCCTAGTCCTCCTAGACAGCAGAGATATCATATTGTCCCAAGTATAAAGTATAAATTATTCAGAAATAGCTCCAATTCGAAGTCAAGTTTTGGTTGAAACATCCATAGAAAAGCAAAATTAATCATTGAACTGCTGCCAAATTAGTTAAGATTTCTAACTGAGTACTTCCTGTTCTAAGTTCCTGACAGGGTTCATCTCACCGTATTACTGTTGGGGTCAATGAAGTTGTTTTGAAAGCTATCTACCACCAGATTCTTTTCTCCAAATAATGGCAACCAGTATGGAGAAAGATCTCTCATCTCGTCACTTTAACTGCCCTCAGTTTTCTTCCTTGCTCTATTGGCCCAAATATTGCAAGAGAAAAAGCTAATTACTTGGAGAATGGAATCCAAATCTTATTTGGAATAAAAGGGTGAACTTGTTTATTCTGGGACATAAATCTTGATTGATGGGGGAGGACACCCACAAAACGGAGACGTTTGGAGAATTCGTGTGTAGGTGAAATAAAAAGAATAATATGTTTGAATTTGGAATTTGATGTTTTCTTGCACATGCCCAACCGACCAGACTTTGTTGCAGATGTTCTTTTCTTGCACCTTGTTCTGCAAGCAAGCAGGACTGACCAGCAAAGATGCATTCGTGGACTAGAACGCTCTCTTTTTTCTTTTCTGTTTCATTTTTTATTAGAAAATTGAGAACCTTATAAATTTTATACAATAAATTCATAAGTAGATCTAATAATATAAAACGAAGATACAAGTTTTTGTAAGAAAAAAAAATGTGGGTAGAAGACTAGAAGTTCTTTTTCAATTAAGAGTGGAACTATTCACACAGACGAAAGTCATATAAAAAAAATAATTATCTGTGCAGAATCAATCATATAAAAATATGCACAAGTAGTTGTATTCTTTTCTTAAACACCTAGATCTGGAGAAACTTTACACTGTTAATTGTTTCTTACTTCGTTTCAGTGGGAAGTGGCACAGTGCCTGCAGCCATTATAGTATAGTGGAGCAGGTAAAATTGAACATGTATTGCATCTCCACCGACCTCCCCTTCAATTTTCTTTTCCGGGTCCATTGATAATAAATTATAGGTTTTGATTTTATTTTATTTTATTTTATTTTTGTTTCTCACAAAGTGTTCCACATTCTTTAGATGTGTGATTAATTTTTGGTTCGACGTCTAATAGCGTGTCCTGACCACAAAATAATTTCAGTGAAATTCAAACTAATACATAGCAAATAAAGTTTGCCCACATAAAATTTAAGTTGCTAACCGAGTCACACCTCTTCTAATACTATAAGTTTGGTTTGGGTTTAGGAAAACAAGCATAAGTGGAAGCCTGAAAGTGAAAGATACTCTAATAATAATAACTTTTTTGTGTAGATCTCTAATAATAATAACTAATTAGTAATAAACTAAACAATTGTTCATTTTTTTCTTCATTTAATAAAGTTTGACTTTTGGTTTGGAATTAAAATTAGGGATTATTTCGGTACTTATTTTTTTTTCAAGGTACCGATATTTAAGATGAATTGTCTAGCATTTATTAGTTGTTATTATATTTAATGTGCTTTTTAATATTTATTGTAAAACCAACAGTTAATAAATAATTAACAACTCACTTTCGGTACCAAATTCATGAGAGTGCCATAACAATTCCTATTAAAATAATTTGACTATCTTTACCACCATTAGTTTTTAGTTGATTGGGATCCTTAGATTTGCTACAGTGTGACTTTTGGTTTGGAATTAAAATAATTTGGCTATCTTTACCACCATTAGTTTTTAGTTGCTTGAGGTCCTTAGATTTGCTACAGTGATTTATTTCATTAATTTGCTTTGGTCCTAGGACTGGGAGTGTCTTTGAAGTTGTTTCAGACATTGCCCTAAAGACCCGCAACGCAATGGTCAAACATGATCGCTCATAGACCAAACCAAACCAAGGTGCTGAACAAGCTGGATATACAATGGATAGCTACCAAAAGAGCAATGGCTGTACTGTTATTGTCATGTGGGGTGAGTGCATGACATATGGGTTGCATAACAAGTGAAAGAGAAGGCCATCAAGTGTTGCACCCTCGACTGAAATGGAAGTGCACACTATGGTCAAGACATGTTTATGTGCCTTGAAGAAGACCGTTGAGCTCATTACTTCAACCAAAAAAGAAAAAAGGCTAGTGAGTCATTTGCAGAAGGTAATCAACTTCTTTAAATAAAAAAAGTGAAAATAACAAGTAAAATTAAGCTTTTTTTAGTAAGGTCAGCAAAAAAAAAAACAAAAAAAACTTAATGATATACCTTTTTTCCCCCCATATAGTAACATTTTTAAACTTATAACCCCCCCCCGGCCCCAAAAAAAAACTTCTGTTGAAATGAAAGAAAAAACAAAAACAAGATAACCCTCGATGATTAAAAAAAATTGAAAAAAGGGATAAATTAATTTAAATTTTTTAATTGAATAATAATAAATATACCTTTTAAAATTTAACTTTTATTTCAATACACCATGGCTTAGAAGTTTAAAGATATGCAAGTATACTTTACAATTATCTGTCATATGAAGTTTGTGTTCCTTCTCACCTCAATTATTAATGCCTTAAGGAAATTGGAGAAAACAAAGGCCTTCTATGATTAATACAGAACAAAGAATTGGTTTGGCTTCCACACCACAAGGTTAGGAGTATCCGCATTGTAAGATTGCCGGTCACACGGTGAAAAGTAGGGATGACATATGTATGAATTTTAGATTGTATCATAATGAAGGGATAAATAATAAACTTAATTCATTTAAGATTTATTAAAAAATTATTAAAGTCATCCAATCTATAAATTACTTATTTTAATATATGAATATCTAATTTATCAATTAATCTATTTTAATAGATATAATAAATGAATACCCAACCCACTAATTTAAAATAATATTTTTTTTTATAAATTTCTCTCTACGCGTGAATAACCCCACCTAATCCCTCCCCATTTACGTTTACGTTCACGTTCACGTGTGTGTGTGTATATGTCTATATTGTGTGTGGTGTGAATAACATGTAGGAAAATTTCATTTTATTGTTAAGTTATTTTTAAAAATAGTAAACAACAGTGGTATTTTTGAAAAAATTTAGGATAAGTTTCACATATATGGATGATGTGATAGTTTTTGAAGGCTTATTGAATATCTAATAAATATTTTGGTTGGTCCATTCATAATTTATTAATTAAAATCCATCTAATCAATTAAATTATTATTATAATTGAATAAATTAAATTAGATTTAAATATAGATAGATAATGAATTAATGGATCCAATTATTACCCTAGTGAAAAGTGCCTTTGATGATAAATTTCAAGTTGCCACTTGCCATTCACTACTGAGTTCTATGGTTTACTCATTAAACTATCGCTGAATTAGTACAAAACAATCCCATATATAAGCATCAAACTCACTTTAAGCCTCTTTTCTTCTCCCAACCCATTGCTTCTAGTATTTTTTTATAATACAAGCATGGACCACAAAGAAGACAAAAGTCAAAACTTTTCCCCTTACTAAATAATAATCAAAACATTAACCATCAATCATATCCCCTCCTCCCCCCAAACATAATTCTTTTGTGTTTCGAGAGGGTTTCTCATGCCACTGCTAAAAGCTAATAATCATTTACTCAATATAAAGTTATAAACCTTTGATAAATGGAAAAAATAATTATGCATAATATATAAGGGCATACACCATATCACAGTGAATTGAAGGTTGATTCTATATGTATATGATTAAATTTCTAGCTAAGTATATGTATATGAGAAAAAGATTAATCATTCTCCTTTTGGTCAGTGAAAAATGATTTCCGATTTTATTTTCCTTTATGCTTGAGAAAGACTTTAACCAAATCCATCTAGCATTTATGTTTGTTTATGAGTGCTCAGATATGTTTATGATGCAAAAGTGATGCATTTTGTTCTTACTAGTTATGGCCGGCCCCCTCTCCATATCTCAAACTCAAAATCATCCCACAGATAATAAAATGCACCTACACAAATGACAGAGATTGAGAACGATTCCTGGCTTCCCATATAAGACGCTCCTTATCTAATAAATGCTTCATGTAACTTCCATTTTAGGTAGTGCTGTCCTGTTATTAATATTAGTATTGAAAGGAACGGATTTCGAATGAATAAAGATAGTGATGCGGGACCATCTGTTTTTGACAATTGGTTTGATCGCATATGAAGGACTATAGTTATTAACAACTGGCTTTCTGCATGTATATATAATTGATTGAGTTTGTTGTGTAATAGAAAATAAAAATTGTTATGAAAACCCGAACTGAGAAATTGATAATATACTTTTAGTTATAGAAATTAGAAACCATCTCAAGAGGCTTATGATACAAAATTGCCAGCATTTTTCCTGTAGAAACAGATCTACATTATTTAGATGACAGGTATATATGTTACATGCACCAGGTAAGCATTATTACATTTGAACCATTAATCATTCCAAAAGGAATCATTGGAGCAAATTTCATGGTAATTAATATTGGGACTACAAAGGTAACCATGATTTAGATGTGCTGACCTCAAGGACAAATTACTTGCCATGTTAGAATATTTAATTATTTTAATTATCTAACCTACACTTGGATCCAGTGAATTATATATTCATTCTCTTTTTATGGAAATTATTGTTTTTGTGATCAAATTGCATACTAGTTATGGTATTAACTATTAAGCAGGCTAGCAAAATAAAATAAGAAGAAAGAGGTCAATGTCCAAATTGTCTGAGCATGAAGTGGCTTCCACGTGGAATATGCTAACATCTGCAAATATGCAAGCTTGGTCTGAAGATTTAAACAGCAGAATATATGTTAGTTTGAGTAAATATTCATTTTAATTTTCTAAAAATATAAGTGTTAGTAATTTAAAATGCCACATAAATATTTAACTTGTCATGTCTACACTTCTATCAACTTAATTTGAGTAATGGATCAATGATTAAGGGATCTCTGAATTTATTTTATCTAGAGACTAATATGACATATACTAAATTCTTCAAGAACTAAAATGATGATTTACTCTTCTTTTTATTTGTTGAATTTTCTTCTTTGTTGAACATGGTAAAAGAGTAAGATCAAGGTGGCCCACAGTTCTTGACATGAGTCTATGTTTGGAAGTTTGAAATTGAATGATATAGAATGAAATAAAATAAAATAAAAAGGAACAATAAAAAATAAAATTTTCATATTATTGTTTAAATGTTTAATGATGGAGTAGAAAAAAAGTTTCATTCTTTTGTTTAAATTTTTTAATAAAAGTGAATGAAATTATAAGAATTACATGTATATTGTTTTTATATTTTTCTTAACTTAAACACAAAAATATAAGAATTATAAATAAATAAAAATTTCATAACTTATTTAATTTCTTATCTCGTAATTTAAAGAAAAAAATTGAATAAATAAAATAACATGAATCCATTCCCGTCTATTCCATCTCATAAGACCAATCACACATACCCTGAATAGTCATGTTCCTTAAAATATTAATGCTGAAGAAAGGTTCTCACTTCCCACTTCCCAGACCTAATTCCAAACAACCTGATATTCTGATACAAACATTTCACCACACACTCGTCACCACATCGTCATCTTAACTTTTTACTCAACCCTAATCATCTCTCTTATTTTTTACTGTTCTGAAGAAGAAAGGCACGTGATTGCTTTTCAGTTTTTCCTTTTCCTTCCTTCTATGGGTTGGAAGCGTAAGCATTCCCCATTTCATGAATAGTCATCACTGCTCAGCTCATCCTATAAATCCCCTTATTACAGCCCATTACAGCAACTTACAAGCTTGTCAAAGTTGCAGTCTTTGATGCATTCTGCTGCTTATTGAAGTTAATGCCTTTCAAGGCCACTCATAATCTTCTCACGCACAGAGAGAGAGAGAGAGATCTGGGTATTTTTGAATCGTTGGGGTGTCAGGAACAATCACATTCATATCTGTGCCTGACTTGAGGTTCAGAAATCTTCATCTAGTGTCACTAACATAGGGACCCTTTGAATATAGAGCCAAAAGGGTATCTGGGGATCTCCTCAATCTGTTGAATTTCGCCCTCAAATCTTGTACAGAATATACAGAAGCATGGTAGCCGGAAATGGTCTGTTTTATCCCATTTTTGGTTTTGCATCGCTCGTGTTTTTCATTTATATGTCCTTTGGAGACTTAAGGTTCGGTTTTGAGGAAGAACCCAAATTGGGTTTCGTGGAGAGAAATGGGACTCAGTTTAGGTTGGATGGTAAAGCGTTCTACGTGAATGGGTGGAACTCTTATTGGTTCATGGTCCAATCTGTGGATGATTATTCCAGACCCAAGGTCCGTGAAATGCTGAAAGCTGGCACAAAGATGGGTCTCACTGTTTGTCGAACTTGGGCTTTCAATGATGGTGACTACAATGCCCTTCAGACTTCCCCTGGCGTGTTCAATGAACAAGCTTTCAAGGTGTTGTAGCTCGTAATTTTCATACTTTAGTTGTATGTTGTTGCTCCTTGAATTTATCATCTTTTTTGTTTTGATCCCTTTTGTTATTATTATTATTATTATTTTCTAGGCTTGATTCCGGATACCGACATAATTAGATTTTGATGAGTGTCTAGTAGTGGTACGTTGGCTATTTTGGTTTTCTTTTCCTTGATTTTTTTTAATGCCTTTTCACTTTTTGTTCTCTTTCCCCTGAAATTGAGTTTGTATCTCTAGGTGCTTCCAAAACTGGGTATGTATGTGTAATGGGTAATCACGCTTTGTACATGTGATTGTTGAGATTCATTGGGGGGCAGGGACCTAATTATGTAACATTTGTTAAATGAACTTTTAAAGTGGTGATAGTTGTAAAATATGAACATGAAGTCATGAACCATGACATGCTTGTCGCTTCAGAGCTGAATATTGTGGCCTGTTAATAGAGTTACCATTGTTCTTGGAAAGTGATAATACCAAATGTGTTAGGATACAGACAAAAAGTGAAAAGCAGTCCCTCTGTGATCAGAATCTTACTAGAATCAAGTTGAATAATCATCTTTGTGTTGTTCGTTTGTATGCTTTTAAAATTGTGTCCATGATTCAACATGAAATATGCCAGACTTGTGTTATGTCTCTTTCCTTCATCCTTAATCAATCTATCACAAGTGAAATTGTCCCAAAAATGGTGTTTGTGGTTCTGACTAAAATCAGTTTATGATTGACAGGCCAAAATTGAAAGGTTTATGTGTGCTTACATTTTGAAATTTTCAATACATTCTTTTTAATATAATCCTATAGAAGTTTATGATAGTTGCCTTGGAGACTTGTGTCTTGCTGTATCTTTCCTTTACGTCATGCCTGATAGAAATGAAAAATGCTTTATTTTGCATGGTAGGTGATCCTTTTGGTCCATGATGTAAGTAAGTTGTTTTACTGTTTAGCATTATTGTATGATGGAAAAAACCATACTGAGGATTGGTTGGGTGACAGGCCTTAGACTACGTTATAGCAGAAGCAAGGCAACATGGAATTAGGCTGCTCCTTAGCTTAGTAAATAACTTGCAAGCATATGGTGGGAAGACTCAGTATGTCAAATGGGCATGGCAAGAAGGGGTAGGATTAAGCTCATCTAACGATTCTTTCTTCTTTGATCCATCAATCCGTAGTTATTTCAAGAATTACATCAAGGTATGACATGTCTATCTTTTTATTCTTCTCCCCCCGCCCCCCTTTTTTCCTTTTCTTCCTTGTTTGGAGAGACATTATTATGTGGCTTGCAGATTTGCTTTCATTGAAAGAACATATTCCCACATGACTTTTTTTGGTTAGATAACCCAGATATGTACACTGTAATAACTAAATATTCATGCCCTTAACATCTTTTGTGGCAAGCAAATGCCTTTATTTGTCGTCTGGCGACCTTAGTGACAATACTTTTGTACTGGTATGTCTCTTATGCTGCCTAAACTTAGTAGTAGCCCAAACTTTTGATGATTTGTGTCTGAAGAATTCTATAGAAGCTGGACAAGTAGGTGGCATATTAGTCTTTGCTGGTCAGATCTGTTTGGCATTTGAGTGGCGCTCCTTTTCTCAAAATTAAATCATATTGGCGTGCATTTGAAAATTGATCCTGGTGATGGCATCTTGACGAAGAAATGTTCTGCCATTGCACTAAATCTTTCAATGTTCTTCCAGGATGAATTATCACTGTAGCAGTGCAGCCTTGTTTGGAAGCAAAGGATAAGATGATCCAATGCCAAACCTTTCTCTTTTATTAAAAGAAAAAGAGAAACCTTATTTCTCAAGCTTCATTGAGTATCTTTCTGTTTCCTTGTGTATACTAAATTTAAAATATATGGAATGATTTACACTTCTCTAGACCATGATCCATGACTTTATAAAGATAAGACAGATGATAAGAATCTGGCTAGTACTCAAGAGTCAAGATGCTAATCAAGCAACAAGTCAACAACAACAACCAAGTCTTATCCCACTACCACTTGGTGGGATCGGCTACATGGATCAAACAATGCCATTGGGCTCTATCAAAAATCAAAATTTCAATAAATCCATTTAGAGTAAGGTCTTTTTTAATGGTTAAGATCAAATTTTAAATAATTTTTAGATAAAGAATTAATGATGAAATTATGGAATTGCTGTATTGCATGATTGCTTTTTCCCCCCTTCATAAAACACATGATTTTTGTTCTGCCATGCATGTTGTTTTAATACATGAAGCTTCTACTTCCTGCTCGCCTGGTTCAAATCAATGATTATCCATAGTCCTATTCCTTTGCATGCTAAATTGCATGACTAACCCTCTTTGT
Organism: Styphnolobium japonicum; assembly: GCA_023212625.1. Classification (NCBI taxonomy): domain Eukaryota; kingdom Viridiplantae; phylum Streptophyta; class Magnoliopsida; order Fabales; family Fabaceae; genus Styphnolobium; species Styphnolobium japonicum. The sequence continues at coordinate 20,825,861 of JALBWW010000008.1, forward strand.
TTAGCTGCATGTTTGCAGCCTTTGAGACTGTTCTTAGATAAATAAATTGTTTCCCCTCTAATTTTCTACAGACTGTTCTGACAAGGAAGAATACTATTACCGGAATTGAATATAGAAATGACCCCATCATTTTTGGCTGGGAATTGATTAATGAACCTCGGTGCATAACTGATCCTTCTGGTGACACTCTCCAAGTAAGTCCTGCACTTTTGCTTTAACCCCTTCAAATATTTATAGAAAAAGTATGCTAGCAATATTAATGACTAATTCAAAATTGAAATAAATACTTGACTAATTCAAATTTCTTTTTTCTTTCCTCAATTTCTTTGTTCAATAAATTATTTTGATCTCTGATGAACTATGTGCTTTTCTGGCTATGCCCTCCCCACTACAGAAGCTTGCCAATTTTGCACAAGTGCTTGGCTGAATTTGATATTAAGGGCCACTCCAATTTTTAGCCATTTCTCTGATGCTCATTCTGATATTGTAATTTTTAAATCCCTGTTGAGAAATATATGTAAAGAAACGGGAAAATGCTTGAAACCAAAGACTTGAGTAATATAAATGTAACTAGATGTTTCCTTTTATTGTTCCATCTAAATTCATAGAAAAGGAAAAGAGGGGAAAAAGTACAGGATCATTTTTCCTTTTCCTGCTGTGAGTTCAGAAGGGAAAGAAAATGATAGTTGTGTTACTACTTCTTATGTATCTGAGTATACATTTTACTTAATTGGCATGGAATTGCAGGATTGGATAGAAGAAATGTCAACTTTTGTCAAATTGATTGACAAGAACCATCTGGTGACTGTTGGGCTTGAAGGTTTTTATGGTCCTAATGACCCAAAAAGGTTGACCGTCAACCCTGAGGAGTGGGCTTCCAGACTTGGATCTGATTTTATTCGGAACTCCAAAATCTCAAATATTGATTTCACCTCTGTTCATATCTATCCCGACCATTGGTAAGCATTGCATGACTGCTATATCTGTAGTTTTGGATTTTCTTAGTCATAAGAAAAAGAGCTAAACTTCTAAAGTTCCAGAGAACTCCACCTGCAGAAGGATGGTTGTCTTGTGATAATTTCAGATAGCTTTTTTCTTTTTCTTTTTTTATCAAAAAACATTTCAAATAGCTTTTTCTTTTGTAGTTTGTCCTTTATTTATTTTTATTTTTAAAAAAAAAAACTTTTGCATAGGTTTCATGAGCAAGTATTTGAAGACCAACTGAAATTTGTCTCCAAGTGGATGCTTTCTCACATTGAAGATGGTGACAAAGTATTGAAGAAGCCTGTGTTGTTCTCTGAGTATGGATTATCTGATATGATCGAGAACTTTTCATTATCTGACCGAAAAAAGATGTATAAAACCATTTTAGACATAATCTACAAGTCTGCTAAGAAAAACAGGTCTGGAGCAGGTGCTTTAGTTTGGCAATTCTTAGTTGGAGGAATGAAGGAGTTTACTGATGATTTTGGGATGGTCCCATGGGAAAGTTCATCAACCCATTCACTCTTTATTGAACAATCATGCAGATTAGCCAAAGTCAAGGGATGGACTCAACAGGACACAAGTTTCAAAGAATTTTGCTAGCAAAAATTGTGGAAATCAAGTTCTCGATTGAAATCGGATAACATATGGGTTCTTTTGTGGTTTAAGACTGCTAATGGGTGCATGGCTGGTTTTGTACAATATCCTCCTATTTTCATCACCAATGTCACGGTTGAATGATTAGTGGGGTATATAGTTTTATAGCATAGATTAGAGATTCTTATAAACAGTGTTATTTTAAAGCTTATAATCCAGATACACAAAATCTACGAGGAAGTATGTTAATATGTGAAGGAAAAGTTTATGAAGTTATACAAGTAATATCATTAACCCAATTTGCCCTGCTGGCTGTATGCGGAGAATTATCAAATCATTACTATTATATCTGGCACTGTCATTAGAATGACCAAATGGTATGATTGGTTCGATCATGGATCAAATATTTAATTGGTTATAGTTTAGCCTTATAATCAAATTTATAATCAGATCAGTTTGAACTAGTCAATATCGAACAAACTGATCAAAATGGAGTGAATTGGTTGGTTATTACTTATTTATTTTTACAAAAAAACTTAATATTTTTCTACATTTTATTAATGTTTTCATAGATTTTATGTTGCTAAGTGTGATTTAAACGGTTAGATGAATTAAACTTGAGCCAAAAGTCTACTAGTTCATTATTCAGTTTGGTAGTTTATTATTCAGTTTGGTTTAACAAAATTGATACATGCCATCTGCTTTCATGTATATCTGACTGGATGTTTTACACGTGCGTTCTTCTTTGCTGGGAAATACTAATTGTTGAATAAACTTTAAATCTTAGGAAATGCACAGAATACGTGGATGATATATTGCGTAAATATAGTAATTCAATAGTAAAACAGGTATGACTAATGAGAAAGGTGGATTAATGTGGCTGAGGGGGTGTTTGGGGGAAATTAATCCCGATAAGTGTAGCACTAAACATTATGTTGATGGAGCAATCTGGAAGAATGGACCAAAAATTGAAATATGGAATACGTGAACATTAGGAGGGGGAAAAAAGTTAATTCCATTCTCCATTTGAGAAAAAAGCCAATCCATCTGTCATCTCTGCCACCCGCTTTCATGTCTTACCGGATGGTGTTCTCCAAGAGCGTTCCTAATGGCCTACCATGAGGCATGGAGCCACAAACTTGAATTCAGGATTTGATTATTTGGAATAATAGCATTCCTTTGGAAAGTGGGTTATCAACTGCCCTCGAGGGAAATGTAATATCGTTCAATTTTAGCGGGTTTTTTTTGTCACGGTACTCGGCTTATTGATTGATATCATACATGGTCAGGCCATGTGAATTTTTTTGGTGCAAAAGAAGTAATACAAAAAAAACTAAACTACCTCCTTACAAAGGAGATACCCATACTAACATCATCTATCTCCAAGAAGAAAACTACCAATCCCAGTTGGCAAAGTCCGGAACCTTGAACAAATGTCATCCCCCCTAGCAACCATCTTCGCGAGGAAGTCAGCACTAGCATTCCCCTCGGTTATTACTTCTTTTTTATTCCTTTTTTCCTAGTTCATTTTGTTTCAGATTACTTCTTTTTTATTCATTTTTCTTCATTTTGTTTTAGTTAACCAAGTCATCAACTGATATGGAAACAACTAGAATCACAACCAGAAAACCGAGCATGCCGCCCACGACTCTTTGATTGAAGTGGTATTTGGACATTTGAGTTATGGAGAATGGAGGGGGTTCGATCTCTTTAGGGGTAGACAGCAGATCCGGTTTTCACCCAACCTAACCCAACTCAACTCAACTTAACCCATAATTGACAGGTTAGTTTAGGTCTGTGGGTTGAGTTGAGTTTAAAATAGTCAAACTCACGAGATATGAGTCGAATAGCGAATTGAGACCCTTTCAACATGCAAAACCTAACCCAACCCACTTTAGTTTTTTTTATTATAATATTTTATGATATGTAATCACTTTTTATTGGGAGTTTCGAGAATCTAATATAAGTATAATTTTGTTAAATAATTAATTTCTTGAGAATTTTTAAATTTAAACTATACTACATTTAATATTAGAAGGCGAGTTCTGAATCATTTTCGTAATTCTTTGCAACCTACTACTATTGAGGCATTGATTTATGCTTATAACTAATTAAGAATTCTTGATAAGCACATTGATTTACAAGCTCAAATAAATAAAATTGAAAATATTAAAATAGGTAATGTATATATAAAATTTGCTTAATTTGTTTAGTAAATTACTAATAGTTTAATCATTAATGATTGCTAATACATCATGATTCCTTTATGTATTAGATATGTTTGTGCTAGAAATGAAATTATGGATCGTAATAATTGTTTATATTTAACTTTTTAAGATTCTAATTCTTTTTAACTTTTTATTTCATTGTTAATTTTAATTTTTTATTTATTTTGACAATTGTGATAACTGTAGTTAATGTCATGATGTTTATTGACTTATAAGAAATCAAAAAGACATTGATTATAATGTCATTGATTAATTGTATTACATTTATCTTTATTGTTTATTTATATCAATTGTAATTGTAATCCTAGAATTATATTTTAAAATTATTTTATCTTATGTCATTTAAAAACTTATGTTATTCAAAATAAAATTTAATTTCTATTTTACCATGTTAATTTTTTTTTTGTTCAAGTTCAACCCATAGGTTAAACTCAACTCAACCCAACCCAAACATTAACGAGTCGGGTTGGTCAGGTCAGAAGAATTTTTTTTTCAAACCCAACCCAACCCATTATTTCTATGAGTGAATTGAATTCAAAATTATCCCAAATTTAACCCAACTCATGTCTACTCCTAATTCCTACCAATGCTCTCCCATTCCCTTCCCTATTCTCCCTCCGGGCTCCTTACAGGGGTTCTCCAAGGACCCCACCCCAGTGGCAGGGTCCTTCAAAGAACCAAAAAAATAACTAAAAGAAAACCCATCATACCAAGTAGATCCATTTTTTGGTTGTTTCGGAAAAAAGAATAAAAAAATAAAACTGCATGTCCAACTAAGGAACTATGCTAACAAATCTGAAACATGATGGTACAACCTATCATTCTATGACACTAAGCCGTTTTCTGCTAGGGATGTAACAGCACACATAATCAGAAGCCCACCAGCCAAAAACTAATTTTCAACGTGAGAATTGACTAATTACAATAACAAATATGGCAAGCAAAGGAAAGTAAAAAATAATATTCTCCCCCTTCCACCGAACAGAAACAAAATATAATCACAGCCACCAACACCGACGAGAGCCCTCACATACCCAGAGGAAAATTTGAAAAACAAGTTCTAGCCTCTCATCTTCTACAGCCTCTCTACATATCATCCCAATGTCAAATCTGCAAACATAATACAAACCCATTAGTTAAAAAGACAAATAGACAAAGAGAGGGTAGCTAATTAACTCAGTCATATGAAAGGTTCAAAGGAGCCAAAAACACTAAAGGGTACAGAATGCCAGTGTTGCCACAGGTATATACAAATACATGAAAGGCGCCAAAATAAAAAATGAATCAGATGCAAGAACTGCCAGAACCTTCAAATAATAAGCAGCAATTACCGACATGAAACAGTCAGACAAGGATAATTGAACAAAGCAGAAAGATAAAGCACACAATAGAATACTCCTGTATAGTCATCATGAAATGATAGCCTTGGATCAGTGAAACTGGTATTAGAGGAAGAATTCACATAAAGTACAGCCAAAAAGCACCGAGGAAAAAAATAGAGAAATAAGCATTAATTTAAAATAAAATAGTCCATGCATCCACGATATATGCTGAAGCCCTTATATTTATACTTTAAATTAAAGCACAAGGTGCTTCATTAGTAACATGGTACCACGGCTACCCTCTCTTCAGGGGACTTCATATGACACCATGGGGGCATGAAATCATGAGTTAGGTGCATAGAGGTAAACATATTTAGTTATGGCATTGTCTTATTAATAAGACACCCCAAGTGCTCGAACAAAAAACAGCCATGCTATCAAATTAAACTATACCATAACACTCAATATGTTAGAAAACTTAAGCCTTTAGTTTTAACTTTTAAAAAAGAAACAGCCTTATGGGGATCATATATATGTGTGTGTGTGCCCGCGCGCGATGGGGATCACAATAAAAAAGAAACAGCCTTATGGGGATCATATATGTGTGTGTGGGTGTGTGCACGCGCGATGGGGATCACAATATTGATGCAGTGTACTGGTGGCAATCGAGTCTTGAGACTCCAGAATATAGGGTACATACATATATATTAACAAGGAAAAATATATGTTTAGAGTCTAGCTCCATAAACCACATAATGTAAAAGGCCTCTGAAACTACTGCCGGAGAGACAACACAGCAAAATGAGACATCTCAAACACCAAACACTGCTAGAGATACAACAAAATGAGCATTGCTAGAAAGATAACAAAAGGTAGATGGCTGGAACGATGCACAACCAGAAGAGTTGATTGGAATGTTGCATGGCCCAGGAGAAGAGACACTGTTAGAAAGATGGAAATTAAGAGAGAAAGATGCCACTAGAAATATAGATATTGGGTGAGAAATTTCCTGGCACGCAATCATACACATCAAGGCCTAAACTTCTACAAATTCATCAAAAACAGCATTTGGGAGCTTCCAAGAAAAAATCAAATTTGAATTCAGGAGACCCAAAAACCTAGAAAAACATGTTTGAAATGTGAAAAACTGAATCAGGCTCAAAAACAGCTAGCGGCTGGAAGAGAACATAGCAAACCACGCAAACACAGAGCTAAAGAGAACTAAGGACACAGCAACCCATGGAGGAACAGGGTCAAACAGAGCCAAACAGGGCAATCAAATTCAAACACATCCAAACAGTACCAAATAGGGGCAAGCAGAGCCAAACAGAAGCAAAAGGAGCCAAACAGAGGCAAAAACACAACAGCCCACACAGGAATAAGCTAATCCAAGGAAAACAGAATAAGTTGGAGCAAACAGAGGATTAAAGCCAAAATAGAATCAAGAATACAGCAATGCATGCAGCAACAGAACCAAACAGACCCAACCCAAGTCAAACAGAACCAAACTAGCCAAACATGCGGTCGAGACACAGATAAACAGGCCCCTTGAATACCAAATATCAAAACATGAGAAATTGGATTTTAAATGTGAGTGGTTTGCTATTTATGAAAATAGGTGCATTGCACTGGGTGTATGTACTAAATAATCTAAACTTTTATAGCCATAGTAGAACTTGACAAGAAAGTAAGCGATCTTCTTGGAATTTCCTAATCCATATAGTATCTTAAAAGGTATTTAATTCTATCATTAATGCCTTAAAAGTTACCTAAAATAATTAAATAATATTTAAGAAGACTAACTTCTCCGGAAATTACAATGAAATCATCAACAATTAAAACATTGTCATGATCATCATTTCCCAATTTCCCTTCCACTTGAAACGAAAACTCACCCTAGCTCTCCCTCGCATTTTTAGGCTGATCTTGAAATCTTCACTCCATATAAAAAGATACTTGGAATACTTGAAGATCTTGAAACATTGCACTGACTTGTTCTACAAATTTTGAAAGATTAGGATCCATTCCACTTCCACATGTATAACAGATCTATTCCAATAAAATCAATACCTTCTGAAAATTCTGAAAGTTCATGGATCTGAAAATTTTCATGAGGGAAATCTTCTAGAATATGAAAATTTTCTGATCCTGCATCTAGCACACCATCTTCCACTTGCTGAATTCTGGATTGATCAACTGAACAATTTTCTTGGCTGAACTCTTCAAGAAGTAAAAATGGTTTCACTCAAGGAAACATGATTTTGTCAAGATAGACATCACAGATTGGTGGAGAATTCCAATCTAAAATGGTTTAATCATTCTCCAAGCAGGCTCCCACAGGATGCTATCGCTTCAAGGCATGTATTGCATGTGACAAATCTTCAAGCATTCTCCACAACTCATCCAAGTCAGCCCTATGTCTCACTGCCATTGCTCTAATACCAGTTGACGCAAGGCAGAAACACAAAAGGGATAAGAAAAAGGGCTAGATTTCATTCTAGCAAACGAAACAATGTACGTGAAAGTATATGTTCTCTCTTGTTTTATACATAACAGGCCCTTTTAAAAAAAAATTGGTATAAACCAAGGTATCCCCTTGCCCGGAAGGAGAGAGACTAATCCCACGAGATATAGACAGACGTGTGAAGCGGAGACCCCTCCCAACTGTGTTTTCTCCACACATCACAACAAATATCAAACCCGGAACAAGATGCTTAAGGTGACTGAACCCCTTTTACTATAGTCATATTAGAATTGGATTGGCATGTAAGCAATCTTCTAGAACTTTCCTAATCCATAAAGTATCCTATAAGGACTTTAGTTCTATCATAAATAACTTAAAATTGCCTAAATAACTAATTAAATTTCTAAAAATAATTCCCACAAAAATTACAATAAAATAATCAAAAATCAAAACATTATTATAATTGACTCCTCTTTGTCTAGCATCAGTTGCTAAAAAGAGCAAACCATAAAAGTATTAAATAATGCTTAACACTCAAACAAAAACTATTTTCTCTACCCACCAAACTATAGCATACAGATCTGACACTTCAAATCCAATCGCGTTCAAATGCTAAAAACAAGTTCCGATATGAAGGTCAACCATTAGAATATATACATCAGATCATTATCTGCATTTATTAAAGTAAGTAAAGAGTATGGGCAGACAATTGTTAGAAAAGTCTCACACAACAAACACTCCCCTATTTAAGTAAATCGCTAAGTCTTCCTATTCCTCCAGACCAAGAGCCTTCACCAATCAAGAAGGAACCAAATAAGGTTGCATCAGAGCATATTACAAAATAGCAAGTTAAAAACTGGTAAGAAAATTAGCATTCATTATGAACCACTTTGGTTGAACAAGCCCAAGGGTTTCAATGAAATCCAAGAAATTTCAGGCAGGTCATAAATTAAAAGCACCATGTAAAGATCAAATTGCAACATAACTGCAGAGCAAACCACTGATAGAAAGCACACTGATGGCTGACTTCAAGGTTTAAAAAGAACTGTGCAGACAAGCATAGAATATACTTCCTATCAATGTTTCAATGTTTCATATCAACATTAACAACCATCAAAATATCAAGTAATAAAGACAAAAAATCTCATGTCAGAGCAATGTGACCACAGAATTTAGCCCGTCCCTCATTTAACATGGAATAAGGAAAAAGAACCAAATGTTCAGTTATAACAATGCAAAAATCAAAGCCAAAATTGCCAGGGAAATAAATGCAACTTATAGAGATGCATTCTAGCTTGATGGCATAAAAAAAAGGGCTGCCAGGAACCACATGAAAACCATTGCCAAATACAGTTCACAAAAAGACAACCATAAATATCAATAGCAAACGACCAGCTGAATACCAAAAACATGACAGAATATTTTTTTTTTAAAAAATGGCAAATATGCACATGGTTCATGTCATAACAATGAGAATTGTAGGAGCCATTGCCTGCCCTTCATTTAACATGGGAGGAAAAACTGAATTAAATGTTCATGTAGTGAGGGAATTCATTGCCTGCTTAATCACGTATGCGTTTATGAGAACTGAGCTCAGTTAATTTGCATGACACAGAATCAAGGATATCAGTTGCACAAGGGGAGAAAAACAGAAACAAAAGGATGTAATTTTAGCTCAACAGGAGCATTGTCTTTGTTAGACTTGTCTATCATTGACTCATTGACATACAAGAACAATTACGCCAAAAAAACTAAATTTGAACACAAGAAAATCCACTAAAAAATATGAATAATACCTTGAGTCTCTGTCAACCTTGGGATTTTTTTCCTGTAACAATCTGGAAAATCCGGAGGCCCCTGCTGAATGCTTCGTTGAAAAGAATTCTGGTTTGCATAGATTGAAACCCAGGCAACCATGATAGTAGTGCCACAGGGGCCATAACAATGACTCCAAATAATATATCATATAGACGAGCCACTGAAACAACACCATTCCAAATGATGGTGGACTGCAAAACTGGTCGGAATACTTGGGCAATCAATATGAGGCCCCAGCCTGTGGGAATGAATGCCAACAGGCTAGTAAAAATATCCATGAATTTGAATTCAGAGAATTCCAGCAAAGCAACTATCACAAGTATGGCAAGAATTATGACGAGGAACTGGACCAGCCGATAATAGATATGCTCTTTTGCTGCATATTTGTTCCGGGCATACACTACCACCACATAAATCCCAAATACAACAAGCACAAAAATCCAAGATAGCAAGTAAACAGCAATACTGGTACTTCCTGCAGCAATACCTAGCTGATAGACAATTCCATACTGGAAAAAGAAGAACCGAAGGTCTAAGATTATCTCCAAAAGCTTTCCCCAAAGGCCAGTTACCTTTAGATGATCCTGCTCTTCGTACCACCACCTTTCCCAGCTCTGTTCAGCTTTAGCAAACACACTTCCACTGTACCAAACCCAGTTCATAAAGTCATCAAAATCATAAACAGTTTTTAACCAATCAAAGCCAGAAGGATTGAAGATAAATGGTGCCAAAACCCACGATGCAACTAAGAACCAACTAGTGATAGTCATGGCTATATAAACAAATGTGTTATTTGCTACAGGACTGTGTGATGCATAAATTATAAGAATTAGCCCCAATTCAATTGCTTTCACAAAATGGCTCCGGGCATAGAGTCTATAGTTTTCAGCAAAACTCTTGTGTTCTACAACAAAACCACGACCGGTAGCACGATATTTTGCCCCACCATGCAGAATAGTCCGGCCAAGGAAATGACTACGAGTACCCATAGAGAAAGTGTAGAAAACTGATGAAAGCTGGAGCTGCATCGTCAAGAAATCCCAGATAGCTTGAAGGAACCCATGCTCAAGGGAATTCTCTACAATCATTGGAAGGGCAGTGAAAAGTCCAAGTTGGATGATGAACTGCTGATTCAAGATGGTACCAAGTGCTTTATTGTTATTGCTGTTACTTTGCATAGCAGCCTCAACACCACTAAGAGCAAGATATAGTCGACCCCATAAAAATGCATATACCGTCAGAATCACCATCATTGTGTTGAAGAAGAATCCCACAGTAGTGTAGAAAAATGACAGCATCCGGAAAAAATCCAGCCTATGACCCAATCTGTACACATCTCTGCTTAGGACTTGCTCCCCATTTCCACTGGCAACCTTTGCTTCAAACATCGATATTTGATTAAACCCAACATCCCTTCCCTTTCCAACCTGAATGTATTCATGGTGTGTGACATTACCTCCACGAAGAGTACAATTAAAGCCAGCAAAAATGTCCTCACTTATGTTGATCACTCTGGAAGCTTTACTGATACCACCTCGGGTTAAGAACCAAAACCTGTCAAACACATCTGGATGACCATAATGCATTCTAACTTTCAAAGGATTTGCCAAAACCCTCTGTCCTAAGGTGACAAAACTTGTTTCCTGAGCTGACATGAACCAAGCAAGAGAGGAAACAGAACCAGTAAAAATGTGTTCCCTAACTCCCAAAATAGTAGGTTTCCGAATGCCATAGTAATGCCTGTATTCTTCCAAGAGATTTCGCATTTTGAGTGCCTCCTCAAAGTAGTTGTCCTGGTTCATATCAATAGTCTGAATTGCATCACCACGAGTGAAGATGATGGCATGATTTTGATTTTCTGGCTTTCCTTCTCCAAGTTTCAAGGGACCTGGCAACTTTACCCGGTAAATTTCCACCTCCCTCTCCAATTGTTGGTCATACTTAACAAGAACAGAGTAATACTCCGTCTCATCCCTTCCAATGGTTTTCTTCTCATCAACGTAAGCAACTCGAAGGGCTTCATTGTTTTTCATTAGATACAGAATTTCATCAGCATGGGGATCCTTTCTTGCCTTTTGAGTTCCATATATCTGGCAAGCAACCACATACGTGAATTTCATTAAAGCGGTCCCATACTCATGGCCTTTCAATAACAAACCTACTGAACTGCTTGCTCTACTTAAACTCTTAGAGGAAGGTGACTTTTCAGAGTTGAAACCATCTAAACTATCTTGCCTCATTGAAACAAGTTCATGTGAACCTTCTCGAATATCCATTTCTGACGCAGAATCCAGAAAAGCCAACATCTTGAGGGCCCGATAGTAGTACATCATTCCTCTAACAGTCCGTGATAGTGTCTGGCCTCTGTAGGATGCCCAGAGCCTCAAATCTCTAAGTTTATCGGTCCAAATGTCACTGTCTTTCATCATCCCGTCCCGACGCATCCTCTCCATAAAATTCTTCCACTCATCATCATATATAGTCTGCAAATAGTACAGGATCGAAACCCCATCTTCATTCTCAGTTCTGAGCTGTTCTTTGTTGTATAATACTTCTTCGCTATAGTAAGGCGTTAGAACACTGAAAGCCATCATTTTCTCAACTTGGGGAGCATGGGGCATGCTCATAAAAAGTGAGTTACTGAAGAAAGCAATTCTCCGTCTAGCTTCTAGATTTATTGGGATGTTTTGCATTGAATCCCTGGAGGTAAGAATTGTGTGCAAGCGCCGAACCTGCCGATAGAAGTTCTCATTTTTGGTCTCAGGCAACTGAATGGCATTCTCAAAAAGTAGACCAGAAGCAGGATTTTGTGAAGCCAAACCATCCTCACGTAGCTGTTCAGTATTCCTTTGGTCCTTGAAAAAATCTCGGATAGCAATCTCATAAAGGGCCTGAAGGTAATTCACCACTTGGTTAGGATCTTTCTTGGGCTTGTTTAATAACTCAACAAGTTTTATCAACTTGCTGTGGAGCTGGGGCAATGCAGTCGTTTTGAATGTTTTGGTGAATCTCTCCATCTCAAGAGAGTGATCAATTTCTTGAAACAGAACTGTCACAATAGAATGCTCTTCACTATTGGGTTTGATAATCTCAAGAAGCAAGTGCTTGACACAATCATATGCTTCGATGACAGCACAGCGTCTGTACTCATTCTTGCATATCTTACTATAAAGCCTTTTATCAGTATCATCAACTAGCTCTTTGGCCTGACTGAGCGCCAGCAGTAACTCGTTGCAGAGAAGAAAACACGGCCAGCGGATAACCCTGACATTCCAAGAGTTCTGTGGCAGCTCCAGCAGCTCAAACTCTGTGTCAGAGATGATATCCTCCTCCCTGAAAGACATAATTATCTCATTCCATATCAAAGCAAACTTGTTGGCCTCAACCTGGTTAGACTCGAGCTTCCTATAGGGCTGACCAAGCCCATACCTGAGCTTCAACCTGTGGATAGCGTCCTTAAACTTGCTCCTAAATGTTCCTCTTGCATTCAACAACTGCTCCTCTGGCATGAGATTAAACTGAATTGCACTAGCAAAAAACTGGAACCTCAATTTCAGCTGTTGCATATTCCGAATCTCACCCAAGTGTGCAAACAACCCCACAGCCGCCCCAACAAAAGATGAATATATTGAATACCAAATCTGTATATCCATCAGATAAATCAAAACAACCGGAAGCCACAGTAACCCAACAGAAAATCGGTTGCTGTTATGAATAAACTCATGCCATTCATATTTAACACCCTTAAGGTCCAACACCGCCTTCGATGGAGCAATCATGGGTTTGATCTGTAAAAAGTAACTGAAACAAAATTTTGTGGCCAGCACGGCAACCCAAAACAATGTATACTTAATGTTGTCAACAAGACCTTCTCTCAAACCACGACCAACAAAGGTTCTGCTCTGAAACCACCATGATAACATGTAAAAAATCCTCCAATTGGTATTCTCAATAAAATTTCTAATCCAAGGAATTATAAAAAGGGCTAATGCAAGAAGCTCCGGAAGGATGAAAACAAACACAACCTCAAGAAAATTTACCACCTTCCTATTTGCTTCAGGCGACCACCTTCTATCATGGTTTCTCTGGGACCATATCCTCCCATAAAACACACCAAAGACAAGAATCCATGCCGCAGCAACAATACTTTTCATCACCATCCTCACTCCAAGCCCCATTGTCTCCCTCGAAACCAACCTGTATTGCATCCCAACATCAAGCAAAGATTGCAGTAACCTCAAACCACTCCACGTGAAGAAAATTGTCAAAACCCTGACCTGCACACTCCGATCCTCCAAGGCCTGCCAAGGATAAGTCTTCTCCTCCCAAGCAACAATAATAGCCGCTTGAAGAAACAATATCAACATCACCCAAAGCCTATCAAAACTCCGAAACAGATTCCAAAACGACCTCTGCTCCACAAACCCAGTCTTACCCACATGCTTCGCCCTACTAGCCGTAACAAAAAAATTGCTCCCAACATCAATAGGCCACTTGAGCTTCTCAAAACACCTTCTACTCCAAAAATACTCATTTATATCATCATAGTTTCTCCACGCACTATGAGGTGCAGTTCCATTCTCACTTCTCTCCACCTCACGCTTTATCGTTTCATATATGGGTTTCACCACCAAGTTGAGGAACGCATTCTCCCCAGAAATCGAAGGCGTCACGGGCAGGCCAGTGTTCTCATCGATGTAATCCTCCAAGATTCGGTTCAGCTCCATGGCCATGTGATGGAAAATGTAAGAGACACATTCAGGAACGAATCGAAGATTCGCAGACTCGCCCCAGATCAGGAGGTAGAGGGAAACGTAGAGAAGCTCGCGTCGCTGATCGGAAGAAGCTTCTCGACGATCGGAAATCCAAATGTTGGATTTCTTCCCCAAATAGGAACACCACGTGCTGTAATTCTTCAAGAGCTTCTTGCGGAAGCGGCGGAGAACGGCGCCGTCCAGGGTGTCGATGTTGTCAGGGGGAGGGGTCAAGCGCATCTGAGCGTTGGCCAGGTGGAGAACGAGGTGTTCGCGTTGGTTGCGAACGTTGTCCTTCTGGAACCCGAAGAAGAGGCCGAGCCAGTCGAGGAGGTCCATGTGAGGGAGCCATTCGGCGAAGCGGGGACGCCGGAGGTCTCCGACGGCGCGGAGGGCTGCGGCGGCGGCGCGAACCTCGGGGAACCGTAGCGAAGGGTGGTCGGCGAGGAGGTTGTGGACGGGGATGATGTTGTAGTGTTCTTCCTCAGGAGGCGGCGCGCGGGGCCGGGGTGGAGTGGGAGCCGGTGGTTGACGGTGGCGGAGGCTCATGGCATCGGGATCGGAACCCTAGAGTGGCGGCGAGAACGCTGTGCTGGTTTTTCAGGTAGCTGAAGTTTGAACTTTGAAGGTGCTGAGAGCGGTGGTTACTGAGAGAGAGTGAGAGAGAATGTGGGGGTGCGGGGGTGGCTAACGTGCGCAGCGCAGAATGACAGAGAGGGAAAGAAGAAAGGGCGCGTTAGGGAGTTGAAAGTTTTTATTTATTTTTAATTTTTTTAATTAATTGAAACAAAAAGTTACCCGTTCGTAACGTGCCCCGCTTATTTTGATTTGATGTTTTTTCGTTTCATTTCAATGTCATAGTCATATATCGCGAGGTCTTTTTTTTTTTTCCGGAGGTTAAATCATGAGTACTGAATACGTAATAACTAGACTACAAATGTCAATGCTTTTTTGTTTTTGGGATGCCTTGATATAAAAATAATTCCAAAAACAAAAGAGAAAAGAGAAACAATCTATTATGGCTTTAAGAAAAGGAAATGATTTTTTTTTTAGATTTTGTTTGGATTTAGTGGTATCCGAAGAAAAAAGGGGAGATTCTCAATCAATGTCAACAGTAATGAAAGTTTATTTACTTTCCCTGATTTCAAGGATTCTCCACTCACAATGGCAATTAAGAGGCACTTTCTCCTTTATAAATAATATTAAGAAATTAATTGTATTTATACTATACTTTGCCCAATTCAAGTTCGACAACTAAGTCAAACTATACACAACACTCAAAACGCAGTCCGAGAATCAAAGAATTAAAAATGAAATAATTATATATCCTTTTAATAAATTAATTTAGTAATTTTTTTAATTATTCCAAAAAAATTTGGAATATTTTTATTTTTTATTTTTTATTTTAAATAATTTAAAAAATGTGTTAATAAAATATAACATTAGTAAAAAAAATGTGTTACTGTGTAACGTAACGTGTATGTAAGAAAGAAAAGAACAAAAGAAAAAGGGTTGTAATGTAACGTGCAGTGGAGAAAGCAGAGGCAGAATTGCAGATGCAGTTCACGGCACGCTACGCGCTTGCTTGGTTTTGTTTGAAAACAGGCGAAGCTAACAGAAGAAAGATAACGGGATTATTTTAATGTTTATTTATTTATTTTAAAATATTAATATTTAACATAAATTGGTAAGTATTTATTAATTTTTATTTATATTTAATTAAATTTTAAATATTTATTTTAAAATTAAGCATTCATAAATAATTGATAATTTATATTAAATATTAAATTTATTAAAGCATTACAATAATTTAAAATAAAAAAATTATAGTTAATACTTAATCATATGAATTTCATTTTGAAATGAAAGCGGCGGGTTTAGACAGACGCCGTCGCTTTCCGGTGGATGAGCAATGCAGTTGGCAGTTGCCAACTTGTCGAACTGTGGGGTCCATGACAATTCTGTGGATTGTGGACTTGACCGCCATTGGAGCAGGCTCAGTCTTCTAGTCTTAATGGCTAAGATAAGAGTAAATTATTAAATTAGTCTTATAAGTGATATTAATTTAATTTTTTAATAATTTTTTATATTAAATTAATTTTTAAATATTAATTTTTATATTAAATTAATTCTTTAAAATTATTATTTAACATTAAATTAATTTTTAAAAAAATTTAATTTAATATAAAAAATTATGAAAAAACTAATATAACAATCGTAAAATCTTTCAAGAGATAAGAGAATTAAGACATTGTATTTTATATATATATATATAACATTTTTTTATCAAAACGAGTGTTAACGCACTTAATTTGACATTTTACTCATACTAATTGGAAATAAGTTTTTTACTCACTTAAACTTTTTTTTTCCACAAAATATATATATAGCATTTTTGGTTTTTAAAAAACCTCCAGACCAGTTTAACTGTGTATATTTTTAGATATTTTGTTTAAATTATAATTTAAGAATTATTTTAGTATTCATTTTATACTTAAATATCAATACTTTAATGAGTTGTAAAATATTTACGGATTACTAATTATACTTTATAAATCTTAAATAGCTATTATAAAAATTAATCATTAATAATTATTAAATAAAAAAACTTTTACTTAAGAAAAAATGTGAATAACCCTGAGGTTACAAAACCTATATATCAAAACATGCACATGGAAGTGCGACGTGCCCCATAAAATGTAATCCTATCATATTTTAAGACCAACGCCAGCCCTTCATGATTCGTTCGCACTCTGCAGACTCTCCAAATGGCATTATGGCAGAGGCTTTACTTTTTCAACCAACTTAGAGTTGGTCTAAGTGAAATAAGTTCAATTATTTTAAATATTTTATCTTAAATTTAATTTTTAAGAAAATATATATATATATAATATAATTAAAAAAAATTTTCATTTTATACATTTAATACTTTATGAAATTAGTTTCTTACCTTCTAAATAAGAAGATATCTAATTTTTAAAAAAAAAACAGACGCTTTACTTTTCTCTTAGCTACACATGTTCCCCTTCTAGTTCTTACGTTGTTGCTGTCTACGCCCAGGTTAAGTTCTTAGGAATTATCAACAAAGGGGTGCAAAACAAGGAAGCTTCTAATAAATGGTTTAAATTAAAGTATCACTCGTTTATCCAAACCAAACAAGTTCTTTATTCAATAGAAAACTGCCAGCTGTGACATTGGAAACATCCCTAACATCTTCTCTGTTTTTTTACGACCTTTTTGTATCCATTGAATTTTAAATGGACTTTTGCTCATCTAATTTCCCGTTTTGAAGATGAAGACCTCTAATTTTAAATAAATAAATTACATTGTTTTTAAAAAACATTAATTAATTTTTGCAACCCAATATCAATAAATAATTATATATATATATGAGTTTAATTTTTATCTACTGTCAGTGTAAAATTTCTTTACACTATCATCTAATCATGTGTTGCCAAATCATTAAAAAAGTTTAACTATCACAATCACTACTTAAAAATTCTAACTATTTTAATAATATATCAACACATGATTGAATGACAGTGTAAAAAAATTTTATACTGACAGTGGATAAAAATTAAATCTTATATATATATATATATATATATATATAATCAACTTATACTGCTATAAAATTTGATATATTTATACTATTTAATAACTTTTTTAAATATATTTTTTTATCAATTCAACCGTTAAATTATAATTATTTATTATATTAATTATTTGTCAAAAAATTTTAAAAATAAATATCAATAAAAATATAATCAAATATTTCATATTTTCATATATTTTAATAGTTTATATTACATTAATTTTAATATATATCAATGAATTACAAAGTAATTTTAAATTAATATAAAATTTTATAAGTATGATAAACATGATAAAAACTTTTAATTTATTGAGAAATTTTGTAAAAAACTATCCAATAAAATGTTATTAAATAGTATAAAAGTAATCAAGTCTTACACTAATATAAGTTTATATATTAATATATATATATATATAGAGAGAGAGAGAGAGTGAGGAAAACTTCCATTTAAAGACTAACTTTAGCACAATAATTAAAATTAGGGATCAAATAAATCAAATAATAGTGATTATTTGATCCCTATCCTAACTACATCTGATGTGACAAACTTGTCCTGAAATTATTCCCACTTCGTCTAAAAGTGAACAATGACTATCTTCAAGAGAATTTAGTAACTTCATAGTAGTCATAAATTTTTTATATATTTTAAAAAATATATAAAAGAGATTGAGTGAAATGTTCTCTTTAGAGGTGTAATAAGTTAACAGTCACTATAATTTTCCTTTTAGACCGAGTGGAGTATTCTCTTTTCACAAAAAAAAAAAAAACTTCAATTATTTCACTTCTTGTAACTCATTTCTCTTGTATCTCTCTTTGTTAAAATAAAAGTTACAAATAAAGGTGGGCTAATAACATGAGAAGATTATCAATAATTATAAGTTTCATATATTTCTTTAAAATAAAAAAATAGAAAAGAGCAAGTGAGGTATTCTCTGTAAATACTAGATAATCCTCACATTTACATACGATGATAAACCATGCACATTACATATAACTTTTATTCAATGCATCATAAAACACGCACAGATTTGAGGGTTTGAACAGAACATCCTGAGGGTAGGCAAGCACTGTTCAAACAGCCACAGGACATACCGGACAAGTTCTTTACCCTGACCATCCTCTCTGGGGACCCATTGAGCTATGCACATTCAACCTGTCAAGTACAGAGTTAAAATCTATAGGCTGTCCACTCTCATGCTCCATCCTCTGGATCACGCTTGCCACATGATCACCTCTGAATCCCATGCTCACCAATTTCTCAATCAATTCATTGTAGGGATGGTTGCGTATAAATTGTGACTGGCTAGGATTTCGGACCACAAGATCATGGCCAGTGGGGTTCTGAAGGGAAGCACTTGTTGGAGGATATCCAGCTTGAGCAAAATGTGGAGGCTGAGGTGGATGATGTGCTGTTCTTCCTCCCTCACCATCATACATCATGTATGCACTAGCTGGAGGAGGAAGTGCGGGGTGGGTGCCAGTAGTTCCATACACATCACCTGGTTGTGCTGGAAAAGTGCTCTTGATCTGCTGTGGTGGAGGTTGCTGCGGAACTGTTCTACCAGTTCCCCCATATCCATATGGTATGGCATCAGCACGGCTAGATCCTGGTGGTGGAATCCCTGAATATGGCATTTGCATGGGCATGCTGTTTGGCAGTGTTTCAGCGGGAGATGGATTTGATGCTTGACTTGGCTGGTATGAGGGATACACAGTTGATGAAGGGGGTCTTATTTGAGGTTGCATTGAGGGAGGTTGTGGAGGTTGCACCTGCTGAGGCCATTGCTGTTGCTGCTGCTGCTGCTGCTGCTGTTGTGGCTGCTGATACTGAGAAAATTGTTGCACAGGTGGGGACTGGGTTACTTGAGATGGTGTTGGTTGTGGAGCCACCCGGGACATGTCTTGTAGTTGGGGTGTTCGATATTGTTGATCAGAAGGTAAATACTGATTCTGGGGAAGCTGGGCCACAGCGGGTGGATTGGGCAAAGGGGTGGGTGGCATGTAATAAGGAGGTTGTTGAGTGGCTTGGGTCACATTTGGTGCTGGAGCTTGAGAGGGGGGTGCCGCAAGCTGTTGCTGGGGGGCAATTTGATGAGGTAGGGCAAGAGCTAACTGCTGGTTGTGTGCGTCAGATGCACTATCAGTTTTTTTTGGATCTGTGGCAGAAGGTGAAGATCTCTCCTCATTGGACTGTGAATGGCTTGAGGAAGTTGATTCTTTCTGAGCAAGTTGAAGCTTGGCTAATTCTTTCTGAGTCTCAGCTAGCTCTTGCTTGTCTCTTAAAATTTGTACGGACCTATGGACCTACATAAGCAACATAAGAACAATGAATACATTGCAAAATGATGTATACTGATAAAAGTACATGTGGTCAGCCAAAAAGTGAACAGCTACATGCAGCACGTTAATAAAGAACATTATGAACTCAATGCCTATAACTGAGCAGACTGCCCCCTACCTGAAAATCAGTTTTCATGTAGGTTGAAACAGTAGTAAGGATAAATAGATTATTCTAGCAATATAGGATTCTTAATTTTTGTACCCAAAAAAAAAGGATTCTTAATTTAGCAACTCTGAACAAAAATCAGGTTTGCAATTGACACAACCTTGATGTACAAAGTATATCAAGATAAGAATATCGTTGGGTTTGCAGATTCAGAAAGAATGTTTTCCTATTGAGTAGAGAAATGTTTCTATTACTGTAAAAAATTTCCAGCATGCCCAGGTATTTTTCTGTTGGACTTCATTTTACCATACATGATGTCCCTACTATTCATCCATCAAAGATAATTTCTTATTTTAAGTTAAACTTCTAGGGCAATTTATCAAGCACATCAAAACAGGTGAAACCATAGGGTATAACTTGAATGCTATTGCTGATATTATCAATTAAAGATTTGACTTACTTCCTGAAGGTGTTTCTCAAGAGATTTAAGCTTTGAATCTGCCTCCCCATGGTCACGACTTAAATCAGATCGCATTTCTCCAATAGATTTGTCAAGATTGTAGCAATATAATTCCAACTGTGATAACCTTGAACTAATTCCCTCCAGAAACCGCATGAGGTTGTCAGCATATTTTTTCATACTCTTCTCTACAGTTGCAATCACATCTTGGTTTAAAGAATCTTCAGGCGGATTATAAGCAGTAGCAGGAAATATTGATGTCCTTGCCATCCTTGATTTGTGAAAATCCTGCTAAAGGTAGATTTTGTGGATTTGAGATTCAAAATTTTACTAGATAAGCATAAAAGGTAAATGTGATTCATAACCATTACAAGTATATAATGCATATAAAAGACAAGCTTGAGAATGGTCAAGAAAATTCAGAATAAAACAAGCATAACAGTTCTAAGTAAATAGCAAACCTAATTACCCACAATAACTACTTTAATACAATGAGCCAACGTCACTTTATTCCTTTTCTCAAGGAAAACAAGTAACAACTGTCAATCCTCACTGAAGAAGAGCACCTACTTTAAGCACCTAAAATAAGTATGTTATTATCAGTCTCCCTCCTCCCAAACTTTATGTTTTTTACCCTGATCTTCACCAATACCTTTGCTTGATATGATGAAGTTTGTGGAGTAAACCTTTTACTTGCACTCATATCCTAGTGTATCCAAACAAAAGTAAGCCAAGAACAGATTACATTTTCTAGTTTTGCAAGCAATGATTGATCAACCAATATTGAATATTAAAAAGAACAGCAAGTCCTCGTATGTACCAAACATACAGCCAGTCATATTCATCAGTCAAGGTACCTGACTGTTCAAATTCAACGTATCACAGTATCTGACCCCTCAAAACATTTATACCTGGCACATTTACACAATTCCTCTTTGATTCTCTCTACTGTCAAGTGTCAACCAGGTTAACCTCATTAATCTTGCATCTAAGCACTTTTAAATTGAGAAAAACTCAAGCAAATGTACGAATATAGAAAACCCAACACTTCCAAATTCGGGATACAATTATACAAATGCATACTATAAAAATAAAAGCACATTCTTTATATTGTTAACCAGCTCATGCATTCATACATATCCACATAGAGCATATAACTCTAACTCTAAGCATCTCCATGTTGACTCCCAGAAAGCTACTAAAAAAAATAAGATCTTCAGGTCATTAATATAATACAAATAAGATGTAAATCAGATTTCTGCTGCAGCAATAAGACAAAGTAACTTCACCAATCAGAAAGGCCATCGATTCTAAAAACCCAAAAGAAAATAGTTATATATTCATTGATCCTAAAACGTTTATTTGATGATAGAACATTCAATAAGAATACATTCAGCATGAAAATATATAACATCCAAAGTCACCCCAAATTTTTTCTATTTCAAGTTTCAACAATATATTCAGCAGCCCAAACAGCCCGAGAATAAAAAAAATGTAATTTCAACCAAAATTTAGTGAATTACACCCGCTCACATCTAATGATAATTTAAACCAATACCACGATCGGGAATGAAGGGAATTGCAAACAAACACCTAGAACAAATAGTTTGCCTCCATGATCAATATTTCGCTTTTGGATAAAAATGAAAAATTTCCTAAACCCTAATCACTTTTTCTCCAAGAGTGTGAGACCCAAATTTTGAAATTGTCCTAAAAGGGTAAAAACCTGTAAGTGAGAACCCAAAACGACCGAGAGAGCACATGGGTATATACCTTAGTTGAATTGTTTCCGATGATCGGATCGGTGTGATTGCCATTAGAAGAATCCCGGTTGTGGCCGTAGTCATCGTATGAGCATAGGATGTCATCGGTACCAAAATCAAAGCCTTTGGAGCCGGAGCTACCGCGACCGGACGATCCAGACGCCATGGTTGGAGCTTGAAGATGCAGAGAAGACTTCAGTGAAAGATAAAGGATTTGAAGAGCGAGAAAATCTGGGTTTTGAGAGAGAGAGAGAGAAAGAGATGTTACTTAGCTTTTCCGCAAAACGAAGTTTCGTATTTGTAAAATTAGAGAAAAATAAAAAAGAAACGTTTTTAAAATGAGGAAGATAAGGATGAGATGCACCGACCATGCTTTTATAGCTGACGTGTAGCCTCTCATTAACCTATGTATATATATATATATATATATATATAGGAGGCATATCTAGTGAGAGGAGTGGTTTATTGTGAGAGTGAGATGAGCAAATCTTGACCATTGGATTATCCATGTGTGGTCAAAATTAGAACATAAAGTCATGTGACTTTTTTAAGTGGTCATGTGACCTTTAAGTAAGCTTCAATCTTAGCTATACGTGGATGATCACGATAGTCGAGATTGCTCACTCTCTCTCTTGATAAATCGCTCCTCTCACTAGATACCCCATATATATATATATATGGGGAGGGATCAGCTTCTGTAGGTGTAAGACTTGATCGACTCTTACGGCATTTCAAATAACTTTTTATTGAATAAATTTAACTTACAAAATCGTAGTTAGATTGAAAGTTTATTATGTAGATCATCATATAAAATTTTACACGTTAATCCAAAATTATTTTGTAAGCTAATTTGATATACATTAAAATTAACGTAATATAAAGCTTTATTGAAATATATGAAAATATGAACTATTTAATTATGTTCTTATTGATGTTCAATTTTTCAAAATTTGACACAAATGATCTACATGATATAAACTTTCAATCTAACGATTGGATTTTGTAAGAAATTTATTGATAAAAAGTTAGTGTAAATAAAGTGAATCAATCTTCTTGCCAGCGATCACTCCCCTATATATATATATATATATATATATATAGGGGAGTGGTGTAAGAGTGATCAAGTCTTACACCGGTGTAAGTTGATCCCTCCCCTATATATATATATATATAATGCTGATAATGCTGGTCCTAAACATTCAGGTTCTTCATATTCTGTTTCAGAATTCTCTTTTTTGTGAATTTGAAATATTTCATTATCTTCATTATCTGAAGTTTCATATTCAGATTCTGAAAAGGAATATTGATCATTAATAAGAATATGTATTAAATTTTTGCTTTAGATTGTCATCAATTTTTAAATTGTTAATTTTTTCTTTAGTTCTACAATTTCTTTGATAATGACCAAATTGACCACATTTATAACATACTATAATTTTTCTTTTTGATCCTTTTATATTTTTCGAGTTTTGGGGTTTATTAAAGAAGGGCTTTTGATTTTTATAATTTTTTCTAAATTTCTTTTTATGATATGAAGGTTTTGATATTCTTGGTTGTATTTTTGATCGTTTCTTGCTTGGGGCTTGAATTCCTTCTATTCCAAACTGTTGACAGAAATTTCCTAATTCTTGTTTACTTGAAGTAGCTTCTGTTCTTAATTTATTTTGTATCTTAAAATCAGTACATATTTGAATGTCTGTTTCGATAATATTACTAGATATTTGACCAAAAGTTAATTGATCATAAGGTATTAGTCCATTATATTGATTTTGTATATTGATTTTTACTTTTTCTGCAAATAATTTTGGAAGTCCAGTTATAAATCTTTCTTTCCAATAATCTTCGGAGCCATCACTCCTTAAACAAAGTTTTGATAAAAACATATCTTTATACCATCTATAATCAGACATAGTTGGACAATAAAGGTTTGCTAATTGGTCTATGGCTCTTTGTTGAAGTTTTATTGGATCTCCTATAAAATGTTTTGTTATTGTAAATAAAAGTGTTGTTATTATGTCTGTTTTGATAGTTCCATTTGCTTCTTGTTTTACTGCTCCTAATATTTGATTTTTCTCGGTAGGAGTTAGAATATTATCCCACCATCCTTTTAATTTACCAGTACAACCAATAATAAGTATTGTAGCAGTTCTTTCATCGTTATTTCCTTTAAGTTGGTAGGCTGTTGAGGCCATAGTCATTTATTGTATTACATCCATAATATGTTGTTCGCTAGCTCCATCTATATTCCATTCTACTATTGCATCTCCTGAATAGGAATTTTCTATAAAATTCATTCGTTCTTCGTATTGTACATCTGGAAATGTTGGTCTAGGATAATAATTTCTAGTAGTAGGTGTTGGTCCTCTATTAAATTTTATTTTGTTAATAGTAGAAGTTTTCATTTCTATAAAATCTTCTTCTAATTGTTCTATTTTACTTAAAGTATTTACTCTTGGATTTGTTGAACTACTTCCTAAAGTTAACTTTTATAATTTAGCTTTAATTTCATCTAAAGTGTTTTCAGTGATTTTTGATCCTAGTGTTGCAGAGTATAAGATCTTCTCTAGGACATTTATGGGCTTATATATTGGTCTTGTTGGGTCTAAATTTTTATTAATATTAGACGGATTTAATGTAGAATATTGAGTTTTTGAAGTTTGAGTTTCTATTCTATCTAAATGTTGAGACATAATATTCAATGTTTGATTCGTATAATTTAATTGTTGATATATTTTATTAATATCATATTTATCAACAGGTTTTGTCATGGATGTTAAAGCTAAAGCTTTATAGGGGAGGCTTCTACTTCAATATTTTCTTTTGTAATAATTTTTATAGACTCTTGAGGAGGATATACTGATTCTATTGATTCGTTCTTTGTAGTTTTCCAAGTTGTTGAAGTTTTTGTATTTACATTAATAGAATTTTTTACATAAGGATTTACTATATTGTTTTGAATACAATATTGTTCAAACCAGGTAAAGAAATATATATTAATTTCTTGATTTCTTAGGTCATTATAAAATTCTTGTAAATATTTTGAAGTTTCGTTTTTATTAAATGTTGAAAAATACCAATTACGCTTTTCTTGGTTATATGTTGCTTCAAAGTCTTGTCTTATCCAGACTTTGTCTATTTCAAAAGGTTCATCTGTTGTTAAGACATTGATTACTTGGGAATGAGTTGGAGATGGTGATTCGGATCTTCTGGATTCTTGATAAATGGGCTGAGGAATATTGGGCTCAAAGTTTACTCCTGTTAGATCTATGTTTATAGTGGATCCATCTACAGAGTGTCTTGATGAAGTTGTTGATATAGGAGGACTATCAATTATTATAGATTTTGATCTTAACATTCTGACTCTAATATTTTCTCCTTCTTGACTTATTGACCTTATACGAGTATTATCTATTTTTGGTATGGGTAATATATCATTAAATAACCATTCTTCCAGCATTTTTGAAAGAATTTCATGGTGAGATAATCTTTTTGGAGTAATAATTGAGGATTTTGATAAATTTGCTTCCATTACTACTGTTTCAGTTTTAGGTGATTCTCTTAAAGCTTTAAAATTATAATCTATTGTTGAAATTTTATAATGAATACGATAAATTATTGTTGCACAGTCTATTCCTTCATTAAAAATTCCTTGAGGAATTCTTATATCTAAGGCTAAAGCTTTATTGGCTGCTGGATTATCTAAATTTATTGAGAAATTAGGATAACAATTAAAATAAACGGGACCATCATGAAGATTAGATTCTAGTAAACCAATTATTGAATCTTCTATTTTTACAAGTCCGGTATCTCTTAATAATATTGCTATTTGAGTGTTTATTCCTAGTCTATGAACTGGTTTTGCTGCTACTTGTATTAATCCTAAATGTAAATAATGAAAAGCTTCTTTTCTATGTTGTTCTATTAGTTCATCTTTTAATAAATAGATTGTTTCTGACAAATTTTGTAAAGTGTGTGATCCTTCTATAGTATGTATTATTTGTTTAGATCTATATTCAAATGTTTTTTGTTTGTAAATATCTTTAGTTCTAACTTCGGGTATTAACCAATTTTGTAAGGATTGTTCTATATTTGAAATTACTATTTGTTGGTTTTGATGTTGGTCTTGATCTATAGGTGCAGAGGTAGAAGCGGATGAAGAAGGTGCTAATACTACCCTATTACTTCTTCCTAAACTAAGCTCTGAAAGAGATCTTAATAGTCTCGAAGCCATTATCTTGATTTCTAATTAGATTACTTCCAATTTACTGTAAATTATCTTAATCCTATCGGGACCACCAATACCCTGGAACGGGACCACCCTTACGCCTCTCCTTAGGCCTCTATGGGCTGACCAACACTAGGTTTAAGCTAACTTAAAGGAAATAGTTGTAACCTAATCAGAACCTCAATGAGGCTCTGATACCATTTCTAACCCAGGCAGAGCTCATTTTAGTTTAAAATAATCGGATAGTAATATCACAAAAATATAAGAAAACTGTTACAGAAAATATTTACTATGTAAAGATACACAGTTACAGATGAAAATATAATACAATCTTAAATTAACTTACAAGAAGGAAGAGCAGAAAGCAGAACACAGCAAAGTCTTACAAAAGAAATGTTTACAAGAGAATAAAATAATTGGATAGTAATATCACAAAAATATAAGAAAACTGTTACAGAAAATATTTACTATGTAAAGATACACAGTTACAGATGAAAATATAATACAATCTTAAATTAACTTACAATAAGGAAGAGCAGAAAGCAGAACACAGCAAATTCTTACAAAAGAAATGTTTACAAGAGAAAGAGAGAAAGATAGTTTTTTCCGATGTCCCTTCATAATGAAATGAGTCCCCTTATATAGAAGGAGAGGCTCTTCTTGAACGTCTGAGACTTCAATTATTGTAAGTAGTTGGTCATAATTGTTGAAACCAAATTTTTTATAAAAAGGTTTAAGTACTAAAATCTTAAAAGCTGTAGCTTTCCCTGGTTAAGTTTTGAGGATAACAAAAATATTTATTTAGTTTGAACAAGTAAGTGTTTCGACAATAGTATTAACAAATCGCTACTTGTATATGCGTCCATTCTGCGCTATGCTTAAAGATAACTCTTCGTGCGTCCAATATGCTATAACTCTTCGTGGGTCCAATAAATGTATTATATACTTTTACTATTGGTGCGTCCAATACTTGTATGCATATACTGTTACTTTTTATTAGTTCGACCAATACGATCTGTTTGCCAAAGCTCGGACTCAACTCACTCTTTCAAAGTTCAAGCTCAAGCTCTCGTCCAAGTGAAATTTCAAAAATGAAGAACTGTTCCTCATTAAATGCTAGAAAAGAACTCTGACATGACTCACGGCTGAAGCGAAGAAGTCAACTAAGCCACTTTTCTTTGACATTGTCTAACAACTACAAATATCTGCAAATAAGCGTCTGCAATCTTAGACAAATCGAGGATTTTGTTTTCATTGATTGGAAATCTCGAGGAGAATAAAAGTCAGTCGAGGAAAAGTTCGGCTGCTTTTCAGTAGATGTATTTAATCTACCGGAACGGTAATAAATGTTTAGTTGGGCGATCTAGCCCATGAAGTCACACCGATTTGTTCTTACTTATAAAGAGAAGAAGCAGCACTTGAAGATGAAGAGAGATCTTTGCCGAAGCATCCTACAAAGTCTAAAAAGCTTTATTTCTTCTTGGATTTCCATATACGTGTAAAAAGAAAAAGCCTTGAGATCTCGATTGTCTATTCTCATTTTGTTAGTGAGTTTTTAAACTCAAGCTTTCATCACGCTTTCAATTATTCATCTTAAGCCTTGTAAACTGAAGATTTGTGTGTAAAAAAGAATACTTGTGAGATAGAACACGAAGAGGTTGAAAATACTTGTTACACGAAGAGGTGCATAATACTTGTAATCGTGAAAAAGATTAGTTGGAAAATCCCATACGGTTGAAGGAATTTGGACGTAGCTCTTGGTTGATAAGAGTGAACCAGGATAAATCTCGTGTGTAAGCTTCTCTTCTCTTCTAGTGTGCTTTATTATATTCACTAACCTCTGGGGTTTACCATTGTGTTTATTAACAAAGATCTTTTTATTTGGTTTTAGAACGTGTTAACCATTTTATTAAAAGTCTTTTCAAAATCCTTAGAGTCCAATAGGACTAAGTGGTGTTGGTCCTAAGCTCTTTGCTTGTTAAACTTTATCCTTCGCTGTGTTCTATTTTCTATTGAAAAGGAAAATCTTTTATTAATCATCAAAAAGGGTTAAGAAACACAATTCAACCCCCCTTCTTGTGTTTCACTTGGTTATTTCAATAATGTTATTTTCTTTTGCTTTTTGAAAAGTAACCTGCCGACACCTTGTATTTCTTGTGCTTTGAAAAAGTAATCTGCCGATACCTTGTCTTTCTTATGCTTTTTGAAAAGTAACTTGCCGACACTTTTGTTTACTGATACTTTGTCTTGCTTTTGAGAAAGTAGTGACAGGTAGGCTCTTTAATTTTTCAATATTTGTTTTATTGAAATTCGTCCAAGTCAATACCATAGCAGTCATCTTCATTTTGAGGAGTAGTACTAGAACAAGCATCTTCGTCTTGAGAAGAGGTTTGAGATAAGGCTTTTTTGTAATTTTTTGTTGAATTCTTCTTTAGAAGTACTGCGGCGAGTTCGACCATAAATTTTGATTTTTCAGTTAAGAACTCACATTGAGGAGGAGGAGTGAGATTCTTAACATATTGAGGG
Source organism: Styphnolobium japonicum (assembly GCA_023212625.1). Classification (NCBI taxonomy): domain Eukaryota; kingdom Viridiplantae; phylum Streptophyta; class Magnoliopsida; order Fabales; family Fabaceae; genus Styphnolobium; species Styphnolobium japonicum. The sequence goes on from JALBWW010000008.1 coordinate 20,855,043, forward strand.
TTACCCAGAAACCAATTTTGGAGCTTTTGATCAGCTAATAATTCGCTGTTGAACTTATTCCACCATTTAATTCTTATTATCCGAACTAGATATTGCATATTTGGAGGAGTCTTGTCAGATATTGAAATGGAATAATCATAACTTATTATCCATGTTACACCAAAACTGGCACAAAAAGTTAAGATTGCAGGTTCACAATTAGTGACTTCTTTGAATTTTTGAAAGGATACTTTGGCAAAGTCAGGAAATATAGTGGTAAGAGGTCCACAATCAAAAAATCATTTAATGAACCATTGAGGAAAAGAAAGAGAAATTCCTCTTTTGAACCATATAAACCAAGAATGAGTGTATGGTTGATAAAATAGAAAATTGTACCAGGGTTGAATATAGTCGCAATAGTTATAATGATGAGGGGTAAAAGATCTAGAAAAATTTCTTGAAGAATGAATAGAAATAGTGATGTGGAAAATCAGAACGCAAGTATACGTTATCGCAAATCAAGTAATATAGTAGTAAGAAAGTGTCGAACCCACAGGGATTAATTCTAAATTTGACTATCTACTAAAAGTTTGCAAAACTCAATCTTATTTAAACAACTTAATAAGAGATAATTTATGAAAGACTAAAGATTAAAGTAAACAAGAAGATAAAGTTAATGATCAAATTAACCAAGCCTAGGATTGCAATTATCCCTCATACTTTACTTGATTCTCTTACTTCCATCCAAGATCAATTAATTATCTGAATTGTTAACTAGAAATTCTTAATTTATCTATAAGCCTCTTTCGATGGTCAAATAGAAATATCCTTAATTAATGATAAACTATATGTCTATGTCTATCAAATAATCAAGAATTCATTAAGTTCCGATTTCATTAATGGTTACATATGTTATATAGGTATATGTCTATCCTATATAAACTCAAGGCTTTCGCACAAAGATCATATGTTATCTTACTTAGATCTAAAACCAAAATCCCTTTGTCAAGTTGCTTAAGGTTTATCAATTCAATTTAATTAATGGCCAATTAATTAAAAGCATTAAGAACAAGTAAGATAAACAATTCAAGATAATCAACCTACTCTTGGATATGATAAACAAATCAAATTACGTGTGAGTTCAAATTGCAATCCTAGTATAGAAATTTAGCTACTCATTATATTAAAGGAAACAAAAGAACAAGTGAAAAGCATGATAGAAATGAAAGTGGTTGTTGGTATTAATAAGAACACAACGGACTAGAGTTTCGGGATTTACTTTAAACAAATTGGAAGATCTAACCTTGAAATCAAAGTATAAATCTCACAATTTATGAAAGCTTCACCCCTAACTCTAGGAAGAACCTTAACTAGACATCAAGATGAAGAAACTTGAATAAGATGAAGATTATATTATACAAACAACAAGAGCTTTGGGATTTCCTTTAAACAAATTGGAAGATCTAACCTTGAAATCAAAGTATAAATCTCACAATTTATCAAAGTATCACCCCTAACTCAAACTACAATGAGAGAATTCAGAAATGGGATGCCCTTAAGTGTGGCAAATGCCTTCCTTTTATAGGCAAAGGCTAGAACTATTCAATTACAATTTTGTCAAATCTCTTTGCACATGGGTTGAAATTTCAGCTCCGAAGATTATCAAATTCGTCATTGCTCCCGTCATAATTTGGAAATCTTCTCTTCATGAAAGTTGTAGCACATGCAGTCGTGAAGAACATGTCACAAATTCAGCTAGATTTAACGGTTGGATCTTGAGATCTGACCATTTTGCCGAAACTACTCAGATTATATCAAAAATGACAGCCACCAACTTGTTGCCTAATTTTGACCCACTTCCGGTGCTAATCTGGAAATCTTCATTTCTAGGAAAGTCATAGAGAATTATGTCATGCATGACATATCAAAATTTCAGCTACATCCAACGGTTAGATCTTGAGAAATCACCAAATAACCGAGTATAGGTTTGAGCAGAAATTTTCTGATTTGTCCTGAATTTGATGTAACCCAAAATTCACTGAGTTTAGGTCTTCATTTCTCTTCTATTTGAGCTATACTGATATCAACATCCAAGTTCATGATATTTTGGTTCAACAACTGCTTTGAAAAGTCCTTCGAGTGTTCTGCTCAATTTGTAACAACATAACCAATATATGAGGAATTATGCAATTTTCACTTCATATATGCAATAATTTCATAAGAATAGACCAATGAGAGGTGCTAAATTATGCATATAAAATATGTTTATCAAATAGACCAGTTGGATGGGGGATGGGGTTAATACTTGTAAGATCTTGATTTTTGAGAAAATTATTTTTGAGGGATTTTTAGGGTCTCGATTATGGGTTACTTCTATTGAGTCTGAATCTACTAATATGAATTCATAAAAAAGTCGGGATTTTTGAGGGTCTATGGGAAGATATTGCTACTGTGAGGGAAAAATCTTTTGAGCAATATGGCGAGGGGTTCTATCAATCCATTCTGGTTCTATTGGGCAGATAGTTAAAGGAAATAGTTTGTCAGTATATAATAAAGAACTAGGTTTTGGAGGGTAATTTTGGGTAGGAATATAGGGACTAGTAGGTCGAATTAACTTTTGAGGTGTTGATGGGGTAAGAGCTGCATGGTGAAAAGATAAAGGTTTGTCTTGAGCTTTTATTGAACTTGAGCCTTCTGGCTTGATAATAAGCTTTTGAGCAGAATATTGGTTAGGTTCGATTTCCATCTTTATTGAACTTGTCCTCAAAGGAGAACCTTATTGATCTTTGGTAACGGCTTTTGCCTTTTCACTCATAAGTTTCACTTTGTCCCTGTAAAAACTCTCTGGTAAGAAAATCAGGAAGATAATTGGTTTGTCCTTTAATATGTTGAATATCAAAATCAAAACAAGATAATAAAGATTGTCATCAGGCGAAGATATGTTTTGAAACTAGATTTTTAACATCTTTTTGTAAAACACTTGATGCAGCTTTGCAATCAGTTTTGAGTAAAAACTTTTTATTGAATAAATTATCTTGAAATTTAGTAATACATAATACTATTGCTAAAATTTATTTTTTAATAGTACTATATTTTATTTGAGCATTTTGCCAAGTCCCCGAATAATACCTAACTATTTGCTCCTTTTTATTGGGTAATACTTGTTTTAATATTCCTCCGTATCCTAAGTCTGAAGCATCTGTTTCTATTATTAGGAAGGCTTCAGGATCAGGGATTCCTAAACAAGGGAGATTTTTAACTAAATTTTTAATTTGAATTATTGCTTCAGTCATTGAATTATCCCATACTGGAGGATTTTTTCTAAGTCTTTTAAATAAAGGAGAACAAATAATCCTAATGTTTGGAATAAAGTCTGCTATGTAATTAACACATCCTAAAAATCTCTGTAATTGAGTTTTATTTTTTATTTCATTAGGAAATTTAGATGCAAATTCTATAGATCTACTAATAGGGGTTATTGTTCCTTGATATATTTCAAATCCTAAAATTCGTATTTTTGTTTGAAATAATTTAATCTTTTTGGCAGATACTGCTAGTCCATTTTCTTTAATTATTTTAATAAATTGATTTAAGTGTTCCTGGTGTTGATTAATATTTGGTGATGATGGTATACGCCCATAGTGATTGGTAGGAGGTAATGATAAGAAAATAAGTTATTTTAAATTTTATATGTTTTGTTTAATTTTTTTAAGGAGAAGAAAAAGAATGGAAAGAGAGTAAAATCTTTTTTAATTAATTTTAACTCTCTTCTAAAAATAAAAGGATTTAAAAAAGAGATAATATATATTTAAAAATAGACTAAAATATCATTAAATTAAATTTTCTATTAAATTTTATAATTATGTAAAAAAATAAATTTATATTTTTTACTATTAAAATTTTTTATTTTTTCCCTTCTAATCAAACACACACAAAATTAAAATATTTCTTTTCTTTTTCCTTTCCATCTTCTCTTCTTTATTAAAATCTCTCCTCCTCCCTTTCTTCCATTAAACCAAACGAATTCTAGGATGAAATACTTCTCCAAATGTGTATTTATTTATATTCAACAAAGAAATACGCGAAAAAAAACTTAACAGCAGCAAATACTCTAGCACTTATGCTTTTGAGTTTCTAATTTAAGTAATTGAAACTCTAATTTTTTTTTTTAACATAGTTATAATGGATGAGATGATATTTAAAAAAAAAAAACTAACCTTTCTATTATTCTTTAGAGAGTGTGCTGATTTTATGTTGATGTCATCATTATATATTGTATTATATGTTACGATGTGATAACCTAAATTTTTTTAAGATCTTATCCAAGGTGGAAAAATTTAGTGCAAACAATCATGTGTTATCGACTTGAATAATTATTAACTAAAGAAAAAGTTTATGTTCTATATAGTATTTTGTTTTGCAATGAATCAAGTTAAGTTTAGACTCACACTTCGTATATTTAAGTTATATTTCAAGCTTATTATAAGTAGGGTTGTGAAATTGGCCAAGTCGGCCTATTTAGGTTCACCCGTGATGAGTTGAGTCAAAATTACTCGCATTTAAATGGGTTATAAATTAGTCAGTCTAACCTCGCATCAACTCACGGGCTTAAATGGACTGGGTTGCGAATTTTTTTTTTACTTGTAAATTTTAAAATAAATTTAAATTTAATAATATCAAATCAAGTATTACATTATACAAACATAGTATTTAATATTTTAATCTCGTTTAAAGGGTTAAGGGAGAATTCAAACAAATAAAAAATATAAACTTATAGAATTTGACGAATGTGTTTATATGTGGGTTGGGCTAATGTTAATATGTACAATACGTACATTTTTTACTTTTACTTGAGAAAAGAGTGTTTAATTAACCAAGTTTCTAATTTTTTTTTACAAAAAATTTAAATTTTTTTTAAAAAAGTTATGTGGCAGCCCCGCGGGCCTCGCAAGTTGGCTTGTTTAACTCGCGGGTTAAACGAGTCGATTCAAAATTATCCGCGTTTTTACGGGTCACTAATTTTGAAGCCTGACTCGTATACATTATGTGGATAAACGGACTAACATGACGAGTTTGACCCATTTTGACAACCTTAATTATAAGTGCTCACCTTATTAAAAATTTATAATGCTTGTGAATGGATTTTATTTCACTTCTTTCTCCAAATTTTTTTTATGTCAAACATGAAGATTTCCACTTAATTAGTACGTGATAATTTTGATATATAATTTTATCTTATACATTATTATTTATTGCATGGTTATATTAATATTAAAGTTTTTATAATGAATAATACATCATTATTTTTTAAAAAAAATTGCATACATTTAATTAAAAAAATATGTGCATAGTAATAAAATTAGTTGCCTATTAGCCCATTTTTATATTTACATCTCATGATTTATAAATCTAACAACTAATAACTTATAATATAAATGTTATCATTTTCTTGTTAAAGAAATTTCTCACATCATACCAACCTATGTTTTAACTTATTAATATGGAGAGAGATAAAATTATATATAGGGCATAATTTGTTAAGAAAATATAAGATATAAACATCAACTACTTCATTATTAGTGTAAAGTTTTTTACATTATTAACTAATGATTAGGCTTAGCAACAGGGTAAGTTGGGGTAGGTTTTTGTTCAACCCAATCCCACCCTTGTGAGTCTTGGAAACGAAAACCTAAACTCGCCTCTAGAAAAATATATAAAGCCAATGCCCTACTTGTCCCACTGCGTTCTTATGAAATTTTCAAACATAAATTTATACTAATGACATAATCAATCACAATTTTAAAAGACAATAATCACATCATATAATATTTTGGAAGATAAGAATACTTCCACCACCTTTGTCTATAATTAACCAAGTAAAATCTAAAAAGCTAACAAGTGATAAAATTAACTTAGAATTTATATATATATATATATATATATACATATATATAGGGGACATATCTAGTGAGAGGAGTGGTTTATTGTGAGAGTGAGAGGAGCAAATCTTGACCATTGGATCATCTATGTATGGTTAAGATTAAAACATAAAGTCATGTGACTTTTTTAAGTGGTCATGTGACTTTTAAGTAACATCAAATCTTGACCATACATAGATGATCCAATGGTTAAGATTTGCTCCTCTCACTCTCATAATAAACCACTCCTCTCACTTGATATGCTCCCATATATATATATATATATATATATTAACAACCCTAACTCGCCCCTAAACCCACACGTAGATAGAAAACTTGCTCCATGCGGGGCAGAGTTGGTTGGGTACTCGTGGATATGGTTAAAATTGTTAAGACTACTAATGACGTGTTAATACATCATTAAAAAAATTAAAATTTCTTAGTAATTGTTACAAAAATCAAACTCTTTTAATAATTTGTTATATCTTTTTGGATAATAATATAAAAAAGTTTTACATTAATGGTGAATCAAAATTAAATCATATTCTTAAAAACTTGTGCCCTATATATAATTTTTTTGACATTTTATAGCTAATATTCTTGAAATTAGTTTATAAAAGTTTTTACATAAAAAAAGTATTGTGCAAGTGCTATGTGTGTTTTAGTCGTTGCTATGTAGAAAGTTTCGAATTGATTGATCTTCTGTATCGTATATTTAAACCTATTTCACAAGAACATTTGTTTTGTACAAAGCGATATATGATTTGTTGAAAGGTAATGTTTTGTAATTATTTTCAAATTAAAATTTGTTTAAAAGAAATTTAGTAAAAAAATGGTTTAAAACTAACTAGTTTACAATTGAGAAAAAAAATGATTTCTCTCCATCTTTTCTCCAGTTTTAGATATATAAAATAGTATTTACTCAAATTACACCCCGCTTAATATTTAATTTTTACTCAAGTTAACAAATTTTATTATAATAAAAAGTTTAATAATGTGAATGAAAGTGGCTTCGCTCGACAATAATACGAAAAGTAGGTAGCTGTTACTTCAATAAATAAATATTACTAAGATCATTGCCACGTTGATTAAATGATGATGCGTCAGTTTGATGTGGTTAACTTTGTTACTTATGAAGTTATGAATGACAAATCTCGAATGGTCTCATTTCAGTTTTTTTTTTTTTTTTTATAGATAAGATTCAGTATTTGCACAAGAAAAACAGAATAGGGATAATTATAATTTAATCTATGATATTTTTTTTCTAGTCCACGTTAGATTTTTAAGATTTATAATGTTAAGAATTTTATCGCAACAAATGTGATTCTATATTTTTGTATTTTTATTTATGATTTAGATCTTTTATTTTTTATTTTTATCAAATTTACATTACAAATATGAATGTTAGGCTTTTCTGTAAAGGAGCGTCTATCCCTTTTAAAAAATTTATTGTGCACAAAATTTAAAAGAAATTTAGAAAATCTAAGTTCATACAAAGAAGTACTAATCAGCTTGTAGTTCAATGATACATACTTCAAAATTTAAGATTAGATGGTGATGATGATGGTGTCATTGATAATTTTAAAACCAACATGTTAATACGAACTTAGAAAGGAAAACTTAGTTAACAACTTAACGTGGATTGGAAGAAATTATTTTATGGATTAAACTAGAATTTATCCAACAAAATATACTATTCATGGATTCGATGTCTGAAAGATTCGATTTCATTATTTATAGAACGGGTTTCTTTCAGAGAGCGATTTCAAATGAGGCTCCAGAGGTTGAAGCATTAATTCATGGCATGTTGTTTTACTATATTATATAAACAATAATGATATTGGTAATTTTGTATTACATTTTTGTAATATTTTTAAGATGAGTAAATTTTTAGTTAATATAATATATTATTTGGTTAATGAATCTTAATAATTAATTACTTACAAATTGATAATTTATTAGCTAAACAATATACTGAATTAACTAAGAATTTGTTCATCGTTAACTAAGTCAGTAAATAATCAATTGTTAAAATTCATTAACCAAATAATATTTGTATTAATAAAAAATTTACTCATTATTAATGTAAAAATGATGTTAAAATAGGTATGCAAGTATCATTTTTCTTATATGAAAAGCAATATTGTGTAAAATGACCATCTAATACAAGCACTAATATATAACTATCCAGGCAGTACTCCAGAAAAAAAACCAGAAAAAAATGAGTCCAATATCTCAGTACTCTGAAAAGAAAATATTACAAGAAAGAAAGAAAAATATAAAAGTAAAACTTAGAGGAAACAGAATGACACTGTTGATCCAACAACATAAATGACTCTACTCTGAAGACTATACTCTATGCCTGCCCTGTGTTCTGAGGAACGCCCTGGCCCTGAAAAGCTGCTCAAGTTTTTCTCAAGAGGAGAGGATCTAAGACAGTATGAATGGAATACAAAAGTAGAATCATGTATATAATAATTGCGATCAAACCAGCGACTAAAGCTCCTGTCACTTGATTGCAATATTTGGGAACTGAACCACATATTGGTAGCCAACCTGCATAAGTGTTTCCTTTCTTGCCCACCTGAGCTATAGCTAACGCTGCAGAGATGCTTGACATGAGCAACATGGTGAGCACCTGCTCAAAAAATCAACCCATTAATGTAACTCCTGCATAAATAGTCTGATTCAATATTTAGTTTAGTGATGTAAAACATAAGATATTAGCTCAAAGTGCAGCACTACTCATATTGGGTAGGGCCTCTTTCCTTCAATGTCAAAAGAGATTGAGTATTTAACAATTAACAGAATTCAAGATTTTTCTGAGTATACAGTATACCCTCTTTTATGCTTTTCTCTGAAGAATCTACTTCAGAATTTGAATTTTGTGGACGATGGAATGAACAAGTTCTTTACGAGCCTGATTATGGGCTGCTATTGCTTAAGATCACTAATATTGTATTGCATGTTGTACTGTAGTGGCACACAGAGCCAACGCAGTGAGGAGGTATTAGACCACTTACCAGATCCATGGCGACGACCAGTCGCCAGAGCAAGCTTTCTGCAGGAAGAAAGAGGACCAAAAATCCATAGACGGTGACAACAGAGTTTGCAATCACAAAGTACCTAGTAAGAATTTTTTGGTCACTCAGTTTACAGATGAAGGAAACAATTTTGCTGAACAAGAAGATTGTAAACACTGGAAGACACTTACTTGAAGGCAGGGGAGTTGGTGTATTTTGCTTCAAAGGATACTGTGAAGACGCTAGCTCTCTCATGGCTAGTAGCCATGACAATGACCGCTGAAAGGGTTGCCCCGAAGGCCAAGAACCTTAACAGAAGGTGGCAGATCCTCCTAGTCTTGGCCATGGATTCAACAAAGCAAATTTGGTGCACAATGAATCCTGGGTTCAAGGGAAGGTTAAATTTAATAGATGGAATATTGGAATTTCAAGGATGCTGACGTAGACAAGAAGGCTTTTGGGACAGGGATTTGGGTGTTAGGAAGGAAAATAAAGGGGTAGTACATTTAAATTCGTACATCTTTGTGTAATGTTAGGTGAAATTTTTATCTGTCAATGCCACCCACCGTCCAGTAAAGTTTTTTCTAGCTTTGCTGCTGTGTCCCCTCCCGTAGAGTGTATGTAAGCAATTCCACTTTTATCTTACTAGTCTTTATTGTTGACATAGGTAACCTGCACTCATGCTTATATAGAAAGTTAGATTAGTTGCATGTCCTTTTCAGTTTCATTTAACTTCTTGATAGAATTTTCTTTACTAAGATACTAGAAAAAACATGTGCAAATTTTCCAACCTATACCATGCTAGATTATTTTAATTTTCTTCTTCTGTCTTTTCTTTTGCATCTTTTGTTTTTCCCTTTCAATTGGTTCAGCTACCAAGAAAGGGTAGTCTGCTCCAAGTGTGATGCTGCTTCTCGGGACGACATGATTTGGTGATTCTGTGATGCCAGAGTTCTAACATTTTGCAGTAAATAAAGGATCGAAATCATGGAGGGCACCTATGATCAACTTAGTTATCCTTCCCAATTCTGGAGGGGCATTACTTTACTCAAAATTTATTCTGAAAAAGATATAATAGACAGTGAATATGCTGGCCTCCCATCAGGAACATTCCTGAATGGAAAGTCGGAGTGCGTGATGTTAGACCAAAGAGGAATATATTTTTGTAATTTATAATTTTATATACATTTTTGTATGGGTTAATTTTCAACTTTGATAAATGATTCTTGCATGTATATACTTTTTAAAAAAATTACAAGGAGGCTTAGAATGTTATCCATAACTCTTAGAAGAATACGTGAATATAAATATGTGTAAGTAATAGCTCAAACTATATCAATAATTTATAAGGTGAGGGATTTGTTATGGAACCTTTATTATACTATTTTACCAAAAATATAACACGTGACATAATATAATCATTTATGTCATTAGATTAAATTTAAAATATTATAAATAATATTTAAATCAAATTTGATAGTTAAAAAATATTAAGAATACTGCTGTAATAAAAAAAACCCAAGTAATTCTTATAAGATGATTTTATAAAGAGGTAGATCTCTTTAAATGATTTAGTTTTTATGGGTGAAATTGACTTTTTAATTAATTCTATTAATTTGATATTATAATAAATAAATAAAAGTGTGAATTTCAAATATATCTTATGATAAAAAATGGTTTAACCTCTCGAAAAATCCGATCTATATATAGTTTTACTCTAATTTACATTCTATTCTTGAATTTTCATAGACACACGTTTATCCCCCTTATAGTGAGTGAATGATCGAAATGCAGATCTATCTCGAAATTATAATTGTCAGAGATCGTTAGCAATATGGTTGACTAACCTCATAGGCTCAAAACGTTAGATTTTTTATTTTTATTTTTTGATGAGTTATCTTTTTATTTTTGATGAGTACTCAAAGCGTTAGATCAATTAAAAAGCCTCCACCCATTAGCAAGAGAGATACTTAGATAGCAGTTAGAAGCGAAAGTAGCTCTAAATTCACCCTTGTGGTCCACATATCTGTCCACTAATGATATTTTGCACACCCCTTTAGTCCTTTCTTAGTAATATTATTATAGGAAAAGTGTATTTATATTCTTAAACTTGGACTTATTTGGAAATGATTATCATGAGTTATAAATTTTTTTAATTTAATTTATACACTATATTAATTATTATAATAGGTTTTAAGTATTTTTCACTAAATTATAAATAGAAAGAAAGTGCATCCAAATTCTTTAAATTTTTATAATTTGTAAACAACTATAATAAATTATAAAATCTTTCAATTTAATCCCTAAAATATTGAGATGTCAAAATGGCTTGATCCGAATAGCCCGACAAAAAACATGAGTTAGACTGAGAAAATCTCAACCCGAATCAACTATGGGTCGGCCTAGCTCAGTCCAAAAATAGGCTAGCCCAATGCGGACCGACTTGCTAGCTGACTATGTGAAATGTCATTTTTTTGTTATATATTTAATTTTGTTATTTTTTATTCATATCTTTACTTGACTAACTTTATTTAGATTTAAAAAAAAAGAATCAAATTTAGTGAATAATTCTAAGCCTTTCTTTTTTCTCCACTTGAAATATGATATTAACTTATGCTAGTTCTTTGAATTGATTAACTTATGATTCAAGTGATTATTCATGAATATATTGTAAGTCGTTTATGTCGAAAATAATATAATAAATATTTACTGTTTATGTTAATGACACTTAATATAATATGTTATATTTATATCTAATTTACGTACTTGATTTTTGTGGGTTTTAATTGATATAGAAATTTAATTTATTAATAACTTATTATTATATATATGAAAAAAAGTAAATAAAAAAAATTGAGCACATGGGCCTACCTAGTCCAGCCCGTAACCTGCATGGGTTGGGCTAGTTATTTGTTAGCCCGCACCCATTGTGAGCTGGCTTAGCCTGACCCAAAATAAACTTGGCTTGACGCAGTCCGACCCGAATTGACACTTGTACTAAAATATATTAATTTTCATAATAGATTTTTTCATCCACTTTTCTTAAGTTGCTAACGAAAAAGTGACGCGACATAATCCTTATCATCTATTCGTTTCTAAAACACTTCATGTTAATTTTTATTTAATAATTATCTCTTTATACTTATTTAATAATTATCTCTTTATACTTATTTAATAATTATCTCTTTATACTTATTTAATAATTCTTCATAAATTTAAAAATATAATTTTAAAAAATCAAATAAAAGAAATCCTGTAACAGATGACATGGTCATATTAGGGTTTTTATTTTTTATTTTTAATAAGATTATATATTTTTTAATTTCTACAAATTAATTAATTAGGTAAAAAGAGAAAAATATAAAATAAAATAAATGGTTAGAATTAGAACAAATAGGCGGTGTAAATTTTGTCACATAAGCAAGTAGTTAATAAGTGAAAATATAAAATTTTATTTTGATTTATCATTATTTTTAAATTTAATTTTATAATATAATCTCCTAATAATTAAAATTTATTTTAATTTAATTATCTTAATTAAAATTTACACTAAATACATATTACATAATAAAAAAGAAAAGTATATCATTGTCTCCTTTCAAATTGTGCCTATTTGTAAACAACCACTATGAACTATAAATTATTATTATTATTTTAAAAATTATGAAATAGATAAAAATAGAATAAAAAGAAATTAACATGAAAGATTATGATTGAGAACAAATAGGAGGTAAAAATCATGTCACATCACTCTTCTTTTATTAGCAAATTAACAAAGAGTAGATGAAAGAATTTATTGTAATAATTAATATATTTTATGGATTAAATAAAAGATTTTATATGATGACATTTACAAATAGGCCAAAGTTTACAAATGGGCCAAAAAGAAAATAAATATTGAAGTAATTCCCATAAGATGATTTTATGAAGAGGTAGATCTCTTTAAAAGATTGATTTTTTATTGGTGGAATTGATTTTTTAATTAATTCTATTAATTTTATTTTTAATTAATAAATAAAAATGTGACTTTAAAATATATCTTATGATAAAAAATGTTTTAATTCACAATAAGTGACTCAAATGTAAGCTAGTTTAAAATATCAAGGGTAAGTTTGTCATGTGCATCCCTACTCAATTTGAACTTATTCATAACGTGTTTAGTTTAACTTTTAAAAATTCTTAAATTATAATTTAAGTAAAAGCTTCTCCGTTAATTATTTTGCTCAAATCATAATTTTCAAGTTATAAAAACTAAACTAAACATGCGGTCATCTGAGGCCTAGAAACAACTCAGGCCTCAAACAAAGACAAAGCCTATCTAGCTAATCTGCGGCCAACTATGTTGCTTCGCTTGATCTTGGAGTGAAAATAAAAGAAATAGATCCAATTCCAAACTTACTGCACAAGACCCCAATATCATCTAGAAATCGAATCCTAACTCAGTTCACTCACCGTCAGAGACATCTTTTGTAAGCACTATGCAGCATGCTCACTTATCTAACATGTGATTTCTTATGTCCGGACCCAAAAAGCCCAAACCCAGTGGGTCAGGGTCAGGAACAGAAACATCTACCAGCAAGGCCAGAGACTCGTAGTCCTAGCTAAAGACCAAGTGTTACTGTGGAGTTGCTACTTGCTAGCCATAGTTCTGCAATCTGAGAGGGAAAATGACAGTTTCATCGTCTCTTACCTCAACACCCAAAACCCCAACAATCGCTGCAACACATACATTATTCCTTGATTCCCAAATCACCCAATCCAAAACCCATGTCAGATTCAACCTCATTACCAAACCTTCCCCTCTACGCGTCTTCCTTCCCACGCGCAAACCCATACCCCATCGCCACCCCACCACATTCCAATGTCTCTTCACGGGCATCGTCGAAGAAATGGGCACAATCAAGCAACTGGGTGTTTCCCACGATGGCGGTTTCGACATGAAAATCGGTGCAAAAACCGTCCTTGAAGGCGTGCACCTCGGTGACAGCATCGCCGTCAACGGCACGTGCCTCACGGTAACCGAATTCGATGCCAAAGTTTCAGACTTTACGGTTGGTTTGTCCCCAGAGACGCTGAGGAAGACCTCTCTGATGGAGCTGGAACCTGGGTCGCTCGTCAATTTGGAAAGGGCTGTCACACCCACGAGCCGAATGGGTGGGCATTTTGTTCAGGGACACGTGGATGGGACTGGGGAGATTGTTTCTGCGGTTCCTGAAGGGGATTCTTTGTGGGTAAAAGTGAAGGCTGCGAAGGAGTTGCTGAAATATGTGGTGCCTAAAGGGTTTATAGCTGTTGATGGGACTAGTTTGACTGTAGTGGACGTGTTTGATGATGAAGGGTGTTTTAATTTCATGTTGGTGGCTTACACCCAGCAGAAGGTGGTGATTCCTTTGAAGAATGTTGGGCAGAAGGTGAATTTGGAGGTGGATATTCTTGGCAAGTATGTGGAGAGACTTCTTAGTAGTGGTTTTGTTGACTCGATTAGAAATTCTTGATACACTTATTAAGGTATGCAACTATGGTTTCGATTTTTGTTATGGGCTTGTACCTTGTGGTGGATTATCTTAGTTTCCTTATTGAAAATGAAAAGCAAATTTTTTGGATATATTGGTGGGTTTTGTATGTTGTTCTGCCAATATGAGATGCTAAGAGATATTTGCAGTAGTTCTTCTGGAAGGAAATGAAATTATCTTGTTCTTCGTCATGTAATTAGCTTGGCTTTAACTGGTCCTTGGGTGGCTAACTGGCTAAGTTAGGAACTCATAGACATGTATCAAACTGGAATTAAATGTCGCCTAATATTCGTGTTAATTATGGAATTGTGTCGGAGTCAGTGTGTAAAGACGACAGTGTCTTGAACTTATGGTGTGTTTCTATATTCTTATGATCTTATCTGTTTGTTTGTCTGATAAACATTGTAAAACTGATTCCAGAATGAGTTTAATGGTTATACAAGCTTAAGTAGTATTGTGGTAGAGGGTGAATATACATAAAGTGACTTTGTACACAAACTTTAAAAGGATGAGCTTATGCTTGACTTATTATAAACTATAGTTGGAGGATCTCAAGTCCAGCTTGAATTAATATATGATTTATGAGTATTGTTTCTGTTTTTCATCTTTGTGACTCATTTTTTCTAAAATTTTAACCAGCACTAGTCACTACAATGTCTTGCACACTGTTATAGATGCCACGTGTGGAACATCCATAAGGTTCAAAGATACTACTTGTTCTGTTGAAGATTATAGTAATCTGTGATTTCTGAGATTACTTTGCGCTTGAAGAGACTGATTGCCTAATACCTTGGTATTGTAAGGTTCAAAGACTATGGTCTTTGCATGTGACTTTACTGTACACTGTGGTGGATTATCTCACTTTGCTCTTTGAAACGATAAAATTGCTGATACAATTGTGGACTTTTTGTATTAATTATTGATTATGAGATGCTGAGATATGCACAAGTTATTTGTGGGGAAGCTTCAACTTCTATTGTTATTTGTTATCATGTTCTTGTATATTTTTCTTGGCAGGTACTTGCCCTTATGTTGGTAAGAGCTTTTAGGCTAGCATAAAATTGGACGCTGTGTAAAATTTGTGGTAATTATTGAATTAAGGCAGTGTATAAAGACTTTAGTCTCTTGAAGTGCACTGTGTTTCTGTGCACATATATTATGTGTGTGTAATAAATTTTGTAGAATAATTGATCCAGGAATGAACAGAATGGTTATACTTATACAGGCCTGACTACTAAAGAGTGAATATATATTGACTGACTTACAAGTTACAACATCTATTAGCAACTATAATTGGTGAGTCTCAAGTACAGAAAACAATAAGTAGCTTGAATTGATATGTGATTGTGAATATTGATTCTGCTTAATCTTTTTGCTACATTATCCAAAAATTGTAAATAGCACTGCAGATGTCTTGCCATGCACTGCTGTAGATGCTACAGGTGAAATATCTATGAGACTGAAAAATAATAATACTTGATCTGTTGGCGATTATTGGAATCTGTGATCAGTGAGATAACTTTCATCTTGATGAGTTTTTTTTTTTTTAATTGATTTTTATTTTGATATTATAAAAGCTGCTAGAAGAACTCTCAGAATTGGGTGACAAACTTACCCTGAGACGATGACATTCCACCTTGTTTTTTTATTTGAACCCTTCTCCTATGCTAGGTTCTGATCACGCTTGTTTTGAGAGGTTTCAAGCGAGCAAGCATTGGAAGTAGGTTTCTCATATACTTTCTTCCTTCCTACTGAAAAACTGTGCAATCCTGCTCTAGGCCAGCAAATTTCTGATAAATTGCGGTGACATTACATGGTGCCCTGGGATATTGTGTTTTCCTTTTATTTATGTTGTAAACAAACTTTTCTTCTCCTATTGACTGTCGCTTGGGTTGGAGATTTTGCAACCCAGAAGGTAGTTTTCCTTGAAGCTTCTTTTTCAATATGTTTACAGGCACCATACTCTTCACATAATGTTATGTTTTGGTAGACACACTCAAGTCCTAGTAGCCTAAAGTTGTTTTCACAGCTTCAGCAAAAACAAGTTTGAACTGGCTTCAATTCAATTCTGTGCACTTCAGAGTTACATCTATATATTCTACGTGTGCTGATAATCATTAAGACATTTACCATGTTGATGTAGACAGATCTTTTTGCATTTCTGAACTCTAGCACTGATAGTCATTAGACATTCATCATGGAGTAGGCAGATCTTGTCTATTTTGTCAATGTGATATTTCCATTAAAAAAGACCTTTATCTAAATGGATTTTCTGAAATTTTGATTTTTGATAAAGCACACCCGTGTCTTTCGATCCATCTCACTTTAGTGGGATAAGGCTCCATTATTGTTGTTGTACTGTATTCTGCAATCTCATAGGAGGACTTTCCTACTTTTAAGCCTCCTCGCCTGCAAATGTCAAACTTGCACTCTATTTTTTACATTCATTAATGATGATATATCTTCCAGAGACCATAGGGAAAATAGTGTACCGTCATGCAGTTGTAGATGTATTGGGAGTTAAAAGTCGAAAGAAATATTCCCCATGTGCGCAATGCTATAATATCCAGTTTGGTTGGAGGCAATGGAATGGGATGGAAAGGGAATGGGGATGGGAATGAGTCATTCCCATGTGTAGTTATGTGGCTGGTAAGGAAATAGGTATTCAATCATAAAAGTGAAGGAATCTACATTATATTTCATGTAAATAATTTGATTTCACTTAAAAAAAATCATAAATTAATTTTCTATTTTATTTTTCTACCAATTTTAACATACTAAATATTAGAATGGAATGGAGTAGTCATTCTTTCTCACATCTTACCTGGCACAGCCATCCTCCTTAAAACTCTGTCAAATGGTAGTTGGTTGTAGCTAAAGGGGAAGGCTTACCCAACGACCCTGTTACAAGATCAAAATATTTTCAATTTAACCATGTAATCAATTACTCACCCATTCTTCGGCTTCCATTATTAGTAAATGTCAAACAAAAGGCCCAATTGTGAATGAATGTTGAATAATTGGCACTTTTTGTGTTGGGATTCAAAATCCTTGGGATATTGTTTTGTGCCGACGAAGACAACTCCATGTTTGTCGTGTTATTATGTACCTCGGTGCCTTCTGTCTTCTGATGAAATGAAAGTTTATGGTCCCCTTGGCTTTATGCCCCACCCTGTTCGGCCTAGCTAGCTGGGTCTGCAAAATCTGCAAAGCAAGCATGTGGTACAATTAATTTTTATTTTTATTTTTTTGGTTCTTTCTTTCTTTGGTTTGTGAAACATAGTTGTGTTTTGTTGGGAGAAAGTTTTGCTGGTGCATTCAGGTCATGGTTGAAGGGGACCTCCGGAATAGATGATCTTGCCCTTATGTGCAACACCCACCTTAGTTTTCCTATTTCTGATAGCATGGATTGCTCCGAGTAAGGAAATTAATCCAAAGCAGAAAATGGCCTCATCAAATCGTAGAAAGTTTCTTCGCCGCAATCATCTAATAATATTCTCTTAGTTGAAAAAAATGAAGGAAAATGTATACATATATGATTGACCAATTGGTGAATCTTCCATTTTTTGCAGGGTTAATTAGTTAAGACAATATGATGATCATGTGCGAGGCAGTCACAACATTGGGAAAATTCTTACTTCTTTCCGAAGGAAGTATTTTTTCTTCCACGATAATTATCACTATTTGATTATCAATGAGACTCACACGGTCAATGTGATTCACATAAAATTAATACTAGTAATTTAAATAAAAAAAAAAGGAATTTTTTTACACCGAATGTAAGGAAGAATGTCTCAGCAGCATTGAAAGTGGATGCACCACTAGCTGTAAAAGTCAATAAACGTTTTGGGGTTGCTGGGAAAATGAAAATTTGTAACATATATAACTACCGTCAAATAGGTCATCAAATCCAATTTGGATTTGGTCAGGCTGAATATATTTTTTTCTTGTGCAAATTAGATATTCTCTTAATTGAAAAACAAGAAATTAATTAAAAATCAAACTCAAAATAAGATAAGTGATCGAAGTCCTCCACAAATAACGCAAGTTGATTTTGAAATAATAATATTTGTGTTTTTTTGCTATATGTGGCTAAGGTTAATTCATTCAAAAAGGCAACCAAAAAGCCGGGGGGGGGGGTGGCTCAATTTTTTTTAGCTGAATTCTTAATGTTTTAAAAAAGTATAATTTATATGCTGAAGAAAAGAGAGAATAATTAACAGACTTAAAATAGTGGTTGACAAACAAGCGTGAATGACACGTCGCAGACACCTGGCTGTTTACTGATCATTTACGTCAGAGATAACCATTAACCACAGCCTGAAGAACGACAACAAATCAGTCTTAAACTTTAAAGGGTATCTATCATGTTTCATGCACAATAAGAAAAGAAAATGGAAGTACAGCCACCACATGACAAAAATGCCCTTAAAGTAACCTAATTCTTGTGCTGAGATTGCGTATGCTACTTTCTTGATCTTGACTTGGAAATGAACTTTACGCAGAGAATATCGCCCTTTTGGGTGCTAAACGACTGCGTTAGCACTTTCTTCACACCTTACTTAAAAGGCTTAATCGTAATTAAATATTAAATAATTATGACCAATTTAAATAATCATTTTAAGTGATTATTTAATTTTTAATTTTAGTTAATGTGTTAAATTAATTTTTAAGTGTAAGTTTCCTACTTTCAATTTTCAAGTCGTTTCTTTATATTTTAACCGTATGCTGTAGGGTACTTTCACGCATGCGTGGCTTCACTGGCTTCTAATTGAACGTTATATGCCTTCCTTGGCTCCAAAAATCAATGAATTTTATATTATCTCCACGCAAGCAATGACAACGGAGATTTCCAAATGACTGAATCATTTTTCTATCCATGACAAACGATTAATAGAGAGATGCACAAATAATTTATTTATTTGGTTGATCATTTGTATGAATGGTTCTAAGATACTCACTGTTATATTTACGATGATTTACAACGAACATAACACCGGTTTTTATTTATTTATATATTTACACATTATTCTGTTTTAACATCATTTTCAACAATTAAGTTTTAAAAAAATCATATCTGAGTAGGACGATATTTTTATAGGCTTAAAAAATTAGAGTAAAGCTGACCTGTTTTACCTTTCTAATTCTACTGCAAGATATACTCATTTGTAAATTTTATGTAAAAACTAATATCATTTTCATATATAAAATTTGGAGTAAATGTCTATTTTATCATCCAAAGATTTAAGTGTATCAGATTTACCATTTATTAATAAACATATCTAAAATAATCATTTAATATTAATATCAAATTAATCTTTTAAAAAATGAAAGAAATATGATGTCATTATTCTCTGTATGAAAAAATTGATGGTTAACAAATTCTCTCAATAATATTTTAATTATTTAAAATAAAAAAAATAAAAACATTTAATATATTAAAAATAATATATGATAAATTAAAAGAGAATTATTCAAAAATTTATTAGCAATTTGGCAAGGGTAGGACAGATTTACTTGATTGAGCCTTGAGGTTAATATGGTAAATCAAAGTGATGTGATAGGGTTTTCCCAACATGTGCTTTCCATTACCACTCCGCCACTCCACCTAGGCACCAGCTACGGCCGTACTGAAAAATTAATTTGTGACAAGTGACAGACAAGGGTGATGCTTCGTTGGTTTCATCAACGTCCACACACGTGTCGCTTCCTAATTCATTGGTTCTTGAAAAAATCAGCCAATCAGGACTACCTTTCAAATAATTTCATCTCGAAAATATCAACGTCCACGAGCCTCCCAAACCCTCCAAATTATTGTATCCCTTTTACCAAATTACCCATCCACCCCCACCAAGCATTCAGATTCTATTATTTTTTTTACAACTTAACAGCTTTGTTCTTCTTGTATTTCCTTATTAATTCTACATTAATCTCATTTCACCTTTAAAAGTTTATCAAAAGTTATTAAAATAAGATCCGCTTACCAATATTGAAGAAATGCATATAATAATAAGGATATTACTATTTTAATATTTAAATAAATAACAAACGTATAAGATTATTTAACTATACGTAAAATTTATGTAAACAAAATTTTAATATGATATTATATAAATATAAAGATAATCAAATCTGTAAAAGTTTCAATAGACACTTTAAATGATTAAATATAAATTGTAGAAGTCATTTTTTGATTGACTAAAATTAAACAAATAATTGGTACAACTCAAAAATTTCATTTTACTAAAATAAATTAATAATTTATTTATAAATTTAATTTTCTTGCAATAATTTCAAAATTATTGTCCAAGAGGATAAACAAAAAAAAAAACATAATATGAAAAATTTTCAACTTAAATAAAAAAATGTCCTTTTTCTCTAGTACATTTTTGTATATTTGTAATTTAATTACATTTGATATCCCGCTACAAAATTAGTTCCTCAATCATAAGAATTTTCACTGTTAGTAAATTAATAAAAATAATAAGAGACATTTTATGATAAAAAAGAGAAATAAAATATATTTTTAAATAAATAATAAAAAATTAAATATTTATTTTAATTCTTTAAAAATATAAGTATTATTAATTTAGTTATTTAATAATTTTTTATATTAAATTAATATTTTTAAATAATTAATATAATATAAAAAATATTATTAAATAATTAATTTAATATTAAAAATTATTTTAATATATTTATTATTAAAAATTTATTTAATAATACATATATTTTTAAAAGATGAAAATAAAATAAAAATAAATGAGAGCATGGGGAATATTGGTGAGAGTAGAGGATAGTTTCGGTAGGTAACTAAACTCAGCTTTTGTTGGGGGAAAATGGGGGAATTTAGAGGGCAAAAACGTAATTTCAATGAAGCAAAACAAGGTATAGTTGCCGCGTAATTATTCAGTTATTACTTATTACCCCCACAAACCGTCCCTTTTCTTTCTCTCAAGCCCCTCCCTATATATATGCCGTCAAACCCACCCAAATTCCCCAAACGCGCTCGCCAATTTTCTCTCTCTTTCTCTCCGATTTTCCTGCGAGAAAAAAAAATAGAGAGAAAGAAATCATCTAGATTCTCGACAGCCAAACAAACACTCTTTGGAATCGCAACTTCATCTTTCTCAGAAAAAGATGAAGAAATCTGGCCTCCTTGCAGCCTCCGTCGCCGCCGCATCGGCGACCGCCGTCTCCGTTTCATCATCCACGCAGGTTTTTCATCAGGTATTTGCTTCAAACCCAATCTCTAAAAAAATTCACCTTGTTTTGGTTCAGATTCGGTTTCAAACCATGGGGATCTGAGATTTATTACCTGAAAGTTCCTCTTTGTCTGATTTTCTGACATCTTTTTCGACTCTGCATCAAATTTTTCGCTGGATGCGGATTGATGTGCGTATTTTGATTTTGCAGGACGTTGTGGCTCAGGGATGCCGCGGGGACTCTTCAGCGGCGAGTTCGTCTTCCGCGGAGAAATTCGCGCCGAGATTCGATGGGTTGCGGTTCATTGAAACGCTGATAACTGCTCACAGATGAAAGTTTGTCACCGAAACTAGGCTTCAGAGCCTCTTGCACTTCTCTTGTGCTTTTTTCTTTTTTTACTATGGGAAAGATTTCAACTTTTTTTTTTTTTTAAATGTTCTTTCTGAGGGTTAATTAGGATGAGAAATAGAGAGATTTTTTTTTTGTAATAGTACGGGATTATTGTGATGGTTTTTTGGGTACTTTTTCAGTTTTTTGAACTGAGCTCTAACTCCTCCTATCTAATTTCCAAAGGAAATAAGAAAAAATAAAAAAGGTTTTATGGTTTTTTTATTTCTTGTTTATGTTTTTTGTATTTTGTAATTTTCTTATTTTTCGCTAGTGTGTTTGGTTCGTTCTTGATTTGAGGGAAAGCATGTTGGAGGCGTGTGGGCAGTTGCAGGTTTTTACCCAAAAAAAATGTGGGGATTGTTTAAACGTTGGTGGCCACATGTAGGCCTAAAGGGAGTGCATGTTGTTTACACCTGTTTTGGAATGTAAGAATAGGTCGTGTGTCTATTTTACAGCAATATCAATTTTAAAAAAATTAATTTTATGTGCTAAACCAAAGAAAAATATAAGGGACAATGTGAAAGAAGAATAATTACATAAAGTAGAAAGAAAATCGAGTTCGATGAGTTGCGATTTTATTGAAGGTGATTGATGGAGAAATCATATCATGATTTTATAATTTGCATACTAATACATCTGAGATTCCCGGGTAAACGAGTGATTAAGTGTGTATTTAGAGTAAATTTTGTAAATTTAATTTTGAATAATTTTGATTTTGTAAATTTAATTTTAATTAAAAGTGAGATTAAATAAAATAATTTATATTTAGACATTTTTATTTGAAAAAATTTAATTTTAATTTATTGTGTAAAATTTTTTTACACTGTTATTTTATAATGTATTATCAAATTATTAAAAAAAATTTATTATCATAATAATTATTTTAAAAGTCTAAACTTTTAATTTTGTTAAATAAATGTTATTTGAATAATATTTAATAAAAAATATTTTTAAATGTGTAATTATTAAAAAGAATGAGTTATGTTAAATGTAATTATTAATAAATTGATGTTAAAAAAATTAATTATAAAATAAATTTGTTAAAAAGTTAAATTTATTTAAAGTATTATAAAATAAAATTACTTGATTATAATAAAAAAATATTGATTCTGTCTAAATCAAGTTTAAAATAAAAATCCCGTTAAAATTTCGTAAAAACAGTGGTTTGGAATAGGTAAATGCCGACCTAAACATATGAGTTAGAT
Organism: Styphnolobium japonicum; assembly: GCA_023212625.1. Taxonomy (NCBI): domain Eukaryota; kingdom Viridiplantae; phylum Streptophyta; class Magnoliopsida; order Fabales; family Fabaceae; genus Styphnolobium; species Styphnolobium japonicum. The sequence goes on from JALBWW010000008.1 coordinate 20,878,277, forward strand.
TACTCCTACTAAAAAACGTAGCTTTTACCAAAAAAAAAATTGGGTATTGCTTGTGCATGAGATTGTGTAATTTGCAAGTTTATAGGGCCACGTTCTTCCTATGGCTGCAATGGTATATCCCTCGTGGGGTAGATCGAATATTCTCTCGCTTAAAATGTGCAACTTGTGATTGTGAGTTGTGATTGAACAATCTGATAGTTTTAGTCACCGTGCGTGTTAGACAAGTGGCCTACCTGCCTTTTACCATTTGTTTGAGTGTGTGATTATTAAAAACGAGAATCCAGGTACACCTATGAATCCGATTAAAAACCCAATGGTCTCGCAGTATCTCTGTTATTTTGCATCCTTTCATCAAAAGGATTTTGCATTATTACTGTTGTACTAACTTCCATATGCAATATGAGCGTTTAAATAAGGAAACTTAGTTGATGCTGGCTTTAGGTAGGCAAAAATTAAGGTGAAAATTAAAGAAAAGTATAAAAATAAAGAAAGAAACGTTATGACTTTCACTAATTGTTATTTGGTATATGATAGAAAATTAATTTCGACACACTTTAATTAATACTATATAAGTACCCAAAATACGTTACAACAAAATCAACAATTGTATTAAGTTTAACATATTCATTAACTAAACTACTATCTTATGAATATTTTGTGATCAAATGCATTCTACTCATTTTCTTAACATACAAGGTTGTTGAGCAATAGTAGAAAAGAAGTTTGATCACAAAATATTTATGAGCAAGTTAACTAGTTTGTTAGACCTAACATTATTTTAGGATTAATTACAATTATTATTATTTTAAATACATGAGAATTTTATGTAAATTTCCATCCTATTCAAACAAGCATAATCTTAGTATAAACATAATCTTGACTCATCAATCATCATAGACCTCACAAGATTCAGCAATCAGTGCCGAGCCATTTGGTTGACGATAAGAATCCAAGGCCTCATCCTTTTCTGTTCAAGCACCTTCCTATAAGTGGGAATTAGGGATGGCAATTTGCCCTGACCCGACCCGTCCCGATCTGCCCCGACCCGTTCGGGTCGGGTAAGTCAACGGTTGACCGGGTATCGGGGCAGATTTGGGTTTTACCCGAATGCATTTTTTTTTCTGCATGGGGCTGGCCTGGGTATTGGTTGTCCGTCAGATTAACCGCCCCGAACCCGCCCCGAATATAATATAATATATTAAATATATAAATAATATTATATACCTCTTAATAAAAATTCAACCCTGATTTTTCCCCTCTCTCACAACTCAAACTCTCCCCTTTGCAGCAGCCAGCCGCACAAACCACCACCCTTGTGACCAGAGCATCTCCACCAAAGACGGGGCGGTGAGAGCTTCCGCTCCACCGTCAAGTCAGTCGCCATCACGATCTGTCGACAGATCGCCGTAGCGTGTCGCTGCTGGCCGGGAGAACCATAAACAAGGCGTCATTGCTTAATCTGGTGCCTTTGCTGTCGAAGCAAGACCAGAAACTTGTTGCTGCCTTTGTGTTTGTTGTTTCACGGGGAAGACAGGTTGGGGTGAATGTTAGGTTGTCAGTGTTACATTTGGGTGGCCTGAAAGCATTCAATTTCTCTCCAGGCAAGATTATAATTTTTCAGTTCCTTTTTTCTTTTCTTGAATTGTTATCAGATGGGAGGAAGTTTTGCATGAAAGCCTATGCTGCTGATTTGTTTTCTGCTTAATTTGTTCTCAGAAATTTTTGCTTGACTATATTATAGCTTTCTTTTTCTTTTTCATTTACTTGAAATGTTAGTTTCTTGAAGATTACATAGGAAACGTGAAAAGACTGTAAAATGTTATCATATACTTCAAGGGGAACAACTACAAAAAGGCATAATCTTAAGGTGTCTAGTGTCTACTTCATAATTTCATAATGAAAAATGTAATCTTACATTCTGTTTAGCAGAATTCAACATATTGCAAAAACTCCAGGGCAGCAAGACAGTAGAAGTGGATCTGGGCGTGAGATTTTAACTTCACCGCCTAAGCGGTGGAATCTCACCGCTTAAGCGGTGAGATGGCAGAGAAGATATAATTTTTATGTGATGCCACCGCCTAGGCGGTGGATTTGGGCGCCTAGGCGGTGGCTTCCGCAGAAGACCAAATTGTGCGAGAGCAGAGCGCCTAAGCGCTAGATTCCACCGCCTAGGCGGTGGCATGGCAGTGATGAAATGTCTTGAGCGCTCAAGCGCTGGTTTCTACCGCTTAAGCGGTGGATGTCCAGAGAGGAATTCTCAATCTTGGTACTTCATTTTCTTCCCCATGCTAACTTCCTTTATTCCAAACATAAGAATTAAAAAGATGCAAAGTAAAAATTAGACTTCTAAACAAGAAAACAAAACAAAATACTAAACAATGATGTAAATGAAAACACACAAAATTAAACTTAAAAACAATGGGAAAAACTCAATCAAAGGTTCCTGATTTCACTGTATGCAACCATTAAATGTTTTCCACATGTCATTTAGTGCTAAATAAAGTAGTTTGCTTGATTATTGGGAACTTAAAAAAGATGAGGTGTCAAAGAATGTAATAATTTAGTAAAGATGATAATTGAAACAAAGGTGGGCTCATGCCAAATATTGGGAAAAACAAGTAAATGACGATATTCGTATATAGGTAGTGAGTTGTTTTAATTGAAGATAAAATGGGGGATAATTTACCTATGATGGTTTGGGCATTTATAACACACTGACACAGTGTTGCAAAATAAAAGGTTAAGAAAATTAAAACAAATGCTTTAGCTTTTCATCTTTGTGTTTATTTTTTATTTGATGTGCAGGTTGGTGCTTCACCAATTTGAATTTGACAAATTTCTACCATTGTTAAATGGCTGCGGAAGGTAGTTCTCAAAAATCCTCATCAACTAGAGGTGGTAGCAATGATCCAAGTATTACAGGCATAATTGCAAGGGACAGTTGTGACACTTCTACACCACCAACACAAGTGAGTGAATCAAGAGGAGAAACACAAGAAGAAGAAGAATATGTGGAAGAAGAAAGCTCAAAACTAAGAAGTTGTATGGCAAAGATTTCAATAGGCTTCAAGTTAATGGAGAATGGAAAGCAAAATGTCATTATTGCTTTAAATTGCTAGGAGGAAATACAAGGAATGGAACTAAGCATTTGCATTGTCACTTGCAAAGATGTAAAAGAAAAGGAGTGACGGTTTATGACAAACAATTCTTACCAACAACTTATCCAAAGGGAATGGAAAAGAGTTAAAAGTTGGCATGTTTGACCAAGAAAACTCAAGGACAGAACTTGCCAAAATGATCATCATGCATGAATATCCTCTTAATATGGTTGAACACCTAGGATTTCGAAGGTTTGCAAATTCTCTCCAACCTTTATTCAAGGTGCCATCTCGCAACACCATCAAAAGTGACATCTTGAAGATTTATGATTTTGAAAAAGTGAAGACAATGAAATTGTTGGAGAAAAATGAAGGCAAAGTTGCAATAACAACTGACATGTGGACTTCCAACCAAAAGAGGGGATTCATGGCCATCACATCCCATTTTATTGATAGCTCTTGGACATTACAAAGTCGAATATTGAGGTACATTTCTTCATTTTATATACTAATATTTTATAAATTTGACTTAATCTATGTTGTTAGTGAGCATAGAGTTACACTACATTAATGATTCTTTGTTTTTATTATCCTGTAGGTTTGTTTATGTTCCTTGCCCCCACACAAGTGATGTGTTATGTGAAGCATTATTAGATTGTTTGTTGGATTGGAATGTCGATACAAAATTGTCTACAATCACTTTAGATAATTGCTCTACTAATGATGCTTTGGTTGACTTATTGTTAGGCAAGTTGCAACTTGAGAAACTAATATGTTCGGGTCGTTTGTTTCATATGCGTTGTTGTGCACATATTTTAAATTTAATTGTGAAAGATGGGTTGGATGTGATTAAGGGAGGGATTGAAAAAATTCGTGATAGTGTGGTGTATTGGAGTGCAACACCTAAAAGAGAAGAAAAGTTTGAAGAGACAACTAAACAATTGCGTATTCCTTTTACCAAAAAACTTGTTTTTGATTGTCCAACAAGATGGAATTCAACATACTTAATGCTTGAAGTTGCCATAATGTATAAAGATGTTTTTATTCGTTTGAAACAACGTGACTCCAAGTATAAGACCTTGCCTACTGAAAGTGAATGGGAATTTGCAAGAGAAGTATGCAACCGATTGAAAGTTTTTTTCAATGTCACAGAGTTATTTTCAGGAACCATATATCCCACAGCCAATTTGTATTTTCCTCAAATTTGTGAGGTTAAACTATCATTGAATGAATGGTTGGGATCTCCTATTGATGTGATAAGGAATATGGCATCATCTATGTTAGAAAAATTTGAAAAATATTGGAATGTGGTTCATGGCATAATGGGTGTTGCGGCTGTTTTGGATCCTAGATATAAGATGGCATTGCTTGAGTATTACTTCCCACAACTTTATGGGAATGATTCCTTAAATGAAGTTGATAAAATTCGTCAACTCTGTTATGATTTGGTTAGTGAGTACCAATTTAAGCTAAGTTCAACCGTAGGGGACGATGATTATTCGTTGAGACAATTAGACATTGCACAACCTGCAGAAGATAGATTAAATGGTTTCGATTTGTTTGTGAGGAAGAAGAAAAAGTCTAGAACTTCCTCTCTTAAAACAGAGTTGGATCATTACTTAGATGAAGAGGTTTTGCCACGAAATTCTGATTTTGATATTTTGCTTTGGTGGAAGTTAAATGGAGTTAAATATCCAACTCTCCAAGCAATTGCACTAGGACTTGTTAGCCATTCCAGGTGTCTACCGCTGCTTTCCTGAATCTGCTTTTAGTACAAGTGGTAGGTTGGTGAGCCCTCATCGTAATAGGCTACACCCAAAAACTATAGAAGCTTTAATGTGTGCTCAAAATTGGTTGTTGGCTATGGAAAGAAAAGGTAACATAACCCTACTTCTTTTTAATTTTTTATCCTACATTGGTATGTTTGCTTGTTTATTATATATTAATTTATTTGTAGATGAAGACGCATTGAGCAAAAATGACTATGCTACTATATATGATGACTTAGATACAGAAGATAGATCTTCAGGTATAATTTAAACATTTGATTTTTTCCTCTTAAACTTGATTATTTTGAGAGTTAAATAATTTATTTCCTTTATCAATAAATGCAGATGCTATTCATGGTGACATTCGTGCTTCATTATTGGTTCAACCAAATTAGGGATGGATATTGATTGTTGATTTTTCCTTTTATGAGATTTCTATTGTATTTGATTTCTTATAAGAATTTGTTTCTTTATGTTTTTGCATAATTTTGTTTGTTATTTTGGGGCTTTGTTTCTTAATGAATATTATGATGTATTAAGAATAACTATGATGTAATAATCTTAAGTCTTTGTGCTAAATTAAACTTGTCATAAACGGGGCGGGGCGAGGCGGGGCGGGGACGGGGAATAGAAATACCCACGGGTTCGGGTATGGGGAATTTTTTTAATCCCCAACGGGGAACGGGGCAGGGAACGGGCCAGAATGTAAGTAAACGGGGCGGGGACGGGTAGTGAAAAATCCGCCCCGATCCGCCCCATTGCCATCCCTAGTGGGAATTCTCCACTAGGAAAAAGCATAATAGAATTCTGGAACAACCAGACGAGTATACAGGCATTCACCACTAGCCTTTAGACCAAGTACACAGCTTGACCATTTCCATGCACTGTGGGATCAAATCCCCCACAAGACATGATCCGTGAAGGCACCGAAAATTGATGTTTGGAAAACTTTCTGCCTTCAACTTTCCAGGCGATGGCGATGTTGGGCTATAATTTTGTGTGTCTTTTGGTGAGGGAATTTCCTAAATCCCCTTCCATGTTTTTTGCTATTTACAGCCTTTTTTTAATCTCTATTATTATTGATGCTTTGGGTGCTTCTGTCCAATTAGCATAAAACATATGACTTAACAAGCATACGATGGGAATGCGATGACGCTTCCAATTCCCCCAAGGATGATGTCTACTGTAGACTTTACATAAAGGTTGGGATCATACACAAAAATTTCATGGCAGGTGAAACTTCCTTACAGAATCAAACAAACAAGTCGGTGAGGTTTGGACGAAGTCAAATTAGAAAACTGGTTGGATATAAGGTCGATTCAGCTGATAAGATTAAACGTAGTTAATTCAAAAGTCATGATTTTGATTTAAACTTTAGGCTTGTCACATACCCTTATCTTTAAATGTGACAATCTTTCTTTTTCCCATAGCTTTCATTAACCCAAAATAAAAATAAAAATAAAAATATAATAGACAAAGGTCTCTCAATTGCAAAATTTTATCATCTTGGAAACAAATGGCCACGTGAAGCAAGTACACGTGATGATGGCATTGGTGGCTCAATAATTTGTTGTCCAAAACCTAGTTACGCCAATTAGTCAGCTCCATTAAGAAACAATGTGGTGCCTTTTTGAAGAACCAATCACAAGTTGGTTTGCCAATTGAATAATCAAGGGTCATTATTTATGTTTTAAACTTTGACTGAAAATCAACTGTTTAGAGACATTCCATCGTTCACAAGTTGGATACTTCAACTTACATATATCAGTTAACAGCTTTAAATTGATAAATTCTATTATAATGTGTACGTAAAAAGTAGAAAAAAAGTGCAAATAGTAATTATTAATAATAAAACTAAGAATAAATTTTTAATATTCATATTTTGTTATCTAAGCATATCGTTGATTTTTTATATTAATGATTATCACTCTATACTGGTATGAATTCATTGTGTAACCTACAGATTTCCATAGGAAAAAAAACAAGGAATGTTAGAGCCAATTAGTAGTCATATACAAATGGACATAGATGTAATATATTATATAATAGCTGCAATTATCTCTGTCAGGAGCCGAACATTTTGAATAATGTCAAACCCCAAGTCATCTGTCATCACCATGATTTACCGCTCGCCGGGTACCTCCCAACAATTTGTTTCTTCTTGTTGTTTCTTCTTTTTACTACTATTCAGTTTTTTCGCTCAATATATTATTTATTGAAATTTGTTAATGAGTGCTTTAAGGCACTGTTTAAGAAATAGAGATGGAAAATATTAAATATAAAACTAGAACATTTAATATTTTAAAAACTTAAAAAAATTTAATATTTTTTTCTTTACATAATTCAAAAAATTATTAAAAAATATTAAATATTTCTTAAATATTGTCCTACCACATTGGTTAAGAAAACCCAATATTCATTTAATTTGGCTGAGCTTTAGTCAATCATCGAATTAAATCTTCATACAACTTTCTTAGTTCATGGCTATCGTTTGGGACGAAATTTATTATGGTGTTTTGGTCAAATTAGAATACAAATACGAGTGAGATGAATATTTCATACTATGAAAATTCCAAGTGCCAACCCCAACATGTCTACACAAGTGCTTCATTAAATAGTTGATGTGTATAAGATTACGTAAGTTATATTATAAATGCACATATTTTTAAAAAAATATCTTTATATATGTCAATTATTAAATATAATGTCACGTGCCTTCTTAAAACTTTCTCTGTCAACCCCGCTCTTCTTTCAATTTGCATTCTTGAAGGTCCTGTATGCTATATCAGCAATTGACAAATCGTATCCCCACCTCAGATCATCATCATCACCTTCAAAAAGGGTGATGTTATTCATACACGAATCAATTGTTAATTCAATAATTTTGTCCCTAAAATTCATTGAGTCATTTGTAATTGTGGTATGATACTCACCATTAGAGTTTCAAAAAAAAGTTCCAGGAATGTTACAGAGGCTGCCATTCAAGCCGGCTAGAGGCCAGGCAAGAAAACACGGTTTGTAGCAATCAAGAAAAAGAAAAAACTGTAATAATATACTTTTCTGGGAAATCTTGATCAGAAAATATCAACTCCAGCATCACATGAAAGCTAGATCCTCACTCAAAATGCTTTGGAATGACAGTTCTAGAAATATTGATTCAATTAATACAAGAGGTTTTTCACATTTTCAGCCTTCAGAGCAAATGGAATAAGAAGCCCAGGAATCCAGCAGTGGTCATTAGCAATATAGAATGAGGAGCTGCCACAGGACCACTATTAGAAGGGTCAGAACTATTGGCTGGCTTTACTTGACTGCAGTCAAGACCTTCCTTCCCTTCTTTGCACTGATTAGCAAACAGGCCAGGGGGGTATTTCCCATAGATGTTTATATAGCTAAACATGACCGAAGCGCAATCAGTTGTCATGTCATTAATCTCATCGGCGTAAGGGCAAGCAAATTGCTTGAAAGCCTCACAGCAGACCTTGGGTGGGTATTGGGGTCCCTTGCATTGGCTTGTGAGGATTGTGTAGTTTTGGTTCTCAAAGTCAACACCGCAAGCTGCAGAATTTGGGATAGAAAAGTTTCACTAATTAACTCAATCATAAAAAGCCAGAGGAGAGGTTTGACACTGGAAAATGAAAAAGAAAATAAATAAACTATTTCACTTTTACATTCCCACTTTGAAAAAGAGTAAGGGATCACCAAATCAGTTTGCCTGACTAATAGGCTTAAAGTGCACATGTTATCTGTTATATCTGTTCTGATATTCACATTCTCTTAGTCAGGCCTCCTACTTGGATATCACATTATCACCCATATATAGTTTGTGCATCATATAAATAAAATATATAAGAAGCATGTACAAGTTAAACCAAATAAACGAGAGGACTTTTTTAGGAAAAGAAGAAAGATAAAAAGAGGAATGCTTTGATTGTCACCAGTACAAAATTCATATCAAAGTATGTAACCCTTTCAAGCCATTGATTATTTTTTCTGAGAAGAACCTAACGAGTTATCACACGCCTTTAGAGAAATAATCTCCTTATTCCTTAATCGAGAATTATAATGCACAAATTTGTTTCCACTTGGCAAGAACAATATAACCAGGTTCTAAAGAATCAGTTAGATTTCAGGTACTTTGGTACATTATGATTGTCCACATTTGAATTGAAACGAAACCCATTGAAGATGCATAGAAACCACAATTATTTCAGGGTACACCTATATAAGCTGAAACTAAAAGTTAAAAATAAAAAAAAGGTAGAGGAAGGCAGAAGGAAGTGTTACCTTTCTTAGCCTGTAGGAGGGAACGGCCAGTGGATACCCCAGACTCAAAAATGTCATCTGTCAACACAAATTCAACCACATTAAGCCAAAATATCCACCCATCATTGAAAGTGACATATTCCATGATTGAAAAAAATTGCAACTTTAAGGAAAAATACTGTACCAGAAAGGAATGGGGAAGCGGAGGCCAAGGTGGCTAGGAGGAAGAAATAGAGAATGGAAGAGAAGAAGGCATTTGAACCCATTTTCTCTTTCACTCTCACCCCTTTCTTTTTCTTTTTCTTTTTTCTTTTTCCTTTGATGGGTCTGCTTGTTGTCTTTTCTTTTCTTTTCTGGTTTGGAGAGAGAAAGAGAGAGGTGTAGAGGAGGAAGAGGGAGACATTGCAGGAATTGTGGTGGGAATGAAGCGTGTTGTCAGGCTGGCAAAGTTCCAATGGCTCTCCGCGCGTTCCCTTGGCTTTGGTAGTTATTGGTCAGGTTTTGTTGTTTCCTACACTTAGAAACAGTTATATCACTTATATTATATGCCATGTGCAGCAAATTAAAGGAGCAATGTCTTGCATCTGCATCATCACATTTAAATGCATGGTGGAGGGTAGGGCCTGTTTGGAAGCGTTTTTTTAAAAGTAGTTTTTTTATTTTCTAAAATAATAGAGAAAAAAACATGTTTGGGTCAATGGTTTTTATAATTGTTTTCAAAAATTATTTTATAAAAATTGTAACTCCCAAAACAAAAAACAGAGAACATCCATTAGGTGCTTTGAAAAATAATTTAAAGAAACACACGGAGAACACATGAGAAAAACTGTTTTCATTAATGGCAATTTTATAAATAAGTCATCTCATTTTTTTAATCCTCAAAACAATATATCCAAATAGATTTTCTGTTCTTTTATTCTTAAAAAATTATTTTCTGTTCTTTTAAAAATAATTTTGTAAAACAAGAACACTTCCAAACAAACTATTGTTTTCTTACATTTGAGTCAAGAGAGCTAGGCCCATCGATACACATTAACTGCTGCAACAAAATAACAAGCAAATTGTATTTATAAATAATTGAAGATTAATATATAAAATATTAATTTACAAAATGTAATTTTCCCATTTTTTGATGACCACACAACAATGTTAAAATAGAAATTATTTTGGGAATGATGAAATATGCAGTCATGATATGTAGATAAGAAAACTATCTACTACAAGTGAAGAAATTCTTAAGTAGATATTCTGTATACAAATAACTTAATATATCATATTTACCTTGGATTTTTTTTATTTTTATGAAAAAGTATGTAACTTCTTTACAATCTGTCTACCTGCTCATTCAGAGGGCCAACCATTTCAGCCCAAAATAATATTTGAAACTTGAATTAAATATTTTTTAATACATTTTTATTTTACCATCATCAGTTATTTTTCAGAGAAAGTCTAGGCACTGATTTACATTCAATCCAGGATGTTAAACTATATATAAATATAAATATATACAATTTTTTTGGTACATAAATATATACAATTAATAATATAGAAAAGGGTGTGCAAGAGTTGTAAGAAAAAAATATGTGATTAACATTACTTTTTTCCCATACTATAGTTTTTCATAATTAACATATACATTAACATATACATAATATAACATATCATATCTCTAGAAAGAAAGAATACACCTTTACTTTAATCTGAAATAGTTGCTTTGCTCCCATCAATCTCACTCCTCCCCCCAAACGAAGAAACTCCTAAAGTAGTGCACCTTAAGATGAAGTAGACAATCAAAGAAAACGATGAGACACTCCAAAAATGAAAGTGTGAAGAAAGAGAGATCATGAAAGTGCTTTTTCCAAGTCTGGATACATTTAATGGGTTACTGAATTACATTAGTAGTAAGTACTATCCAAATGTTGTAAATGTAAGGAAGAATCTATAAGAGATTCTTGGACTGAAATTGAAGATTTGAAACCTATATCAGAATTTGATGTGGAGAATTGGAAAATTCCTGTCATACATAACCACAGCCACCATTGCCATAATGTCCTTTCGTTCTTCCTATATACAGGGTTGACAATTTCCTCTTCAAAAAATGCAAGAGGGCTCACTGTATAAGTTGGCAGAACAAACTCAGTTAGATCTCTAACGGATGTTATTGGTATGCCTCACTTTCCGCGTTATGGACCTTCCCATGCGAAGACGCCGAGCTGTGAGGGCTTCTAACAGGACTTCCAAAGCATGTTCTACTGCTTCAACCTGTTTATCCAATCCAATGGAGCTAAACTGTGGAAGAAGTTGGAGCTCTGAGAGCAGGCCAAGAGCTGCTGCTGCTGTACAGGTACGATCCCAGGATGGTTGGGGCCTGCCCTTGAAATACCATAGATGGCCATGGATTACATTAAACACAGAAGCGCTATAGCAAAGATAGGAAAGCAAGAAGGGGAAAAAGCGGCCACAGAAATCCGGCAGCGAAGGCATCATTTAATTTCACTTTCTCACCTAAGTTTATGCATGGCAGAAGCACCAGGAGATAGGGATATACAAGGAAGGTCCTCATCTCCCCAAACTGACTTTGCTTGATCCTGTTGAAAATAAAAATCCACAGCAGTAAGTTACAAATTAGCATAAAAGAAACAATTTTTTTATTAGGTGTTTCAGCTTAAATTAATTCATTCCATTCACTTGAAAAACTTGAATGCTATATCTTTGGGATGGTCTGATGGAGCTGTCATATAATATTGAAACCAATGCTCCATCCATAGCCCTTCAACAATATTATGTATTTATGTTTTACTCTTTATGACTGTCTCCCAGATAAAGATCTCTCCGCGGGAAGTGTCAGTGTATTGAAACTATAAGAAAACTTAGCCTTTGGTGGAATTTCATATTATGTTTTTAATGCTGTACAGTCAGCCATTCTCATCCTAAGGTACACAAGAATGATAAAACAATGTATTAGATAACATCATCTTCTTCTATGCCAAAATCACATTTAAAAAATAAATGGCATTACAAAATTGTTGCACTAGGTGATATTTTACTAGCTTCACAAATTCTAATGCCACAACAGCTGCATTTCTCTCAGCAAAAGCATAAGTATCTGATCATAACCAGAGATCTGAGGCAGCTTCTGTCCAACTGTATAATTGAAAGTTGAACTCTTCCATTTTCTTCTGCCTTCCTTTCAATGGAAAACTTGAAATTGTAACAGAAAACTTATAAAAAGCACTTTAACTAAGCCTACATTAGGACTACATCATGGGCAGTGTGTTGGGTAAGTCTGTAGGATTATAATCTCTATTACTGTAGAAAGGGGATTCCCCTACATGGTATCCATTTTTTTCTTTTCCTAAAATCCCAGTTTTATTTTTACTATTATTGGAAGGGGAGGAGAAAATTATCATTTCAACTTAATGGCATAGGTCAAACTCTTATAACCCATATCACAATGGTATGCAACTCCTTTTATACAAATTACAATTCTCTCGTCAGTTTTCATTTAGCTTTTAAAGTTTATAAAGAGAGAAAATTGCTAGGACTACTTGTTATATAATATATTTTTTTCTCTTTGACACACATCACAGATGCCCATCATTAATCATTACTAAAAGGATAGAGAAGATATTGTACTTGCATATGGTTCAAGTGGGCTGCTCTAACTCTTTCTTTTCCCTTAAAAGAAATCTGGTCAACTACCAACTTACATTTGGTAGTCTTTTTGCAAATACTAAAACATACAGTAGAATAAGATTGTATCCTACCTTAGCACCTATAAGTACAGAATAGGATAAGTTTATCCTACCCAACTAGAACTATATCATGAAAATTTAAGCCTATAAACTGAAGAAAAGGAAAAAGAAAGGTTTGCAGAAGTTACCTGAAGACGCTTAAACATTGCTCCTGAATTGCTCCATGTCCCATCAATCAAAATAAAATTCAGAATTTCATCTACTTTTAACTGCTTCAGAATAAAAAGAGAATTATTACTTTATTGCACAAAATGGAAAACAGGGGATTCTGTATCAAAATCTTGAAGCAACAAGTAATGATTTTCAATTAGTTAGAAGTGAAATTGACTTCTGATGCATTAACATAAAATAGAAAATATATTCTCTTTACATAGTAAAGCCACTTGTGAGTAGTCATTGCAATGCCAGCACATCCATTCAAATTTTTAACTTTTCTCACACCTCCTTGCAATGTAATTCTAAGCTTAAATTATGAATTGACTGTAGATTCTGCATTTAGTTTTCCTAGTCAATGTTCAAGTGGTAAATTCAAAAACAAGACGTTTATAACTTCATAAAAATTGTTAATATTTTTTGCATAAATCCTGCAAAAATGGTGCTGCTAGGATTCTAGCAGTGGATTAACAAAATATTATACAGCAAAAACAGAGTTAATTTCTTCTCATTTGTATGAACTTAATATTATAGTGCATAGGTAAAACCTCAGCCAGAGAGGGTGAATTAACATTGAATTTCACAGAGAAAGGATTAGGAAATTAATTTGACCAGACTCAAATAGTGTATATTGCTTCATGGTGCGTTCACATGCCCAACTCTCCAGCACGGATATAATCACTAGTATTATTTGTAAATCAAGAAAGAAATCAAGATAATGCTAAAAAAAAACAGAACCTTTGCTGCTGTGACTTCATAATTTGCAACTGGTTCCAGACCAAATGCATTTTGAACTGATTTTAAAACTGAGCTCTTGTTGGGATAAAGGCACCAGACCTTACTTTTTCCTGAATTAAGGTAAATCCATAATGAAATCATTTAAATGTGAATCATCAAGTTCAAATATTAAAAGGCAAAGAACTTGTAGATTAAACATACCAGAACTACTAAATTAAATCATACACTAGTATTTTTTAAGCAGAAAATGTTAGTGATATAAAACTTCCCAAGAAACATTAGACAGCAGAAATTATAGATGGTTGATCAATAAACAGCAACCATAGGCATCAACAATTGCTATAAATTGAGAGACCTGCCAGTTTAAATGAATTCCACATGATTTCTTCATGTTCAGGAATGCCAAAAAGGCACAAAGTTGCCACTTCAACACCAAATACTTGCCACAATATCTTTCCAGTGTTGTTCTGTCGTAAGAAATCCTGCACATGATGACTAAAAACTAAATGTTTTCTGAGAAATTGGCAAAGCACAAAAGAGAACTGTAACAAAAATGACAAGATATATCTAAACCTTCGGATGCATATACAACCAAAATCTTATTCTGGGCCACAGAGAGCAGGATGTAACTTTTGAACACATACAATCCTCCATAGGAAGCCAGCACTGCAAAACTTACATAATATTATGTGAGATTAAAAAGCAAAAACGAAAAAGGATGATGCTTGATGCATCATTCATCAATATTTTGTTCTAACCACTTTAGACCTTCTGACAAAGGTAACCCCTGCTCCCAAGTAAGCGACAAGCTATTTGTCGAGCTGCATAAAATTGGAGCTTCTTTTCTGAATCACCTAAAGCTTGATAGGTTGCTCGATGTTTCTTATCTTGAATTGTAAGATTCCCCTGAATTACAACAGAGCATCCATAAATGAGTTGGCCACTCAAGGGGGTCAATATCAAAATTGAAACATTCAATTAGCAAATGAAAAGAAACTGCACAATGGAAATGCTATTGCCTATTCCCTCACTCTTGTTACGGATATACATGGGCATGCTTTAAAAGTTTAAATGATGCTGCGTTTATCAATAGTCAAATCAAAAGTTCCAGCAAGGGCTTCATACTGAGTTACTGACAAACTACTAATTACCATGGACTACAATTTTGAAAAATTCAAGGAGATTCAAACTCAACCATGGCATGATAAAACCACTAACAGATATACATAGAGAGACTACAATTTCCCAAGTCAAAAACATCCCAACTGCAGATACAAAGCCAACAATGTCCACTCCCACAAAGATGTTTTCTTTTTCAACATTTGTTTCAAATAAACTCAAATCAAACAGAAACAAAGAGTACCCACCAGGAGAAAGGGCAATAACAAATAATAATAATAATAATAATAGTTACAGTGCATTTAATTGCAATACCTGCAGCTTTTCACCATTGCCATCAAAGCTCATTTGGGGGTCAACGTCTTTCTTTAAAACCTCTAAATCCTCAACAATTTCGGTAACCATGGTTGGGAGTGGGGACGTGGTGCCCCAACCCTGCCATTCCTGTAATGAGATAGTCCCTTCTGCACTACTCTCTTCCCCCATGTCACCCTCTCTTGTTGGAATGTGCTGCTGATCAGAAGTTCCTCCTAGTAGTGGTCGATGGTCCATGACTGTGTGGGTTTTGTTCAAGATTCCGGGCTTTGAGACAGAACATTTGCATGTGAAGGCCCTAGAGGTTGACGAAGTAGTCTGGAACAACATGGTTACATGGGGCAATGTTCCATGTCATAACCTGCGAGACGTCATGGTGGTGTGGCCTAATTGTTTTTTGGTGAATGTGGGTTGGGCTTATATGGAGCAAGCTATGCATTTGCAAGGTGGGAAAATGGGGAAGAATAAACTGCAAAGTTAATTGGGCCACATCATGGAGGGTGATGGTTCTTCAAAGTTCAAACATCCATCCTGCAAAAAAGAAACTGTTGTTTAATTGAAAAATGATTACTGCTAGAGTGATGGCCAAAAAAACATACTGCTAGGGTCACATGTTTTATGTCACAAACAGTTTTTTTTGTGTGGTAATATTGTGATTTTAATAATGACAGTAGCATTAGAATTACTCCTCTTTGAAAAATAGGTATAACTATGATGATTTTCTTGTCCAGGTTATGACAATAGTCATCAGGACATAAATTTGCTTATAAGTTTATGACAAAGGTCATACAGACGCTTGCAAAGTAATATCAATGTTTATTAGTCCATTTTTTACATTTTCAGATTTCAGTTTTGCTAATACCAAATTTTAATTTCCTCAATTTCACGTGTCAATTTCTGTATCAAATTTGAATTTAATTTATTTCTTATTATGAACTTTGAATTATTTTTTTTAATTTCTCTCTCAACTTATTTTGCCATTCTGTAGGTAGGCCGTAGGCTACCAAAATTTACCATGAGAGCTGAAATTTGTGTCCCAGAACTGCCTTGTTTACCAAAATCCC
Organism: Styphnolobium japonicum; assembly: GCA_023212625.1. NCBI lineage: Eukaryota > Viridiplantae > Streptophyta > Magnoliopsida > Fabales > Fabaceae > Styphnolobium > Styphnolobium japonicum. The sequence continues at coordinate 20,894,554 of JALBWW010000008.1, forward strand.
ATTCACTTGTTGTTTAGCAATCCTTTCAATGCTTATTAATGTGATTATCCTTCAGGCTCTTCAAGCAGTATCATTCTCTCAAGTTTTTACAGTCTAAGGTGACGTGGGAGGAATGTTGGTTGAGCATATTCAAATGGTTATTTTTTTATTTTTATTTTTGAGTTTTGGTTGCAGTTTATGGTGAACCCTATATGTAACAAAATATTTATAGACTGAATTTTTTAATGTATATTTATTTTTTAATTATATAAAGTAAATAAACATATTATGACTAATAGCTATTACCATAATACAAACTCTTTTTTTTTTAAGTTCTTTTTTTAGTTGTTTTAATTCCAGTACATAATAAGTAACATATAATTGTTTGAATTTTAATGAAATTTTTTTATTTATCTTATACCTAATTTTCTATCATAAACCTTACCTCAAACCCCTAGTTGGAAGAATTTTCTGAGGTTGGCCTTTGTGCTCAAGGCTGAGGGCCCAGTGCTGGTTGAGTTTTGGGCTTCTTTGTGTGGGATGTGCTGCATGATCCATTGCAACCCAATATGGAATCCGAAGCACATCAACAATGGTCATCTTCCTCAATGGTGTCAAGAAACGGTACTCGGTGCTCTGCCAAAAACCACCCTAATCCATGCCATTGAAAATTTCGCATGAATTGTGTTCTGCCTATTTTTAGTCCTTTTTGTTTTCTTTTTTCTCAAATTGCTCGATGGCCGAAATTTTTTCTGGTTTCTTGTATTATTCTGAAAGGCCGCCTATATACACGTTTCACTTTCAACATCAAACTTCATTAATCGAGGTGACAACTTTGTGGATTTTTTTTCTGTCAGGACCTACCTGCAGTGTTATTGTATGACAAAGACTTGAGGCGTAAGAGTAGGATGAAAAAAATATCTAAATATGGGTTTTTTTTTTTTTTTGTGGGAATTGAAGAGTTCTGAATTAGGAAATTTTTTATCGAGGAGGATAGGAATAAAAGAGAAAATTCTTTCGTTATCAAATCGAGGATAGGGACAACATCATATTCTCAGCCCACGAAAATTTGTTTGTGTCTAATTATAAAATTATCTTCATTTAATATATATATATATATTAATAAATTTATCGTTTTTAGTCATCTTATTTTTATTAATATTTATATTCATTTAAAATAAAAAATTAAAATAAATCCTAAAATATAAGTTGCTCTCTCCACTTTCTTTGTCTATTTAGCCGCATTCTTTTAAGTTTTTTCTCCTTCAATTTCTTTTTATATTTTTATATTTTACTGAATTTTACTTGTTTTTTTAGTTAATTTTTTTACATTTCAAGTTTCTAATAGGGACACAGAAAACAGGAACAGGAAAAATAAAATTTCCTATGACAAGAATCGAGGATGAGAATGGAGATAAGAAGTAGCAGTGTTAGCAAGAACAGGGAGCAGGGGAGTACTACCCCTGTGCGAGTATCATCCCTAATTAAGAGTGTGTTTGGATTTGCTTAATTATTTAGAATAATTTCTTTTTATATCTAAAAAACTATTTTTAGAAAAATGTAATATTGTTTGGGTTTTGTTAGGAAAAGTTGTTATGTTTTTATACTAAAAAAATATTTTTTTTCTAAAAGCTAAAAATTTAGCATTATTTTAAAATCTAATTATTTGATTTCTGATTATTTCAAAAGTTTTAGAAGATAAATATATTTTTACCTTCAACTAAATAACTTTTTTAATTATTTCATATCTCTTTTAGTAATTTAATACATAAAAGTAATTTTTTTCATACAATCTAAACAAAACTATTTATCTTAAATCGCTTACGAATTAATATAATTAAACATAAATTAATTTTTTCATGATTGATTTGTTTGAAAATTGATTATATACATAATCGACCATCTTTTCTAATCCTTGTGGTCTTACTCTTTCCAATTTCTCTTTATCCAAAACTTCAAAGATCAGGAGATGTGTCTACCCATTTTTGTGTAAGATTAATCCTTATTTGTTTGGCCTGGATTATAAGATGTTTTTGGTGAATTTTGAACTTTTATATTATAAGTAAAGTTGATCCAAATATGAGTATCAAAATGGGCTTGGATCCTCTCCAGCTTCTCCAGCAGAAAAAATAAAGGGGGAGAATAGAGATGAGATGAAATGATGGAGAATTAATAAAGAGAGATAATGAATTTTAGAGAGAGATAGAGAGGCTGGAGAGGCTGGAGAGAAAAGAGTGCTGGAGAGGATCCAAACCCGTATCAAAATGGATCAATTTTGATAGGCCGACTCAAATAATTGACAAAAAGTGAGAGTTAGGTTACGGGAATCTTAGTCTCAATTACATTGTGGGCTTATCCAACCTAAAAATAGGTTCGCACCTAATAGTGTGAAATTATTTTCTTGTGATATGTATTTAATTTGGTTATTATTTATTCATATTTTTACTTGATTAGCTTATTTTGAATTAATTTCTTTTCAATTTAGTGAATACATATTAGTCTTTTTTCTCTTTATTTGTATATGATATTCACTTATTCTAATTTATTAAATTGATTAATTTATAATTTAAAAAATACTTCAAAATATATTATAAATTGTTAAAATAATATAATAAATCTTTATTATTTATATAACTGATACTAATTATAATTTTATTATACTTATATCTAATTAACCTATATAAATTATAATTGGGACTTTTATTTATCAATAACCAGTATAAGATTGGGTTAAATTGACTATTTAGTAGCCCGCATTTACATCAACATGATCCAATCCAACCTCAAATTAACTTGACCTGGTGGCATGAATTCACACCTCTACCCAGATCTATATCTCATGTTGGAAGATGGTTATCTGATGTACTTTCGTATTATCAAATCTTTGAATTTTTAACTGCACACCGTCTGGTTTAACGACCATACTGCTGTAAACCCAATATATACATTATGAAGTGAATAAAAGTTAACTTCTCCAGTTCTAGTATTTGTTCAAACTAGTTCAGGACTTTGATAGGATCATAGGAGATTTAAAACTAGGGGTCTATTTGGTACACGTTTTAGAGGGGAAAAGAAAAGAAAAAGGGTTAAGAATTGGCTAATTCCTTTATTTGGTATCAATTTAATAATAGAAAAAGAAAAAGATTTTTATTTTTATTCACTGTCAGTATAAAAAAATTTTACATTGTCATCAAATCATGTGTTGCAAAATCATTAAAAGTGTTGACTATCACAACCACTACTTAGAAAGTCTAACACTTTTAATGATATATCAATACATAATTTGATGACAGTGTAAAAAAAACTTTACACTGACAGTAGATAGAAATTAAATTTAAAGAAGAAACTTAGAAGAGTTGATTTTCCATAGATCTCACGTATTATTCGTCCACCTCTTATTTAACGGATTAAGAGGGAACGAAATAGCTCTGGTTGGGTTTTACGAAACTGGAAAGGAGATAGCTAACTTGGTGAAATGGATAATTAACTTGTATATGATACATTGATTTGGCCTAATTATTGTGTGTTTGTTCCTTTTATCCTTTTCCACTTTCCATTTATGGATATGAGAATTGGTTTTTAGACCACTATTGAGGGCTGATTTTGATTTTTTTTTTCTTTCATTGACAAGCTATACTTTTCCTTTTGTCATTACGTAAATTGCAACAAAAAAAATCTTTTCGTTTTATTGTAAGAGTTTAATTTCGATTCATCGTTAATGTAAAGTTTATTTACACTTACATTCAATCATATGTTGCCAAATCATTAAAAGAGTTTAACTATTACAATATCTACTTAAAAAGTTTAACTCTTTTAATAATATGTTAGCACATGATTGTATGACAGTGTAAATGAACTTTACATTGAAAATAGATTAAAATTAAATCCTTATTGTAAATGTTTAAGTGTTGTTTGTCACATTCATTATTTTGCTATTTGAGAAGAAAATAAATTAAACATTATTTTGAAGAAATAAAATAAATTTAACATCCCTTTTTAAAAATAGAATAAATTAAATATCACTTTTAAAAATAAAATAAATTAAGCATTGTTTAGTAGTCTCAATGAGTCAAATATCTCATGACTATTTTTCTTTGAGATGACTCTATAATCTAATAATCTAGTGTTATATTCTATTTTGCTCAAGGCATGTTAACACATTAATCATTTATTTAAATCAAATAATTCTTTAAAAATCAACTTAATCATCTTCTTTTAATTAATTAGGTAAATTAATATTTTCTTAAATTAAAATCAATTAGCACATACTAAATAAAATTGGTGGTGACTAATTTGAAAGATTGTTTTAAAAATTCACAAGCTTATTATTGTTTCCTTTAAAAATAGTTGCGACAAAAGATATTTTTCATGTAAATCAATTTTATTATATGAAAATAATTTGATATTTATTTACATATATTTTTATTTTTTTCTTCAATGAAACTAAAAATATATATATATCCTCACTTTTTTTTTCTTTTTTATTATATTTCTTTCTTCTCGTTTCCTTCTTTTGTACCTAACAAAGCCTTGAAGTCGAAGTGGGAGAATTACTAGTAATGCTCATTATTGGATCATATCAATAAATTTTATTAAAAAAATATTCGTAATTAAAAAACAAAAGAAAGAAATTGTGGAACTTAGGATGAAGTTGTTGGCCAACAAAGGCTTAATGTGAAAAGTCGTGGCATGTAGGCAAATGTATGGATTTGTTCTGTTAATTACATCTTGCTGGGAGGGTGAATACAAATAATGGAGGCCGCAGCCACTCCAAAGTCTTCCTATTTTATTCTGTTGCAAATATCTGTAGAGCCATAAAACGAATGAAAATATGAGTCATGTCACGTTGCATTCATCATTGCGTGTCATCCCTATCCATCTCGTAAGGAAGAATATCATTATTTGTGGGTTTTTGTTTTATTCTTTGTCCTCGGGAGCGAGGAGTTAGACACAAGAATCTTTTACCCAATATCATAAAAAACAGTTTATTCACGAGATGTGACATCTTAACACCTACTTGGTGCGTTGGATCGAACCGTTCGATGCGACCCTCGGGTACTATAATGTTGGCCCAACGAGTACTCTAACTGAAAGTTCTCATTGGACATTTTTAATTATTTTAAAATTTTATTTACTTTATATTTATCTTCATTATTACATGTTTATAAGAAATACTCTAAAAATATATAACGTTTATTCGTAAAATACAAGTTTCCTAATTGAATCGCCTATGTTTCGTTGGATAAAAATATGTTGAAAGGAATGGCAATGAAAAGCAAGGGAGGGCCTCAATTGATATTCATATTGATACCAATTAAAATTACTATATTAATAAATAATTTTTGTATAAAAAACAGAATTAAGAAAAACACAATTTGATAAGCTTGTTACCTTTGTGTATATAAGATGTAAAAAAATTCGATCGTCTGATCAATAGCTATTCACCCTTCCTAATTCATAGAGACCTGAAATTTGACTTCCAAAAGAAAAGAAGGAAGGAGAAATACATATGATATATGTGTTAAAATATATTTTTTTATTATAAAATTTCACTAATTGATATTATTTTATGTTTTAATAAAATAAGTTGATAGTCGATTTATATAAAAAATAATATGAGAATTTAAGTTAATAATCAATTATCTTAAGTCTCTTTTATCTTGTTAGGATAATATGAGAATTTAAGTTAATAATCAATTATCTTAAGTCTCTTTTATCTTGTTAGGCTAATATGACAGACGATTATTAATGTAAATTTAACCTTACAAATATGTAATAAGAGCGTTTGACTAAGATTAAGACATCATATTTTTATTTTTTTAGTTTTTTAGGGTATTCTCGCGTACAATTATGATAACTAATTCCTTAAAGTACGAAAATTTATTTAAGGGGTTGACCTCTCTCAATAAATATTTTTTCATACACATAAGTCAAGAATTGAACCCTTAACTACATACTTAAAAAATTTAAATATTTATCACTTATATCATATTATGTTAGTAGACATCACATTCTATATATGTTAAGTCTCCCTTTTACTCATTAAAAATCATATTACGACTAGAGAAGGAGATAAAATCCTAACCTTTGTGAATTCATCAATATGCCTCATGACAAATAAGTATATATATTTTACTTTACCAGTTAAGATATTTTAAATTCATATATCACTTTTAACTTAATCTTTAATTATGTGTCCAAAAAAGAAAAAAAAAAAAAAAAGAGAATCTCATATCACATGTCCCCGATGATATTTGAATAGTCAAATTCTTCTCGATCTCCAATCACCGACGAATTCAGACTTTTTTTTTAAACTGTAACTTTTATTAAAAAAAAAACTGAAAAGACATGTACTATACTGTATATTAGTATTTTTTTTATCCATAATAATTCAAATAATAATTAAATTTGAGTTCAACAATTAAAATTTTCTATAATATAAAAATTTAAACTTATAAAAAAATAGTTATAAAGGAAAAATAATATTAATACTTTGCAGAGAAATAATGACACATTCAAAGAGTATAAAAATATCCTATCAATAAAAAATAAGAAACAAAAACAAGTATTCTTTTAAGTTGTAAAAATTTAATTAATTCGGTCACAGAAGGTTGGATTGTATTGCCAATTTTTTATTCTCTCCGCGTGAAGCACGTGAACCTTTAAAAAATTGGCTTGCATTTCTCTGCAAAATAGGAATGGACATTTTCTTCCTTATTTTCCTTTCCTTAAAGTCGCAACAAAGTAAATGATTTTTTGTCGGCTACCATCAGCTAAGTGGACCTATTAATAGGCTAGCTACTAATTAAGTAATTAGATTTTTCTTCTGGTAATCAAACAAACAAAAATATCTTGCATTATTGGAAAAAAAAAATAGTATATTAGTATATATCATTATCACTTACAATACTTATTAAAAAATTTAAATATTGATATCTTAATATTTTCTTTTTAATGTTTTTAAAGTACGTAACTTTATCTGTTATTTACAAGTGTAAAAAGTTATAATTAAAACATTAAATTTATTTTTTTAGAAAATATTTTTCAAAGAATAGTTACAACACTTTTTTTTTGTAAAATATTAAAAAATAAATAAAACTTATTTAATGAATATTATAAATAACCTATTAATACACTATTATTTTCAATAATTCATCATAATAAAATTCATTAATCTATACATCGACTTATTGAGTGACAAGAGATTGTCGAGACCCCGTCAAATAATAATAATTACCGGTTCACAAACTAATTTGTAGTATAGAGCATGAACCAAATCGTCTCTCAAGGATCTAAAAAGAACAAATATTCAATCAGATCAAGATAATTAAAATGGGGGTTTAGATGATTTGAAAAGAAAATATACTTGTTGAATTAAAGAAATGTAATTAACAAATTAACCAATCCAAGGAAATTTTGCCGATCTTGAGTTTAACTCATCATTGATCACAAGGAATTCACTTAATTGCTAACTGTGTTCTTGGCCTTAGATCATATCAAAACGCTTCAACATGATTCAAGAATCCTCTACTAGATAAGCATCTAGGATTTAATTAACCAAGGTTAGATAAAGTAAGCACCATCCAAACATAGATTAACTTAAGATCGGTGATTTAACCAAGCTAAACAATCCATTGAAAAGCTTTAATATATTGTTTAGTCTTTGTGATCCTCTTTGAATACATGATAATAAAGCTATTATCACATCATCATCTAAATCAAATTAAGCAATTCAATCTAGATAAAAATCAAAAGAGGAAGAAGAGAAACTTGAATAACAATTAAGCAATATGAACAAGCGAAACAAGATTTCCAAATTAAACATCAAGATGGCTAATCTCTTGGATTGATTATAAGAGCCTAGCCTTCCATGGATAGGAAGGAAAAACTCAGGAATAAAAGAACAAACACGAAATTCTAAAGAGAATGAAGAAGAGAAAGAAAACTCTCACAAATACTCAAACTTTCTTCAAACTTACTTAAAATTGAATTATCATAATACAAAGAGATTGGCTCTATTTATACTAATCCTAGAAGTCAATTTGTACATGTACATAATCTGAATACAAGCTATAAAAATATGAAAATTGTCAAATATGGAAGCTTGATGCATGGTTGGTGGGTTGATGCATGGTTGGTGGGTTGGTGCATGGTAGGTGGGTTGGTGTATGGTTGGTGACTTTTAGTCAACAACTCTTATTCGACTTCTGGCTTCATTTTCATCACCTAGACGGTGCATTCTGGCTTGGAGGTCTTCATGAAAATTGTAGCCAGTTGTCTCCTTGAAATTTTGCAATTGGAATCATGCCATTTGAACTTTTAGAACTCCAGAAATGCCAAAAACACTGAACCTACCTCAAGTTAGGTTGATAGAACGTGTTTCCAAATTCAAACCAACTTGTAGCTTCATTATCATGCCTAAAATGACATTTATTGACTAAATGGTCTTCAGTGAAGTTGGAGATATGAGGCTTATCTATCAAATGGCCAAGTTTCAGCCCAAGAGGAGGCCTATAGCTCACTATGTAGTCCAATATGTGCACACTGCCTAGATTTTCTTGACAGCAAACCCACTCTGCATTGCAGGGATATTTTGGACCCTTAGAAGTCCGATCCAGCTCTTGAGTTCTTCATGAAACTTGTAGAGCATTGTCTTAGCTTTCCAAAGACACCAAGATCACCTCAAATGGATCACCGAGTCCCAAGTTATGGCATAACCAAGGAAGAAAGGTCAAAATGCATCAAAATCCAAAAATTATTCAATATTTGCATTAAAGCCCAATGAAGCCCAACAACATTAACCTCATCTAAAATACTAATATTGGGTACAATAAACATCTAATAAAGCTTAATACAACGCTAACATAAGTGTCTCAAATTGATTGATCATTGAGTTAATTTAAAGGGTAAAATATATTTTACCCCCTGTAGTATAATAGTTAAACAACTTACCCTCCTAAATTTTATTTTGTGTCACTTAACTTCCTTAAAGTATGATTTTGAATATAAATGTTAACTTATCAGTTAACTTAAATGGAGGTTATATCACGTGCAGAGCACGTGCAAAACCACACTTATCTCAACATTCAATGTTCCAAAACAGCCAAAATCACACCTATCTCAGCATCCAATGCCCAAAAACAACCAAAATCACATTTATCTTAGCGTCCAATGTCTCAAAACAGCCAAAATCACACTTATTGTAGCGTTCAATGCCCCCAAAACAACCAAAACCACACCTATCTCAACATCCAATGCCCCAAAACAGCCAAAATCACACCTATCTCAATGTTCATGCCCCAAAACAGCTAAAATCATACCTATTTCAACATCCAATGCCCCAAAACAGCCAAAATCACATCTATATCAAAGTCCAATGTCCCAAAACAGCAAAAATCACACCTATCTTGGTGTCCAATGCCACAAAACAGCCAAAATCACACATATTTCAACGTCCAATGCTCCAAAACAGCCAAAACTACATCTACCTTAGCATCCAATGCCCTAAAACAACTAAAATTTTCACCTATCTTAGCGTTCAATGTCCCAAAATAGCCAAAATCACACATATCTCAGTGTCCAATATTTCAAAACAACCAAATTCCTAATAGGGGTTACATAAACTTAGTATGAAAGACATAAATGTGTGGTAATTACAAAAATAAGAACAGAAACTAACACTACAAACTTACATGATTCCTATTAGAGCACCTTTAATACCTTATGCCTGGGTTGGATTCTAATCAAGATGTCCTCATTATGGCTTGTTCTTCATAGAGACAAAACCGAATTGGAGATTGGAAGATCCCATAACCAACACTTGATGATCCCACTGACATGGAAGAAGCCATTGCCCTCACACACCCCTATTCACCTTTGAATCAAGCCTTATATGTGCAAGAACAATTTGCTATAGAGTTTTTACTTATATCAATGGAAAATGAGTAACAAAATCACCTTCTGCCAACCAATAGAGTGATAGAAATTATCTTTGTTTAAGTTAATTAATAAGTTAACATTTATATTCAAAACCATAATTTATGAGAATTAAGGGACAAAATAAAATTCAAGAGATAAGTTACTTAGGTGCTATACTACACAAATGAAAAATGTATCTTACCCTAATTTAAATAATGAGACTTTGAGAAGGGCGTGGTTGTTATTATTTGTCTACCTGAAAGGCTTGAAGAATCCCCTATGTGTTCACTGATTGCATATGTTGACATAAGTCGGCCAAGTCAGCTTTCTTTTTACGTGTCTCATGTTAATTAATCTATACATGACTATGAAAGGATAATAAATAAACAAAAATGACAATTCTCTCACGTCAATGTGAAAAGGATAGCAGATAACCTCCCCTTATCATGTATTCCACTTTTGATAAATTAATTAGTTAATTTGGACTTTGGGAAAATGTTTGCACTTTGCACTTTGCACTTGCATTGCCATTGCCATTGTGAACCCCACCACGTTTGGGAGAAGAGAGAGCTAATTACCTTATTTATTTACGCACGCCGTGGACGGCTATTCACATTTTTATTAATATTTATAGTAAATATTTATTTTATTTCTTTAAAAATATAAATGATATTAATTTAATTTTTTAATAATTATGTGACATTAAATTGGTCATTTTAAAGAATCATTTTGTGTCATTAAATGACTAATTTAATATTAAAAAATACATTAAAGAATCAATTTAATGTTAAAATTTAACATTAAAAGATTAATTTAATATCACTAATTATTAAACAATTAAATTAATATTATTTTCTTTTTTAAAAGAAAAAAATATGTGTTTATTCTAATACTTAGTAGAGTGTACTTCGTCTTGAATCAAATTCAATCATCGTGCATGAACCTAACAAAAAGGATAACGTGGGTGATGAAATGGATTTTATCCATGAAACCATTTTACTTTGAATGCTAGAAAATTTGACACTAGTCGATTTGTGCTTTGGATCTTATTTGTGTGTGTGTTTTGTCTCCTTCATTCATTTTTTAAAGTTTGTTTGCTAATAAAGCATTTATTAATTTTAAGGAGTTGCTATGATATTCTGATGAATTTAGTGCTCAGGATGAGTTGTCAGTTATTGGTTTCACATTAAATGTTAAAAAGCTTATTAAATATAAATAACAACTAATAAATACTAGATAATTCACCCTGAATATCGATATCTTAAAAAAAAAAGATAAATACTGAAATAATCTATTTGTTACGTCTTAGATAAGCCTTGTCTCTAACCTGCTCCTCTTCACAATTTGTTTTTAAAAAACAAATAACCTTTGGATTACTTTCTTTGTTATCTTAAAAAATATGCTCTTTTTTGGCAACTCATCATTTTTTTTATTTCTTTTTTCAATTTCTTGCGGCAAGAAAATCTTAAACTATTTAATAAGAAAAATATTCCGGTATTTTTTTCAAAGAAATTGATACTCAAAGAGTAAGTATTTATTAAATAATATTTAAATTTAATAAATTTTCAAATATTATTATAAAATTAATAATTAACAACAGATATTATACTTACAAACATACCATAAAAACTACCGTTCAATAAATTTGTTCCTTGTTGGGCAGAGGTTGACTTGAGAAGTAAGGATCTATAATTTCCCAATAACGAAGGTTGACACACTTGACTTTGTTAGAATTTTTTTTATCTATTATTAATTTAGAAAATACAACCTATTCTCTCGTCTTTAATTTTTATTTCAAAATTTTATTATAAAAGTAAATAAAATATCAATCATTATCAATTAAATGTTTATTCCATAAAATAAAAAAATAAAGTTATAAAAGTAAATGAGTTTAATTTTAATTCAATGTCAGTGTAGAGTTTTTTGTATATTGTCATGCAATCATGTTTTAGTATATTATAGTGTAGAGTTTTTTGTATATTGTCATGCAATCATGTTTTAGTATATTATTAAAGAGTTAGACTTCTTAGGTAATTGTGATGATAGTCAAACTCTTTTATTGATGTAACAATATATGATTGGATGACAGTATAAATTTTTTTTTACACTGATAATGAATCAAAATTAAACTCAAAGTAAATATACAATTATGAAAATGTTTGTTTGAATATTTTTTTATAAAAAATAATACTTATTTTCTTGTGATTTTACAAGCCTTTTTAATAGGCTTAATATTTTTTAATGGATATATATAATGCTTGATAAATGCTATGAATATAATATTAAACATTGGATACACTCCTTTTTTTTTGTTAAAAAAAAGGATATTTTTAAACATCTAATTTAATTGTAAAGAATATTGAGTGAAAATACCTATAAAAATATTTTAAAATTAAAGATCTTTTTTTTATAACCTTAAAAGGTTGCTAATAAACGAAGGAAAATATTTTCAAATAGATATTACGCTAAATATAAGAAAACGTGTTTTGAAAATGCTTATTTTCACTATAATGAAAGGAAACATTTTTATTGGAAAAAAAAAAACCTTTATTCCAAACACTAGAAACATTAGCATGTCTCTTATACAAAAGTCGGCTCCTTATCATTTCTATATGAGAAACCACAATCTTATAACTATGTTTATTTTTTTTTATAAAAAAATCATTGAATTGTATATAATATATGTAAATAAATTTTTATATTAACCCTTCACAGGTTCAAATTAGAAATCAAATTAGTGTGAAAGAGGATATAAGTTTTAGTATATATATATATATATATATATATATATATATATATATATAAAGAATGAGGTGGGTAAAAGTGTAGAACCACTTCTTCATGTTAATCACTTATAATTGATGACAGTCTATCTTCCGAATATATATTTTATAAGGATATATTAAAAGTTCGTAAAATTTATTAAATTTATCAATTATATTATAATAATAATAAATTAAATTAAATTACACACAATTATGTATATAAATTATTAGAATGTTGACGGATGACTCAGTATTTACTAAGTTTCTATAAAATTTAATTATTTGACTAGCATAGTTTTTAAAATTATCGCATAATATTAGAATAAAATTTAGTTTTATTTTTTATATTTTTATATCATTTCAAAATATATAAATATTATAGAAGGATATTGATTTGTTCCATTTAATTTTACAAGAGTATCAGTACTTTTAATAATTAGTAATTAATATTTATTTATGTGTTTCAATTAATTAAAATATAAATTTAATATTTATATAAAATATATAGTCAAATATTAATATTAAAAAATACCAATACCCTAAAAAAAATACTGAAAAAACTCCAATTATAAAAATCAACCAAAATAAATGGAACGTAAAAATAAAGCATTGGCACTATGAACTGGGATTCGGCCTCTCTACCACCATCAACCAATGCTATGTTATCTCAACCCAATTGGATGGCTACCTAATTAATATTGTGCAAATTTAAATCACAATTAAATTTAAAAAAATAATTAACACAAAATTCATACAGAAAATTGACCCTCTCATTATTTGGCGAAGATGAAATTTAATTTTAAGTCCTTACATTATAGTCAAGAAAAATTATTTTTGTGGACCTAAAAAATGGAAAGAACAAAATGTGAATAAAAACACAACTCATAACATTAAAAATTTAATTTTAATTCACTGTTAGTATAAAATATTTTTACACTATCATCTAATTATGTATTGACACATCATTAAAAGTGTTAGGCTTTTGAGATAGTTATTGTAATAGTCAAACTCTTTTAATAATCTAATAATACATGATTATATAACAGTATAAATTTTTTTTACATTGACAATAAATCAAAATTACACTCTAACATTAAATACCCCACCCCACAGTGTTCACATCAAATTGAACTACATGCCATGTGATAGCGTCTGTAGTTAACACCTTATGTATAAATTCGTTTCCCTACAATTGTGGCTGATAGAATATCATTCAAATGTAATGCAACTTACGTGGCGATATGTACATCGCAGCTGATCCTTTCATTTTATTCAAGACAATATAGTGTCGTATTAGAGAGAATGATATAAATTGATTTTGTGTAAAATTTGTAGGTCCTTGTATAAACAATGGTGACTCTTATATAATGTTTTTTTTTCTCCCCTTAATATAACGAACCCTGTCTTTCTCTTTTATAATAGTCTTTATTCTTGAAGAAAAACAGAGAATTCAATCCTAGGTCCATCGTCTTGACATACCAATTAATTTTCAACAATCTTGCACTGCTACCTATTTAAACCATGTTGCGCTCCTTGTATGACAACATTCATTAGGGTCCATAAAATCTAGGTAAATTTGACAACAGTTTGTAGTATGTTTGATTTAATTTATAAAAATTTTTAAATTATAATTTAGATAAAAACTTGTTTCTTAATATTTTTGTTCAAACTATAATTTTAAATTTTTAAAAGTTAAACTAAATACACACGAAATGTCAAGGATATTGTTTAAGAATTATTTAATATTTATCAATAAATAATTTTAATTAATAAATAAAGATATTTTAATATTTTAAATTATTAATTATTTTTGATATTTTCAAATATTAAATATTTTTTTTTATATTTTTAATTCTTTAATCAATATCATTAGAGAACTTGTTAATAAATGTTAATAATTAAAATAGAATATTAAATAAAAAAATAAATATTTAATATCTTAAAATTTTAAAAAATATTTAATATTTTTTCTATTAATTAATTTAAAAATTTTATTTAAAAATATTAAACCCTCTTTAAATAATGAATGGCGCAACATCTTTTATTTATTCTTGGAAAAATGACTTTTAAAGTTAGTTTAGGAAAAAATATTCTTATTTTATTTTAGATAAAATTAATTAAATATTTAAATAATTTAATCAATAATTTATATATATATAATTACGTATTAATTATTAAAATAAAAATAAATTATTAATTAATTATATATAAATTATTAATTAAATTAATTAATTAATTTTATCTAAAAATTAAATGAAAATACTTCCCTACCATATTGACGTAAGGGTCATTTCCCTTTTATTCTTTAACTTTTGGCCAACCTTTTAGTGCACTAAATTTAAGTTGCTAGGATGCTTTTCAGACTTTGACTGCTTAGCTAGGTAACTTCGCTCCTGACTCTCCAAAAGAAAAACAATATCTTTCCCCAAAAAGAAAAGAAAAGAATATCAAGCTCTTTTAAGTTTAACATTAATCAAAAGGTGAGATAAAATAAAGAGAAAAGGCAACCTAAATGTCAAATGAAAAACTAATGAGAGATTTTTAAGTTTAATTAATCTTACATCACCTAATGTGTGTGAAATAGATTATGTGAATTATTATTCTCAATTTTAATCACTTATATATAATAATGATTCAAATGACTGATATCAAAATTTAAACTTATTATCCCTTATAAGTTATCTAAATTACTAATCTGTTTCTTATGGCATAACAACATTGTCTTATAAAGTGTATATGAAATCTTTAGTATAAAATAAATTATTAAAATAATTTAACTGTCGCAATAACTAATTCATAAATCTAAAATATTTCAGAATGAAAAACTTTTGACTATCACTGGAATAAATTTAAACTCAAAAGAAACGGCAAAAAGAGGAACTTTATAGTTGAAATCCCTCAAGCAACTTGTGGCATGTAATGTGGCGCCACGTCAGGGAAGGTTATCCATCCTGGTGGGGGAAACAATTGTTGAAGTTTCTCTGACTTACTTTACTTTTTGTTACTTACTTTGTCTTTTACTATTCTTATTTTTTTTATTATAAAATCCCTTTGTCTCCGCTCTCTTTTTCCCTCGTACACTATTTCTTGTTCTTCCTTTGCTCCTATTTTTGTGTCTCTGCTCTGCAACTAAACCTTCCCTCTCTCTATTCAATTGAGCTTCCAACATTCTCATACACCTTGCAATTGCAGCCTTCAAACACAAGTCCTTCCCATACCTACTCATCTGTAAGTATTCAAATACCTCTCTCTCTCTCTCTCTCACTTGCACTGTGACAGAGACACAGGGTGAGAAGACATGGGGCATCTGCAGTTTGATTGTGATTTTTCTTCATTTACCTTCTTTTTTGTGTGCTTAGCCTCTTGTGTTCATGTGGGTGTTGAAATTTTCTATCAAAAAGTTTCCTTTTTTTGTTATTTTCTTTTTGGTAATTGTCAGGGACAGCTTGGTCTTTAATGGATACTTTCCGCGAGGAAACAATCAATCCTCGGCGTTGGGATCCTGATTTCCTAACTTTCTAATAAACTAATAGATGGCAATACCTTTGCCTCACTGATATGCTTAATCTTCCTTGATCACGGGTTCATATTCAAACTCATGGAATCTCTGACCCTTCTTTTATCCCTTATGTGTTTCTGGGCATTTTCTCCCCTTCCCTTTTCTCTGGTTACGTTTTTCCAGCATATGATACTCTGGTAGTTTGAAGATTATTGCTTTCTAATCAAAATATAGGAGATTTTGGTACCTTTGTTTCTCTCATGATCTTAATTAATTTTCTCAGCTCATAAGTTTTGTTTGCTGCTTAAATCGTTTCTGTCCTTTGCGAACTTCTGTTCTCAATAAACAGGTGGGACCCTGATTACACTTTGGTATCTGTTTTCAGCATTAGCCAGGATAGTCCATAGTTCATTAATAAGAGATTTTTGTTTTCTCTCCCATCAGATCTAGAAAGAAAATTTCCTCAACAATTATTTAGTGAATGGTGCTAGATATCAGAAACTGTGGTCAGAATGATGCATGACATCCCTGGAATTGTTCATATGAATTTCTCTGTCATTCCATTGTGCCTTCTCCTTAGAGAGTTGGTATGAAATTGACTTATTCTTTTCAATTGGAAGAACCTCTTCTCAACCCCTCATAATTCTCTCTCATATGGTAGACTTATTTAATTATGAGGTACTATAAGTAAATTGCATTGGCTAGATTTTCTCTTGTTAGCTTCCTCCTTGAAAATAGTTTTGTGATTCATTAAGTGGTTAGATGAGTTCTGTCAGCAAATTAATTATAAGGAGTGGTTATCACAACTCGTACCTACTACCTCTATCCAAAATCCCACCCCACCCCAACTACCTGAGTTACGCCTAGGTAGATCTTTAATTTAACTTTCAAGGTCAATTAACTTCCTATATAGAAGGCGTTTTCCTAATATCTGTGAATGTCATCGGCACTCTAATATTATCATGTAAACCTTTAGATTTGATCCTAATAGTTTGGAGTTTTTATTATAAACACTACTCATTTTTATAGAAAGTTATAATCAAAGTGGCTAACCAAGTAACCATAAGTGTCCTAATCTGTAGTTGGTGAGAAGAAACTGTGTACTTGATTTGGTTGGTTGAGGTCTCAGTTTATTCATCTTTGGCGTCTTTGTCATTTGCATAACCCACACCTACCAACTTCAAGAGTCAGTGATTATATGTTATATGCCTGGAAGGCTTAAACTCGAAATATACTTGGTCCATGACTCCATGGTATACACTGACTTAAATTGCTTTCCCAAGCCATCTTTCTCAGCCAGAAGTAAAATAATTATACCATTGTTGTGGAGGTTGACATTTTTTATTTAAACTTTCAGTTTTGAGGAATGCTTTTTCTGTATGAATTTGTAGACTGATTTTTAAACCCTTCATCTTTCATTCTGTTAACAAAACTTCATTTATGAAGAATGGACTAATCTGTTATCAGACGCTCATAATTCTTACATTGTGTACTTGTGCTTTTCAGGTTCAGACACCTGCCAGAGAACATATTGTAAAACAAAAGGAAAAATGGCCTTAGATCAGTACTTGGAGGAGGCTGTGCCCCAAATTGATTCCTTCGAAGATAAATCATCTTTGGAAAAGTGGAAATCTGCAAGTGATGCCATTGCAGATTCTGATAGACATGCCTCTGGTGGCTTTGACTGCAACATCTGCCTGGAGTGTGTGCAAGATCCAGTGGTCACTCTTTGTGGTCATCTCTACTGCTGGCCCTGCATTTACAAATGGATTCATTTCCGTAGTATCTCTTCTGAAAACGAAGAGCAGCAGAAGCCACAATGTCCAGTATGCAAATCAGAAGTTTCTCAATCCTACCTAGTTCCACTATATGGCCGTGGCCAAACCACAATACCTTCTAAAGGGAAGGCCCACCAAGTAGGGATTGTCATACCACGAAGACCCCTTGGTCCCAGATCATCTAATACTACAACTGTTTCCCAACCTACTCCTCGAAGTTATCATCCCCATCATCCTTATCGTCCTCAACAATTCAACTCAATTCCAGGCAGCTACACTTCACCAATGCTTAGCACAAGTGGTGATACGGCTTTTGGAGTATTTGGTGAGATGATATATGCAAGGGTCTTTGGTAATCAGGTGACAAACTTATACACAAACCCTAATTCGTATGATCTTTCCAGGAACAGTAATCCGAGGATCAGAAGGAGTTTAATGCAAGCTGATAAGTCACTAAGTAGAATCTGTTTTTTCCTCCTTTGTTGCCTAGTTATATGTCTTCTCTTGTTCTGATTGCTATTTCATTTCCATCTTGTGTAATACAACCCTGTATAGAATACAAACAGTACGCAGATTCAACCAGATGTATCATATGGTAGAGAAGTTGCAAATTAATGCGGAGATATGTGTAATTACCATTCTCGTTTCGAGCTATATGAAACAGACGTTTGCATGGTATTTAGTTTTCACCATTGAGCTTGTTACAAACTAAACTAATACTTCCAGAAGTTGTATATCTCCCCTTTTTAGCAACAAACGAAGGAAACATGAGAGGAAAGTTATATACCTCCCTGGCATATTTTACTCAGATTCAGGATAGAATGGCTTTGCTTATGGGTAAGGGCAGGCAGATGATGCACATAATGGCTGCCCTCGGAAGCTATGCCTTATCCATTGCTTAGGATGGTACAAATTGCTGTGGTCCATAATGTTGCTAACAGTTTAATTAAAATTAATGTCTATAAAAAACTGAAAAGGATTATCATCACAAGTTGGATACAAAAAGTTGTTCATAGTGAAATAAAAACTTGATTTTTGGTAGTTTTCTAACTCTAGTTATGACTTTCCTAATTGGATTGATGACGTTTTTGTTTTTTGGGTAAACAAGAGAGGAAATAATAGAAAAACTACGAAGTAGAAAACACTGTATGCGCCGAATCAGCAAGTAAAGTGAAGCAGAGAAAGAGGATACTCCCAAACGCAAATATACTGTCTTTCCAATCTCGTTCCCGAACGAATCTCCCATGGGAAGGAAATTGAGCATTAGCATTGCAAATTAGAAAAAATAGCCTCCATAGAATCAGTGTCAACCTTAACATATCCAAAAACATTTATTCCAAACAGTGACCAAGCCTTGCCTAATGGCATGGAGTTCGTCCAGCATTTCAATTGTAAATTGGTTGATGACACGAAAACTTTATATCTTAACAGCATTATTTTTTTCACATCATTTTTATATTTGTTTAATAGTGAGTAAATATTTAGTTAATATAATATATTATTTAATAAATGAGTTTTACTAGTAAGTAATTGATTATTAAAATTTATTAATCAAACAATATACTGTATTAATAAAAAAATTTACTCATTGTTAATTAAATATAAAAATAATATAAAAAAAATAATGTGTAAAAATAATTATTGTATATCTTAATATAAAATTTTCACATCATTAAAGATTTTTTTTTTTTTCAGAAGCACTTGCATTACATTATTCTTATTCAATTTCATGACAAAGAAAGTGACTGTTTTGTATATGGTGTGGGGACTCAGCTTGGCTTCTGGAGATCACAAAAGGTTGCTTTATACGATTTTTACTTGTCCTATTCCTTCAAGTAGTTGGCAGCATAATTACAAAATTAGTACAGAGAGAGCATTCCTTATCCTTCCACGTCAAGTTGAAAAGCTGAAATTGCATTGGAGTGCCAGAAAGCGGCTTTCCGCGTAAACCCTGTCCGAAAAGTTATTGAACTTAACAGGGAATCATGTCCTTTTCAAACTTCTGTTTCTGTGCTATGTATCACAAGTCTGAAGATGGTGGACCTGCCATCACCATTCGCCAGCCTGTGCAAAGCCATGTTCATTTGCTCAACTTTGAACTGCCACTTCTGCTACATTTTTTTGGTCCTCGCATATTTTAAAACCTCACTGCTAATAGAATTGTTGCCTGGCTTCCTCTCAAAGGCAGATCCTCTCTCTCTTCAAGAATTTAAGTATACTAAGACAGAATCAGAGCGTTGCTCGGTGTATCCATGTATAAATATAATAATTATTAAATTTGTGTATTTTTTTAAAGTTTTTTATATAGCATTTATGTTCTTCTCTAATGATAAAAGCTTAAGTTGAAAAGAAAAGTCTCAATTTAAAAAGAACATGCGTTATAACTATAATAATAAGAGTTTTACATGAGTGTGAAATAATAATAAAAGATTAAGTGAGTCATATTTTGAATAATATAAAATACTTAATTTAGGAAATTAAGATTAAAATTAATTAGTAAAAAATGTTAATAAATAATTGAGACAACTAATAGTTTTACCCTTCACATGGTACATAAAATGAATAAAAAAATTAATGTAACGTTTGCGAGCCCAACCAAAATGTTATATTAGTATATTTATTATTAAATTATTTTCAATTAAGCATTCTATTTATTATGATTAGTTATATTCTATTTACTAATTAATAATATATTAAAAAAATTATCATTCATTCATCTATATAAAAAAATGTGAGTCTATCTAAATTTAGAAAAAAATGTTTAGTATTTTATGAAATTATTTCTAAATATTGATGATAAAAGAATTGAACCAAAGTCCACATATATTTAAAAAGTTTAATTAAATTATATTGAGTTTCGACTTCAATTAAATTAAAATTTGTAAAAAAATTGACTTGATTCATTCATAGCTTGTATGACTTTCAATTTAAAAAGTAAAAATTGTGTGTTGCTATTAGTCTTTAATATTGAGATAAATTACATACCTAAAAAATTTGAGATTATTATTTTTTAATTATTTATTTTTGTTAAATCTTTGCAATCTACATGCTAGATCTTCTATAGGATCACCTCTTAAGCATGTGATACCATCATTTTCGTATTCTTGGAGTTATCAATTTAAAATTTATGGTAATTAAGCTTTAGAAGCCAATTGAAAAATATTTTGAATCCTAGTGTTTTTTTTCATATTCTTTCAATGCTTCATAAAAAATACTATTTGCTCATAACAAATGCAAGTTCTTGATCTAATTCATAATACTATATCAAGCATCCTTGAGGCTCTTGAAGCAACTCATAAGTGTAATATCAAGATAATCTTAGGTGTTGAAATTAGTACAATTTTTTCTAAGGTAATTTTTAAGTATAATGGATTCTTGATGTTTATTAATTGAATTGACACTATTTGTTGTTATTATTATTATTATTATTATTATTATTTATCTATGTGGGTATGTTAAGGCCATGCATTTTAGACATTTAGCACATGTGATGGAAATCATGGAATATAATTATTGTCCAATTAATTATTTTTACTTCTTTTAGCTACTAATCGTCATACTATTTATATGCACTACTTTTGAAATTTTCTTCCATAAAAGAATATTTGCTTTGCATCCATTAAATGGAGGAGTTTTCAAATAAGTGAAACTTCACTTGATTTTACCTAGAAAAAGAGTCCAACTTCAATTGATGTCATGGCTACTTACAGTTACAGATTTTTTTATATGTTTAGTTGGATTCAAAACATTTCACAAATATCAAAATAGACAGAAGATTTCATGCCACTAAGTATATGTTTTTCAAACTCATTATAACTATCTCTTAATCTCATATGTAATACTAACTCTTGCTCTCCATAAGGTCTTGAAATTTGTGAATGGTTCTTTAAAGATGTAAAAAGTATGTACTTGGAACCATTTTCTTGTTTGGATGACACGTGCCTTTTTATGCTTTGAGTTTGTTATTGTCATTTTATAATTTTATTTTTAGTCACTTTTAATACACAACCATGTCACTTAGACTTTGGTTTTTTTTTTTAATTTCTTTTTATGATGATTAAGGATAGAAGCCAATTCAAAATTACTTTTCTTTTTATATTCTATCAGCATTATTGCCATTTTATAATTTAATTTTTGGTCACTTTTACTACATAACCATGTCACTTAGAATTTTTTTTTAATGTTGATTAAGGATAGAAGTCAATTCAAAATTATTTTTCTTTTTATATTCTTTTAACTTGTTTTTAAAATGTGTGTTAATGTTATTCATTTTTGTGTACATGTTATTTTTCTCTCTCACTTTGAAAGGTGGGGTCTTTTTGAAATGTGTGTTGAAGTTAAGGATCATTGGTACTTGTCATTATAATTTTTAAGATGATTTTGTACATGCACTTAGTTTATTATGATAAATTAATATCTTTTAAATGTATTTTTCTTTATTATTATGATAAATTAATATCTCTTCAATGCATTAATTTTTCCATAGACACTTGTCAAAGTTTTAGATATAACACTTGTCAAAAATTTGTTTCTTGGTCTTAATCATTGGTACTTGTCATTATAATTTTTAAGATGAATTTGTGCATACACTTAGTTTATTATGATAAATTAATATATTTTAAATGTATTTTTCTTTATTATTATGAACAATTAATATCTCTTCAATGCATTACTTTTTTTATAGACCCTTGTCAAAATTTTAGACATAACACTTGTTAAAAATTTGTTTTTGGGTCTTAACTTTATATATATATATATATATATATATATATATATATGTATGTATGTATGTATGTATAAATATTTTTTTTTCTTTATTTTTATGAGGATTGTGCTTTGTTTTAAAAGTACAAATCAATATTCTGGTACGGAAAATTCCATGCATTTTCTATAACAAGATCCAAAATAAGAAACAGCCACATCCCTCTTCTCCCTTTAAATGCATATATATATATATATATATATGTATGTATGTATGTATGTATAAATATTTTTTTTCTTTATTTTTATGAGGATTGTGCTTTGTTTTAAAAGTACAAATCAATATTCTGGTACGGAAAATTCCATGCATTTTCTATAACAAGATCCAAAATAAGAAACAGCCACATCCCTCTTCTCCCTTTAAATGCTTTGGCAACCGAGTATGTTATGTGTCTTCGATGGTAGTTTCTTCAAAGTATGTCGGACTTTATTTTGCTTTAAGTTAATGTAAAACTTTTATACACTATTATTTAATTATATATTGTCATATTATTAGAAGGAGTTTAAGTATGATAATAACTATGTTAAAATGTAAAACTCTTTTATAAAAACACTCGATATCGTGAGCTAGTATGACTTTGCAATTACAAGTTTCTTGATAGCCTATAATACAATCTCTATATATAGCAGGACTAGGTCCTGTTGGCGGCACAGAGCCTCTGAGAAGCATAGCTGCAAGTCTGCTGACTCTGCTCATTTGATATATATTTGGGAGAATGATTGAAAAAGTCAGTTTGATAAAAGATTAGATAATTTATTTTATTTTAAAAATTAATTAATTATTTAACTAATTTAATTAATAATTTATATATAATTAATTAATAATTTATTTTTATTTTGATATTTAATATGTGATTAATTGTATGTAAATTATTAGTTAAATTAGTTGAACAATTAATTACTTTTTAAAACGAATTAAATTGTCCAATCTTTTCACTAAGCTGAACTTTTAAGTCATTTTTTCTATATAATTTAGGTTCTAGGTGCTGAAACTTCTTGGGAAAGTGGCCTTTCGAGTGTAACTGTAGCCTCCATGAGAGAGAGAACCATGAAGACGAATAATGAGAAGCATATCAATCTTATGCTTTCTTGCAAGTAATGCGCCATTATATTGTCCTTGAAGTTTCAATATCGGAATGCTTATATATAGTGGCCATTACTCATTGAGTAATGTTATTTGTACATTACATTTGTATACCTCTCCACACATCTTATTGCATTACCAAATATTATTGAAATTATCAATTATTTAAAAGTTGTCATCCAGAATATTTTGTTCATACCCTTATTTGAATGGTAACTTTTGCATAATATTTAATAATGTAATGGTGCAGGGAAATGTGCAAAAATGAGATGTATAAATAACATTTTTGCTACTCATTATAACCTATCAAAGTTGACCAGAATGAAATTCGGGCCAGCTGGAACTGGGATTTGTTCAACTAGCGGGTAAATGATTATTCAGCATCAGCCGTTCCTTGGATTTGGAGTAAAAATAATTGACTTCAACAGTCCGCAGTATTTTTTTTATTACTTTGCTTATTTGTGTTGGTTTACTTGTAACCATTTTCATTTCCTTTTTCTTTTCACCGTCAAGAACATTGTATTAAAAAGTCAGAATCTTCATAATAGGAAAATTCCAGGTTACCGTTGATGTATGCTATCTCTTTACAATTGACAATATTGATAATTGAAATATTATATTGTCAAACAAATCTTAATGCAGAGTCCAATAATAGGGGGGAAAAAAGAAGAAAAAAGAATATATCAAAGCTATGATGGAAGAAAAATATTATTTTATACCAAAAATTCAGTAGCTGACGTCTCCCTTGAGCTACATTTCATGCTGCTTCTCTCCATCTGGACTTCTTCAGTCTTCAGATGATAATCTCCTTTCATCAGGTCTAAGGCTTTAGTTTCTGGGATTTCACCCTGCACATAACTTAATAATCTATCATAGGTAGCAGCTGAGAAATGACCTCGTTCTGTACATGTCCGCAGAATCTCCAATGCCAACTCCAAATCTCCCTTGTCTTTCACGTGCTCAATACATGCAGCCAAAGTAAAGGGGTAAGGCTTCCATCCTGCTCGACCTGCCAAGATTGCTTTCTTCATTGTTTGAACTGCATTATCCATATCATTACACTTGCAATAGCCACGTGCCAAACGATCCCATACACTTCCATCTAATTCATTGTCCGTATTTAAAAGCCTCCCAATATATGCTTCAGCCTTTTCCAACAGACCATTCTTACAATAAGCACTCATCATCAAATTCGGAATTCTGATGTCAAAGCATGTATTTCCGCATTCCCATTCCTCTACAATCCTCTCAGCTCCATCAATGTCATTTAGCTTCATTAATGCGGTTAACATACAGATGTAACTTGAGTTGCGGGAATTATTTAAATTTTTGCACATATTCCAAATGCGATACACATCATCCTTTTTCCCAATAGCAGCATACGTAGTTAGAAGAGATTCATAGGCAGCCCTCCTCATCTTGCCTTTAATTAGTTGCTCTGATTTCTTCAACATTGCCAAGGACTTCTCAAAATGGCCAGCTTTCAGATAACCATTTGCTGCAGTAGAGTATGTTAACCAGTCCACAGTTGCCAGGGGATCAGCTTCCATCTGCATTAGTAAATTCTCCATCCCCTTTATGTCTGTTGTGGTCACATAAGCATTCAACCGAGTATTAAGTGTAAAATTGTTGTGTACGTTCTTCTCTTTCATTTCTTGCATCAGACCATCCAATTTCTCATATTCACCTATCCGAGCATAGAGTTTTAACATAACATTATAACTCACTACTAAGTCTGTTCCATGCTTGGAAGCATACTCTTTTAATTTCTGCATGATAGCCTCCGCTTTCTCCACAGACTTATGTTCTGCATAACAATTCAAAAGAGCACCATAGACCTTGAAATCTTTTGAAGTGTCTGAAATGCTATTATAATATCTCTCAGCTTGATCTAGGCCGTGGACTTTTGCTATCAAATCAAGACGTATAGCAATGTCTCCAGGTAATAAATAAAGGTTCCTTTCATTGCTCATCCATTCTGATATCTGACAAACAACACAACGATCCAATAATTATTGATCTTAAAGAGCATCAACTGACATGTTCTAGACTAAGCACAACTTCAGCACACAATTTAAAATATGATAGACTAAGTACAACTTACAGGGGAAACAGAAACAGTGTATGTTTAATAATAGGCAATTTTACACCTTCAATTATTTACTTATCAGTATTAGTGCTACTTTTTTTATAAAAAAAAAAACTCACAAATTAATAATCAAAAGCAAGCACTCAGCCCATTCATTCAATTCAAATCCATGGCATTCCACATGATCCCCTCTCACTTTATTTTTTATGTTGTCCACACTAAATTGGTTCTTATAAGAGCAGAATAAAACTAGATTAATCTTGTCATAGTAGGGGTCTTGGCCGTGTGATTTTAAATTACAGTTGCGATCGCAATTGTAAACATTGCAGACAATTGCAGGAAAATGTTCCAAAACTGCAATATTAATTTAAAAACCCTACTGCAAAATGAATACCATAATATCATTCAAATACTCACAAATGCTACGTTAACTATTCCTCGAATAAAGATGGAAATTGGAATCAATTTCTATATCTCACAAATAAAAAATAAAAAAAAGCATTGGAATTTGGAATTACATTAGGGAGCAGAAAAAGAGTTAGAGAGAGAAAGGAACCTGAAGGGCATGGTTGAAGCGGCGAAACGATCTGAGTTGCTTGACGAGCCATTGGAGCTCGGATTGCTTGATGTCTCTGCCCTCTTCGACCCATTGGTCCAGAACACGAGTCATGGGAATGGCGGGGTCTCCAGCCCTGGAAATTCGAAGGAAGAGGGAATCGCGTGGAGTTGAAGAACAATGAAACAGAGCCCCATAAACCCCAGGGATGCTGTAAAGTTTCCATTTTGAGCGCATCAGCTTCATCGTTTGTTGCTGGAAACTAGAACCCACTCAAACCGGGGCTAGGGTTGCCACTTCTCAGCTTTTGCAAATATTTTATATTATTTTCTTTACATAATCATGTAATATTATTTATATAAATTTATTAAAAAATCTATTGAAAGTGAAAAACAAAAATATAATTACGAAAATAATATATATAACATTCTTATTTACTCATAGGAACAAAAATGATAGTGATTATTAGGATGTGGTTAGGGTGCTTTTCTATAAACTTTTAAAAATAGTATTTTTTAAAGGGTGCTTTTCTATAAACTTTTAAAAATAGTATTTTTATACTATAACTTTTTTTGGTAGAGATTTTATAAAAGTAAAAGTTATTTTATGTTTGAATATAATTATTGAAAAATATTTTTTATTTTCTCTCATTTACTGAATGAATTTTTTCAAAAGTTTTAGAATGTAGCTGCCAAAAATAGCACCAAAATAGTTTTTTTCTTCTTCTAACTTTAGCTTTTTTAAAAAAGTTTACTCAAATAGCCATTTATTATATTAGAAGTGATTTTTTATTAATAATTTTTTTTTATCCAAAAGAAACTTAACCAAAGGCACTCTAAATCACTGCCCATAGGTTCAAATGGTAAAGAGTAGTGGTTATTAGGATAAGAATGTAAAAGATTTTGAGGTTATTCACTTTGCTGTCAAGTTTTGTACTCAAACTTCTTAACTAATTTTGAGAAACCTCAAAGTTGCAATAATTTAAAGGATTCAATTTTAATTCAATGTCCATATAAAAAAATTTTACATCGGTATTTAATCACGTAATGACACATCATTAAGAGTGTTAGATTTTCGAAATAATTATTGTAATAGTCAAACTCTTTTAATAATTTGACAATACATGATTGAATGACGGTGTAAAGTTTGAATGAAAATTAAACTCCAATCTAAATTTCCTACCATAACTTCCATGTGGTAAAGTTCCCTTCCATGTGTCACTGAAGTTTCCACGAGAGAAAGAACCACAACGAACACAAACATTAGGAAGCATATCAACCTTCTGCTTTCGTGCCAGTAATATGCCATGTTATTGTACTTACTGTTGGGTATCCAGAACTCATTTAAACACGAAAATGAATAAGAATTGAGAGAAAAACTCACTCTATTTCTCTGAATAGAATTTACAAGAGAATTACTCTCTATACAAAACTCTCAATCTCTCAAGCTCTCTGGCTTTTCTCACTCTCTATGGATACCCACACTTCTACTAAATGCATTTACAAGAGATGAGGGATGTCTATTTATAGGATAGGGGCTGCTGAAAATTGTCAAAGTTTGGCCACCAAACTTTGGTGGTTGATGACTTTAAACTCATACCTACCATGCTGCCATTGTTGACATTACAACTGGAGTGGGTGGCATGGGTGGTCGGACTCTTCAATTCTCCCCTCCGGCCACTCTTGGAGCAATTGTTATATGACAAGCATTCGACTATGTCTGCATAGCTCAGCTTTTCTTTAGTACCTTTGTTAACATGTATGGATTCTCTTTTGTGTGGATCTTCACTAATTTCAATAGTTGTTTATCTATGATCTCGCGTATCCAATGATAGCGGATATCAATGTGCTTTGTACGAGAATGGTACATTGAATTCTTGCTCAAATCTAGAGCACTTTGACTGTCACAATGTATCTTGTAATCTTTTTGCTTGATTCCAAGTTCTTGGAGAAAACGCTTTAACCACAACATTTCTTTCCCAAACTTTTCTCCCGCCGCAATATACTCGCATTGTGGATAGAGCAACGCACTGCAATCTTGATTGCCATGAAATGACTCCAATTGCAAAAGTGTAGAGAAATCCTGAAGTAGATTTTCTACCATCAAGATCTCCTGCCATGTCTGTATCTGTATAACCTTCCAGGATTGGATCAGCTCCCCCGTAACAAAGACATATTTTTGATGTACCTTTTAAATACCTGAGAATCCACTTGACTGCCTCCCAATGCTCCTTTCCAGGATTAGAGAGAAAACGACTCACGGTACCCACTGCGTGAGCAATATCTAGTCTTGTACACACCATTGCATACATCAAGCTTCCAACTGCTGAAGAATAAGGTATTGCTGACATCTCCTCTATCTCTTTCTTGGATGAGGGGCACGAACTCTTGCTCAACTTGAAGTGATTGGCTAATGAATGCCTTTACTGGTTTGGCATTGTGCATATTAAACCTCTTGATCACTGCGTTCAATATACTTCTCTGAGATAGCCATAACCTTCTCATTATTCTGTCTCGAACTATATACATTCCAAGAATCTGTTGAGCCGGTCCTAAGTCCTTCATGTCAAAGGACTTAGAGAGTTCATTCTTCAGCTGTTTAATTTTCGTTGCATTTTGTCCCACAATCAATATATCATCTACATATAGTAGAAGAGCAACGAAATTTCCATCCGAAAACCTCTGAGTATAAACACATTGATCTGCAGCAGTTCTCTTATAGCCTTGACTCACCATACATGAGTCAAACTTCTTGTACCACTGCCTTGGTGCTTGCTTCAGACCATACAAGCTCTTTTCACTTGCAAATGAGGTTCTTGTCGAGACCTCAAAACCTTCTCGTCGCATGTAGATTTCTTCATTCAGATCTCCATGAAGAAATGCTGTTTTGACATCCATCTGTTCAAGCTCTAGGTTTAAACTGGCTACCAAGCCAAGAATAACCCTTATCGAAGTCATTTTTACTACTGGTGAAAAAATCTCATCAAAGTCAATTCCCTTTTTCTGCTGGAATCCTTTGACTACTAATCGAGCTTTATGTTTCACCACTTTTCCGCTGCCATCTTTCTTCAACTTGAATACCCATTTGTTTTTCAGGGCCTTTTTCCCTTGTGGAAGATTAATTATCTCATAAGTATGATTTTTCTGCAGTGATTCCATCTCCTTCTGCATTGCGAACAACCATTTTTCTTTATCCTTATGAGATATGGCTTCTTGAAAATTTTACGGTTCGCCATCTTCAGTGAAGCAAAGCGTATTCGGATTCTAAATATCTTTCGACTTTAATCCGAGGCCTCGTTTAGATCTTCGAACTTCTGGATTAGGAGATTCACCATCATCAGTTCCTTATGATGGTCCTACATCTTCTGGTGGATGAGGTTGTGTCTCCCCCTGCTCAACACCCTCTTCTTCTTCCTCCTCTTCTGCTTCTGATATTTCCTCAGGCACTAGATTGTTACTTGTGGCAAATTGTGCTGGTGCTGAACTTGAAATATCTTCTTGGGCACTGGATTCTGGAATTTGAGACATTGTGGGCTTTTCAATGTCTTTTATCGTCTGATTTTCATGGAACACTACGTCCCTACTTCTGATCACCTTCTTCTCTTTTGGGTCCCATAACCTGTATCCGAATTCCTCATCTCCATAACCTATGAAGATACAAGTGATTGTCCTTGCATCAAGCTTTTGTCTAAGCTCATTGGATACATGTGTAAAAGCTAAACAACCAAATACTCTCAGATGAGAATATGAAGGATGCTTACCAGACCATACTTTCTCTGGAACTTCAAAATCCAGTGGTGCTGACGGTGATCTGTTGATTAGGTAGCAGGCGGCTCAGACTGCTTCTCCCCAGAATGACTTTGGCAGCTTAGCCATACTAAGCATGCTTCTGACTCTTTCCATAATGGTCCAGTTCATTCTCTTAGCTACACCATTATGTTGTGGGGTGCGTGGGACCGTCTTCTCATGTCAGATGCCTTGACTCCTACAATAGGCATTAAACTCCTTGAAAGTGTATTCGCCTCCATTATCAGACCGGAGACACTTCAACTTCTTTCCAGTTTCACGTTCTACCATGACATGAAATAACTTGAAGTAATTAAATACCTGGTCCTTTGTTTTCATGAAGTACACCCACATCTTTCGAGAAGCATCATCAATGAATGTCAGAAAGTACTTGTTTCCGCCTCCAAGGGACCGCAAACATCAGAGTGTACCAGACTGAGCAACTCTGATCTTCTTGTTGAAGAGAAACTGAAAGAGACTTTATGTTGTTTGCCAAACAAACAATGATTGCAAGGATCTGGAGCAGTATTCTTGGCAACAGTAATAAGCTCCTTTTTCTCCAGGGGTAGACAAACCTTTTCACTGTGTGACCAAGCCTCGTGCCACAGATTTTGAGAAGCCTCTTTTCTATTATGTTGAGTATGCGCATATATCTTCACATAAGTTTTATATAAAGTACCACAAATATGACCTCGAGCGATTACCATGGTGCCCTTTGTTAATTTCCATGCGCCATTGCAAAGCGATGACCATAACCTGTTTTGTCAAGAGCTACTCCTGACAAGGTAAATTCAGCAGAAGATCGGCACATGTCCGACATCCTTCAAGGTGATTGTGCTTCCCACATTTGTTTGGATCTTAACATCACCTATTCCAAAGAATCTCGGAAAAGCTGAATTTCCCATCTTCACCGCTTCCAAAGTCACCGACTTTTTATATGTTGTGAAGAAATCTTTGTGGGGAGTCACGTGATAGGATGATGCGTGTATCTACTACCCATTCTCGTGTCTTCTCTTGAGACGTGTAGGCATGTCTCATTATTGATGGAATGAAAGCTATCTCTCCAGGGATAGTGACAAAAGTGTCTCCATCATTATTCTTTGGTTGAGAACTACCTTGCCCTTGCTCTCGCTGCAATCTTCGACAGTTCTTCTTTAAATGACCTTCCATTCCACAGTGGTAACACTTGTATGTCGGCCTTCTTCCATCTGTGGATCTACCTCTACTTATGCTCCTTCCCCTTCCATTGCTTCGACCATTTTTCTGTTGTCTCCTTCGGCCTCGATTACTTCTTTGTTGTCTCCCTCAGTTTTCTGTTACAAAGGCATGAGACTAGTTCGTGCTCATATCCTTTCTTTTGGCCTCTTCGTTGAACAGGGCATCTTTAACCAAGGACATGGTAAGTTTCCCATTTGGAGCTGAATTACTGAGAGAGACTACTAGCGTCTCCCAAGTGTCAGGAAGTGAACTGAGAAGTAAGAGTGCTTGTGTTTCATCCCCAAGCTCCATTTCTACAGACGACAATTGGTTTATCAAGCTCTGAAATTCACTTGTGTGCTCGGCAACTAAAGTTCCACTACTCAGTTTCAGATTAACCAATCGCCTCATTATTAAGGCTTTATTCCGAGCGGTCTTTGCCTGATACATGCCCTCCAACTTTGTTCAAAGGGTATATGTGTCTGTTTCTTTTGCAATATGGTGGAAGACACTATGATCAATCCATTGACGGATCTGACCAATAGTTTTTTTGTTTGATTTCTTCCACTCTGCTTCCTTTGTAGGATCAGGGTTTACACCCTTTAATTCCAGGGGATCGTACAAATCTTTACAACTAAGGAGATCTTCCATCCGAGGTCTCTATAGTGTATAGTTAGTAGATGTAAGCTTTAGCATTGCTCATGATGATGCAGATTCCTCCATTTACACTAACTTGTTCAAAAAACAAAGTTGAATTCCTTCGAAAATAAAAAACACCGTTATGTCTGGAACGGTCAAAAATGGAAAATTTGACTCTCTTGAGTCAATTTGTAATTTCTAAAAGATCAAGGCTAAAGTATAATTTTAGAAAATTTAGGGATCAAATTATAATTTCTGAAAGATTAGGGGCTAAAATATAATTTCAGAAACTTGAAGGATCAAATTGTAATTTCTATAAGATCAAAGGCTAAAGTATAATTTCAAAAAATATAGGGGTCAACCTGTAATTTTTGAAAGTTCAGGCTGGCTGATGACGTGTCTGTTGACGTGTCACTCATTAATCTTTGCGCGTGGGCGTAGTCTTGTTGGGTCTTCAACCTTGGTTTGGAGAGTAGGGAGAGTGGGGAGAGTGACGCCCACTCTCAGGCGAAGCTCTTGACAAACAGGGCTATGGTCATCAGTTTTACAATGGCGTATGGAAATTAACAAAGGGCACTATGGTAATCGCTCGAGGTCATATTTATGGTACTTTATATAAAACTTATGTGAAGATTTGTGCAGACAGTCTCAACATAGTAGAAAAAGAGGCTTCTCAAAATCTGACTCACTCTATTTATCTGAATAGAATTTACAAGAGAATTACTCTCTATACAAAAAACTCTCAAAATCTCTCAAGCTCTCTGGCTTTTCTCACTCTCTCTGGATACCCACACTTCTACTGAATGTATTTACAAGAGATGAGGGATGTCTATTTATAGGATAGGGGCTGCTGAAAATTATCAAAGTTTGGCCACCAAACTTTGATGATTAATGACTTTAAACTCATACCTACCATGCTGCCATTGTTGATATTACAATTGGAGTGAGTGGCATGGGTAGCTAGACTCTTCACTTACTGCTTTTGGTTTGCCATGCGAATTTGCTTATGAATATTGCTAGTTAGCCAGATAAAATTACCCGAATAAAAATTGGCAGAAATTTGACCATGCATGCATCAAACGTGCGCCGGTTTTGTGAACTGGGATTTCGTCTAGGTAATCTTTTGTTCAACTCGTCGGCAGATGATTAATCCACAACTCTTATGTTTGGGTTAATATAGTTGTAGAAGTTTCAATCTGCCGGCACTTTGCCATTTGTTTGATTTAGCTAGAGTAAAATCATTGAATTCATTGTAATTTTCTTAATTGATTATTATTTTTGTTTGGTATATAAGAACCCATTTCTCTATTTCGTTTCAGCCTCCCCAAGTTTGTAAATGGTAATTCATCTGTACGATTAGGAACAACTTTGGAACCATATTTTGAAAATTCAAATGTGAGTGAAGTTTCACATGGTAAGGAATCAATTAAGCGGTAATAAAAAAAATCAAAAAATTCATAGATATAATGTCGTAAGGTTTTAAGTCCAAATTTAGTATCAAGCACAACATGATATCACTTTTAGCTAAACTCATGGTTAGCTAATTGTTAGCAAACTTTTCTGCAAAATGTATTATGAATCCCTAGCTTATTAATGCTTCTAAGCATAGCCTGAGGCAACAAGTAAGCATCTATTCTCTAAACGTAGCTTCACATTTTGAATTTAAAATGACAGTTTGTATAGTGAATCTAGTGACAGTACCCTTCACCCCAAGCAATTCGAGTCACATCCTTCATGAACAAAACCATGGCTTCCAATGCCTTCTCTTAAAACATAAAAATATATATGGCCAGAAGTTTGTTACCTTTAATATCATCTAACCTTGCTTTTGACATCTTAGATACCTAACGACCTAAGTATAATATCCTCATTTGGTGGGCACTTGAGAGTATTAGATATCTAATTATAACTTAGTCCCTTCAGCGTAGCTCACTTAAGTGGTTCGGATATTTGCTACTCAAGTTCCTTGTGGGGTTCGAAACCCCTCATGGAACATTCCCCTTTTCTTCTCTTGGCGTCCTATTAGGAATTCCTTTACTCTATGTTTAAGAGAATGACATGTAAATAAATAAAATAGAATGACATAATAAATTTTATAAAATTGGTGTTTGGGAGCTATTAAAGAGGATGGAAGGGAGTGACAATAGAGGGATCCCAAAATTCCTCATTATCATTAAAAATCTTAATTTTGTTATCTTTTCAAATTTGGGTGCTTAAGAGGGAGTGTCATGATTTAGTAGGAAAATTAGAAAGTAAAATGTATAAGTCTTTCCATTCCACCTACTTAAATTATAACTTCCAAATAAGAGTGTAGGGAGTCCCTTCCATTCTGTTATTAAACTACCAAACAATAGAGTGACATCTATCTTTTCATTCAATCATCTTCTTTTCTATTTCATTCTATTATGAGCTACCTCTGCTATCCTCTTTAAAACTCTCAAACATACCCTTAGGCTCCACATTAGCGGTGAAATCTCCTCCTAGCTTAAAAAAAGATATTTAATAACTTGATATTTCTACACAATTTTTTCAAAATTATATATATATATATATATATATATATATATAAAGAATAAATTAATATTAATTTATATTACAATTTATTATATCATAAATTATTTTGATT
Organism: Styphnolobium japonicum; assembly: GCA_023212625.1. NCBI lineage: Eukaryota > Viridiplantae > Streptophyta > Magnoliopsida > Fabales > Fabaceae > Styphnolobium > Styphnolobium japonicum. The sequence goes on from JALBWW010000008.1 coordinate 20,929,230, forward strand.
AGGAATGAAGTAATTAAATCTATTATCTTGTAATTAATTTTTAAAGGAAATTTATTATTTTTGTTATTTAAAATTCATAAATCTTTCAAAGACATTGATATAAATTATGTTGATATAAAATGATTAATTTACTCTCAGACATCTAAGATTTGCATGAATTTAAAAGAGAATCATAAGGCATCCTAATAGACATCTCAACTAAACATAAGGCATCTAAGATGCCGATGATAATCTCATATCCATAGACTAAACATGAGTATCTCTTAGGCATCGAAAATGTATGTGCACCAAACGCACCCTCAGTGGATTTTTATATTTTAAACATAATTTCTGTGCACTTTTGGGTCACAAGTACTTTTTTAACCAATCAGAGGTGGGCAGACTAAGAATTTAATAAGGCAAATTTAAAATGTCACATTTCGTCCTAAACATATCTATACTATATAAGGTACAATGCTGGATGGGACAAAATAGCAAGTGCCAAAACCAAACATAATATGAGAAGATAAGTGCAAATTTAAGTAAATATTTATTTTAGTTGTTTAAAATATAAGTAATATTAATTTAATTTTTTAATAATTTTTTATATTAAATTAATTTTTTTGGAGAATGAATTTAATGAAAAATATATAATTGAAAGACTAATTTGATGTCAAAAATTAACATTAAATGACCATTATAATATATTTAATATTTATCATTAAAGAACTTAACTGATAATACTTATATATTTAGAGGATCAAAATAAATATTTACTCTTATTTTTATTACAATAAGACGCAGCATAGAGCTTAATACCTTGATATACCTAGTAATAATCCAGAATATCTACTGCTGAACTGCTGCTTGCAATCCATTGTCGAAAAAGTATTTGCGAAGAAATCAGAAATAAGAAGTAAAGTGAGCAATAATGCAACTCTAAAACATTTAAAAGCCAACGATGATCATCCGCCTGTTACTTTACCATGTACACATATCAGCAATGTGGTCTATACATTGTTTAATCAGGTCAGTCACTATCTACAAGTTAATGTATCCCAGTCCACCTATACCTTTAGTCCTTTATCCGAAAAGCTACTCGTGGTTCTTATGAAAAAGAATGTGTACAGATGTACAACGGACAACGGACTATATGTAAAAGATCATCTACGATACTTTTGGAGAATCAAGTGCAAGGTTTGCACAGTTCTTGTGCCTGACTCTGCTCATCAGCACGATAAAAATGCAGCAATTTTATGGATTCCACTTTTTCCTATAACCAAAGCAATCATAAAATGTTATTAAAAGATTAAATATTCATTATCATCTAAATCTGAATGAAACTATGTGCAGGCATGTTAAGCACCTGAACTATCTCTTCAGATTGTGAAGGGAAGAGAAACCCAATTGAGCAATTCTGCAAAACTTCAGGACTCTCAATCCATTCTCTACGTGCATTACGTGCATCATTTCTAAATTCGGACAGCTGCAGGAAGAATAAACAATCCATGATAAATTCCAAATGAACTTTTCTTTGAAAAGGACACAGGACAAAGATTTCCCCAAAATAAAATATTCACGCTCAAAGAAAACCAAGAGAAAAAAGAGAGGTTTAAAGCAAAATAAGATAAGCTAGGCTGGAGGATTAAGAAAGAACTAGTCGTGTAATGTACAAACATCATCCAAATTATAGGGTCTGGGCTCCAATCCATCTCCATCAACGACCATACCAGTACCCTGGCACTCTGGGCAGAATACAGTGTCAATGCGTGCACTAGCAACTTTCATCTCACTTTCTTCTCCAATTTTGTTGACATTCGCTCGTCTATCTTTTGAAAGAGATAAACGCGTTGTGGTTATGTCAAATTCACTCAAGAGTATCCAGTGAATAAGGCACGATGTATGAAACGTGTGAAAGCTCTGCATATAAATGTCAATGTCACTTTTTTTGTTTTGATAAAACATAAAAGATATATGAACAAAACTCTTTTTCCAAGTTTAGAGTATATGTGTTATTATGTTGTTCAATATCACAAGCTTTACTACTAACAAAACAATATAGAAAAATAAGATCAAAACATTAACAAATTTCTTTACCCCATTTTGATTATTTCTATAGCAAGCTATTCTTCTAGTCTTCAAATTCAAAAGTGCTGCCATATCTTTACCAAGAAGCATTTTTTGTTTACAGATGAAACACTTTTTCTCTGCAGCTATACGTTCTTTCCGTCTCAACTCTTTCCTCGCAGCTCTGTTTAAAATTATACTTGAACGAAGAAGTTGATTGTCATATTGCTCTAGTGTCAATCTTGAGGTGGCACTGTTTGAAGCTGAAGAATCTTTTGCAGATGAATCATACTGATCAGACAATGATTTCTTTCTCTTTCGGCCACTGCCCCCTTTATTTTTTGGTTGTGTCATAGTAGCAGATGGGAGCAATGACTTCACATCATCATCAAGCAATCCTGACCGACCCAAATTATAATGGTAAGAGAAAACAATGAGAGCAAAGTCATGCTCTGGTACACCATCTTGTTGACCATTATTATCTTTTCCTAACCATTCACACCATATTGCACTAATCCCATTCAATATTTTATCCATTTCAAGGAACCTTGCTGCAATTTTCCCCAGACCCACTTCTCTAACTTTTACATCAAAGATTCGGTCCCCTATCTGCACACGAGGAATCACCAAAGTACAATCATCATCCAGCGTATCATAAGTTGAACTTAGTTGAACGTCTGACTGAACTGCTTTTGACCCTACACACTTGTCACCACATTGAATTTCATCATCCTTCGCATGACTGTCCTCACTGGCACTCAGATATTCATCAAACTTCAACCACCTCTTATAGTTACTATTTTTAATTGCCAAGTCTTTATCATTTTCAGTGGAAGTATCAAAGAAAAGGACACCATCATTAAAAGGCCATGGATTTGGTAGTAACAGAGTAACCTTAGCAAAAGATAGTCTCTTTGTATGACGTTTGCCTTTCAAGTGATCAAAAAGCACAGTATCACCGTAACATGGTGCAAGGCATAAAATGCAGAAAAAAATGGGTTTTTTTCCATTGTCACGTAGCTCAACATAGGGATGCCCTTTAGATCTCACAACTCTTAGTATCTTAGTAGCTATTTGTTCTTTCAGACTATAAGCAACAGTCTTCGGAGGCCCTAATCCCCACTTTCCAGCCATTTAAGCCAAGATTCAGATTCAAAATCCTCCAAAAATTCAACACAAGACACACTTTAAGAACCAATAGAAACAGCTGAAAACGAAAATATAACCAGAATTCCTTTCAAATCCAAAGAGAATAAAAAAAAGAGAGACTCCTAATGTTTTTGCCAGATCAATGTTTCATAGACACGGCATTCTTTGTCCCAAACCCTAGGGAGTTCACGTTTCACCTTCCACAACAGCATACCAGAAAATGTTCTCAGACTGACACCTTCAATAATTGACGTGAAATTAAGTTATTCATATCCAAGTTTGCGCAAAGATATTCACATTCAGACCAACAGCAAGAATTCGACTAGTGCCAAGAAATCATAAAGCCAATGATCCTACTCTTGGAATTTCGAGACTTAAACCGTGAAATTCGAAACAGTAGGAAGAACTCAAGAACCTTAAAACGCCACCGCAAAACCACACATTGGCTGTGCAACCGGTATGTAATCCTTCGGCAGTCGTGGGAGATCATCCATGTCGGAAAAAGGGCTCAAGAATTACGAAAGAGAGAATGTCGTGCATGGGAGCGTGAAACCTCCATTGCCATCTCCGTCATATCTCCATTTCTTGCAGTTGAAGAGAAAGAAGAGTCGGAAGGTGTTTGGAGGAAGAGAAAGCAAGAGACGGTAGCAGAGAAAAAAAGGAGAGAAAGGGAGGGAAAATGAAAGCGAGAAGAGTAACTAATCATAACCGAATTTTGAGTTTGTTTTACAAGTGAACTGAACAGTGCGGGGTTCATATGCAAGAGCAAGATTCTCGGGGGTGTGACGAGTATGGTGATAAAGTGCGGGATTAATTGATGGCCCTTGATTCTGTGATGAACGGTGATGGAGTGGGAGTTCAAGTTATAACACGATAAGATTGGGCAGCGAGAATTTGATCTTATGAGACAAATACAGAATCAATATCATAATATATATATATATATATATATAATTAAATCAGTGTATATATAATCAGTGGAATATATATATACACTAGAGATAGATAGAAATTAAATTAATATTTGAATAACCAAAATGTACATTTACCCTAAACTTTAATATCCACTTCTAAAATACCTCTGCGAGTATATGTATGGCACTTGTGCAGTCATATTCTATTTAAATAAATAGCTTATATAAATACTTATTTAAATAGAATTTATTTAATAAGTTTAAGTTCTATTATTATAATTGTAGTTTAAAAAAAGTTAAGTAGTATTTGAATAAATACTTTAAAAAATATTTTTCATAAACCCTTTACAATAATATCGTGTATTTGAATGATATGTTATGAATTATGTTAATTCATTAAGATTAATTTTATCTAAAATTATTATAAAAATCATTAGTAGCTAAGTTATTTTTAGTTTTTACAAAGACTTATTTTTATAAGTTTCAATTTCTAACTTATGAAAATAAGTCTAAAACAATATATAAGTGTTTTATAAGTAATTTTAATAAGTTTATCTAAATAAAATAAAAATATTTCATAAACCTTATAAGGAATAAGTCCAAATAAATTATATATTAACATATCGAAACGAAGTCTCATACATATACTTATGTGTTGCATATGTGACGCTGTTTAAATGATGATAACCGAGCTTGTCTGTGAGGTCAAATGTCTACAAGGATGGAGAAGTAAGGTTGGATGCTCTGTATGCTATGTCTACTCTCACGCTCAAGTTAATAAAAATTTAAGATGTATAAACGAATTTAGAGAGTTTGAATGTTTTAAGTGGTAGGTGAAAGCTTCTATTCAAAGATGTTGGACGTTACATGTGTGCAAAAATTAATTTCATAATTGCATGGAAAAATATCAATTAAATAAATCACACACAATGACCAAAAAAAAAAAACACACACACACACACAATTTAACGTGATCCAATATGCATATATACATAAATGGGAAAAGATTAAATTCTCTATAAACACATTACAATATAATTTTTGAACGGACATCTTCCACTAACTTTTGAACACACAAATATAAAGTTGCAAAACCTCACTTCCAAATCCTGTAAGGGTCTAGCCCGCAAGCTCCCCTCACAATATTATCTCAGAGTGACTCTCATTTTCATAACTCAAAAAATCTCTATTACAAATATTCATAAGGATTTGCTTCAACAACAACCATTACTGCTCTGATTATTGAATAAAGACACAAATAATTGTTTCCACCTTACACATCATGATATTAATTACAACTCAAAAAAAAAAAAAACTAACAATAATAATAAAAATAGGAATTTGGGTTAAACCTAACAATTTTTTCCTTTACCCAAGTTCCATCTTAAACTCACTAAATAGGTTGGACGTAAAAGGTCTAGACCTGAAAGAGTAATGTCAAGTAGAAGACTAAAACATACTTATAATTCTCTTCCTTTTTTACTTTTAGATTTTTATTTTAGTTGTATGGTAAGAACATCTTCAGGTCAATTTTTGGGCTTTTGTAACTTGATAGGCCACATTCTAAACTTTTTTTACCAAACTAAACCACTTTCAAGAATATTTCCCTATCAATGCCACTTTCGTACTTGTGGCTCTTTTTTTAAAAATTTTTTTAATGTGTCGTCCAATAGCTAGACGACTTAGGCATAATTTTGTTTGTTTGTTTTAATTTTCTTATTATAAAGTTATTTTATTTAAATTATTATAATTTTGTGTGTTTAAAAGTATTTAAGTGATCTCACTTTTAAATTATTTTATTTCTCAATTATTTTTTAATTTAATATTTTAAAATACTTTCAAAATTGTAAAAGCTAATTCTAATTTTAATTAAAATATTAATTCTAAAATTAAGAAAATATATTAAATTAAAAAAAATAATTGTTGGAATAGTATAAAAAACAATATGATTCTTATTTTTAAATTATTTTTTGTTTTAGATTATTACAATTTTTTATGTTTAAGAATAATTTATGATTTAAATGATTCTCACTATTATAATTATTTTATTTTTTTACTTATTTTTATTTTAGATTTTTAAATGTTTGAGATCATTGAAATAGATTAAGAATTTTTTATTATTAAATTATGTATATACTTTTTGATTTTGATTTAATACGATTTTATATTTAATATTATAGAATTATAAAAATTAATTTTAGAATTATTTTTTAAAATTTTGAAAGGTTTTATAAAAATTAAATTAAAAAATAATTGAGAAATAAAATAATTAAAAATTGAGAATCATTTAAGTACTTTTAAGCACAAAATATTATAATTAATAATTTAAATAAAATAACTTAAAATAAGAAAAATAATCATGCCTAAGTCGTCTAGTTATTGGACGACACATTAATTTTTTTTAAAAAAAAAGCCACACGTACAAAAGTGGCATTGATATGGAAATATTTTTGAAAGTCGTTTAGTTTGGTGAAAAAGTTTAAATTAATGTGGTCTATTCAGGTACAAAAACCCAACTTTTGTGTCATGTCAAGAGTAAGTCTAGCTTTTTCAGTGATCTTAATGACACATCTTAATATATTTAGAAAAATTAATTAATTCACCTAAGTCTTATCTCATAGTTTAAACTTAAATTGTCAATGTAAGAAGCACATTTCTTTAACATGTAGGTCAACCCCTTAAGTTAAGGTTATTAAGCACATTATTATCAATTTACTTGTGTTATTTGAAATATCTGTTAATAACACCTCTATTATTTAAAATTGAAGTTAGCTCTTAAATTAGTGTTACATTGTAACTTTCAAATATCTCGTATATGATTATATTACGTGACGATTCATGCAAAATAGCGAGAGACAATGTGTATGATTTTTGTGCAATTTATTGCATGTGAATGTTTTAAGGCATAAAAATATTATGATATCTCATACACTTGATAAGAGATATTTGATATTAGTGTCAAATGCACACAGCTCGATTTTTAACAAGTGTACATTCATTTTCTCTTCCTCTCTCCCCTCTCTTCTCTTATGAAATTCCCTTCAAGCAGTGTAATTAAAACCGGACCGGACCGGCCGGTGGACCGGTAAACCGGTCAAGTGACCGGTCCGGGTGACTAGTTGGATCGGGTATGTCTCAGAACCGGTCCGACCCGGTCCGACCCGGCCGATTTTGAATGAAAACCGGTGACCCGGTTGGTTGAACCGGAACCGGCCGGGTCACTAAATTAAAAAAAAAACTTTTAAACTTTGAAAATTCATAACTTTTGACTCGTTTGTCCGATTTAGACTAATTATATGTCCATTTTATATAACTTTTCGAGATCTACACCATGGTAGTCATATTTTTTTCAAAATAAATATATTTTAGTTATTTATAATGATAAATATCATCATATGTAGTGTGTATTTTTATATATATATGTATTTAAATATTTATTTAATTTTATGCGGTTCGACCAGTGACCCACTGGTTAAACCAGTGACCCAGTGACCCAGTACCCTGACCGAGTCGACTACCGGTCCGATTTTTATAACTATGCCTTCAAGGGTTGCCTTTAGCTCCTATCTTATAAGTGAGGTCTCCACTGCTTAGCAGGGCTAGATACCAAAAAATTAAAAATAAAATAAAATATTATGATATCTTTGACTATGTCTTTATGTTGTACTGTGTAAGTCTTGAATTTTAGAATTTAATTTTGATCCATTATCAATGTAAAATTTCTTTACAATGTTACTCAATCATGTATTGCCAACTCATTAAAAGAGTTTGACTATTATAACAATTACCTCAAAAGTTTAATACTTTTAATGATGTGTCAGTACATATATGATTGGATGACAGTATAAAGAAATTTTATACTAACAGTAAATTAAAATTAAATCCTAAATTTACTAGTTTATTTTATTTAAATGTACTGGATTTTGTATTACTAAAGTATTATATTCCAGGAAACATTGCAAAAATTACCAATAGATTAGAAAATAATGTGGTAACTTAAATGAAAGTAAAGAGGATCGACGATTATACAAATAGAGTAGGCTAGAAAAGTGCAACCAAACCAAAAAATAAAAATTCACGACGGAATTTCTACTTGTTTCTGTGAGTTGAAACCTTTTCGTTAGTTATTGGAGTGGCTGGCTGCAGCACTTCGATGCTTAAGTGATCAAAATGACTGAAGAATTATAACTTTTAAATAATGAATCAACTAGATTTTCATACTTAGAGAGTGTGAACCCCTTTTTATAGACTTTGGGGCGGTGTTATGTGCCTGATGATAGTATAGTCTGAGTGAAAATTTTTTAAATAGACATAATTTATTATAAGCATTTTATTTAACATTAAATATGTGTAAAATTATGTAAATCATATTATAAGTATATTATAATTAAATAATATTTTTCACTTATCAACTATTAAATAAAGTACGTGTATAAACAGGCTGAGTGAATTTCCTTAATTTTAGAGAATTTGGTATATCTATTTTAAGGTGATAAGAATAAAGATCCCTTCAAATTGTTCAAAACTAAATCTCTAGAGAGATTTCTTTGTCAAAGAAGTCTTTAAGACTGGATCACAGTCTTAAAATGTCCGTAAAGTACACTAATCATGTCTAAATGCATTCTCTCCCGCATCTTTTTATCTAAGGCTGTCATCTTTACAACCTTTCGTTTCCTCATCATGCTGCTCATGATCAACATCAGTATTATTATCTTTTGCGACTCCTTTAAAGCTAGAAAATCACAATAGAAACGATGGATATGCTTATCATATTGATTCCTGTTCTTAACAAAGCAGTATTATCAAATTTCTTTTTAACGATTTTGTTTTCCAAATGATTAGCTTCGTGTTCCACCAGAAGACCAAAGCCTTAGCAATTGCAATTTGTGGAAACGATGCTTCTTCTACCGAGGTATTGCCTTTTTTTCTTTGGGCTCCATCATTGTACACAACTATTTTCCAAAAATCAATGCATCACTGTTATCGGGATTATTCTGCAAAATGCACTGATTTAACACTATGTACAAATCTATCATTTGCATATTAAAAGGTGTATTTTTTTAATTAAAAAATGGGTAAAATATACTTTATTATGCTGTTATTTAAGCCTTTTTTAAATAATCTTCTCAATAATTTTTTTAACCATTTAACACCTCTCTTGATTGGATCACGTTAAAAACATTTAATTTTATGTTAAATGTAATGATGGTGAGCCCTAATAAGAAGCATATGGCCTTTGATTATAGGAAAAATGACGTTCTTCATTCACTATCATATAAAACAGTTCTTCCATGATTTAATTGTTTGATTATTATGTTGATGAAAATACTCACAAATCTTTTATTGTTTCCATCAACACAATAACTAAGTAACTAAATTATGAAAGAACTGTTTGATGTTAGTAAATAAAGAATGTTATATTCCTTATAACCAAAAGTTACGTGTGTTAACTACCGTTACATTTAACATAAAATCAAACATTTTTATCATGATTCAAATAAGATGAGGATTGAGTGATAAAAAAATTATTAAAAAATATTATTTAAGAAAGGTCTAAATCACAGGATAACTAATTATATTTTACCCATAAAAGAAATTCCTTAAGAATTGTGATCTGTGAAACGCATTTTTCTTTAGCGTTGGACAATTATCTCGTTTTGGCAGACTGGGCTGGGGGTCTAAAGCCCATTTGGGGGCACCAAGGTCAAACGGTCAAACTATATCTTTGGAATCTTTTCATTAACACGACATAAAATCACCAACACGAATTTATAACTGAAAAATATAACAAAAATTTCTTATATTAAAGATAAAATAATTATATTCAAATTTGAATATTTAATTATAATAAAATTTATTGAATCAATATTAAAGTATTTTAATCAGATGTGAATCAAAATTAAATCTTCTAAAGTGAATTATACACTTTAATAAAGTGAAGAATTATAACTATTAATTAAAAAATTAAGAGAGTAAATATTCATATATTCATGATTTGTTATTTAGTTACTTGTTAACTGTTACAATTTTATATATTTCTCTTTAAAGTATAAAATGAATTCTTTTATTCTCTTTTATCTCCTTAATTAAATATTAACAACTTAATAAAAAAATTATCAATTAAAAAAATCAATTAAGAGGGATAAATATTTTTTGTTAAGTTGTGAACATTTAATTAAAAAAATAAAAAAAATACAATTTTTTTTTAAATTTTAAAGTATATAACTTATTTTAAAGAATCCAAATCTGAGCCAATAAATGTGATTTATTATCAACATATAATAAAATGTTTACACTTGTATCTTTCTAAATCAAAGTAAAAATTATGTAATCTTTGTTCTATTATAAATCCATGTTATAGGTATTTTTATACTAATTTTTTGAAGTGAGTTTGGTTCGAGTAAAAGGTGAACATATAGAGTGGAGTAATGAAAATGAGAGACATACTTACATTGTGCATATATAATTTGTCTTTTTTATTTTAAGGAAGTGAAAAAAGGAGAAATAAAAAATAGAGACGTAGAAAATCAACTTCTACAACCAGTGGATTGCCAAGTAGATGAGCACAGATTTTCTGAACTTGACAGCTGATCCTGCAACTATGGGCCAAAACGAGGGTCCCCCAAATTTGAGCATCTAACAATTACCAATAATGTCATAATTAATTGAAATTTAGTATTTTTTTTTTACTTTAGAAGTAGCGTACAGCATTGAGCTTCTATCCATATTATGTTGCTTGGTTTTACTTTTCAAGACAGCAAAGAAAGATATCTGTTCACTTGCACCGTGTTCAACCCCAGAAGGATTATTGGCTCAATAAACTTTATAAAAGAAATTATCATTTCACTATTAATTGAATGAAAGAAACCAGTTTTTACATCAAAATCCGAAAAAAAAAAATTTTAGAGTGTTTTTGAAATATTAAAAAATAAAAATTAATTTGATTTATAAATTAAATTTTATGTTTAAAATATTAAAAAATAAAAATTATTTAATTTTAAAATTCTTTTAATTTAAATTATATATATTTAAAAATCTAATCAAAATAAATTAAATTAAATTTTAATTTTAATTATTTAAATTAATTATTTTATTTTTATTAAATTTTTAATTTTATCTCATTAACTTAATAATATCATCCACAATTATATAAGATTAAAAAAATAAAATCATCATATTAAATCAATTCTATTTTTAATAAATTTTAAAATTAATTTAAATATTTCAAATCTAATTTTTTATAATAACTTCTAAACATAAAATTTAATTTTTAAATTAAATTTAATCAAATCCATTTTTAATTATTTAAAAACACAACCCCATATGGGATATGGCTTTAATCTGGCGTTGGTGGACTTTTTTCTTCAATATGGTTTGTAGAACTCGCTGGATAATACGTTCAAAATGAATCATAAGTGATAAGCCCATCATCATGGCCCTCTAAAGTCTATGCTCATGTAAGGTTCTCAAGTTAACACCTAACACAAGAAGCAATTAGGGAGTTGCATCCAAATTCCTCAACCATATATTTTACAAATTTCAAACACTGCCGGTAAAAAAGATACAAGAAGCGAGAGAAAAATATATTACATAAATCGAGTCAACAGAAACAGTAAGATCTTGAGCTTAGCTTCTCATGAACAGCGTTACATAGCAATCCAGATATAAACAAATTTTTAGATTAAAAAAAGGACAAACGCATACACTCCAAAATTATATATCTTAAAAAGATACAAAAACAACCCAAAAAGGGAGGGTGGGACCAAAAAAAAAAAAAACAAAAAGAGAAGACTCTCAGACTCAGATGATTTTTAACATTGAAATCAAACCTATGAAGAGAATACTAATGATACCCAAAAAAAAAATAAAAATCAAGACTGAGTCTGATATATGAAATAGGCCATGTAATGGATTACAATCAGCGTTTGACATGCCTGACTTTGTTCCATCCTTTCTTGCATGAATCTCCCACAATCTTCACCCCCTTCTTGACCAAAATCTTGAGCCCCTTGGCCCTTGCCTTCATCTGCAGTTCAAACCCAGCCATATCCACCCCAGGTAATAATAATCAGAAATAGTTAAAACTCTTGGAGAGAGAATCAGAGGTTTCCTAGAAAGAAACTTGGGTTGAGAGGGAAGCAACCTGTTATCCTACGAGGGTGCTTAGAAGAAGAGAGAAACCACTTTAAACCAAGAGGCCTAGTGGGATCCAACGCATCTCCCGACACGTGGTGCTGATCAGTGGGTGCAACCTTCTTAAACTTTGATCTGAGTCGCCCTTTCTTGGCGACGTTGATTGCGGGATAAGCATAAAGTCCACGTCCCAGTATTTGATTGGTTATTAGTGTGTGGGGCCACGTGACCGCCAAAGTTGAAGCAACACAAACACAACTGAAAGCAAAGTGAGTCTAGCTGGCTTACCATTGGGCCCAGCCTAGCTAGCCAGGTGGGACCACTGTGGGCCCATGTTACTGTTTCCGATGAGTATTACATTTGGTGTGGTGACGCCAGTATATATAGGAATATATGATATTCATTTTCCATGTCTATCTCTTATTTATTTATTCTTAATGTTGATTGAAAAAGTCTATTTTTCAATAAATACCACTCTATATATAACAAAACAATAAGACAATAAAACGGATGGAGAAAGTAAACGTATGAAGAAAGAAAGGAAATAAAAAAAACTTTGTCATGACATTGAAATTATGATACCATAATCATTACTTTGCATGACATTGAAATTATGATACCATAATCATTCTTTGAATTTTATTTGAAGGGATGAAAATGAGATGAGAGCTTGATGTGAAAATAAACGTCATCTTTAAAGAGAAGGGTTTTCATTTTCTCTAATTAGATGCAAATGTAATATATTCTTAATTTACCTATTAACTAAGGAAAAACAAAAGGCAGCATTATGAAATAAATGCTTATTGTAAAGCCGACTAATTGGCACAAGTGACACGTAAAGAGTGTCCGGATTGATTCACTAGCTGGAATGTGTGGGGGGGAAGAAACGAATCTGAGTGTTGTGAAGTCAATAAAGTAAGCAGATATTAATGTATAATAGTAAAATTGAATTAAGCTGAAAATTCTTTGTACTTGCCGAGCAGTCCTCCAAGTTGAATTTAAACCAATATTTTAAGAATTGCATCTAACATTGAATTTTGAATTATGATTTGAATAATTTAATTGATGATTGAATTGAGTGATGTAATTATTATAATTATAATTATATATAATTATTTATATATATATTTAATTAAAATAGTTTTATTTTAAAAATAATAAATTTTGTTAAAAATAGGATTTAATTATTGTTTTTTTTAAAAAATATGATTGTTTTTTTAAAATATTTATAATTATAAAAATAATGATTTTTTTAAAATTAGTTAATTTAATAGCATTCGTTTATTTTTCATCGTGTAAATTTTAAAAAGTTATATAAAATCGATGTAAAATATATCTAAATCAAACGAAGAGTAAAAAATTATGATTTTTAAAAAATAAATGTAAAAAAACACTAAAAAATTAAATTAAAATCTGAAAAAATAATTTTAAAAACTAAAAAAATAAAAAAAAATTCAAAAAAAATAAAAAAAATAAAATTTAAATAACCAGTCGATTTTTAAAAATTAGCTCAAGTTCAAATGATTTACCGGTTCAATTCAATTTTGGCGATTTAATGTCTTGACGATTCTTTAGGTGAAATCAAACCACAGATACGTCTGATTCTTGATCCGACCAGCCGGTCCGGTTCAATTTTCAAAACAATGATTTAAACCATAGAAACAAGGATTATACATCTCAAATACAAATTATGAAAAAAGTAGAATTTTAGATTTTGGGTAGAATATGTTCTAGCTTTATATATGTGCTGTCCACCCAACTTGAGGAGAATTATTAGAAAATAAATGTGAGGATGGTATTTAGCAAAACAGAAACGTTAATTATCCAAATCATTAGTCAAGTTAACAAGTAATTAAGTCGTTAACAATTCTACTTTGATAAATATCATTTATTGCAAATTCTTTCTGAAAATTGCCCTCAATTTAAAGACCTTTGCTCAAGTTATTGGGACCACGTTCATGTTTGTCCATTCTTGTTTTTAATTGAGATGGGCCAAGTGATTTTATTTTTATGGTTAAATTTGTTAAGGAAAAAAGAAAATTTAGATGTCACACAGAAAGTGGCTTCCGAACCTGTGGGCCCAATTTGGTGGCGAAGGGGACAAAAGGCAGAGAAAGGATGATGACAGAAACAAAATTGTATGGAGAAATAATTGTGTTTTTTAAAAAGGAAATGCCATAAGGATAATTATTAAAAAAAATTAGTATATAAAATTTATTAAATTATATTTGTATTTATTCATAACAATACTCAACTTATATGAAAAGAATTTTTTATATTTGTAATGAAACAACCGTCATTGCTTTGAATTGAACATGTGTAATCCTTTGATAATTCATTATGGGATATTATGAAATGCATAATTTAATATTTTCTAAATAATTTTTTTAAATATTATTGGATTTTGTGAGTTACAAATTTTTTTTAATATAGATCTTATCAATAAATATGTAAGTATTATATATATATATATATTTAAAAATATATAACTTTTTTTTATAAAATAAATAAGTTTTTCAAAAGTGTACAAGTTATTTATTTATTGATATGTTTTATAAGAAAACTTACCACATAAATATAATTATTGTAATTTTTTTTACAATAATAATAACTTTTTAAAAGCAATCTGTACATGATAACAAATTTCATTATATTGCTGCAAGTATAAAGCCAGAATTGGAAGAATGAGAAATTCTTAGGTAGATAATACCTATTATAGTCATTTTATTTAATATTAAATATATATAAAATTATGTAGATTATATTATAAATATACATATATCTAAAAAAAATATATTTATACATGTTAATTGTTAAATTGAGTGTTTATGATATCTAAAAAATTTTCTTCAAAGAAAAGTCGTGGCTAGACTGGTCACCACCAGCAATAGTGGCTGAATCACATTCTTAGGATTAGTGGAGTAATTATTTAATGTTAAATTAATATGTAAGTTATTATATTTTTTTAGAGATTTTCAAATAGGCTACTATAATTTAAAAGTTATAATATGATCTTATAGTTTAAAAATAAAAAAACTTGTAATTGAGTCTTTGTAGTGCTCTAATAGTAAGATGAATTCAGAAATTGGATTAATTTTTTGAAAAAGACTATAAGGACCTATTTGAAACTCACACAAGGTATAGGGACTAGTATTCATTTAACCTATTTAATACTCCAAATTAAAATAAAAAATATAATCACGAAAATATAATAATAAGAAATTAATAGATAAAACTTACAAATTTAATAAAAAAAATTCAGTGCCGTAATTGTAGTTAGAAAATTTATTTTGAATAAATTATCTCAATGCAATTTCATATTTTTTCCGCAACTACAAAAATTAGTTCGATTAAACTTTAAAGAATTTCTGCTCTAATATTGTTGTTTCATGAAATTAGTCTAAAACCAGTTGAAAATAAATTCAAACATAAAGAATAAAAACCTAGCTAAAATGTTTTAAAAATTCAAAGTGAAATGAATTAAAAAATATATACAATGTATCTTGTAAAATTATATATGCTTCTTTTTTGGGACTGCGTCAGTTTGGCCTCAACCAACCTATCTTCCAGTTGCCACATCAGCCTGATCACTTGCACACTCTCACCATGGCGAGGAGGCATGATGAGAATTGGCGACATTACCACAAAGATTACATTGTTATTTAGGATGTTCGCCACTAGCAGTGTGTCACTGGTGAGCCTTTTAGTGAGTTGCTTGATAATAACTCTGAGTATATGCAATGGTATAGACGTGTGACCGTTCGGTAGAGAATTCCTTTTGCAGCTACTATTGGACTTGTTGTAAGTACTGTTAATATTATTATTAATTCATTTGTTACTGTAAATTTTTGAACCATACGTGTTTGACTTTATATATTTTATTAGGCTGATAATGGGGAGTAGTTGCATGCATCAGGTACGCTAGAGGGTCAATTGTCATTTAACTTTGATGCCCTGCGAGAATTAGTGTTGATTATTTTATCTGCTTTAAATGAACATGATCGCATTGTCATGACGCAGTTTCAATTAGCACCTCCTGCAAAGGACATCCCAGGGCCACCTGAAGACAATGGTCAGCAAAGGACTCAGCAGAGAAGGAGAGCAAGCTTAGCAAATGGTAGGAGAAGAGTTAAACCTTCTCAAGCATCATCCTCTGCTTCTAGTCATCGAGCTCCAGCTACAACATTTACAGAGCCACCTACTCACCCACCACAACCTTATCCTTACGCACCTTATCCTTACCCACCACTGCCTCCCTATCCATCACATCCGGGATCTTCCGCTAATCCATCACAGAGATCACCAGGCCCTTCCCATTGATATTTTATTTTACTTCTTGTTTGCCGTATTATGTATTAGTATTGTTGGATTGCATGTTTGTCACATTATATGATTTTTATTATTGGATCGCATGTTTGTCACATTATATGATTTGTTTTTCATTTCAATTGATTAACACTAAGCATGCAAATATTTACATCTTATTACATTTAATATTATGCAACAACAACACAATATTATATAATGTAATAACATTACATAACTTACATCCTCATAACTATTGACACACAGACAAACCCAATTAAAATCCAGGTACCAACAAACAAATTAAAATACATTTCTTTATCTTCTTGCTTTCTAATATAATCTGATGCATCATTGTCAACTCCATATCCTTCATTAATAGCTTGGTTTCAACCTCATTCCTTTCTATCTCCTTACATTTTTCCTTCAAATATGAGGATTTTGGTCTTCCGCGATCAACTAAAGGAGGATCAAACTAGTCAAAATAATTACATTCCTAGTTATACACATTCAAATCATTAATGACTATAAATGTTATTAAATACAACTTTAATGAAAAGATAACAAAAACACCTACCATATTTTTATGTGGGCACTTGAAATACCTCATTTGTGGGTTTTTTTTCAGACCAAGAGGTCTTCATCACTGTCATAACTCCACAGAAACAAAATCTCCTTTCAACATTACATGACCCACTAAATTGAGATTGAGAAGCTATGAAAGTTTTTGCTTAGCAAATTTTAACAAATGATAAGTGTGCTGCGTTTTAGAAGAGGGAAGAGGTTAAGTAGACATCCGAAGTGAATACGCCAATATGTTTGGCGCATTTCACGTAGGATACGCCCAACGTGTTGGGGTATCCCCGTAGAAAGTGCTTAATGGATTGGAGTAACCTATGTGAATATGCCAACATGTTTGACGTATCCTACATGTAATGCTCCAAACGTGTTGACGTATCTACGTGGAAAGCGCCTAGCGGTTTGATATATCTTACGTGGCTCGTGACAAAAAAATAATTTAGCGTGACAAAAACAACAATAGTTTGACAAGTTATTTCAAAACAATGATATTTCGATAATTAGTTATAGGCACTACAATATTCAAGTGAAAAAGCCCTCCTTTGACAACATAGGTTTATAATTCTATTTGAGAAAGCACCCTTGAGAGGATTTGTGTGGCTTACACTACCTAATCTAAAATTATCAAATCATATATAAATATGTGTAAAAATATACTAATACGACTTTATAAGAATTTGGAGATAAATTTAATGATGTAAAAAGGTATAAAAGGAATATAAAAAAGGAGCATAATTAACATTACTTGATTCGGTGATTTTATTATTTCTAAATCATAAATTCCATTTTTACAAACAAAAAAATTATTATTAGTATTTTGTCATTTAAAATTTTAAAATTATGTAAAAAAATAAAATAAAAGCATAATTGCGAATACACTATTTTGAAATAAAGGATTCGCAAAGTTCGCCACACTAAGCTTAACTAAACCATGACTATTATAATAATAATATTATTATTATTCTTTAACGTCTCAGAGTGGGAATGTGGCGAAAAAGGGTGAGGAGAGGTAACTAAGCTAATTCAATTTCGTTTCAGTTTTGGGAGAAGATTATAATTTCGTAGGGGAAGGCTTTTGTAGTTCTTTCCACTCATCACTTTCCCACTTTCCCACTTTTCATTTAACCTAAAAGGTAGCCATGATGGATGATATTTAGCAATATGATAGAATATTATTGGTACAGAAAGATCTCTGAGTCCCTGGAATCCCTCATTGCTAAGCAAGGCACATGATTCCCGCACTCATCATCAAATTTATTCAAAATAATTGACATAAGAGGATAACAGAACCCCTTAAAAGATGGTTAAATAAAGAAAGTATGTCTACAATTTTGCTCAATTATTCTAATAAATAAAAATTAGTAAAAATATGTTATTACTAAGCTCAAAGCATTGTACAAAGAATGTATAGCAATGGAGGAATTCAAATTCCCAGTCCAGCAATACGAGCATCCAAGGACACACCCAATGATGAACAATTGTAGAAAGTTCTCACCAGAGAAGTGAACTGCACTGAATATGACTGAGCTTATGACAACTGCTTGCTGCCATTCCATGGTAGAGGAAAGTGATGTCAACAGAAATCCCCTATAAACAACTTCTTCCAAAAGGGGAGTAACAATGCAGTAAACAAGCACACAAGATACTCTTGAGATATCACTGCTTTGTAGGATCTCCTTCAGTATGGGGTTGTTAACAGGCTGCAAGCATATGGTACGAGTTAATGGAAAACATAATCTTTTCATAACTTTTAATCCCTCCCATATTGCTAAAGTACATATTAAAAAAATTACATATCAGAAGTTACAACAACTATACACTGAACCATGAGACTTGGTGGTATATTCAATAGTTGCAGGAGGAATTTATTTTTTTAACTAGTACAATATCCAGGGGTGACGACCTTTGGGGGAGATTGGTCCTCCTCAGGTTCAAACTTGGTTGAGCTAAAAGAAAAGGCATCCTTTTCACCACTTGGACCATTGTTCAAGTAGCTGCAAGAGGAATTGATAGTTCCAACTTCCATGGTTTGCAATTTAATGCTTTTATTTTCTTTTTGGAAAGAATATATTCTTCAAGGTGTATACTAACGATATGGAGAATAGGATGAGAATACATTCCACAGCTCAAACAAGGAAAATACTATATAAATTGATACCAGATAGTGCTGGATATTTTCCAAATCTGAATCAAATCACTCAGGTAATTTTATACCAAGTGCATGAGAATGCATAAAAGTATTAGAGATCTGTTAACTTTAACATCATGTTGTGCAGCAAATTATCGAACCTGTTGAAATAAAAAATTAGAATTCACAACCAGTTGAACATAGCTCAACTGATTTCTCCCATGCTTTTTACCAGGGGGCTGTCATTATGTGGTGGGGGTTCAATCCCACATGCCCAATTCCCATTTCCCATTTCCCTTAGGTCCAATAGGGCCTCCCTAGAACCGAAAAAAAATAAATTAAAATTCACATTTTTCAGCCATATAGCTTCTTCAGTGCATTATCTAACTTCAACCGTCAGACTCAATATTTTTATTTCTTACTTTCTATTTTCAAATTTCCCCTTCCTCTCATCTTTCTTTTAGTTTCCGCCTGTTTCTTTTAGCTCTTCCGAAAAAAGCAGTTTGTAGGAAGCAGCAACCATATTTTGTTTCTGTCATCAGGCTATCTGATTTTAAATTGGATCATACATTATTCTGCCATGTATATTGTCTCTGTGCTTCCCCAATTTAAAATGCGCATGGCACATTTCCTTTGTTGAAGAAACTCTCACATTAAAGAAATAAAAGAAACATAGAAAAAGAAAGCAACTTATGTTATGTGGGGTATTTTCCATTATCGGGTAGGACATTTTATTTTGAGACAAGGTTTCTTAATCATACCTCTATACAAATGCATAAAACTTAATGCCTGTACAGAAATATGTTCATAAAGCAAACACATAATTTCACAAGTTTGTGATTCACTAGCTGCAGCAGTATTGGGATTGAACATTATGAAGTTTGAAAAAACATGCTTCCAATCTAGTACCAGGTAGCACAAACTCAAGAAGTGATGAGAGGAGGAGAATTACAACAAATGTGGAATCGTGGATGACATAAAGTTTATGATGTGAACTTCTACACAAATGAAATGAAATAACAGAAAAACATATTATCACCAAAACACCAACCTTAGAGCCAAATAATCTGTCAGCAAGTAGTGATGTTAGGAAAATCAGAAGAACAAGAAACCCAAATCCCAGTGCTGATGCCAAAAACCAGTTCCTGTCGTTCAATAATTTGTTATTTTTGAAGAAATTTGTAAACTTATATTGTGGTTTAGCCGTGTACTTCAATAAAAGCAGAGCCCCATTAATCTCAAGAATTTGAATAGTGAGAAGTGATAAGGCCTGCATCAGTAAATGAAAAGAAAGGAGTGTTAAAATATCTGTTTGAAACACAGTGAAACTAAACTTCAGCAGAAGGTGAATTCAGTATGTATGCTAAATGTAAAGAGTCAAGACGAAGGACCATTTATTTATAGTATATCACAAAGAAAATACAAGTTCCAATTGATTCACTGCTTTAACTTCAAAATTTCAAGTAAAGCCCTTCAATTTTAAAAATGAAAGCTATCCCCAAGCACAAAAAGAAGTGGGACACAGTCACACAGCAAACCTTCAACAGAAACTTCCAATTCAATCTTGCAGAACTGAAACTATTACTGTTGATCAGTACCTATTAGAGCAATAATCAACAAGAAAGCTGACCTCAGTTTGTGGTTCAAGACCAGGTTGTCTTGTTAGCAGGGCAACAACGGATAAGCCTCCAAAACTCAAAGGGATATGCAGAGTGAATACATAGAGAGCAAGAGTGCTCCATAGATTCCCACTCTCCCATGGACTACCCTCTTGCAAAGCTGAGAATCCCTGTAATTTGGAATAAGTTAGAGAAGAAGAAAAAGAAGATTCTATTTGATACTTGCATCAGAGAATCAGCATGTCATGCAGAAATAAATACCTGAGAAAAGGGTGTCTCATCATGTGTGAGTGTGACTTGTTCATTCCTTTTGCAAAAGCTCTTGAACTTGAAACAGGTGCGGTGGGTGGGAATGGGATTGTATCCCAATTGCAATTGTGATGAACATTTCAGCTGCCTAATTGTCTTTGGTAGGAGAGAGCAGTAAGTAAAAGGGTGTGTCGAACTCGAACTCATCACGGCCAAATTTAGCATAAGCAGGTGGCCAACCTAGTACCCACAACATCTGCTCCTTAATCTTACATTCTACTGTTGAACTTGAAGCACTTCAGTCAGTGCGCTCAGCTACCCAGCAATCCAGAAAATACCTCTTATTTATCTCAAAAAGGCAATGAAGATGGATTATGAGGCACGTGTGGCAACGGTCATGCTCAAAAGCAATTTACACAACCTGGACGCAAGATACAAAGCCCAATTTGGGTATTGGGTAAGCTATGTCATAGGCCAGACTTTCTATTATCATTCAAGTTTTATGTGGTTAGTCATTAATTAGTAATTAATTAATTGAGTATAATTAGTAACAACTATATAAGTTATTCTTGTAGTTAGTTTTTTTATACTTTTTCATTGAGTAAATTTTATTTTTACTTTTCCTTCAATTTTCTCTCTCCCATAACCATGTTGCTCAACACTTTGCTTTCCAAATTATTTTAGTGAATTTAAATTTAAGATATTAAACTATTAAAGTTTTTTTTTTATTATCTGAATCCAGTTCCTTTGATAACAAAATGTTGCCATAAATATGCTAAATTCTAATTCAGGAGAACAATATTGTTTTTTCCAATTCGGTGCAGCCCGGTTTGAATTTAATGAGGCCAGCAAAATGATGACTCAGCCCAGCCCTACAAGAGTTATGGAATAACAAATTATTATTTGAACAAAAAAAATATTAAATTTAAAATAATTAAAATATATAAAACAAACAGTAGTATTAATAACTAAAAACAATAACACCTAAGACAAAAAAAGTAACAAATTTGTAAACCTTAAAAAGAAAATGCAGTATTTCCAAAACATTGTAAGAATAATAAGATATGCAAATGAGGATCCTTTTTTATAATCCATTAAGGATATGTTTGAATTAAATTTTATAAACTTAATTTTGGTTAGGAATAAGTTTGCAGTGAAATGTTTTATGTTTAGAAACTTTTATCTCAAATAAAATTTTGATAAAATGAATATTGGTTGGATAATGTTAATTAATCAAAATCATTTTGGAGTTTTGGATGAATAATTAAAAGAAATTTTTAAATTTAAGGTATTGCCCAAAATTTTATTTTAAGGTATGCTTTACCGAATGTCATCAATGTTGTTATACGTAAGTGATCAAACAGAATACTTAAACTTCTTATACTATTATCTAATTTCAAGCCTAACAAAAAAAAAAATTCTAATTGCAAAGACAGCAACACCATAACGAGTTAAGGCAATCAGCTTCCCAATAACTAATCTTTTATCCCAATAAAAATGGCCATACATTCCTAATGTTAAGGTTTGATGAGTATTAATTCCTAACACTACGTGCTACACAGTACACAGAAGTCAAATTTTGAAGGAGTCTATGTGACTATATGTTGTGTTGTGTGGGGTGACCGGGTGAGTCACGCACATGCACCCAGTCTTCATGCTTCAACGCCTATTAAGTGAGTCTAATTTCGGCCCATGTCAGTGTAAATTTTGTTGGTCCAATTCACATATTTTATCGGATTATTCAGACGGTTCGGCTTATATGTAATTTAGGTTCATCTAATATATACTCCAGATTAGTTTCAGCAAAAGTCAATTATCCAATCAATTGTCTTTGTCCAATAACTTAAACATACTCGAAATGTTGTGGGACTTTCACATTTGGAACTATCAAAGATTTTGGCCAAGATCAGCAAATCATCCAGCTTCACCATAAGAACTTCTCTTTCTTTACATAATTTTTTAATTTTAAAAATTCCCTTATTGGTGTTTATTGATGAATTAGTTGTGCTTTCATTTTGCTCGTGTCTCATGGAATATCTTATAATGGAGAAATTTTTTTCTAAACTTTATTGTATAAATTTTTTTCGACGAGGTTTAATTGTATAGATTAAATTAATAAAAAATTGACACATTATTATTATTTATTAAATAATGAATAATAATCCTATTTTCAATTTTATTTATTTGATGCATAATAACAATGTGTCAATTTTTAATTATCAAACTCCTGCATTTTATGTTGATCTTAATTGATTTTAGGTTAGAGTAGGATGTTTGTAGCACTATGTACATAGTTGAGTGTATTCGGTCTTAGCTGAAACTAATGAGTTAGGAAAAATAAGGCCAAAAAATAATTCTCAATGATCTTTGAGAGAGCCTCTACCCTAGTCAATGTAATGCTAAAAACGATATAAACATGTCAAACAATTAAAACAACATGGTCTGATCATATAGCGGAAGCTAAAATAGATTTAAGAACACCAACCTTCTGCCATTACTATTTGATTCACTCTTTCCGATCTTGTTTTTGGTTGTCTTTCAGACCTTTATCACGAGCACTTGATCCGCCTTTCTTCTTGCTTTCAAAGCTTGCAGACTTTACGTCGTAACCTGAATTCTTCAAGCTTTATGCCAACTGATTCTGTCTTAGTTTTCTAAACCCTTACACTTAAATCAACGGTGTTTGTTTACTGAAGATAGGAGTAGGTTCAGTGACCAAAAACAGAGAGCAACACGTTCAATTTATAGACCTCCGCCCATCATAGAGATTAGAGAACGTGGAATGAAATGTGGGAGAGTGGGAGAGCATGATTTTAGCAAATAATCGTTTTTGAACGTTAACAAGATAATGTGTTGAATAAAGATAAGAAATGGACCACATTCAAAACTGATTCCCCATAATTAGCAAGTAATCTTAATCTTATCCAATTCCAACAAATAGAGCATTATCCTTTCATAATGAAACGAGAAATTCTATCATTCTCCCACTTGGTCCATTTAACCCATCATCAATCATAACAAGAAACAAAATATATGAATGATGGCGACAGGTCCTCTAAAAGTGAGTATTATCTTCCATGTATTACAATATATGAAGTCTCTCAATATTTTCCCTTAACTTAATGAATAAATCATATGTTTATTCTAGGTTAAAACCAAATTGATATTTCTCAAAATAAACAAATATGTGCATAAAAACATATGAGAAAACATCAAACTAATAAGAGTTTCATCAAAAACAATAGATGTATATACAACGAAAATTATATCGTGGAACCAAGTCCCATTCGTACTACATGATCTTTAAAATTCTTTGGTGGCATGCCTTTAGTTAATGGATCGACAATCATTAACTCAATGCTAACATGTTCAATGACTACTTTCTTTTCCTTAACATGTTCTCTTATGGCTAAATACTTGATGTCAATATGTTTTCTTTGACTTCCGCTTTTGTTGTTCTTAGCCATAAATACTGCAACAGAGTTGTCACAGTATAACTTCAATGGCCTACAAATAGAGTCTATACTCTAAGCCCATATATGAAACTTTTCAACCATACACCATGCAAGGTAGCCTCAAAACAAGAAACGAACTCGACCTCCATAGTGGAAAAAGCAGTCAAAGTCTGCTTTGCACTTCTCCAAGATACAGCTCCACCAGTTAGCATAAAAACATAACCAGATGTTGATTTCTGTGTATCAATGCAGCCAACATAGTCTGAATTGGAGTAGCCAATTACTTCCAAATATCAGTTTGTCAGTACATAAGCATGAGTTCTTTGTCCCTTGAAGATTTCTTATCACCTTCTTTGCAGCTTTCTAATGGTCAACGCCTAGATTACTCTGATATCTTCCCAAAACTCCAACATCATATGCAATGTCAGGTCTGGTACAAACCTGAGCATACATAAGGCTTCTAACAGCTGAAGCATATGAAATATTTTTCATGTGTTCCCGTTCTAAATCATTTTTAGGGCACTGACTTAAATCCAATTTGTCACCCTTCACAATGGGAGCTACACTCGATGAACATTCTTTCATATTAAATCTCTCTAAAACTTTGTTGATATAGGTCTCTTGAGACAAATCCAAAATGCCTCGAGATCTTTCCCTATAGATCTTAATGCCAATGACATAAGATGCCTCTCTCATATCCTTCATATCAAAGTTCTTTGAGAGAAATTGTTTCACCTCATATAGCATACCTTTGTCATTAGTCGCAAGCAAAATATCATCCACGTATAACACAAGAAAACAAATCTTACTCCCACTGACCTTCTGGTATATACATTAGTCCATGACGTTCTCTTCAAAATCGAATGAAGTGATGACCTCATGAAATTTTAAATACCACTGACGGGAAGCTTGTTTCAATCCGTAAATGAATTTAGTAAGCTTATAGACTAAGTGCTCATCATCACTAGAGGAGAATCCTTCAGGTTGTTTCATGTAAACCTCTTCCTCTAGATTACCATTGAGAAATGTTGTTTTCACATCCATTTGATGTAACTCAAAGCCAAAATGAGCTACTAATGCCATAACTACTCGAAGGGAATCTTTCTTGGATATAGGAGAAAATGTTTCCGTGTAGTTGATTCCTTCTTTTTAGGTGAACCATTTGGCAACAAGTCTTGCCTTATGTCTCTCAATGTTACCTTGTGAGTCTTTCTTTGTTTTAAAGACCCATTTACATCCAATGGTTTTTACACCATTAGGCAACTCAACGAGATCCCAGACTCGGTTAGATGCCATAGAATCCATCTCATCTTTCATGACATTATACCACAAATTCAATTCCTTAGAACTCATGGCTTGTGAAAATGTTTTAGGATCATTTTCGGCTCCAGTGCTATAGTCTAATTCTTGCAAATACACTACATAATCATTAGGAATTGTTGATCTTTTGGCTCTAGTAGATCTTATTAATGTTGCCTCGTTATCTTCTTGAGGAACTTGTTGTCCAACCATTTATTCAACATGATGTTCAACATTATCTTCTTGTTCTTCTTCAACAATTTGATATACAGGACCATTTTCAACAATTTGTGGAACTTCAACTATTAGTCGTCTAACACCTGTTTGTACTTGAGGGGCATAAATGACAATCAATCTATCACTTGATCTAGAGGGTTGAGCTTCATAGTGATCCTTTTCATAAGCAATGTCCTGAAACTGATCACCCCTACTGATCAAGTCATTCTCAAGAAATTTTGCATTTCTTGATTCCACAATTCTAGTGTTGTGTGAAGGACAATATAATATATACGCTTTGGACTTTTTAGCATATCAAATGAAATACTCACTAATAGTCCTTGGGTCTAGTTTTTTCTCTTGTAAGTTATAAATTCTCACTTCAGAAGGGCATCCCCAAACGCGTATATGTCGCAAACTTGGTTTCCAACCTTTGAATAACTCAAAAGGTGTCTTTGAGACAGCCTTGGTCGGAACTCAATTTAATATATACACAGCCGTCTTTAGTGCTTCATTCCACAAGAATTGAGGAAGTTTTGTGTTACTCCTCATACTTCTCACCATGTCCATTAAAGTCATGTTTCTTCTTTCTGCCACACCATTTTGCTCTAGAGAACCAGGCTTAGTGTATTGGGCAACAATCCTATGTACTTGAAGAAACTTCGTAAACGGACCATGTGCTTGTCCATTCTTCGTGTATCTACCATAGTACTCTCCACCTCTATCTGATCTCACGATCTTAATTTGTTTTTCACATTGCTTCTCTACTTTAGCCTTAAAAACTTTAAAGGCATCCAAAGCTTCGTCCTTAGAACGAAGTAAGTAGAGATACATATATCGTGAATAATTGTCTATAAAAGTGATAAAGTATTTTAGACTACTTGTGTCCATGTTTGGACAACAAATATCTATATGTATGATTTCCAATAGGTTCGAGCTCCTCTTTGCATCCTTTTTAGATTTGTTAGTTTGCTTACCTTTAATGCAATCCACACAAGTCTCAAAATCAGCAAAATCCAAAGTACTAAGTACTCATTTATTAACTAATCGCTTAATTATTGACAACA
This sequence comes from Styphnolobium japonicum, assembly GCA_023212625.1. NCBI lineage: Eukaryota > Viridiplantae > Streptophyta > Magnoliopsida > Fabales > Fabaceae > Styphnolobium > Styphnolobium japonicum. The sequence continues at coordinate 20,956,389 of JALBWW010000008.1, forward strand.
CATCGTTTTAAACCAACAGTAACATGCATATAATTATAAGCAACATCAAGTAATTCCCCAAAACCAACAATTTCAAATTTATTGGATAAAGTAAAAACAGAATTCGTAAAATTAAAAGGAAAACCCAACGATGCAAGTCTTGAAACAGAAATCAAATTCTTAGAAAAACTAGGAACATAGAAGGTCTTTTTTAAATGTAAAATAAAATTGTTGCATAAAACTAAACTGCATGTCCCAATGGCTTCTACATGTAAACTCATCTTCCCGCCTGAATAGATGTATTGTTCACTTCCCACCGGCTTCCTTAAGTTTTCCATACCCTGCAAGGTATTAGAAACATGGATTGTAGAATCAGAGTCAATCCACCATGTGTTATGATTAACATTAACCATATTTGATTCATAACATACAAATGCAAATGGAATACCTTTCTTGTCGAGTTAGTTCTTAAACTTTATGCAATCTTTCTTCATGTGCCCTTTCTTCTTGCAGAAGAAACAATTAGACTCTTTCTTTATGACTGGTTGAGGAGGAATGTTGCCCTTATTTTTGGCATGATCCTTCTTTTTCTTTTCGTCAAAAGTCAAGTTCACTCTTTCGCCCTCTTCCATCATCAACATTTCCTTTTTTTGAGCACACATAGTCAATAGTTCATTGATTGACCACTTATCCTTATGTGTGTTATAAGAGATTTTGAAAGGGTCATATTGACGAGGTAGAGAGCATAAAATGTAGTGTACTAGGAAATAATTTGACATGGTAACCTCCAAGGCTTTCAGTTGAGTCGCTATATCCCTCATACGCATGATGTGATCACGCATACCTTTTATCCCAGTGAGCATCATGGATGAGAACTGTATAGTTAGGGTGCTGGCAAACGCCTTTTAGTATATTGGTCGACAAAACCACAAATACTAGCAAAAATTTTGGTCTTTATGAACATCATAGAGAGACGGTTAGATCTCTCCTATTTTTCATAAAGATCAACGACATTTGGAAGGCTGGTTTCAGTAATACCCGGTGGTTCATATTTCCTAATAGCATAATCGATGTCCATCTAGCCCAAATGGAGAAGAATTCTCTCCTTCCAAACCTTATAGTTGTCACTTTGTAATTCATGAATAAATAAATAATATAAGCATACATTCATTAAAAGCTGAAAAAGTGTAAGCCTCTTAGTAAATGCTCCAATTGATTTAAACAAATAAATAAATGATATTTGTATACAATTAAAACATCACTGTGAACCATGTACACAATCCAAGACAAACCCGTGACTTAAAAAATAAGGTGTTGCAGTTTGGTGTTTCATGAATAAAAATGACGTACTCCAAGAATATCGTTTTAAGTCATCTTCTTCCTTGAGCCAGGTCACTTCGACCCGATTATGATTTGTGACCCGGAATGGAAACCCAATGGTTTTCGGTCATTTTCAACACCAAAAACATCATTTAAAAATACAAAAAGCTTAGAAACTCGAATTTCATATGATTTCCAGTCTTAATTTGGATTAAAAGGTCTAAAAACACAATACCCATTTCGAAAACTCCATAACAGATCATAAAGAGTATGCAACGCAGAGGCATATTCAAGGCTTTGATACCAAATGTAATGCTAAAAACAATCGAAACATGTCAAACAATTAAAACATGTTTTGATCATACGACGAAAGCTAAAATAGATTTAAGAACACTAACTTCCCACCATTGCTATTTGATTCACTCTTTTTGATCTTGTTTCTGGTTGTCATTCAGACCTTTATCATGAGCACTTGACCCACCTTTCTTCTTGCTTTCAAAGCTTGCAGACTTTACGCCATAACCCGTCTTTATGCCGTAACCTGAATTCTTCAAGCTTTACGTCAACCAATTCTGTTTTTGTTTTCCAAACCCTTACTCACTCTTAACTTGATAGTGTTTGTTTACTAAAGACAGGAGTAAGTTTAATGACCCAAAATAAAAAGTAACATGTTCAATTTATAGATCACCGCCCATCACATAAATCAGTGAACGTGTAACTAAATGTGGGAGAGTGGAAGAGCATGATTTTCGCAGGTAACCGTTTTTGAACATTAACAAGAATATGTGTTGAATAAAGATAAGAAATGGATCATATTCAAAACTGATTTCCCATTAAATTAGCAAGTGATCTCAATCTTATCCAATTCCAACAAACAGAGGATTATCCTTTCATAATGAAAGGTGAGATTCTATCAGTCAACTCAAGACGCACTCAAGTTTTATTTTTTATTAATGTTTTCATGCCTTGAAAAGCAACGTAATTTCGTATATGATGTTTGTATTTGATATTATAAAATTCATAGTTAATAACAATGTCTTAAAAATTTATTCAATGAAAGAACTTAAAAGAGACATGATTTATAATTTACCCCGTCAAATGAGTAGAGTTGGATAACATTATAATTACGTTTAAAGTAAATAAGTAATTATACATATATAATTAATATATAGATATAATTTTTTTACTATAATAAATATATTATTTTAAAATAATGATGAAAAATTAATAAATAACTTAATATCAGATAAGTAATATAAAATAATAAAGAGATTAATCAGCAACTAAATCTTAAAATTCGAGTTCTTCGTAATTATTATGCAGTTACATTTGATAAAAATAAATTAAATTTAATTAGTAATTAGTAATATAATGTATTATCGTTATAAATTTATAATGCGATTTTATATCATCAATCAGAAAAAGTAAAGCTATTGAAAAAAAGATAATAATAATCTTTTAATAAGACAGCCTGAAAAGAAAAGAAAAAAGACTAAAGATAACAATGTCACATCTTGTCGGTTTTGAGTTGGAATGAATGAATGCACCAAATCAAAAAATAAAAGGCTAACAAAAAAAAAAAAGGTAATACTTTCTGTTTTATCACTTTTATGACTTATTTTCTCGTGTGTCGTATAAAATATGGGGTAATTCCATAGTTATAAAAATGGGATTGGTAGCCGACTCGATTAGGGTATTAAATTATTGGATCATTGATTGAATTGTATAAAATTAAATAAATATTTAAATATATATAAATATAAATACATACTACATATGATGATATTTATTATTATAAATAATTAAAATATATTTATTTTGAAAAAAACATGACTATTATGGTGTAAATCTCGAAAAGTTATATGAAATTGACATATAATTAGTCTAAATCGGATAAACGAGTCAAAAATTATAATTTTTCAAAGTTTAAATTTTTTTTTTTAATTTAATGACCCGACCGGTTCCGGTTCAACCAACCAGGTCACCGATTTTCATTTAAAATCAGTCGGGTCGGACCAGGTCAGACCGATTATGAGATATACCCGATCCAACTAGTCACATAAATCAGTCACTTAACCAGTTTACCAATCGGTCTGGTCTAATTTTTATAACATGGGGTAATTCACTACTTAAATGTAGTTTTAGAAATTATTTCGTGTAATTTTAAAATTATTTTTTAAAGTAGAATAATTTTTGACACATTATTTTTTATTTTGCACACGTGACAGTTTGTCTCGTGTTACCGTTGGGTTATTTTCAAAGTCGCGGTTAAACGTTATTTTTCTTTTATTAATTTTATTTCATCATTTTTATTAGAGGTGTGGTTAAATTGATTCGAGTTTTAGGAAAAAAAATATTTAAATTGATTAATTTTAATTGAGTTGATTTGGTTTGATTTTTGAAAAAGAAATTGAACAATCTAAACCAACTCAACCCAATTTAAGTTATCAAGTTATTCGATCATTTTTTATAGCAAATTAACAAATTTATTATTACAAAATATTTTAAACTCAATTAGATAATTACATATGAATTTTAAGTATAAAAATATTTCAGTATAGTACAAGTATTAAGATAAAAGTAAAATCAAATTTGAAAAGAAACATTTTAACGTCTCAAAACTATCATAAACTTTTTGTAATATAAATGTATGATATTAATAATTAAAATGTTATTATCTTAATATACAATTAAAATAAAATAAAAATAATTAAATGATTAAAACTTGAAAATAAAAAATAAAAATATATTATTATATCTTAAATTTTTAAATAAATAAAAAATTAAATAATAAAAAATAATATCTAAAATTTTATTCACTTCACCAAATTATTAAATTATAAAATATAAAATTCATAAATTAATCCAATCATGTTTAATAAATTGAAATTGATTAGACTGATGATTTAGATTAATTTATCGAATTAATAGAACCCGAATATTTTGACTCTCTTTTTTCCTTTCCTCTTTCCCATTCACTCATTTCTCTCTCTTCCCCCACCTTCCCTTTCTTCTCTCTCTCTCTCTCTCTCTCATGTTTCTCCTGCTCAGAAGTTCAGGAAACTGTTAGCAATCAATTCTGTGATTTTTTCACTCCCAAATGTGCTGCAACATGGAGCAATGAACTACCTGCACGGGTGATTTGGTCAAAAATGGACAATTGCTACTGCGATATATTTACAAAATAATATGTGTTTTCAATTTTCACAGCCTCAAACAATTCAAATGTAATAAAGTTTTTTCTTTCAATCGAAATTTCTTCCTGAAACAACGTTGGATGTGAAAGTTGAGCTTGACATGCGAAAGAGAGAGAGAGAGAGAGAGCGAGAAGAAAGGGACGGTGGGGGGAACAGAGAGAAATGGGCGAATGGCAAAGGAGAAAAGGAGGAAAGTGGATGAATCACTGGATTAAAATTTGACCAAAACAAGAGAAAATTAAAAAAAATGATGTTTAACGGCGGTTTTAGAAAAAATTGTGCGACCCCACGTCCCAATTGTACATCACTCGTTCACTTGCGAACACTTGTGTTTAAGCGAAATAGTGTAGTGTGTAAAATAAAAATAATGTGTCAAATTATTTTATTTTAAAAAATAATTTTAAAATTATACTAATTTAATAAGTAATTTTTAAAACTATACTTAAATAGCCAATTACGCTAAAATATAAGGTTCTCACGACTCACGAAGGGTGAGGAACAGGCTCAAGATTTTTAACTTAACAAAAGCTACATATGTAAGAGTGGTAGTGGTTGGCTTATTCGTGGCCAATGTGGATGAATGACTTAAAAGTTGGTTTAGTGGAAGGTATTTTTATTTATTTTTTAAATAAAATTAATTAAATATTTAATTAATTTCATTAATAATTTGTATATAACTAATTAATAATTTATTTTATTTTAATATCTGATATATAATTAATTATATATAAATTATTAATTAAATTAATTTAAGAATTAGTTAAATTTTTCCACGAACTAAATAAAAATATTTTTTCTCAAATTAACTATACTTTTTCTCAAGTTAATTATATAATTCATTCTCCCATGTCACTATTGCATAATAGAAATTCAAGCAACTCTGTATGTAAATAAAAAGTATTGTATTTTAGTTTTTGAATTTATTTTTATGTATGAGTTAGTTTTTAAGTTTATAAAATTTGTGTACATTTATTTTTTATTGATCAAGTTAAATAATAACTCTTAATATAATACGTTAAGTGTTTATATGTAATGTTTGATATTATATGATACTTTACTTAGCATTTCTTTTTATAATATGACGTTATTTTAATTTAATAAATTAGTGATCTGAAATGAGAAGCTAATGATTTATTAAGTTAAAACGATATTATATTTTAAAGATAAGTTGAGTAATGTATTATGTGACACTTAACGTTACACATAAAAACTTAACATGTTACGTTAAATATCACTATTTAACTTGGTCAATTAGATATAATAAAATGACTAAATTAAAATTAAATTTATAAACTTAAAGACTAATTTATACATAAAAATAAATTTAAGAATTAAATTATAAGAAAAAAATATTTTCATGAGTAAGTTACTTAATTATTCATAAATAAAATAATAAAATATATCTGAAAAAAAAGACATTATATAATTAGCTCGTATGTGCCAAATGTCAATGCTCGTGTTTGATTTTTGAAAGTTGAAACTTCAATTATTTGGGTGGCATGGACATGAAACAAAATAATCTGTCATCCATCAATGTGAAATCGGGAAATGGTTGAGTATATTTTTATTTTAAAGTAATTTTAATTATTTTTATTTTAAAGTAATTTTAATTATTTTTCATATGAATAACATAATAAATATAAGAAAAATACACATAAAAATCATATATATTTCTAACAATTTAATTTATATAAAATTATATAAATTGACATGTCTTATGTCTTTTTTATAGATATATATATATATACAATTCCATGATGTGGAAACTAAATGTTACTTTTTGTGTCTATAATAGTATAGTGGGTATGGATTAGTCTTTTTGAATTATAGAGGAGCCGACAGCCAGGGACGTTCATTTATCGTCCCAAAAAGTAAGACCCGATGCAGTCTCCACTTTAATCATCGTTGTGGTGCGCAAAGAGCACAGGCAAAGTGAACGAAGTTTCAAAAAAATAAAAAAATAAAAAAAAAACGGTCATAAGTTGAATTAGGGAAAGGTGAGAAGCTTCCGACCAATGCTTCTTAATGTCGGATTAGGCAGTAAATCGAATTTTTTTTTTATTTAGGTTTAATTAGTTTAATTGTGTGTTCAAATCAGATAATATTATAATTATGTATTAAAATAAATACACTCATATATATGATTTATAATACATATTATTAATAATAAAATATATAATAAAATTTTAAGATCTTAATTATCAAATTTTATATCATTCTCAATTAAATAGTTAAATAATTAAAAAAATAAAAAATATTAAAATATATGATCAGTTCACCAATTTTATTTGATTTTAATCTATATTAATTAACTCAATCTAATCTAATCATAAATTAAATTCTAACATTAAATCATAATTAAATAAAACACCAATTCACGATCTCATTGATTAATTTGGGCAACCGAACTAGCGTTAAAGAACGGCAAATGCCAAAAACAAACAGATTTTAAATTATTTAATTTGAAGTTTTCCAAACGTTTTACTTACTTATGTGAAAAGGAGGAATTTTTTTCTACTTCTCACCAAACGTTTGGGTGACCCAACGCTTTAAACAAACAAGTCAATAAGACTATAATTATTTGCAAAGACCGGAGTAGTTACGTTTGGGTGACCCAAAGCTTTAAACAAACAAGTCAATAAGACTATAATTATTTGCAAAGACCAGAGTAGTTTCTTTGAAACAACCAATAAATCAGGGAGTTAGGACTCTGTTATTGTTCATACCAGATCCATATCATATGATTTCATATTTAAATAAAAGAAAGATGAACACTTTGATCATCATTGTGGTGTGTAAAGAGTATTACAGGGTATCAAAATGATCCATTTATCTATTATTTATTCAATTCATTTATATCTAAATTTAATTTAATTTATTCAATAATAATAATAAATTAAATGGATTGGTTTAAATTAATTAATAGATGATTAAAGGATTGAGTCTAATATTTATTGGATATCTAGTTACTAACTTACTCATGATTCATTTGAGATCCAACCAACTCATAACTTATCTGAAACCTTAACTCATCTATTTTTTAGAAAGAGAAAATTAATTTTTTAGAGAGAGAAAATTAATTTTTTTAGAGAGAGAAACTTACTTTTCTCTACATAGAGAAAATTAACTTTTTTAAGAGAGAAAATCAATTTTTTAGAGAGAGAAAATCAATTTTTTTTAAAGAGAAACATACTTTTCTAGAGAGAAAATTTTAATTTTTCTACAAAGAGAAATTACTTTTTCTATAAAGAGAAAATTAACTTTTTCTAGAGAAAAAATTAATTTTTTTTAAGGGAGAGGAATTAATTTTTTTAGAGAGACAAACTTACTTTTTTTAGAGATAGAAAATTAAATTTTTTTAGAGAAAGAAAGTTACTTTTCTCTAGTGAGAGAAAATTATTTATTTTTTAGAGAGAGAAAGAAATAAAATTTGTAGAGAGATTTTTTTTAAAAAGAATAATTTTAAATACTTGGTTCAGATATCCATCTATCCTATCTATTAAAATTGATTATGTTATAGATGATTTGAATGGCTTTAACAAATTTTTACTGGATCTCAAATAAATTAGTGATTAATTTTTTATCTATTTATTATGATGTAAGGCAAAATCTATTTTATCCATCCATTTGACATTCCTAATACATGCAAAGTGAACAAAGTTTCAAAAAAACAAAAAAGAAAAAAAAAAGGAGAAGAAAAGAAACAAAAGTAAACGGTCATAAGTTGAATCAGGGATGGGTGACACGCTTCAAATAAAAACTTCCAATCTCCATTCATGTAATGAATTTTCTTTTTTGCTATCTTTTTAAAAAAGAAAAGCAAATTGAAAAGGTCATCTCTCTCCTGAGCTGTTTTTGATGGTGGTGAAACTATATATAATATGCTTGGTTTAAATTTTTTCAAACATAAACTTATTTCACACATTTTACAAGGTAATTGTGTAAGAATATGTACATTTCCTTCAAAGATTCATTAAAATACACTTTAGTCCTTGAAATATTTTTTCATTACATGTAAGTCTCTGTAAATTGAAACATCTATATAAGTTAATTCTTTGTTAAACTCTCGCGTTAAAATTTCACAAAATTATTGTTTTGTATAGTTAATTACCAACTTAGATCCCATTTGGCAAATCTATTAATTTCTATCATTAAGTTCAGCTTCTTCCCCACCTTCCTTGCTTACCTTGACTTCTCCTATATAGCTTTTTAGAACATAGGAAGAAAAATCCCAATTTACATAGCCATATGTGACTTGGATTGAAAGAAAAGAAGAGATCGGAAAAAAGAAGAAACATGGATGCGATACCAAAAACAGCAGCAACAGCAACAACAATTGTGTGTTACAAGTGCGGCAGACCATGTCACTGGTCTCGAGACTGCCTCTTCTCTGCTCAAAACCCTAATAATAGTAACACTAATCTCAATTCTTCTTTCAACCCTTCTCCTTCCATTGCACCCAGATCTGTTTCCAATTCCAAATCCTCTGATAAGCCTAAAAAGCTCCCCAGAACGAGGCCTAAACTCACGCCAGATCTTTTTCCTTTGGACGATGGCCTTGGTTATGTCCTTTGCTATTTTCCTCCTTAGTTCAAATATCGTGGTTGTGGCTACAAGGTTTTTCTTTTTCCTTATCCTATCAATTACCATCTTCATCTGCACTTCAATTGTTTTCTTATATCCTTTCCTTTGTATTTAGGTTCGTGATTTGTGTTAGATTGAACTAGTGAAATGAAAAAGGAACTCAACCTTATATTGAATTGAAGTGTAGCTTATATACAGAGACTTGACCCAATGGGATGGATCAGGTAAAATTTAACAAAGCTTAACAGAAAGCAACTGAAGCCTAACTGACTATAGAAAGATAACAATACATATTAAAACTAATCATTTTTGTCATCTAACACCCTCCTGCAAGCTGGATCATGGATATCCATCATGCGCAGCTTGGAGACAAGTGAGGAGAATGCTGGTAATGGCAAAGCTTTGGTGTGAATGTCAACTATTTGGTCTTTTGATGCAATAGGCAGAAGGTGGATGATCTGTTGCTCCTGAATCAAAGATCCATGAGTGTTTACCTGAATTGGAGGATGTAGTGGAGAGATTGAAAGTGCTGACCAAGTTGGAAGCATGTGCAGTAGCGGTTGGAATAGCATTGGGAAGCAAAGCAAGCAAGCCTTGAATTTGTTCTTGACTTAAACTGGAAAGCACATTATTGTCACCATTGGCCTCATTGATATATTCTTGTGTGGCAGCAGAATCAGTGGACACATTATGGGCAACCATTTTGGATTTGTAACCCGGAGGAAAACCATGCTTAAAGAAGCATGTGTCAATAGTGTGGTTGGTTCGGTTACAATGTGTGCATAACTTTGAAAAGCCTTTCTTGGAAGGGAACTTGGAATTATGTTTACCTTTTTCTTGAGCTATGAGGGGTTTAGTGTGTGTGGGAAGAGCAATTGGTTCAGGCAGAATACCAACATTGGATTGCCTTTCTTACTGAATTACCATAGGGAAAACCTTATTTAAGGTAGGGATGGGATCCATTAAAAGAATCTGAGATCTGACAGCAGCATAGTATCATTTAGCCCTTGAAGAAAGCATAGAACACTGTCACTATCTTTATAAGATTGCATAGCCTTGTGGCACTTGCAAGAACCAGTGACGGAGGAGTCACAAGATGGAATAGGGCGAAAGTTACACAGTTCATCCCAGAAGATTTTAAGCTTTGTAAAATAGCTTGTGACAGAAAGGTCGCCTTGCTTAATCGAATAAATGTCACTCTACAGTTGCAAGATTCGAAGGTAATCACCTTGGGAGAACTTGTCTTTGAGTTCTTTCCATACTGCTGAAGCCTCAGTGAGCCATAAAATGCTAGTAGCAATTTCTAGGTTCACCGAATGATTTATCCAAGAAAGGATGAGAGTATTACATCTTTTCCAGGCCTTGAATTTGGGATCTTGATCAGACGGCTTTGTGATGGTGCCATTGATGAATTCATATTTGTTCTTCATTTCTAAAGCATTGATCATAGGTCTGGACCAGCTATGATAGTTGGACCCATCAAGAATTGGGGATACCAACACCAATGACGGATTTTCATTGGGATGCATATAGTAAGGATCAAAATTATCATGGCTGGGATTGGAGTTCGCAGGAGTAGCCATGGCAGGCTTGAGAAAGAAGGGAATTGATGAAGAAGAAATGAGGGTTAATGCAGAAGAGAGGATTTTTCTACTGATACCATGTTAGATTGAACCAGTGAAATGAAAAAGGAATTCAACCTTATATTGAATTGAAGTGTAGCTTATATACAGAGACTTGACCTAATGGGATGGATTAGGTAAAAATTAACAAAGCTTAACAGAAAGCAACTGAAGCCTAACTAACTATAGAAAGATAATAGTACAAATTAAAACTAATTATTTTTGTCATCTAACAATTTGGGTAACCTACTTGAGTTATACTTTGAATGGCACTCTCGCTTGCCCCTTTATTACTCATTCAATCAATTTATTCACAAAGTCAAGAAAGTCGCTGCTACAAGAATAAAGATTCCCCTATGAGGGTTTAGACTTGGGCTGCCAATATGGTGGCAAGAATGGCTGAGCATGACCATGTTGCACGGAGGATTTTGCAAGGGAGAATGCCATTAGGCCGCTTGTCACGCTTTTGTCTTTCGATATGTTTGTTGTGCTGAGGCTTTGTGGATGCTTGCAAAAGGAAGTGTGTCGAACAGTAAAAGGGAAGAAGAACACGGAAGGAGGAAAGAAAATGAACCTAATGATTCAGATTAGGAGATTTGCCAAATGCGATTCAAGTTGACATTTAACTGTAACAATTCCGTTAAATTTTAATGAAAGTTTAACAGAAAAATTAACTTGTATAGATATTTCAACTTACAGAGACTAACGTGTAATAAAAAAATGTTTCAGGGACTAAAGTATATTTTAGTAAATATTTTAAGGACCAAAGTGTACATTAACTCAAAAAATTACTTCTAGACAAGACACAACACTTTAATAGCATGTTTGATTTGAATTTTAATGAATGCAAACGTGATCTCACACACTTTTCAAAATAATTATGTGAAAAAGAGAATTTACTTCCTTTCTTTCAATTATTAGAATGTTTTAATTGATTTTTGGATAGTTTCAAATCATAATTTAAGTAAAAATTTGTCTCTTAAACTTTTATCTAAATCATGATTTAAGCCTCCAAAAATCAATTCATACATACTAACGAAACACAAACACAAAAAACAAACGGGCCTTAAAATGTTTGATATGAATTTTTCCGAACGTAAAGTATACTTCAGACGCTTTACGCGATAATTATGTGAAAAGAAGAAAAAAGTTTCTACTTCTTAGGGGACCCAACGCTTTAAACAAACAAGCTAATAAGACTATAATTACTTGCAATGACCAGTGAAGTTTCTTTGAAACAACCAACAAATCCGGGAGTTAGGACACTGTTATTGTTCATACCAGATCCATACCATATCATTTCATATTTAAATAAAACAAAGATGAACATTTTGATCATCGTTGTGGTGTGTAAAGAGTACATGCAAACTGATAGGTTCACTTCGGATTTGATGACTTTTCTCTTTAAATCAAACTAATCCATACAGTGTACTACGAAAATTGCTGTACTTACAGCTCTCCTCACACAATCAGTACTCGGAAGGTCAACATTACTTCGTTTGCATTTTATACAAAAACCAGAGAGTATTATGGATCATGTGCTAATACCTATTGATGGGGCTGCCGCAAACTGGAGACAGAGATGTAACGAAAGGATAAGAAAATTGAAGGCACAACAGTTCTCAGCTGAAGATCAACCTTCTCATCCAACGTTGTTGCAAGAGGAACTTTCGAATGAAAATTTCTTTATTGCTTTTGAATTGTTTGAGGCTGTCAAAAATGGAAATGCAGATTTATTTGTAGATATACTGGAGGAGACAGTGTCCGCACAAAAGAAATTATCAATTTTTGACCAAGTCACTCGTGCAGGTAGTTCATTGCTTCATGTGGCAGCACATTTTGGGAGTGAAAAAATCGCAGAATTGATTGCTCAACAGTTTCCTCAACTTCTCAGCAGGAGAAACATTAGAGGCGATACCGCACTTCATGTTGCTGCCAGAGCTAAGAATTTCAATGTAATGAAGATTATTCTTTCTCAATATATTGCTGAGAAGTCAAAATCTTCAGTAGAAAATGATGGGATGAGATTATCAGGGAATAAGGATGAAGAGCTACCAAGGATAAAGAATGAATATGGGAATACTGCTCTGCACGAGGCTGTGTGTAGCAATCATTTTGATGGAGTTGCATACCTTTTCTCTGCAGATAAACTTGTTGCTCATTGTCTGAACAAGTTAGGCAAATCCCCGTTGTATTTGGCAGTTCTGGCTTCCGATAAGAAGATTCTCAGTCTATTGTTGCAAGCCCCATTCCAGAAGGGTGAGCCCCTGCCGGCGTCCTGTGGCAACTCTCCTCTTCATGCTGCCATTTTGGAAAAGAATTCAGGTACTCTCTGAGGCTCACACCCATTTATGTCCTTTTGATCAAAGCCAATAGCTTTTGAGGCACACCCATTGAATTTTTGTAATCTATTGGTAGTCAAAGACAATCCACCAAGGATTTTGGGCTTTGGAGAGAAAAATCTGTGCTTTAAGCCCTGGGATGGGTGTAAAACCTTGTTCCTGGGGTTTGTGGGGAGAGAGAGAAGCCCTCTGGTCTGAAAAAACCCTGTTCCTGAGATTTGTGGGGAGAGAAAAGCCCTCAGCTACCATGAGATTCCAAATCTCTGCAATACAGAGAAGCCTGCTTAGGATGTTGAGGGCAAAAATGACTTTTTCACCATTTTATCAAACGACGTTAAATTACGTTAGTAAAGGAGGTTTGATTCATTTTCTAAAATGAAAGGGTATCAAATGTAAATATACTAAACTACAGGGGAAGTTGGAATAATTTGCCCCATTTTTTTTATCACAACAATGTTTGAGTAAAAATCTAGATTCCAGTGGCTTGTTGACATCCGTTAACGTATGCTTATTTATTTTTTATAATATCTGAAGTCTAAACCGAGCGGCAATTGGACTAGCTTTTTTTTTTTTTTTGGTGAATCTTTTTTTTTTGGTGAATATTAGACTAGCTATTTATTATTTTATATTATAAAATTTGTTGGTGCTATTAGATATATACTACTATATTAAGGGTGAGTTTAATTTATAAACACTGGCGGAATAGAAGGAAGGGGCTGGCTGGCCCAGTTATTCCATTATTACGTTGTCTTTATCAGATAATGCTAGCAGTAACTTTTAATTCCAGATTTTCGACTTTTGCGGCGTTTGCTTTCAGAATTCTCCATCTTTCTTTATATCCATGTTGTTTGGTTTTCATGCTCAGCTATAATCGAAGATATATTGGAGAGTAGACCAGAGCTAATGCATTTAAAAGACGAAAAAGGAGGAACTCCTCTACATTATGCCTCATCCTTTGGGTATCTTAAGGGTGTCCAAATACTATTAAGAAAAAGTAGGTCAAGTGCTCTAGCATGGAACACAAAGGGTCACCTTCCCATTCATGCTGCTTGCAAAAAAGGTCACGTTGACGTAGTCAAAGATTTGCTTCAACTAGAATGGCCTACGTCAATGGATATGCTCAGTAATAAAGGTCAAAATATTCTTCATGTTGCAGCAAAGAATGGACAAGATCACGTGGTGAAACACATACTGAGAGAAAAGAAAGTTGAGCAACATATAATGAACGAGAGAGACAGACATGGAAACACTCCATTGCATTTGGCTTCAAAGCACTTGTATCCTAAGGTTCTTCTCTCTCTAACACGAGATAAAAGGGTTGATTTGGATCTCATGAACAATGAAGGTTTAACAGCTCAAGACATTGTTCTAGTACGGAGTAAAGCACCACTAAAACATCGCGAGGTATTGCTAATCTCTGTGTAATTATGTTTGTGGATATATATAAAATCTTAATGAGTTAATAGTTAATACGTAGAATGAATATAAAAATTTCACTTTACAGATCGAGATTCTTTAAAGTGCATAGTTAATAATTATTTATAGAGTAAATTCTTAAATTGGTCATCTAAAGATATACATTACATCAGTTTGATCCTCAAATCATTTTTGACATCAAAATAGTTTTTTAATATTTTTTTTGATATCAAATTAATTCTCTAAAATTATTTTTAACATTAAATTAGTTCATCAAAAAGGATAAATTTGATGTCAAATAATTGGAAGACTAAACTGATGTCTCATGTATCTTTGGGGAATCAAATTGAGTATTTACTCTTATTTATAAAAGAGTGCTACTATATAATACAAAAACAATTTTAACAAAAAATTTAGGAATGAGGTGTCACTTTATTTTTCAGCTAATTCAATAAACATGTTTGTTGATATTTTATTCTCACTCCCACGTCCAACATGCATCAACTTTTACACTAGTTCAGACTCCTTTTCACGAAATTCATTTTTAGGTATTAGCTTCCCTTTATAAAAAAAAATTAATGGTTAAACATGAGTATTATGTCTATAACTCCTAATTGATGAATAAATGGTCCTTACAATAGTTCCAACATAAGTGATGATGATGATACTTAACAGTCAATTGTAGTTCAACTCGCAAAGGCTCCAGTCTTTAAGACTTTACTTTAATCTTGATGTTGAAGATTCAATCTTTCACTAGATGTACTTTTCCCCTCCCCTAGCTAGTGTAACAAAAAAAAAAAAAGATAACAGTTCACAAATGGAGTATAAATGAGGTTAAGGAGAGGATGAAGTGCACGTTTCAACTTTCAAGGATAGAATCAACACTTTGCAGTTAACTTTTTAATACCCGACAACATAAATGCCCTATGATCTGCCTAGCTAATTAATTAGTGTCTTCTGGGGTACTTCATTTTGCAGTTTTTATCCCTGATGATCTTATATTCTGCTGGCGTACCCCGAAGTGAAAAGGCGGCAAGTATGTTGCGTCGCCGCAAACAGCCACCCAAAATAGATTGGATCAAGGATAGAATCAACACACTTATGCTTGTGGCCATACTCATAGCCACAGTGACATTTGCTGCTGGTTTCACCTTGCCAGGTAGTGTCTACAGTTCTGACGATCCAGATCCACACCAAAGAGGTATGGCAGTTTTGGTTCATAAGCCAATGTTTCAATTATTTTCGGTCTGCAACACTGTAGCAATGTACAGCTCCACAGTTGGGTCTTTCGTTCTCTTGTGGGCGCAACTTGGTGACTTTCATTTGGCAGGAAGTGCTTTCAATTTTGCGTTGCATATGGTGGGTGTGGCTCTTGTGACCACGTCTGTGGCTTTTATGGCTGCTGTGCGTTTGGTTGTCAGCAATGTCTCCTGGCTTGCCAATGTTATAACCATTATAGGAAGCATCTTCCTCTTATTGATTCTCTTAGTCTACATTTTGTTGATTTTTCCCCTCGGAGTTCGTCATCCTCTTCTGCGACTTGTAGCCAACCTTCTTATTAGAATTCTAATTCCATTTACTGGAAGTTACGATAAAGTGATCGCTAAGGAGGAAGAAAACTCAAACTCTCGGCAAGTGGACAAGGGCAAGCAAGAGGAGCTATCTGGAATATATTGATTATCAACTAGGGAAAAGAGATTTCTTGTGAGTGCACTTAATTAATTCCTTTTGAATCTGTTGATATGTTGTTACTTTTCAAGTATGCTGTTCAGCTAGTTTTTGTTTTTCAAAGGAGAAATTACAATTTACTTTCATATGGTTCAACTTAAAATCATTTTGTCTCATCCATTATCATATAATCACTAAATAGGTTTTTTCATCCATTTTTAATGTCACGTGATGCAGGTAAAGCTCAAACGAGCAAGAATGCCAAAAAGACAAAGTTCAAAGATAAGGATTTAATTTTAATCCACTGTCAATGTAAAGTTTTTTTATACTATTATCCAATCATGTACTGACACATCATTAAAAGTATTAGACTTTTAAGGTAGTTATTATAATAGTCAAACTCTTTTAATAAGTTGGCAATACATGATTGGATGATTGTGTGACAGTGTAAAAAAACTTTATACTGACAGTGAATCAAAATTAAACTCTAAAGATAAACCCTCTATAACAGCTAGAATTAGTGAATCCAACAATCATATATATATATATGAAGCAACAACAAAGGAAAAAAAAAAAGATAAAGATCCTCTTATGTTACTCATTAACATGAGAGAGTAATGTTAGAAAGAGAAAGACACAAAAATAAAATGAAAAGATTATGGTAAGGACCCATCAATATTTATGTAGAGTTCATTAATTTTTTTTATGTCTTTCTCTCTTTAACATGACCCTCTTATGTTAGTAAGTAACATGAGAGGATCTTGATCCAGAAAAAAGTGATTAAGCAGGAATTCTTCTATTCAAATGCTGATCAATGTTTCAAAGCCCTAAGTTTTCCATACCATTTGAGCTTCACTTGCAAACATAATCAAGGAAGTTGGCTTTTGGAGTTGATTTTTCATCTTATTATGCGTATAGTTTGCATTGATATGGATCTATGAGTAAAAAGGGGGCTAGAAATTTGTAAAAATTGAAAGGAAATGACTTAATTAAAGGTGAGCTGAGTTTTGTAAGTCTTGTCATGAAAAAGTGGATAAAAAAAACACATGGAGGTGATAACAAAGCAATTAAAGGCCAAAAAAAATATAAAAACAAAGAAGATAACAAAACAATTCACAAGAAATTAACAATTGGTTATTTGAAGTGGCAAGTGAATTTGACCTTTAAGAGAATTCAATTAGATATTCTTAATTAAATAAACATAGTATATTTGTGTCACCTAGTGTAATTTAAATTTGGCTTTACAAATAAAAACAAAAACAAATGTTTAAATAAAAGGTACCATATATTTAAATATTTTTGTATTATTGTCTATGCCAATTTGTGTGTATCTCGATAAGTTTATCTCTTTAATATTCTTGTTTTTCAATTATGCTGCATATTTTATAAGATATCACAGCTTTCTCTTTTGGATGTATAATGTTCATCTTTTTTGCTTTTCCTGTTTGGTTTCTTAGATGAAGACCATTAATCACTCTATCGTGCCTTCTTTTAATTCCTTTGTAAAATCAGAATATTTTTGGATTATAAATAACTATATTTGGGTGGGTCTTGCAAATTTGCAAGGAGAAATAGTCATAGCATGGGTACGTTATATTTAGGATATTGAGCATTGAATACATTGTTTCCTCACTTAATTATTATTAATGGATAACTTAGCTTTAAAAATAAATTATTCTCAATCTGAAATGTTCGTGATAGAGGGAAACTTAGCCGTTAAGGTGCCCCGTTAGTGCTAACTCCGCCAGTGTGGGTGACATGAACAAAAATAGACTCTTGTCGTCAGATACATGCTCCATCATGTCAACAAACCTATCCACATTTTAAGCATGCAATGTAATTATTACCCATGTTGTGTTGGATTATTTGTGGATTAGCATAACTATTTTTTGTTTATAATGGGCTGAGATTAATTAAGGATATTAAATATATTATTGGGTTGTTATATGATTTATGATATATAGGTTTATACCCTATAACACTCAAAACTAATTTGTGAATTAGCACAGTTGTGTTTGAATTATCCAAGTGAGTTAGACTATCCATGAATCACTACACAAAAAGAAGTCATCCTCTCATCCTTTTATGTTAAGTGTTGTTGTATCATACTGACACTTTTGGTTTTTACTGTAAGCAACTTAAAGGGGCAAGATAATAGTATTCTTGCTTTTATGGTAAGCAACTTAAAGCGACAAAATAATAGCAGTCCTCTTTTATTCTTCACATTTTATTGATTCAACGTTTTAAGATACTCATTATTTTTAAAGTCTTTTACAATTACTTTAAATTGCTTATTGCTTATACACTTTTTCACCATGTTGAACTCGTAGTACAAGAGGCACTTATATATGAATCAAATAAAGAAATGTTATATTATCTTAACACATTTTTTAACATTATCTTAATTACTTAAAATTAAAAAAAAATTATTAAATAAAAAATAGATATTTCATATTTTTGGATTTTTTTAATACTTACTTTTTTAAATAATTAGGAGATTTACTATGCCAATTTTTTAAGAAGATATATAATTACTCAAATCAAATATTGGGTTCATTAATTCTTGTCAATCATTATCAAAGCATGACATGTAGGTTGACGTGAAGTCAATATTTTATAGCAATTTATCAAATAGCTTGTTAACAATGTTAAAACTTCCGACCATTTTTTCCAAAAAAAAAAAAAACATTATATATATATATAATATGCGTATTTAATTCTTAAAATACGAATTAAAAAAATAAAAATGATACAAACAAAAAAGTCAGTAATCTATCAAAGTAAAAAAAACGAAAAAATAGAAGATAATATAAAAATATAATAATATTAATAATAATATTATTATTATTATAATGAAAGAAATGAAAAAGAAAGAGAAGATAGACAAAAAAGAAGAAAAAGAGGAAGATGCTAGAGAATGACAAAAGAATAAAAGAGAAGAGAGAGAAAGGACTAGAGGAGAGAAAAAAAGAAAAGAAAAATGCAAAAAGAAAAAAAAAGGAGGAAGGACTAAAATAGAAAGAGAAAAAAAATTAAGAAAAGAGAAAGGTATGGTATAAAGAAACATATTAAAAAAGAGAGAAAATGTGAAAGAATTTAAAAAAAAAGAATAAGAGAAATATAAAAGAAACGGAGAATAAAGAGAAAAGAGAGTAAAAAATAGACATGAGACAAGGGGAAAAATAAGCAAGAGAATGAAAAAGAGAAGAGCCAGAATTGCCAAATATAACTGGAACTTTGTTCAGACCATGAGCAACAAATTGGTTGATACAATTAATCTTTCTTATTCGTGTCATGGAAGAGAAACTCCACTAATCCAACAATGATCAATTTTCATGCAAATTCAGATATGTTATTATATTGTCATTCTTCTTATATTTTTACACGGATTTGGGTTCTGAAGATATATTTTAGAGAATAAAGTGTAGAATTAATAGTCGTTGATAAAAAAATCAATAGTTTAAAATTTTATAAAACATAAATATCTGTTTAACTTATCATAGATATGTAAGAGTTCACTCCATTGAGTTTCTTATCAATAGTTACCACTAACTCTTTATTCTTTAAACTCCATCCTTCACTATAGAGGATCAAAATCCTATAAACACAATCAAAATATAACTATATGATTAACATCCTCTAACTAATTAGATAACAACTTCTAATAACATCATTAACTAACTAGCTTCAAATTTGATTCATATTAATATCTCTTAATTCGAAGATAACTTTGTCCTCATGGTTGATGCTGAGAAACAATACCAAATTGTGGGGTCAAAGGAATGGAACGCAAACCAGATATTCTAATAACACCATTCTATCCTTGAAAGTTGAAACGTGCACTTCATCCTCTCTTTAACTTCATATGTACTTCATTTGTGAAGTGTTATCTTTTTAAAGTATCATCATCACTTGTGTTGGTACTATAAATGACTATTATAATGACCATATATTCATCATATCTCTAGAAATAAAAGGAACTACAGCAACCGCGTATGTTTCACTCAGTATTTCTTGACTTTTTTTTCCGAAGCAATTCTTTATATTAATATAATATCATCAAGGCCTGATACAACGATATTTGATACTTATTTTGTTAATGTATTAAAATGTTTACCATAACAAAAATTTTACTTAGAAGTGAGATAATTAACTGCAATTTAACTTATATATATGGGTGGACTCAAAACAATAAATTAAGCATGATAACAACATTGTATAGGACACAGCCAATGATGAACAATTGTAGAAAGTTCTCACCAGAGAAGTGAACTGCACTGAATATGACTGAGCTTATGACAACTGCTTGCTGCCATTCCTTGGTAGAGGAAAGTGATGTCAACAGAAATCCCCTATAAACAACTTCTTCCAAAAGGGGAGTAACAATGCAGTAAACAAGCACACAAGATACTCTTGAGATATCACTGCTTTGGAGGATCTCCTTCAGTATGGGGTTGTTAACAGGCTGCAAGCATATGGTACGAGTTAATGGAAAACATAATCTTTTCATAACTTTTAATCCCTCCCATTTTGCAAAAGTACTTATTCAAAAGATTACATATCAGAATTACAACAACTATACACTGAACCATGAGATTTGGTGGTATATTAATTAGTTGCAGGAGGAATTTATTTTTTAAGTAGTACAGTATCCAGGGGTGACGACCTTTGGGAGCGATTGGTCCACCCCAGGTTCAAACTTGGTTGAGCTGAAAGCAAAGCCATCCTTTTCACCACTTGGACCATGGTTCAAGTAGCTGCAAGAGGAATTGACAGTTCCATGGTTTGCAATTTAATGCTTTTATTTTCTTTTTGGAAAGAAGATATTCTTTAAAGTGTATACTAACGATAAGGAGAATAGGATGAGAACACATTCCACAGCTCAAACAAGGAAAATACTAAAAATTGATACCAGATAGTGCTGGATATTTTCCAAATATGAATCAAATCACTCAGGTAATTTTATACCAAGTGCATGAGAATGCATAAAAATATTAGAGATCTGTTAACTTTAACCTCATGTTGTGCAGCAAATTATCGAACCTGTTGAAATAAAAAATTAGAATTCACTACCAGTTGAACATAGCTCAACTGATATCTCCCATGTTTTTTACCAGGGCATGTCTTATGTGGTGGGGGTTCAATCCCTCACATTCCCACTTCCCTTAGGTCCAATAGGGCCTCCAGCCTCCCTAGAACCGAAAAAAATAAATTAAAATTCACATTTTTCAGCCATATTGCTTCTTCAGTGCATTATCTAACTTCAAACGTCAGACTCAATATTTTTATTTCTTACTTTCTATTTTCAAATTTCCCCTTCCTCTCATCTTTCTTTTAGTTTCCGCCTGTTTCTTTTAGCTCCTCCGAAAAAAGCAGTTTGTTGCAAGGAATAAACATATTCCTGTTTGTTTCTGTCATCAGGCTATCTTATTTTAAATTGGATCATACATTATTCTGTCATGTATATTGTCTCTGTGCTTCCCCAATTTAAAATGCGCATGGCACATTTCCTTTCTTGAAGAAACTCTCACATTAAAGAAATAAAAGAAACAGAGAAAAAGAAAGCAACTTAAGGTATGTGGGGTATTTTTCATTATCGGGTAGGACATTTTAGTTTGAGACAAGGTTTCTTAATCATACCTATATACAAATGCATAAAACTCAATGCCTGTACAGAAATATGTTTATAAAGCAAATGCATAATTTCACATGTTTGTGATTCACTAGCTGCAGCAGTATTGGGATTGAACATTATGAAGTTTGAAAAAAATGCTTCCAATCTAGTACCAGGTAGCACAAGCTCAACAAGTGATTAGAGGAGGAAAATTACAACAAATTTGGAATCGTGGATGACATAAAGTTTATGATGTGAACTTCTACACAAATGAAATGAAATAACATAAAAACGTATTATCACCAAAACACCAACCTTAGAGCCAAATAATCTGTCAGCAAGTAGTGATGTTAGGAAAATCAGAAGAACAAGAAACCCAAATCCCAGTGCTGATGCCAACAAGCAGTTCCTGTCGTTCAATAATTTGTTATTTTTGAAGAAATTTGTAAACTTATACTGTGGCTTAGCCGTGTACTTCAATAAAAGCAGAGCCCCATTAAGCTCAAGAATTTGAATAGAGAGAAGTGATAAGGCCTGCATCAGTAAATGAAAAGAAGGAGTCTTAAAATATCTGTTTAAAACACAGTGAACCTAAACTTCAGCAGAAGGTGAATTCAGTATGTGGGCTAAATGTAACGAGTCAAGACGAAGGAGCATTTATTTATAGTATATCACACAGAAAATACAAGTTCCAATTGATTCACTGCCTTTACTTCAAAATTTCAAGTGACGCCCTTCAATTTTAAAAATGAAAGCTATCCCCAAGCACAAAAAGAAGTGGGACACAGTCACACAGCAAACCTTCAACAGCAACTTCCAATTCAATCTTGCAGAACTGAAACTATTACTGTTGATCAGTACCTATTAGAGCAATAATCAACAATAAAGCTGACCTCAGTTTGTGGTTCAAGACCAGGTTGTCTTGTTAGCAGGGCAACAACGGATAAGCCTCCAAAACTCAAAGGGATATGCAGAGTGAATACATAGAGAGCAAGAGTGCTCCATAGATTCCCACTCTCCCATGGACTACCCTCTTGCAAAGCTGAGAATCCCTGTAATTTGGAATAAGTTAGAGAAGAAGAAAAAGAAGATTCTATTTGATACTTGCATCAGAGAATCAGCATGTCATGCAGAAATAAATACCTGAGAAAAGGGTGTCTCATCATGTGTGAGTGTGACTTGTTCATTCCTTTTGCAAAAGCTCTTGAACTTGAAACAGGTGCGGCGGGTGGGAACGGGATTGTATCCCAATTGCAATTGTGATGAACATTTCAGCTGCCTATTTGTCTTTGGTAGGAGAGAGCAGTAAGTAAAAGGGTGTGTCGAACTCGAACTCATCACGGCCAAATTTAGCATAAGCAGGTGGCCAACCTAGTACCCACAACATCTGCTCCTTAATCGTAAATTCTACAGTTGAACTTGAAGCACTTCAGTCAGTGAGCTCAGCTACCCAATAGTCCAGAAAATACCTCTTATCTCAAAAAGGATGAAAATTAAATTACAATTTTGCAATGAAGATGGATTATGAGGCCACCAAAATGATGGCTCAGCCCAGCCCTACAAGGGTTATGGGATAATAATAAATTATTATTTTGAAAATATACAAAACAAACAGTAGTATCAAATATCAATAACTAAAAACAATTACACAGATAAAAAGTAGCAAATGTGTAAACCTTAAAAAGAAAATGGAGTATATCAAAATAACGCAAGTGACCAAACAGAATACTGAAAGTTCTTACACTATTATATTATCTAATTTCAAGCCTTAAAAAAAAAAAAAAAAAAGAGCCTACCAAAAGAATCTAATTTCAAAGACAGCAACGCCATAACGAGTTGAGGCAATCAGCTACCCAATTCGGTCTCTCAAATATGTGGACTGTGGCGTTTTATTGGGCCAGACCCATGAGCGTGCATGCTGCATTCCAATGTTAGTACGGGCTAGCGGGTCGGTCTGATTTGAATCGGGTTAGCCTAGATTAAGTTAGTCTAAATTTGGCACATGTCAGTTTAAATTTTGTTGCTGGTCCAATTCACATATTTTATCAGATTATTCAGACCCATTAGATTCGGCTTACGTGTAATTTAGGTTCATCTAATATATACGCCAGATTGGTTTCAGCAAATATCAATTATACAATCAAATGTCTTAGTCCAATAAATTAAACATACTGGAAATATTGTGGGACTTTCACATTTGGAACTTAAGAAGAAGTTGGCCAAGATCAGCATATCACCCAGCTTCACCGTAAGAACTTCTCTTTCTTTACATAAATTTTTAATTTTAAAAATTCCCTTATTGGTGTTTATTGATGAATTAGTTGTGCTTTCATTTTGCTCGTGTCTCATGGAATATCTTATAATGGAGAAATTATTTTGTAAACTTTATTGCATAATTTTTTTTATGGGGCTTAATTGTATAAATTAAGTTAATAAAAATCTAACACATTATTATTTTTTATTAAATAATGAATGAGTTTAATTTTGATCCACTGTCAATGTAAAGTTTGTCAGTGTAAAGCTTCTTTACACTGTCACTCAATCATGTATTGCCAATTCATTAAAAGAGTTTGATTATTATAACAATTATCTCAAAAGTCTAACACTTTTAATAATGTGTCAATATACGATTGGATGACAGTGTAAAGAAACTTTACACTTACAGTGGATTAAAATTAAATCATAATGAATAATAATCCTATTTTCAATTTTATTTATTTGATGCATAATAACCAATGATATTTGGATCAGATCGGCCAGTCAGACTGTGAACCGAGTCCTCATCCGGTTATGGTTCAATGTCAGAACTGAATTCATGGTTGAGCTAGATTGAACTGGACAAAACTGGGCAAAATCGAACAAAACCGGGTTGAACCGGCCCTCTCTCTCTCTCTTTTTAATTTTTTTAATTTCTTAATCACTTAACTACTCAACTGAGAGTGATATAAGGCTTAATAATTGAAACCCCCAAAACCTTATTATGCATTTTATTATTGATAATATGTGTTATGAGTCATGCATATGTATATTTTTTTATTTTTTATTTACTGGGAAAAACCAGACAAAACCGGGTTGAACCGGCCCTCTCTCTCTCTCTTTTTAATTTTTTTTAATTTCTCAATCACTTAACTACTCAACTGAGAGTGATATAAGGCTTAATAATTGAAACTCCAAAACCTTATTATACATTTTATTATTGATAATATGTTTATGAGTCATGCATATGTATATATTTTTTATTTTTTATTTAATATGTAATTATGACATCATTCGGTTCGACCAAACAGTTAAACCAATTGAACCTGAATCAGAAACTTTTTTAGTTCACTATCTAAACTGGCTTTAACAACATTAATAATGGCTTTAACAACATTAATGATAACAATGAGTCAATTTTTTATTATCAAACTCCTGCATTTTATGTTGATCTTAATTGATTTCAGGTTAGAGTAGGATGTTTGTACCACTATGTACGTAGTTGAGTGTATGTGGGATTAGCTGGAAACAATGAATTCAGAAAAATAAGGCAAAAAAAATATTGAAATTTTGCCAATGATCTTTGAGAGAACCTCTACCCAATTCAAGATGCACTCATGTTGGTGGAAGGTATTCTCACTTTTTTTACGGGAAACTAATATTCTTGAGTCGAAAAGTAATTTATTATAATCTTTTAAACAGTGATGACTCTTAAATTTGAACCTTTAGCTTCTTTTTAATGATTAAAACTGCTTATCACTTTGATCAACTATTTGTTGGTCATATATTTTTATTATTATTAATGTTTTCATGCCTTACAAAGCAATGTAATTTTTCTATGGTGATATTTGATATTATAAAATTTAAAGTTAATAACAATGTCTTAAAAATCTATTGAGTAAATAATCATTTTAATCCTTCAATGATATAAGTATTATCAATTTAGTTTTTTAATAATTTTTTATATCACATTAGTCCTTTTAAAGAATTAATTTGATGTAAAAAATTAATATTGAAAAAATATTTTCATATATTTATCCTTAAAATACTTAACTAATGTCATGTGTATATTTAAATAACCAAAATAAATGTTTATTCAAATCTATTCAATTAAAAAACTTAAAAGAGAAATGATTTATAATTTAACCGGTTAAATTATTAATAAAATTGGATAACATTATAAATATGTTTAAAATAAATAAGTAATTATACATAATTAATATATACAAATTTGTACTCTAATAAATATATTTATTTTAAAATAATAATGTAAAATTAATAAATAATTGAATATCAAATAAGTAATATAAAATAATAAAGAGATTAATCAGCAACTAAATTTTAAAATTCAAGTACTTCGTAATCATTATGCAGTTACATTTCATCAACATAAATTAACTTTATTTAGTAATTACTACTATAATGTATTATCGTTATAATTAATGCAATTTCATATCATCAATCAGGAAAAAGTAAAGCTATTGAAATAAAGATAATGATAATATTTTAATAAGACAGCATGAAAAGAAAAGAAAAAAGACTAAATATATAAAATGGAATGAACGCAACAATGTCACATCTTGACTGTTTGGAGTTGGAATGAATGAATGCACCAAATCCCAAACAAAAAAGAAGAGCTATTTGTAGTGTAACAACAACAATAATCAAAACTAAATTCATGAAGTTTTGGTCATCGTATGAACGTAAAACAAAGCAAGTCTGTAGATAACGGGAACTAATGAATTCGAAAAAAAGAAGGCTAAAAAAACATAATGAGATTTCGTTCATGGTGAGTGATCTTTGATAGAGCCTCTACACTGCCTTCAAAAGCAACGTAATTTTTTGTATGATGGTTTTGTGTTTGATATTATAAAATTCAAAGTTAGGAATGAGTACTCTTAAAAAATGTGTGTGCGTGCTGTCAAAAAAAAAAAAGAAACTTATGTGTGTGCGTATGGCTTAACTTAGAATTTCCGAGTTTCATTCATCTTATTAGTTACCTAAGTTTAGCACTTCGGATAAGATGAGGTTACTTTGTCAGAATTGTTTTTTTCTTTTTAAACAAAAATTTTGAAAGAGAGAAGGGTTCTCAAGTCAAGATAATAGATATGTTATAGGCAAGGTTTTAAAAAATGAGACCAGACCAACCGGTCCGATCGTGACTCAGATGTTTGGCTGGTCCGGTTAGTTTAAAAAACTATTTTGGCTATTAAACTGAGAAGAACCGGAATGAATTGGAAAAAATTGAGAAGAACCATTGACCCGAATGAATCAAACCTAGTTCTTGAAAATCGGCTTGTTCTAAAAAAAAAGTTTAATTTTTTTTAATTTTTTATTACTTTTTTAACTTTTTAAATTATTTTTTAAGATTTTAAATTAATTTTTTAGGATTTCTTTTTCACATCAATCTCTCAAAAGTCATAACTTTTTACTCATTCGTCTGATTTAAATGTATTTTATATCAATTTCATGTAACTTTTTAAGATCTATGTGATGGAAAATGAACAAATGAAGTTGGACCAATTAATTTTTTTAAAAATATAATTATTATTTTCATAATAATGAATATTTTTTAAAAAAATAATAATAGTTTTTTTAAAAAATAAGAATTAAACCCTAATTTTTTCTTAAATTCTTGTTAATCTCAAAATATAACTATTTTAATTGAATATGTATATAATTATAATTGTAATTATTACATTATCCGGTTCGACCACTAATTTCACCATCGATTCAACCGATTCGACTAATTAAACTTTGACTCGAAGATTTCGTCAATTCAATTTCTGATCCGATTATTAAAACATTGATTATGAGTCTTAATAAAAATATACATAGATATTTACAGATTGTACACTAAGAAGCAGTGATGGAATTTCATTGGGACACGGAATGGCAGTTGTCCCCAAAAATTTTCCGTGAAGTTTCACCACTATAAAGAAAGAAGAAAAATTATGTTTTCGTCGTTAGTCATGCCAGTTTTGCTTGTTTAAATTGACATTTTAATCTAATTCTCCATCATTGTGTTGGTCTTGGTATCAAAATTAAACAAAGGGAAAGAGTAGGAAAGTCGTCTTTGTATATGATTGTTGACGTCTTCCGGTCTTTAAATAATAAATATATACCATGGCCGTGAAGAATTTTAGGTTCCTAATTATTACAAGAGACAATTATCACATTAGCTATTTGATTAAATTATGTAAAACATTGACTCCACGCAAGTTAACCAAGAAAGCCGGTGCCCATTCGATGAAATGCTATCATATAATATAAGAGGATTTCTTCTTTCCCTATTATTATTATTATTTTGTGATATTAATATTTAGAATAAATTGTTAAGTATTTGTTAATTATTGATTATATTTAATAAATATTTAAATATTTATTAAATATAATCAATTATTAATATATACTTGACAATTTATTATAAATATTATACCGATAAATGAACTATCACTACAACAGAAATAACTTTTAAATTCGTAAGGTTTAATTCGGTTAAATAATTACCAGATTGATAAGTTATTTTCGAATCCGAAATGTCAAGTAACCGGATTCATATATAAATCATTTAAATTCATTTTAATATCACCGGATTCAAAAGTTGCTTTTGAATCCGGTATTTCAAGTAACCGGATTCATATATAAGACATTTAAATTCGTTTTATTATTACCGGATTTAAAAGTTATTTTCGTATTCGGGATGTCAAGTATTCAGATTCATATATAAGCCATTTAAATTCGTTTTAATATCACCGGATTCAAAATGCATATATTCAAATCCGCTAACACATTAACCTAATTAGAAAGTCTTTCTAGTGTGAGTCATAAAAATTTATATATTTTTTAAAAAGACTTTCCAATCCGGTTAATGAGGAACCGGATTGAAAAGTGCATATATTCAAATCCGCTAACATATCAACCGGATTGGAAAGTCTGTGAATCATAAAAAAAAATTAAAAAGAAGACTTTCCAATCCGGTTAATGAGGAACCGGATTGAAAAGTGCATATATTCAAATCCGCTAACACATCAACCGGATTGGAAAGTCTGTGAGTCAAAAAAAATTTTAAAAAAAAGAAGACTTTCCAATCCGGTTAATGAGGAACCGGATTGAAAAGTGCATATATTCAAATCCGCAAACACATCAACTGGATTGGAAAGTCATTCTAGAGTGAGTCATAAAAAAAAATTTTAAAAAAAGAAAACTTTCCAATCCGGTTAATGAGGAACTGGATTGAAAAGTGCATATATTTGCCTATTATAACTATGACAAATTGATTTTGAAAATTTTTAAAATCAATTTAATGTAACACAATTTGTTTGAATTGATTTATCATTTTTATGTAAAGTGCAAAATATAGTAATGTATACTTTAACCTTTTTATTTCTAAATAAAAATTTTGTACATTGTTCATTTAACAACTCATACATTGCACTGGTAATAAAATTAATTAATCAGAAATTCACACTCAACAGCTGGCTATTAGCCATAATAAACCTTGATTATTTTGTGCGAAAGGTAAGATATAATGAACCAAATTGTGGGTGCGTCTAACTATTTTCTTTTCCTACCCCGTATGTTAAGTGCAAAGTTATGGTCTGAAAAGGATGGGAGACCTAATGCATTCGTCCTTGGATTTTCTTTGTAGTTGCCAAAGTCACGGTTTTGCATGGGTTGACGTCAAGTCAAGTGATTGTGCTCATTTTTCTACGAAATTATGCCAATCACCAAGTTCAAAAGAAGACAATCTTCTTGTTCCATTTAAACTAATAAGTGGCTTAGGTTCATGCAAGAATCTGAACAAACAATAGGCCGTGCCATTTGGGGCTTAGCAATGTCAATGATAGAGTAGAAAGTACAAATACATTGCCATAACAAGACCATTACGTGCTGGTCCAATGGATCAAACAAAGGAAGTCTAAAGTCTTTGGTACGAAATTACAACGAAGGTGCTACTTTTTGGAATCATCAAGCAAAACAATAATATATTCTTGACTCAAAACATTTATATTTAGAGTCTCACATTGGATAATAATATGACATGAATAGTATTTATAAGTGGAAGGCAACCCTCACTTTATAAGTTAGCTTTTGGGGTTGAGTTATGCCCAAATCTAAATTTTAACATATCAACCGGATTAGAAAGTCTGTGAATCATAAAAAAAAATTTAAAAAGAAGACTTTCCAATCCGGTTAATGAGGAACCGGATTGAAAAGTGCATATATTCAAATCCGCTAACACATCAACCAGATTGGAAAGTTTGTGAGTCATAAAAAAAAAAATTTTAAAAAGAGACTTTCCAATCCGGTTAATGAGGAACCGGATTGAAAAGTGCATATATTCAAATCCGCTAATACATCAACCGGATTGGAAAGTCTGTGAGTCATAAATTTTTTTTTTAAAAAAGAAGACTTTCCAATCCGGTTAATGAGGAACCGGATTGAAAAGTGCATATATTCAAATCCGCAAACACATCAACTGGGTTGGAAAGTCATTCTAGAGTGAGTCATAAAAAAAATTTTAAAAAAAGAAGACTTTCCAATCCGGTTAATGAGGAACCGGATTGAAAAGTGCATATATTCAAATCCGCTAACACATCAACCGGATTGGAAAGTCATTATAGTGTGAGTCATAAATTTTTTTTAAAACAAAAGGACTTTCCAATCCAGTTGATGAGGTACCGGATTGAAAAATGCATATATTCAAATCCACCACCACATCAACCAAATTAGAAAGTCATTTTCAATGCGGTTTATATGTTTACCCATTTGATAAGGTAGTCTGGAATATGTCTAAAAAATAACAAAGTTTGAAAACCTTTACACTTCTTTCCCTCGCTTTCTCTCTGGTCTTTGCATATCAAAGAATACTTTCTGATCCGGTTGATGAGGTACCGGATTGAGAAATGCATATATTCAAATCTGTTACCACATCAACCGGATTAGAAAGTCATTTTCAATGCGGTTATATGTTTACCGATTTGATAAGGTAGTCTGGAATATTTTTAAAAAATGACAAAGTTTGAAAACTTTTACACTTTTTTCCCTCGCTTTCTCTCTAGTCTTTGCGTATCAAAGAATACTTTCTGATCCTACACAAAAAATGAAACCATTAACATTTTCTGTAAACAAGAAGTTACTTCATCTTCATCGTCGTCGAACACTAAACAGGGGTAACTATTTTTACTCTATTTTACAGTTCTGATAAAGTTTTTGTCCTAACATCTACGGAAACAAAGGTTTACTAACCTGCAGTGTCTTTTGACAGGTTATACGGGTGTTTCTGAACCAACATTTATCTCAAATAGTGCATAGGAAACCAAACGTTCATCAAACGGTAACAACCTTGAATATTGGTGTGATTTTAGTCCATTGTTCTGATTAAGGTCTTCAACTAATGTTTTTGTGTACCTTTGTTACTGTAGCTTTATTTGGTTTAAAGGGGGGTCTAAGACGTGTTATGTGGCAGGGGACAGTAGACTAGAATACATGCAAAGTGACCTTGCTATGATTTAATTTCCTAAAGGATTTGGTACCACTTAAGCTACAACTACAACTCTTGTTAATGTCTTGGTGTGCTTTTAGTGCATCTTATTCTAATTTCATATTTTGTTTGTCAAACTAGTTTACACACATCTTACAAAATTCCAACTTCATGTAGGCTTGAATTTGATTGATGTTGTCTTTTGTGTTGTCATGTTAACCTCAGTGGGATAAGAATCTAAATGCTAATAACATGTAATGACTCAATATAGGTAAAGTGAAAACCTTGCATGCTTGTTATATAAGATTTGCAATAGATATCATCACTGTTGACTTTCACTTCATGGTTATCATGAGTAATGCTTAGTTTGGACATTTTCATTAGACTATCATTAAACATTGACAATGAATGTTGGTTGTGATTAAGATGTCCAAGACCATTGTGTTTTAGATGGACCCTGTAGCAAAACCTATTCGAGAGGGCATAAAGATGGTGGTTGGAATGTAAGTTATTCTAACCTCCATCATGTGTAACTTGTTTTTTAATGTTAAACAGAATTTTGATGTTTCATTTGGTTTTTTAAAAGAGCTTTGAGGAGTTACAAAAAGGCAAAACAATTATCACAAGGCAAATTTATCTTTAAATAAAATGTTGTACAGTTTTTGGTTATGGAAATTGCAAATTTGAAAATCTGTAATGGTTTCCAGACATTTCCTGTCAAAAGGATATGTTATACACTTTGCAATTCGGTTGTTACCTGAATTTAAATTAAATAAATACATAGGTTACTAATTCAGTTGTGCATAACCGAATTGAATGTCAAGACATTCTTAGTTTTCCAATTCGGTTGCGTACAACTGAATTTAATGTCGAGTTTTCAATCTGGTGCTTAACTGGATTTAAAATCACGGCTTCTTGATTTGGTACTATAATAACCGAATTGAAAAATTGTTTTTCAATTCGGTTTCTTTACGCGAATTTAAATGTTAGCACAAAGGATTACCCCCGGACATAATCCGTTGTGGAAACCGAATTGAAAGTGTTTTGACAGCTGAATTTAAAAGCTATTTCTGTTATAGTGTATAACAACTTGAAAATTTAGAACAAACCTTGCTGTGATGATGGTTTAGGAGGTAAAGCTAATATTTGATTCATACATAGTTAGAGTTGCCAAAATGAGATAACTCGGCTTACTTGGGTTAGGTTACCATAGCTAATTCGACACACTTTAAGTTGGTTGATGAGTGAAATGAGTTTGATCACAAGAAAATAAAATAAAATAAAAAATAAATAAATAGAAAAATAATAAATAAATTTTAAAGTATAAAATAATCATTAAACTTATGTTACATTATTGATAAAATATTCAAAATGATATAATAATCATCAAACTTAATTACACCATAATTTATAAGTAATAATTGTCAACATAATTATAAGAATTGAGTTAATGGATTAATGAATTTTTTTAATTCTTTTTCAAAACAATAAATAGGTTAACCAATGAGTTATGTGAGTAAAAAAATAATAATTAACTCACTTAACCTACAAGTTAAGTTATGTGAGCCGATCTCAACATGCTTGAATTTATGTGAGCTAAAAAAATTAGGAATCCAACCCATCATTTTAGAGTCAAGCCGGGTTGACCCGTGGGTTATAACTCACAGCGACACCCCTATATCTATATATAGCTTCCTCTTTTGCTGTTGGTTCAACATACGTTGGAATTATAGTACGAGCTTAATATTTTTGGGCTGCCATTTGATTTAGGCGTTAATTAGTGAAAATTATGGATCATTTGCAAATTCCTATAGAAGCGAATGATCTAACCTGGAAACAGAGATGCAACGAGAGGATGGAGAAACTGAAGACTACACAGTTCCCCAGTCAGGATGCACCTTCACAACCGGGACTGTTGCAGGAGGAACTGTCTGGGGAGAAAGAAATTATGATTTTTGAGTTCTATGAAGCTGTTGAAAATGGAAACGTGGATATATTTGTTGACGTGCTGGAGCAAGTATCTGCCGAAAAGGAAATACCTTTGTGTGCTATTTTTGATAAAGTCACCCAGGCAGGTGATTCATTGCTTCATGTTGCAGCAGAATTGGGGAGAGAACGGATTGCAGAGCTCATTGCTTATCACTTTCCTGGGCTTCTTACTAGGAGAAACATCAGAGGCGATACTGTACTTCATGTTGCTGCCAGGTCTAAGAACTCTGATGTAATCAAGGTTGTTCTCTCCCAATATGCCATAGAGAAGTCAAAAAATGGGGTGAATTTACTGGAGAATAAAGATGAAGAGATAACAAGATTAACGAATGAACATGGAGATACTGCTTTGCACGTGGCTGTGTATAGCAGGCATCTTAATGGGATTACTGACCTTTTATCTGCAGATAGGCCTGTGGTTCATTATTTGAACAAGTCAGGTAGATCACCACTATATTTGGCGGTTGTGACTGGGGATGTGGAAATTCTTGGTCATCTATTGCAAATTCCATTCCCTGCCAACGAGCCGGTCCCACGGTGCCATGGAAACTCTCCACTTCATGCAGCCATATTGGAACGGAATCCAGGTATTTGTTTCCTCCACCAAATTTTTTTTGAGCAAAAAAAAAAAAAAAAGCAGAGAAAAAACAACAAAGTTGCTCCTTTCCAAATTAACAAACAACTATAGATGACAAGATGGCCAAGTTAAAACAAAAAAAGAATATAGATGACGACAAGGATTAGGTGTACTAACTAATAGGCTATATTGTTCTTAAATTTTTTTTCTCTTTATCAAGCAGCTAGAATTATCTAGGCGAAATATTAGGTGATTGAGGGTTTGAACAAGTGTGCTGTGTGTGCAAGTGTCTATATTGTACTTAATTTGTTTCATATATGGTTTCAACTGCAGATCTATTGAAAGAGATACTAGGGAGAAAACCAGAGTTAATTTATTTAAGAGATGAAGATGGAGGGACTCCCCTTCATTATGCAGCGTATATTGGTTATGTTGAGGGCGTTCGTATACTGTTGAATAGATCTAGTCTAATTGCCCTAGAACGCAACACAAAGGGTCATCTTCCCATTCACCTTGCTTGCAAAAAGGGTCATGTTGAAGTGATCAAAGAATTGCTTCAACAAGAATGGCCTAATCCCAGAGTTTTGCTCAACCAAAAGGGCCAAAACATTCTTCACGTTGCAGCGAAGAATGGAAAAAATAAGTTGGTAAAGTACCTATTGAGAAACAGGAAGATCGATCAGTTTACTATAAATGAGAAAGACAAGAATGGAAATACTCCATTGCATTTGGCTTCAAGAAATTTATTTCTTGGAGTTCTGTACGAAATTACACGAGATAAGAGGATTGACATGAACCTCGTGAATAATGAAGGTTTAACAGCTCGAGATGTTGTATGGTTGCGTTCTAAATTTCCACGGACACGTAGAGAGGTATGATTGACATCTCGTTATCAATACGAGCTTTGATTTAAGTTGAGTGTCCAATAGCTCAAATAAAAATATTGTTATTATTTGTAAGGTTTTGTTTCAAGTCTAGAGTACTTCTTTCTGAAATGAATATATAACTAGGACATCTTACTCTTATAAATCTGTGCACTTAGTTCTAATGAAGTTTGAGTAGAAATCATACTTCAACATTCTTTATCTTCCAAATATATGTATAAATTGATTTTTGAATAAAGGTACGTTGATGCATAAGTTCTGTAGTTTCTACTATTTTTATTTTTAAATGTTCGATTTCCATGCAGATGCTATCAGATGTGATATTAAAAAATTCTGGTGTACCCCTGAAGTTAAAAGATATGTTGCGTCCACAACGCCAAAATTCGCCCAATACGGATTGGAACGCCAAGGATGTGGCTAACACATTCTTACTTGTGGCCATACTGATGGTCACTGTGACATTTGCAGCAGGTTTCACTGTGCCAGGAGGTGTATACAGTTCCGATGACCCAAACCCACAAAATAGAGGGATGGCAGTTTTGGCTGACAAAGCGTTGTTCAAGATATTCATGGCCTTCAACATAGTAGCTATGTATAGCTCCACAATTGGATCCCTAATTCTTTTGTGGGTACAGCTTGGTGATAATCATGTTGCACATGTAGCAATTGGGTTTGCATATCTTTTTCTAAATTTGGCTCTTTTGACAATGTCCGTGGCATTTATGGCTGCTGTACGTCTAGTTGTGAGCAATAACTCTTTGATTGCCAATGTTATAACTGTTCTTGCAGTCATCTTCATTTCATTGATCTTGTTCCTTCGCCTTTTAGGAATGTTCCCGCTTGGAATTCGCCTTCCTTTATTGCGTCAAGTTAGCGGATTCTTTCTTTGGTTTCTTACTCGTTTATTAATGTACAATAGTAAGCCTAAAGATTCAGATTCTCAGGAAGCGAACAAGGATATGGGCAAAGACAAGTAACTGGAAGAACAATTTCTGTGGGTAACAAGAAGATCGAACAATTACTGTCTACTGCTTTTATGGGGATGGAATAAGAATTGAAATATCATATATGGTGCTGACTCATTTTCCTTATGTATCTTGTAGTTGAAACTTGTTTGATGAAATAAGAAGTTATCTAAGTTTTCTATGCTATCCTTATATTTGGATTAAAATCTTCTCTCTCTCTTTACTGATTTTCCAATTAAATATAGACAACTTAGCAAAACAAAAATCTCTAAAGTTATTGTCAATTAAAACAAATGTATATATTTTTTTTATGGGTTGTTAATTATTAATTGAAGGAGATATGACAAAAGATTTGAATCCCACTATATCACCCCAAAATCATGTATTCTGAATAATTTATTATTTATAAAAGGAAAATAAGACTCACATTATTAGTATAATTGATTATAATTGTAACTGTTGATGTCAAGTTGACCCTTATATTATAATGGATAAGCATCAGAGAGTGTACATATGCAAGTTAATTGGGTGGGCTTGAGAGCTCTACAATTGGGAATTAGGGTTTTCAGCTCCTACTACAAAGGCCTTGACAGAGAGTACAGAGGAATTTATATCCTTTGTATGAGTATTGAGAGCCCTGCTTATAATACTTCGGCTCACTACTGTCGCCCCTGATATGGCTGCTCGGAAGTGCGAAGGATACCTGGCAAAAATTTTAATGGCAACTTTTATTTTATTTTTGGTAATAATGTATATCAACTGTTTTTTTATCGCATTAAATATTTTGAAATCCAAGTCTCTCATTAGAAGTTAAAATTGACTTACAGCGCAATTAGAATTGTGCTACTAATTAAATAAGAATCCATTTTCATAAATTTAATTGTTAAATATTATATATATATATATATATATATATAGTTTATACAATTTAGACAAATGTTACGTGTTACTCGTTTATGATTTTGAAATTGAATCCTAAAATTTTATTGATTTATGTTTAGATGAGTTGAGATTAGTGATTTTAAACTTTTATCCTAAAATTCCTTTAAAATTGATGAAATTTTAATTCAAATTTTAATTATCTATTTAAATCTTAAATTTATCTCTTATATCTTAGAATTTTAGTAAATAATACTTCTTTGATATATCCTTATTGTCTATGTATTCTAAATTTATTTTAAAAAATTTAAATCCAATTTAAATTTAAATTATATTTGAATTTATTTTATTTAAGTGATAAATTTAATTAGTCTAACATTTTAAATTTTAACTAAATTTAAATACCAATTACTTATTTACTTATTAATAAGTGTGATTAATGAAAATTATATATCATAGTATATTCAAATTGTTAATATTTTTCAAATTAATTAAATATCAATTATACTTTAAATTTTATATTTTTATTCTTTAATTTGAAATATCAATACTTTAATAAACGTTTAATTTGAAATATTTTTAATCTTAATCAAATACTTCAACTTTTATATTTTTATAGTTAATTGCTAGATACGAAATATATTAAATGTTTCAAGATAAAGCTTATTTTTATGAGTTATTTATTTATTTCTTCTAATATAAATAAATTAGAAAGTAATTAAGATTTTTTTTACATAAATTTGATTAGAAAAAATATTATAAAAAATATCAAAATAAATAATACGTTATAATTTAAAAAAATTATACATATTTAATATAATAAATCCGTGCATCACACAGTAATAAAGCTAATATATATATATATATATATTAAACCTACCAATGATCTATATTTTAAAAGCTTTTAATAAAAAACATCTAGAATATCTTTAAATTATTTAATATCTAAAAATTGTATAAAAAATATCTTAAAAGAAATTTTTTCTTAAGAAAAAAGAGTATGTAAAAATATTTTAAAGAAAAAATGTAGTAGAGAAGAAAAAATTACTTTAATATATTTTTTAATTTTTGCTAGTATAGAATTTGGTGAGCCACAAGCTTTGTAACAGTAAGTTATAGTCTCCAAATCAATACAAATATTTTTCTTTTATAATTTATTTATTTGGTAGATAAATCTCTTTTTTTAAATCCCATGTTTCGAACAATGTATCCCAATCAATTCTCTTTTCCCCTAAAACAGCCACGGCAGACTTGCGACGAAAGTTGCTCACAATCACATACCTTAATTAATCCCTTCGTTCCTCGAGGCATACATAAGGACAAGAAAAGCATTAGATACCTAGTAGATTCCTAGAAGAACTATGAGTTAGGAATTCAACTTTTGATTACATAGGTCTAAATATTTTCTATTTATATCACACCATAATAATAAAAGGAAGGCTTTTAACTCTGGTATATTATACAAACCTTTTTTTCGTATTTTTTTTTATGTTCGTAAAAATAATTTTTAAGAATGTATTTTTGTTTTTTGAGTTTTGTAATCAACAGAAATTGTTTTTGGTAGTCAGCTCACAGCTGTTATAACGCTTTAAAAGAGGGGAAAACGATTTCTTTCTTCAAGAATCTGGAAACCAGAAAATGGTTTGTTACAACAAATTTAACATTAAAAATTTATTAAAACATATATTATTTTTTAAAAAAATTATTTCAGCTAAAATTTTTTTAAAAAATTTACAAAATTATTTTATATAAAAAAGTACACGTGCAAGATTTTTGACATGCATATCATTATTGTTTTCTTTCATATACATTTCTCTTTTTAGGATTTGTTTGGATTAGAAAAGAAGTAGGAATGAGAGAAATAGAGTTGAAAGAAGTATAAAGGAGAGAAGTAAAGTAAAAAATGAGTAAATTTTTAAGTTGTTTGAATTGAGAGAATTATGATAAAAGTAGGAAAGAGAAAAAAATAAATTTTGTTGTAAATTCATATTTACCTCTATTTATTTATTTATTTATAAAGTAATAAGAAGAATGGTATAATAGGCAAGTATTCTACTTTTATCAATTTCTTCTTATTTTAGGAAAAAAATAAAAAAGCTATGGCCCACTAATTTTTTTTTTCTTCTCTATTTCTTCTTTAACTAAACAAGAGAGATGTATCATGTGTCTTTTCTTTCTCTTTTCTCTAACTCTCTCTTGTCTATTTCCCTCAAAACAAAACAAATTAAACATAAGATTAGTGTGAAGCTAACATATATACATCACATATCCTGAAGTAGTAGATCATTATCAGTACGAGCTTTTATCTAAGTTGAGTGTCCAGTAGCTCAAATCAAAACATTGTTATTTGTAAGGTTTTGTTTCAAGTCTAGACTTCTTTCTCAAATGAATGTATAGCTAGTACATCTTACTCTTGTAAATCTGTTCATTTTTCCAATGAAGTTTGAGTACAAATAATACTACAGCATACTTTATCTTCCAAATATATGTATAAATTGATTTTTGAATTTCGGTACTTCCTTGATGCATAATTTCTGTAGTTTCTACTATTTTTATTCTTAAATTTTCGATTTCCATCTAGATGTAATTAGAGATTATATTAAAAAATTCCGGTGTACCCTTGAAGTTAAAAGATATGTTGCGTCCACGACGCCAAAAATCGCCCAATACGGATTGGATTAGGAACCCCAAGGATATAGCCAACACATTCTTACTTGTGAACATACTGATGGTCACTGTGACATTTGCAGCAGGTTTCACTGTGCCAGGAGGTGTGTACAGTTCCGATGACCCAAACCCAGAAAATTGAGGGATGGCAGTTTTGGCTGATAAAGCATTGTTCCAGATATTCACGGCCTTCAACATGGTAGCTACGTATAGCTCCATAATTGGATGCATAATTCTTTTATGGGTACATCATGGTGATGATCATGTTTCACATGTAGCAATTGGGCTTGCATATCTTTTTCTCTACTTGGGCCTTTTCACAACGTCTGTGGCATTTATGGCTGATGGATGTCTAGTTGTGAGCAATAACTTGATTGCCAATGTTATAACTGCACTTGCAATCATCTTCATTTCATTGATCTTGTTCCTTCACCTTTTAGGAATCTTCCGGCTTGGAATTCGCCTTCCTTTATTTCTTTGGTTTCTTATTAATTTAATAAGACCAATAGTAAGCCTATAGATTCAGATTGTCAGGAAGCGAACAAGGATAAGGGCAAAGACAAGTAACTGGCGGAGTAATTTCTGTTGGTAACAAGAAGATTGAACTACTAATGTCTACTGCTTTTATGTGGATGGAATAAGAATTGAAATCCCATCTTTGGAACAAAGTATTCACAACATCTGCTCCTTAATCTTACATTCTACGATTGAACTTGAGGCTCTTCAGTCAGTGAGCTTAGCTACCCAGCAGTCTATCAAATACATCTTATATCTCAAAAAGGATGAAATTAAATCACAATTTTGCAATGAAGATGGATTATGCGGCCAGCAAAATTATGGCTCAGCCCAGCCCTACAAGGTTTAATGGGATAATAAAAATTATTATTTGAACAAAAAAAATTACTAACTTTAAAATAAAGAAATGAAAATATACAAAACAAACAGTAGTATCAATAACTAAAAACAATTACACCTGAGAGATAAAAAGCAACAAATGTGTAAACCTTAAAAAGAAAATGGAGTATATCAAAATAACGCAAGTGACCAAACAGAATACTTTCTTACACTATTATCTAATTTCAAGCCTAACGAAAAAGAAGAAGAAGATAACCTACCCAAACAAATATAATTTCAAAGAGCAACACCATAACGAGATAAGGCAGTCAGCAACCCAATAAGTCAATAACTAATCTTTTATCCCAATAAAAATGGCCAGATATTCCTAATGTGTCAACATAAGTATTTGTTGCTTGTTATTGCCAAATCAGTCTCTCAAATATGTGGACTGTGGTATTTTATTGGGCGCACTTCTTCTCAGTTGTCATTCTTTGCTTGCAGCGTGCATGCTACTTTCCATTGTTGGTTCGGGCTATTGGGCCAGACTAAGTTAATCTATTCCGCCCAGTGCAGTGTAAATTTTTGTTGCTGGTCCAATTCATGTATTTTATCATATTATTCAGACCTATTGGGTTCGGCTTATGTGTGATTTAGGTTCATCTAACTCCATATTGGTTACAGCAAAAAAATACATTATACAATCAAATGTCTTAGTCCAATAAATTAAACATACTAGAAATATTGTGGGTCGACCTTCAAATTTGGAACTTTAAAAGAATTTGGTCAAGATCAGCAAATCATCCAGCTTCACCATAAGAATTTCTCTTTCTTTTCAAATCTTTTAATTTTTTAAAATTTCCTTATTGGTGTTTAGAGATGAATTAGTTGTGCTTTCATTTTGCTCGTGTCTCGTGGAATATCATCTTATCCTGGATAAATTATTTTCTAAACTTTTTTGTATAAATTTTTTTCGGTGGGCTTAATTGTATAGAATTTATAAATTAAACTAATAAAAAAATTAACACGATGACTTATCAACATAATTTTTAAATTTATAAAATAATAAAGAGTTTAATCAGAAACTAAATTTTAAAATTCGAGTTCTTCGTAATTATTATGCAGTTAAATTTTATCAACATAAATTAACTTTAATTAGTAATTACCCCTATAATGTATTATCGTTATAATCAATTTCATATCATCGATCAGAAAAAGTAAAATGGAATGAATGCAACAATGTCACGTCATGCCGGTTTGGAGTGGGAATGAAGGAATGCACCAAATCAAAAAATAAAAGGCTAACCAAAAAAAAAAAAAAAAGCTAGTACTTTGGCTTCTTTTGCTTTTCTTCCTCTTCAAAGAAGGGCAACATCCATATTCCTCTCTCACTACTCGCGAGTCACGAGGGTAGAGGAACTGGCTCCAGATTTTAACTTAACAAAAAAAACAAAAACAAAAAAAGCTTAACAAAAAGGTAGAGTGATGGTGGTTGGCTTATTCATGGCGAATGTGGCGATTGCGGAGCTTAATAGAAACACGGGCAACTGTGCTAAGATACTGGAAGAGATAGTGAATTGCTAGCTACCTGTAATTGGTACGAAAACATGTAAATGACGTATGTAAATAAAATAATAAAGTATATCCTGAAAAAAAAAATACATTATGTAACGTATGTGCTAAATGTCAATGCATATGTGTTTGAATGTTGAAACTTCGATTATTTGGATGACATGGACGTGAAAGAAAACAATCTGTCATCCATCAATGTGTAATCGGGAAATGGTTGAGAATTCTCCCACCAAAAAAGAAAAGGTTAAGTATTCTTCTAACATAAAGTATTATATTTAAATCTTATTATCGTGTGAGGCTGTGAAAAGAGAATAAATTCTCTTGCTTTATATCTAGATTTAGTTTAAAAGAATAAAATAAATTTAAGAAATTTATTGTTAGGTGCTTTTTTCAGTAATGCACACTGATGTTCCAATTTAGAGAGCATATTTTTATTTTAAAGTATTTTTAATTATTTCTCATATGAATAACATAATAAATATTATAATAAAAATACACATAAAAAAGCATATAGTTCTAACAATTTAATTTATATATAAATCGATACATCTTTTTTTATATATAGATATATACAATTCCATGACGTGAAAACTAAGTGTTACTTTTTCTGTCTATAATTTTTTTTTTTGAGTGGGAAAGCTAGAAACAAACAACAACAAAAAGCATAATTTGTATGGATTAGCCTTTTCATACAAATAATTGAGAAAATAAATTGCAAGATGACCTATTTCAATTAATTATCTATTTCGCTAGTTGAATTATAGAGGAGCCAAGGC
The DNA here is from genome assembly GCA_023212625.1 of Styphnolobium japonicum. Lineage (NCBI taxonomy): Eukaryota > Viridiplantae > Streptophyta > Magnoliopsida > Fabales > Fabaceae > Styphnolobium > Styphnolobium japonicum. The sequence goes on from JALBWW010000008.1 coordinate 20,998,737, forward strand.
ATTTATTGTCCCAAAAAGTCAGGCCCGATAATGTCTAGTTGTCTACATCAGCGTTGTGGTGTGTAAGGACAAACAAAGTAAACGAAGTTTCGAAAAAAGAAAAAGAAAAAAAAGTAGAGGGTGATCAGTTGAAATAATCTCCTCAGCTGTTTTTTATGGTGATGAAACTATAATTATTGGGAAAACTAGTTTGGTGCCCGTCCGGATGAAATTAATAAGACATTAACTGTAATTTACAGTTATTAACCAATAATAAGACATTAACCGTGATTTATAGTTAACCAATAATATATTTTATTTTTATTTATTTATTAAATTAATTAAATATCAAATTAATAAGATATTAATTGTAATTTATAATTAACTAATAATATATTTTTATTTTGATATTTAATATTTAATTAATTATAAGTAAGTTGTTAATTAAAGAGAACTGTCATTTAATACGAAAAAGTATTCTACGAAAGTTTATGAATTACTTGGCAAAGTTAACACAGCTTTAACTTTTTGAAATTCACTTCTTAACCGCATCACACTCACGTGGGCTTTACAAATGCTCAACGGTTAATATTTATTCGTTAATGCTTTCGTGAAAAAGCCTTCATATCATTTAGAATTTTTTTTATTAAATTAATTAGATATTTAGTTAGTTTATAATGTACAAACAAAAATGAAATATTTTTTTTGGTGAGTCGCATTATTTTTTCATAATTATTTGCATTGACCACAAACGTTCCTTTGAAACAACCAATAGAACGTTCCTTTGAAACAACCAATGAATCTGGGAATTATGACCATAGTTGTATGAATTGGGCTGGACGAATTGGTCATACTAAAAAATTGATGACTTGGCCTATTGACCGAATTGGTTAACTCGATCAAATTTGGTAAAATTCGGTTGATTTACTTAACCTGATTGAATTTTTCATAAATTGAGTCATATTTAAAAAAATATGGGGTTAAGAAAAAGTAAAGTATTATCATTATTTTTTTCTTTTCAGTTTACAATCATCTTATAATTTATTAAGAGTTTTTTATATGATATATAGTTTTAACACATTAAATTTGTATTAATTCTTAAAGAATTTATCATTTTTTATTAGTTTAATTATGTACTATTAGGTACACTAATAATGTAAAATTTTAAATTTATATTAAACTGTAGAATGTTAGATTTATACTCTCAAATATATAATGTAATTTATTTTATATGACATATTTTTTAATATATAATGATAACATATATTTTTTTTTCTTTCTATAGTTAAGTTTTTCGATCCAGCCCTTGAAACGTTAATCGGACTGTTAACCCAGTGATATCACGTGATTTCATCCTTAAATAAAAGAAAGATAAAATAAAATAATGGCAATTTGAACTAGCACATCAACCTAAAATAATGACAATTTCATACGCATGCCATTTGATGGAACACTGTATGGTTTGTCCATTGTACTACGAAAATTGCTTTACTTACAGCTCTCCCCACACAATCAATACTCGGAAGGTCAACATTTCGTACGCATTTTAATACAAAAACCAGAGAGTATTATGGATCATGTGCAAATACCTATTGATGGGGCTGCCGCAAACTGGAGACAGGCATGTAATGAAAGGATAAGAAAATTGAAGGCACAACAGTTTTCAGCTGAAGATCAACCTTCTCATCCAACGTTGTTGCAAGAGGAATTTTTCACTGAAATTTCTTTTATTTCTTTTGAATTGTTTGAGGCTGTCAAGGATGGAAATGAAGATTTATTTGTAGATATACTGGAGGAGAAAGTGTCCTCACAAAATAAATTATCGTTGCCTGCAATTTTTGACCAAGTCACTCGTGCAGGTAGTTCATTGCTTCATGTGGCAGCACAATTTGGGAGTGAAAAAATAGCAGAACTGATTGCTCAACAGTTTCCTCAACTTCTCAGCAGGAGAGACATTAGAGGCGATACCGCACTTCATGTTGCTGCCAGAACCAAGAATTTTAATGTAATGAAGATTATTCTTTCTCAATATGCTGCTGAGAAGTCAAAATCTTCAGTAGAAAATGATGGGATGAGATTATCAGGGAATAAGGATGAAGAGCTACCAAGGATAAAGAATGAATACGGGAATACTGCTCTGCACGAGGCTGTGTGTAGCAATCATTTTGATGGAGTTGCATACCTTTTCTCTGCAGATAAACTTGTTGCTCATTGTCTGAACAAGTTAGGCAAAGCCCCGTTGTATTTGGCAGTTCTGGCTTCCGATAAGAAGATTCTCAGTCTATTGTTGCAAGCCCCATTCCAGACGGGTGAGCCACTGCCGGCGTCCAGGGGCAACTCTCCTCTTCATGCTGCCATTTTGGAAAAAAATTCAGGTACACACTAATACATTCTTTAGGATTTTCATTATTTTGTCTTCTGTCCAGGAACGTATGTTTATTTCTTTTTTATAATATGTAAAGTCTAAACCGACCAGCAATTAGACTAGCTATTTATTATTTTATATTAAAAAAAGTTGTTGGTCCATATTCTACTGTCGCGTCCCCAGAAGCCCTATTAGATATATACTACTATATTAAGGGTGAGTTTAATTTATAAACACTGGCGGAACTTAGAAGGAAGGGGCTGGGTGGCCTGACCTCCCATTTTTTTTTTCGTTTGAATGGAGGAGTTTAGGAAGAAACGAAAGGGAAAGATAATTTTTCATTTAAAGTTTATATTTTTTTATTTAATAATATTTTAAAATAAAATAAATAAAATAAGAGATTATTTAATCATATTTTTTATTAATATTTTAATTTAAAAATAAAAAATTATTCTCTTTTTCTCTTTCAATTCTTTCAATCCAAACATACCTCTAATAATTAGTACTAAGTAGGTAAGTTCACATCTCCCTACGCATATGATGGAATGGTTGAAAATAAATGTTGACGGCTCTCTATTGTTGAGCTTGGGAGAAATGCCTATTGTAGTGTCATTTTGAGGAATGAAGACAGGTCTTTCATTGTTGCTTTTATGGTAAATCTAAGATCCTCTTTTAGTCACTATTTGTATAACAAGATCCAATCCCTTAAAAACTATACCTTTCAACATAATTACTTTTATATTGAATTATATCTTAATAAGCTCATCTTTTGTTTTGTGAATTCAAGATCCAGGGCAAGTGTCAATTAATACTCTAGAAATCTTAATTTGTGATGCTCTCAATTGAGATTGAATATATATGGTTAAAATGTAAGGAATTTATCTAATTATGGGTCAAGTTTAAAAACCTTTAGCGCGTGTTTTTAAACTCATTAATATGATTCCCTAAACTAACAAAACAGTGTATAATAACCTTTTTATTAATCTTCTATTTAAATCATTGACGGAAAAGTATTCATGTGATTACATATGTTGGTTTTTTCTATTAATCTCACTTTAAATCATTAATATTTATTCTTGAAATCATCTTTAGACCTTTTTTCTGGACACTTATTAACCTCATACCAATGTTTGAGATTCTCATGAATTACTCAAATAGTGGTGTAGGGTTAATGAATGCTTAAAAAAAAAGTCCTAAAGATGATTTGAGGGCTAAATATTAATTATTTAAGGTGTGATTAGTAAAAACAATCAACATATGACTACTTTTCCATCAGTGATTTAAATTGTAAGTTAATAAAAGGGTTATTATACACTGTTTTGTTAGTTTATGGAGTCGAGTTGGTGAGTTCGAAAGGACATAAAATTTTCTAAACTTGACCCATAATTAAATGAGGTTCTTTTCATTTTAGCCAATATAAATACATACATATGCGGCGGGTAGCTGTATTCTACAAAATGAAGAACAAAACCATGAAAGGAGGGCTAGCCCAGTCATTCCATTATTACGTTGTCTTTGTCAGATAATGCTTGCAGTAATTTTTAATTCTAGGTTTCCGACATTTGCGGCGTTTGCTTTCAGAATTTTCCATATTTATTTATATCCATGTTGTTTGGTTTTGATGCTCAGCTATAATCGAAGATATATTGGAGAGTAGACCAGAGCTAATGCATTTAAAAGACGAAAAAGGAGGAACTCCTCTTCATTATGCAGCATCCGTTGGGTATCTTAAGGGTGTCCAAATACTATTGAGAAAAAGTAGGTCAAGTGCTCTACAATGGAACACAAAGGGTCACCTTCCCATTCATTCTGCTTGCAAAAAGGGTCATGTTGACGTAGTCAAATGTTTGCTTCAATTAGAATGGCCTACGTCAATGGATATGCTCAGTAAGAAAGGTCAAAATATTCTTCATGTTGCAGCAAAGAATGGACAGGATCACGTAGTGAAACATATACTGAGAGAAAAGAAAGTTGAGCAAGATATAATGAACGAGAGAGACAGACATGGAAACACTCCATTGCATTTGGCTTCAAAGCACTTGTATCCTAAAGTTCTTCTCTCTCTAACACAAGATAAAAGGGTTGATCTGCATCTCATGAACAATGAAGGTTTAACAGCTCAAGATATTGTTCTAGTTCGGAGTAAAGCACCACTAAAACATCGCGAGGTATTGCTAATCTCTGTGTAATTATGTTTGTGGATATATATAAAATCTTATGACTTAATAGTTAGTACGTAGAATGAATATAAAAATTTCAGACATTACGGATCGAGATTCTTTGAAGTGCATAGTTAATAATTATTTATAAAAGAGTGCTACTATATAATAAAAAAAATAGTTTTAACAAAAATTTAGGTATGAGGTGTCACTTTATTTTTCAGCCAATTCAATAAACATGTTTGTTGATATTTTATTCTCACTTTGACGTCCAACACGCATCAGCATTTACACTAGTTCGTACTCCTTTTCACGAAATTTATTTTTAGGAATTAGCCTTCCCCTTTATAAAAAAATCAATGATTAAACACGATTATCATGTCTGTAACTCATAATTGATGAATAAATGGTCCTTCCAATAGTACCAACATAAGTGATGATGATGAAACTTAAGAAGATAACAGTCAACTTGCTTGTAGTTCAACACACACAGGCTCAAGCCTTTAAGACTTTAGTATGACCTTGATGTTGAAGGTTCGATCTATCACTAGGCGTACTTTTCCCCTTCCCTAACCATTGTAACCGAAAAAAAAAAAAAGATAGCAGTTCACCATTGGAGTATAAATGATGTTAAGTAGAGGATGAAGTGCACATTTCAACTTTCAAGGATAGAATCAACACTTTGCAGTTAACATTTTAATACCCAACAACATAAATGCCCTATAACCTGCCTAGCTAATTAATTAGTGTCTTCTGGGGTACTTCATTTTGCAGTTTTTATCCCTGATGATCTTATATTCTGCTGGCGTACCCCGAAGTGAAAAGGCAGCAAGTATGTTGCGTCGCCGCAAACAGCCACCCAAAATAGATTGGATCAAGGATAGAATCAACACACTTATGCTTGTGGCCATACTCATAGCCACAGTGACATTTGCTGCTGGTTTCACCTTGCCAGGTAGTGTCTACAGTTCTGACGATCCCGACCCACACCAAAGAGGTATGGCAGTTTTGGTTCATAAGCCAATGTTTCAATTATTTTCGGTCTGCAACACTGTAGCAATGTACAGCTCCACAGTTGGGTCTTTCGTTCTCTTGTGGGCGCAACTTGGCGACTTTCATTTGGCAGGCAATGCTTTCAATTTTGGGTTACATATGGTGGGTGTGGCTCTTGTGACCACCTCTGTGTCTTTTATGGCTGCTGTGCGTTTGGTTGTCAGCAAGGTCTCCTGGCTTGCCAATGTTATAACCGTTATAGGAATCATCTTCATTTTATTGATTCTGTTAGTCTACATTTCGTTGATTTTTCCCCTCGGAGTTCGTCATCCTCTTCTGCGACTTGTAGCCAACCTTCTTATTAGAATTCTAATTCCATTTGCTGGAAGTTACGATAAAGTGATCGCCAAGGAGGAAGAAAACTCAATCTCTCGGCAAGTGGACAAGGGCAAGCAAGAGGAGCTATCTGAAATATCTTGATTATCAACTAGGGAAAAGATATTTCTTGTGAGTTCACTTAATTAATTCCTTTTGAATCTTTTGATATGTTGTTACTTTTCAAGTGTTCTGTTCAGCTATTTTATTTTATTTTTTCGAAGGAGAAATTACAATTTACTTTCATATGGTTCAACTTAAAATCATTTTGTCTCATCCATTATCATATAATCACTAAATAGTTTTTTTCGTCTATTTTTTATGTCACGTGATGTAGGTAAAGCTCAAACGAGCAAGCATGCAAATTAATTAATTTGCTCACTGCCAAAAAGACAAAGTTCAAAGATAAACCCTCTGTAACAGCTAGAATTAGTGAAAATAGTCTCTCCAATATATATGAAGCATCATCACAGGAAAAAAAAGTGATTAAGCAAGAACTCTTCGATTCAAATGCTGATCAATGTTTCAAAACCCTAAGTTTTCCATACCATTTGAGCTTCACTGGCAAACATAATCAAGGAAGTTGGCTTTTGGAGTTGATTTTTCATCTTATTATGCGTATAGTTTGCAGTGATATGGATCTCTGAGTAAAAAAGGGGCTTGAAATTTGTAAAAATTGAAAGGAAATGACTTAATTAAAAGTGAGCTGAGTTTTATATGTCTTGTCATGAAAAAGTGGATAAAAAAAAACACATGGCGATGATAACAAAGCAATTAATGGCAAAAAAAAAAAAGATAACAAAGAAGATAACAAAACAATTCACAAGAAATTAACAATTGATTATTTGAAGTGGTAAGTGAATTTGGCCTTTAAAAGAATACAATTAGATATTCTTAATTAAATAAACATAGTATATTTGTGTCACCTAGTGTAATTTAAATTTAGCTTTATAAATAAAAATAAAAAACAAATGTTTAAATAAAAGGTACCATATATTTTAATATTTTTGTATTGTTGTCTATGCCAATTTGTGTGTATCTCGATAAGTTTATCTCTTTAATATTCTTGTTTTTCAATTATGCTGTATATTTTATAAGATATAACAGCCTTCTCTTGTGGATGTATAATGTATTGGGAATCTGAAAATCTAACATATCTCCACATTAGTATGATATTGTCCATTTTGGGCTTAAACCTTCATAGATTTGCTTTTGGACATCACCTAAAAGGCCTCATTCTAATGGAGACATTTTTCATGCTTATAAACTCATGATCCTCTCATTGTTTAGGCAATGTGGGACTTGTTTGCACCTCAATAATCCTCCCCTCAAACAAAGGACCATAGTTCAGCCTCCACTCTAGCGGAAGCCTCTTCGATTATTCAGCCTTATACTTGTACCTCCGTTTGCTCTGCAACAGAACCCACTACCTAACCAATCTGTTTGGAAGACTTTCGACACAAGACCATTTCCATCTTGCACCGCTATACAGCAACGAGACACGCCGCTTGATCACCTCAATGTCAGGAGGACTTTCGACACAAGGAATCTTCGACTCCGATCCATTAACGGCTGTTCCAATACCCGCCCCAACCGATACCATCAGCTTTGATATCACTTGTTGGGAATCTAGGAATCTTATACTTGTACCGCCGTTTGTTCTCCAACAGAACCCATTGCCTAACCAATCTGTTAGGAAAACTTTCGACACAAGATCATTTCCATCTTGCACCGCTATACAGCAACGGGACACGCCACCTGATCACCTTAACGCCAGGAGGACTTTCGACACAAGGAATCTTCGACTCAGATCCATCAACGGCTGTTCCAATACCCGCCCCAGCCAATACTATCGGCTTTGATACCACTTGTTGGAAATCTGAGAATCTAACATATCTCCACATTAGTATGATATTGTCCACTTTGGGCTTAAACCCTTATGGATTTGCTTTTGGACATCACCCAAAAAGCTTCATTCTAATGGAGACATTTTCTATGCTTATAAACTCATGATCCTCCTATTGTTTAGACAATGTAGGACTTGTTTGCACCTCAATATAATGTTCATCTTTTTCGCTTTTCCTATATATTTGGTTTCTTAGATGAAGACCATTAATCACTCTATCGTGCCTTCTTTTAATTCCTTTGTAAAATCAGAATATTTTTGGATTATAAATAATTAACTATATTTGGGTGGGTCTTGCAAATTTGCAAGGAGAAATAGTCATAGCATGGGTACGTTATATTTAGGCTATTGAGCATTGAATACATTGTTTTCTCACTTAATTATTATTAAAGGAAAACTTAGCTTTAAAAATAAATTATCCTCAATCTAAAATGTTCATGATAGAGGGAGACTTAGCCGTTAAGGTGCCCCGCTAGTGCTGACTCCGCCAGTGTGGGTGACATGAACAAAAATAGATTCTCGTCATCAGATACATGCTCCATCACGTCAAAAAACCTATCCACATTTTCACCTTGAAAAGCCTCATAATTTTTTCTTCCCCAGAAGAAAGTTCCTCCGCTAACAGTCTTCTAAAGCTGCATCCTGACTGGGGAACTATGCAACCTTCAGTTTCTCCATCCTCCCATTGCATCTGTGTCTCCAGCTTGCATTATTTGATTCTATAGGAATTTGCAAATGATCCATAATTTACACTAACCACTAATTAACACCTAATCAAATGCAAACCCAAAAATTTTAAGCATGCAATGTAATTGTTACCCATGTTGTGTTGGATTATTTGTGGATTCATAAATATTTTTTGTTTATAATGAGCTGAGATTAATTAAGGATATTAAATATATTATTGGGTTGTTATGTGATTTATAGTACATGGGTTTATACTCTATAACACTCAAACTAATTTGTGAATTAGCATAGTTGTGTTTGAATTATCCACGGTGAGTTAGACTTCCTATGGATCACTACACAAAGAGAAGAGTCATACTCTCATCCTTTTATGTTAAGTACGATGTTGTATCATCCTGACACTTTTGGCTTTTACGGTAAGCAACTTAAAGAGGCAAGATAATAGCATTCCTGCTTCTATGATAAACAACTTAGACAATAATGATATTTGCACGCTAGCTATTTTTTTTACATTATTTTTATATTTAGTTAACAATGAATAAATTTTTTGTTAATATAATATATTATTTGGTTAATAAGATTTAATAATTGATTACTCACAGACTTGGTTAACGATGAACAAATTATTAATTAATGAAATATATCATTTAATTAATAGATTATTAACTTGTAAGTGATCGGTTATTAAAACTCATTAACAAAATAATATAATGTATTAACTAAAAATTTACTTATTGTTAACTAAGTGTAAAAGTACATGAAAAAATGATGTGTATTTATCTTTTTCTTAACTTAAAGGGGCAAGATAATAACATTCCTATATTATTCTTTACATTTTATTGATTCAACGTTTTAAGATACTCATTATTTTGAAAGTATTTTACAATTACTTTAAATTGCTTATTGCTTATACACTTTTTCACCATGTTGAACTCGTAGTACAAGAGGGACTTATAATGAATCAAATAAAGAAATGTCATATCATCTAAACACATTTTTTTAACATTATCTTAATTACTTAAAATAAAAAATATTAAATATTAAATAAATATTTAATATTTTAGATTTTATAATACTTATATTTTAAAATAATTAAGAGAATTATTATACCAATTTTTTAAAAAGATATATAATTACTCAAATCAAATATTGGCTTCATTAATTCATGTCAATCATTATCAAAGCATGACATGTAGGTTGATGTGAAGTCAATATTTTATAGCAATTTATCAAATGGCTTGTTAACAATGTTAACACTTCCGATTAGGGGTCTTCGCGGATTGGTTTGGATCGGTTTTGAAGAGTAAAGTCATCCGAACCAAACCAATCGGTTTTCTCATATAGACAACCAATCGGTTTGGTTCAAATTTAGAAACCGAACCGATATTAATCGATTTGGTTTGGATCGGTTTTTCGGTTTTTGACCATTTAAAAAAAATAATCTTATTCCTTTGCTTTTTTATGACCCAAAAGATAATGTAGTCTATTTATACAATAAATAACATATTTACTCATTTAAAACAAACAACAACAACTCATTTAAACAAAAATTAACAATCTTCTAGTATAATAATCAAATACAATCATGATCAAACTTCTAGTGTAATAGTCAAGTACAATTATATAATAAAAATCTAAAATTTCAAACTAATTTTCAGCTACATAAACCAAAACTTCTAGCCATAATTACCAAAGAAAGCAACCATCTAAGTGAGCATATACCTTAAATGATAAATGTTATTTTGAAATCATTAATATGAATAATTTTAACAAGATAAAAAAGTAAAGCTTTGAAAATATTCAACAACACATACCAAGTTATTTAAAATATGTATATATATGATATTTTAATCGGTTTGGTTTGGATCGGTTCGGTTTTGAAAATTGGAACCGAAAACCGATCCAAACCGATCGATTTTTAAAAAAAAGAACCAAACTAAACCAAAAAAGTTCGGTTTTAATCGGTTATCGGTTTTTTCGGTTCGGTTTTTCGGTTTTGTTCGGTTTGGTTTGGATTTGAACACCCCTACTTCCGACCATTTTTTCCAAAAAAATAACACACACACACACATATATATATATATATATAATACACTTATTTAATTCTTAAATACGAATTAAAAAAAATGATACAAACAAAAAAGTCAGTAATCTATCAAATTAAAAAAACGAAAAATAGAAAATAATATAATATTATTATTATTATAATGAAAGAAATGAAAAAGAAAGAGAAGATAGACAAAAAAAAAGAGAGAAAGATGCGAGAGAAAGACAAAAGAATAAAAGAGAAGAGAGAGAAAGGACTAGAGGAGAGAAAAAAGAAAAGAAAGGGGGGGGGGAGGACTAAAATGGAAAGAGAAAAAAATTAAGAAAAGAGAAAGGTATGATATAAAGTAAAAAAAGTTGATTCGTATTAACTAATTAGAAAACAACTTCTAATAACATCATTAACTAACTAGCTTCAAATTTGATTCGTATTAATATCTCTTAATTCGAAGATCACTTTGTCCTCAAGGTTGATGCTGAGAAACAATATCAAATTGTGGGGTCAAAGGAATGGAAAGCAAACCAGATATTCTAATAACACCATTCTATCCTTGAAAGTTGAAACGTGCCCTTCATCCTCTCCTTAACTTCATATGTACTTCATTTGTGAAGTGTTGTCTTTTTTAAGTATGATCATCACTTGTGTTGGTACTATAAATGACTATTATAATGTCCATATATTCATCATATCTCTAGAAATCAAAGGAACTACAGCTACCTCGTATGTTTCACTCAGTATTTCTTGACAAGGTTTTTCTTCCGAAGCAATTCTTTATATTAATATAATATCATCAAGACTTGATACAACGATATTTGACACTTATTTTTTTAATCTATTAAAATGTTTTCCATAACAAATTTTTTACTTAGAAGTGAGATAATTAACTGCAATTTGACTTATATATATGGGTGGACTCAAAACAATAAATTAAGCATGATAACAATTAACATTGTATAGGACTTTGGTTATCTAAAGTTTACGGTACATTTTACAAAATAAAATGTAGAGTTGTAATCGTTGTTAAAAAAAATAAGGAAGTTGGTTATTACTTATATTCATAATTTATTATTTAAATAAATTATTATCAACTATGAATTACACCATACATTTTAGAGGATCTCGATCCTAAAGTATAAAATTGTTCTATTCATTGTACTAACTACTACGACTAAGTTCAGATTATATATATAATAAGTTCAGATAATATATACATATATAAATTACTTGTAATTATATAAAAAGAGATGACGGTGTCTACATGTTATATATATACATTATTAATAACTAGCATATTGACGGGCACCAGGCCCTCTGTCAATCTGTATTATTTTATTAAAATTTTTAATAAGATAAAAATAAATAAATAAGGAGTATTTTAATTTAATTATAACTGTAAGATAAAAATTGAGGTGTGTTCGTATAGTAAGAGGTTAAAGAATGTTTGTAGGTAATTATAACTATTAAGTAATGGTATTTATAATTTAATTTAATTTTATATTTTTATTTAAATAAATAATAATGTTATTTTAAAATTAATAAAATTGGATACCAAAATAAGGAATCGCATTTTATACCAGTATAGATGCAAAAAAATTAAAATTAAAATAAATGCATGAGCAATATCTTATAATAGGGTAATAAATTTTAAAGCTGGTTTGCATGGACCAAACCCTTTTTTTTGGTACCCACAAACATAATTACACAGAGATTAGCAATACCTCTCGATGTTTTAGTGGTGCTTCACTTCGAACAAGAACAATGTCTCTAGCTAGCTGTTAAACCTTTGTTGTTCGTGAGATGTAGATAAACTCTTTTATCTCGTGTCAGAGAGAGAATAACCATAGGAAAAAAGTGCTTTGAAGCCAAATGCAATGGAGTGTTTCCATGTCTGTCTCTCTCGTTCATTATGTGTTGCTCAATTTTCTTCTCTCTCAATATGTGTTTCGCCACGTGATCCTGTCCATTCTTTGCTGCAACATGAAGAATATTTTGACCCTTCTTACTGAGCATGTCCATTGGCGCAGGCCATTCTAGTTGAAGAAATTCTTTGACTACCTGAACATGACCTTTTTTGCAAGCAACGTGAATGGGAAGGTGACCCTTTGTGTTCCATGCCAGCGCACTTGACCTACTTTTTCTCAAAAGTATTTGGACACCCTTAAGATAACCAACGGATGCTGCATAATGAAGAGGAATATCTCCGTTTCCGTCTTTTAAATGTAGAGTAATGATATGTGCACACCATTTTTTTCACACTATTTTTACATTTGGTTAACAATGAGTAAATGTTTGGTTAATACAACATATCATTTGGTTAATAAATTTTAGTAGCTTGTAAGTGATTAGTTACAAAAACTTATTAACTAAACAATATACTGTATTAACAAAAAATTTACTCATCATTAACCAAATGTAAAAATGGTGTAAAGAAAATGGTATGCAAGAATCATTATTGTTTAAATGCATTAGCTCTGATATTCTCTCCAATATATATTCTATTAGAGCTGAGCATGAAAACTAAACAACTTGTATATATATATAAATATGGAAAATTTTGAAAGCAAATTAGTCCAACTAATTTTCTATTTGAAAGCAAATGCCACAAAAATCGAAACCCTATCACAAAGACTGTGAGGAATGACTAGGCTAGCCCTCCGTCTATTGTTTTGTTCTTCATTTTGAAGAATGTAGCTACCTGTATGTAATGTGTGTGTGTGTGTTCAATTGATCAGAGCTAACAAATTAAGATTTCTAGAGCATTAATTGCCAATTGCCTTGGACCTTGAATTCACAAAAAAATAATTATGTGTAAAGGTAGAGTTCTTCATAGGTTGAACGTTAGCCGGAGAAACGACTGACTATTCAATTAATTTCATTGATATAATTATAATTAATTAATAAAAGTATAAATTTTATTCTGCATCTTAGGATAAAAAGTTTAGGCAATTACTATAGTACCCTTATGTGTATGAGAGTTGTTAAGTATTTATTAACATTTGGTTTTACAATAAATATTTAAAAATTTATTAAATATAATTAATATCAAATAAATGCTTGAAAATTCATCTTAAATATTGATGAAAAAAGAAAAAAGAAAATAGCTACTAGCGGAATTCCAAAAAAAAGTTTAACCCCTCTATTCGTAGACTCACCCTAAATATAATGATATCTAATAGAGATTCACGGGAGACGTGATAGTAAAATATGGCCCAATTTTTTTTTATAAAATAATAATAAATAGGTAGCCTAAATATAATGATATCTAATAGAGATTCTCGGGACGTGATATTAAAATATGGCCCAAATCTTGAAATGTCTGGTACAAGACATGGATCTTCATCTTATTCAACGTCTGGGTTATTATGGAAAAAACTATGCATGATATCTTACCAACAACTACAAGGACGAGCTTAATAAGGAGACACGTTCAAGTAGTAGGAGGCTGTGTTTTCTGTTCATGTAAGGAGGAAGACCTCATTCATGTATTACGGTCTTGCGAGTATGCTCAAGAAGCCTGGGAATGTTTTGGTAAAACAGATCAGGTGGGGAATGTTTCTATGGGGAGGTTCCTAGATTGGCTCCTTTCCCTTTGTACTTCAGCTTCTCCAGAGGAGATGTGTGCTATCGCTGTTCTGTGGTAGACCTTATGGAATGAAAGAAATAAGAGATGGGTGAAAAACTCTGCAGATGGTTGTCGATCTCCGCAAGCAGTGGCGGCCTATGCAAGAAGATGGTATGTGCAATTTCTAGAAGCTTGGAACTCGAGGCAGAGTCCTAGGCCAATCCATTATTCTAGTTTTATTAGACACTGGATGAAACCAGATGAAGGCTATAAACTAAATGTTGATGCTGCTGTCCCTAGATACAGTGATGGAGGTGGTTTTGGGGCTGTTATCCGTAATCATACGGGGGAGGTGATGGTGGCAGCTGCATTTCCCTATTTGACACAGTCTTCCCCTACTTTACTGGAAGCCATTGCTGTTGGAGAAGGGCTTACTATGGCTGCCCAGGGTTGCTTTACTAGGATTATTGTTGAGACAGACTGCCAAAGGATTACAAAAGATCTGGAATTGGGTTTCTTTGATGCTACTGAGCTAGGTTCGCTTCTTGGTGATATGAAGGATCTTCTTACTGGTTTTTCCTATGCAATTGTGAAGTATGTACCAAGGAGTTGTAATGAGGTAGCTCATAGACTAGCTCAATATGCTGTGGGAAAAGTTGAGGCCTGGTATTGGGTTGAGGAGACCCCTTTTAATATCTCTGATGTCGTATTGGAAGATATGTCTTATTAATGTTTTCTGACAGAATTTGGGTAGCAACATCAGGGCGAGTAACTGAGGTGCTGACATAATTGTGAACTAAGGGTCATAGTGCATTCTCTCAATAATTGCAGAGCTGCTGCTGAGTTTTGACTGGTGTTGGCGTTCTTACTGTTTTGTTGTTGCTAGCTTAGTATGCACTATTGCACCTTATCAGTATATAGTTGCAGAGTTGATACTGCTCTAAATCTTTGGCTGGTGGTGACGTTCTTAATGCTCTGGTGTTGCTGGCTTAGCTTCATTTTGATGTTGGAGGTTTGGTGAATTGATACTGAGATGTTGGGGCAGCTGGAATCACCGGTTGCACGTCTAGGGATTTAATACCTGTTATGTTATGCACCTTCGTTTTCTTGCTACAGTTTTGGTCTTTGTCTTTGCGTGGCTTTTCCTCCGTTATATATATATATATATATATATATATATATATATATATATATATATATATATATATATATATATATATATACCATACCCAAATAACACTGATTCTACTCTAATATAATGATTTCAAATTTAGTTATTAAATTTATTGAAGAAAGAGAATAATAACATATATTTTTTATAAAGAAAGAATAATAGAACATATATTTAATGAAGAATGAGAATTTAGCACACTAAATATTAAATTAAAAAATGAAAAAGGTAAGAAAAAACTAGATTTAATTATTTAATAACAAATAAAAATTACATTTAAAAAATGGCTAAAATGTAAGGAATTTCCTCTAACTATAAGTTAAATTTAAAAAACTCTTATGTGATTTCAAATTCACCAATACGACTTTCTAAACTAACAAAACAATGTATAATAACTTTTTTGTTAACTTTCCATGTAAATCACTGATAGATAAGTAGTCACATGCTAATTTTTTTCACTAATCTCATCTTCAATCATTTGATATTTATCCCTCAAATCATCTTTAGACATATTTTTGTGAGTACTCAATAACCCAACACCACTGTTTGAGCGGTTTCTGAAAATCTCAAATGATAGTGTGTGGTTAATGAGTACCTAGAAAAAGATGTCTAGAAATGATTTTAAAGATAAATATTAATGATTTAAGATAAAATCAATAAAAAAAATCAACACATGCTGTTACTTATTTTTATCAATGATTTAAACAAAATGTTAACATAAGGGTTATTATACACTATTTTGTTAACACTAAAGTATTACATTATTTATTTAAAGTCACTAGGATTGAGTTAGTGGTGAGGGATTTAGATAAATTGTAGGAAGCTATATGTTCAAACTTTCATACTATGAAAAGAAAATTAGGACGAGGGTAAAAGCAAAATCAATTTTAAATTTATGAATAATTTTTTTATGATAAATATTTCACAAATTATTCATTGAGTTTGAAAAAGTTTAAATCACACATATTACGCTTATGAATTTTCATTTGAATGGTCTTTAAGGCAATAACCCAATGATTGAGCATTGGGTATTTGATCTTGGAGATACAAGGTTCATTGGAGGTGGCTATAGGAAAGAGATGGACTACCCTTTCATTTGTAGCCTCCAGTGGAAAAAAGAAATTCATTTGAATCTAGGAATATACAGTACTTCGTTTATATGCCTTTATAAATAAATTTTGGCTAATTTTTTTTTAAAAAAGAATATATCTTCCATTTGTACATATCTACAGTTGTTTAAAATTCATAAAATTTTATATGAAAAAGTGAAAAACCAACATGATAATCACTTGTTTTTTTTTTTGGTACATAAAATTTTAGGTAAAGGGAAGGTTCATCTCTAATTCAAAGTTAGGGTAAATCACTAACTTTAGTAATGATTTATAGTGAGATTAAAGATCGTTTACTAATAGATGTACCTTGAATTTAAACTCAAGTTATGACTAGTATGAGCCGAAAATCTAACTAGTACATGATAATCACTTCTAATTCAACAGTTAAGTTGACCAAATTTACTTTATATAAAGGATAAAAATATATTTTTAGTCCTTATGATTTACATACATTTTTAATTTAGTCATTATATTTTTTCTCTTTGTAAATCAATCATCGTACTTATAATTATTAGCAAAATGGTCCTTGTTGTTACATTTGGTTATGACGTCGTTAGTTTATAGTTTGATGTGGAAACTAGAGGCTAAGTTGACATCGTTTTTTTTCATATCATCGTCCCTCACATTAGTATATGGATCAAATTAAAAAGAAAACTATAAGGACCAAATTTGAAACAAGAAACAATTATAGGAACCGAATATATAATATGTGTTTACATCTATATATACAATGAGAGCGGCTTAACTTTAAATATGATAAGAGTTATTGTATACTCTTAAAGATTGTTAAATGGATAAGTAACAAAAAGAAAAATTCAGAACTTGTGATGTTTTTTCTTGTGCATTTTTATCTTTTTATTCAGTGTTCATATGTTCCTATTACTTAATATAATTTTCAATATACTTTCAATTTTTTGTATTTATGTAATTATTACTAGTTTTAACCAAATGTACCATAGTGGTTAAGGAATAACAAGATGCGTTTCTTACCTTAATTATTCAAATTCAAACTTTGGACCAATTAATTTCCTTAAATGCATCATATCAATGTGAAGGATGCATGTATCATTAAGATTGTCCAAGGAGGAAGTAAGTTTCTGTTGACGCGAAAGTTGACTTGATGATACTCTTACGTATAACAAAAAAATATATACTACCAATTTTTAAGCAAAGATATTTGTTTGTTGAAAGTATTATCTAAACACATACTAAAGAGCAAGTTTTTCTCTTTAGAAGCTTATATGCCAACATGAAAAACTATAATGGTAGGATTGTACTTAGGGACATAATACTTGCTAAATATAAGGTTACACATTATGCATAATAGGAAAGAAAAATAACTAAGTTGAAATGTTCTTAAAGCATATTATACATTTGGTCCTTATAATTTTTTTTCTTATTTTTAATTTAGTCATTACAATTTTTTCTTTATTTTAATTTAGTTCTTATACTAATGTTGGGACGATGATGTGGATAAAAAAATGTCACCTTAATATTTATTTTTCATATTAGACCATAAATTAACTGCGTCATAATCATGATTATTAAAAAGGATTATTTTATTAATGATTAAAAGTACAAAAATTGATTTATGAAAAAAATATATGGAGATTAAATTAAAAGTAAATATAAATTATAAGGACTAAAATTATATTTTAACCATCTATAAAAATTTATTAGACATTGCAAGCATTTCATATATTAATTGATTCTTAATCATTTATCATGTGTAGTTGTACTCATAATTAAGAATAATTGTTTTATTTCTTAAATTAAAGATAATTAATTAGCTCTAGATCTGGTTCTCGAATCAATATCTGACATTCTGACATATACACAAAGATTAATTATTGATTAAATGAGATTTTTAAGTAATAAAAAATTAAATGTTTCATGATTTTTTCTTTTCTCGTGTGCATATATAATGCTTATAAGCTTTCTCATGATGGTTGGGGAACAGAAACTCGGATTGGTTGGCATATTCATGGCGAACGTGGCGATTGCGGAGCTTAACAGAAACTCGGGCAACTGTGCCACGATAATGGAAGAGATAGTGAAATTGGAGAGAAAGATCTTTCCAAAACACGAATCACTCGCTACATTCTTTGACAATGAACTGAGAAAGAAGAACAGTGGATTGCTTTACCTCCAAATGGATGGCCAACTTGCAGGCTATGTTATGTATTCTTGGCCTTCTTCCTTGTACGCCTCTATCACCAAGCTCGCAGGTTCCAACCCCACTTTTGTGTTTTTTCTTTCTTTCTTTGGCTTATATCTAAATGACAAACTGATAGTTGGTTGCATTCAAATTTCGTTTTCAATGTTTGGTTCTGCATTGTCAGTAAAAGTTGAAGTTATGCCCATAAGTTATTTGATGAAATTATCCAATTAAAAAGATTGAAGCTTGTTTATTACTTGTAAAGATGAGATTCATTTGGTCCTTTGGGTCAACCCCATAACTCGCAACTAGTGAAATATGCGTATTGAATCTTCAGTTTTTTTGGTTATTTACAACATGGGTATTCCATATTTTGGTTTTATTACCAGTGAAGGAGCAATGGAGGAGGCAAGGCCATGGAGAGGCTCTGCTGAAAGCAGCAATTGATAAATGCAGAACAAGGAAAGTTTCGCGCATACTGCTTCATGTGGATCCCTTGAGGACACCTGCCCTGAATCTTTACAAGAAACATGGTTTTCAAGTTGACAGCTTGATTGAAGGTTACTACTCCTCTGATCGAAATGCCTATAGGATGTACTTGGACTTCGATTCCAATTAATTAAAAGGAGAATTTCAAGATGCACTTTATATTTGCTCTCTGGTTATTTTTCCGGGAAACAGAATTCCCTTGATGATTTAAAGCTCAATGTTAAAGAACAATTTTGTAATGTATAAGGAGTTATGAATGATAGACAAGTTCAGAGACTTATGCTTGCTTTTGTGTTCCAAGCTGAAGGGAAGGAGATATGATTCTATTGAACTATATTCTTCAATTGTCTGTCTGTATCTGCACTATTCCTCACATGCTTTGTGTTTGACAGTTAACAGTGTTAAAAGTAATGTTATCTGAAGAAAATATAGAACACCAACATGAAGGTCCTCAAACGAGTTTCCCAATATAGAATAGAGGTAAATAAAATGGAAATTACAAAAAATATGTAAATGATGTGTTGCTGCCCAGGATCGAACTGGGGACCTTTAGTGTGTAAGACTAACGTGATAACCACTACACCACAGCAACAACCATGTACTAATGTTAAATCCCAAAATAGTAAACTTTATAAGAAAGCGGATCCTGACGTCATAATTAGTTAATTACTTAAAAATTCAGGGCCATGAAATGGTCGTATGCATAGTCAGAATATCCCCTTTGCTGAAAAAAGAAAGCAAAACATTCTTGCTGTCTTCGATACGTGCTGGAGCCCTAGATTGAATTCTAGGGTATCTTGCATTCTAATTCTATTTGTTGTATTCATTGAGGGGGCTTAAATTGTTTTTTTTTTTTTTTAAATTTTTTTTGTGAATTGAAATTGGGTAAGAAAATGGTGAGGGTGTTGAGAAGTTGCATACAATCGATATTGAAGCTGGTGAACTCGGTGATTGGGATGGCTGGGCTAGCCATGATTTTATACTCCGCATGGATGGTTAGGGTTTGGCAGAGGAAGATGGGTGAGCTTCCCTTTGGTCACGATTCTGATTACCCACCTCCGTGGTAAACAAAAAATCTCTTCTTCTTCTTCTGGTTTTTTTCTATTCCCTTTTCCCTTATATGGATGGGTCACGAAATTTTGGTCTTTGGTTCTTGGATTAACCTTGTTTGGTAAAATGATTAATAAAATGACAAGATCCTGGACGCGAACGTTGTGATGAGATTAATGGATTTTTATTTTATGGTTTTTGTTATTGATTTTGTTGAATGAGAGATAATATTTTAGGAAACCGAACGAATTTAATACTCTTGTTCATTGTCCTCTGGTATGTGAAAAGCAGGAAGAGGAGGATGAGTGAAAGAGAATTTTATTGGGGATATATGTTTTGCATGTTAAAGCTGTCATTGAACAACTTGAATTCCAAATTTGCATTCCCTTCACTTCCAAGTTGTTAAGAAACTAGTAATATTTACTGAAGTTATTATAAATAAGCTGGATTCATTGAGCAGGACTAATGGTTTAGGATATGTTCATTTTGAAAGTTACACTGGTTGGCACCTAAGCTTTTTATGCTTTCTATGTTTGAACACAATACGGGTTTGTTCTTAGTATTTCCTACATGTATGCTTCTTTTGTAAATTTTTTAATTCTTCTGTTTTGTATGAATTGATTGTGAACTAATTTCTTTTTTCTGCATTCAGGTTCATTTACACGTTTCTTGGCCTTGGAGTTACGTTTTGCGTAATCACTTGTTCTGGTCATGTTGCTGCTGAAACTGCTAATGGTTGTTGCCTGTATTTGGTATCCTTTTCTTGAGTCTACCACTTTATTTTCAATCTATGATGCAAAGATACAGGTAGGGGTATCAGATACGACATGAGGATACAACATTTCCTAAAAATTAGGATATGAATATGGCAGGATACAACAGAATATATATATTAATAATTATATACATCATATCATAAAATATCAGAAAACATATAAAACCATCACAAGACATCATAATATTACTCTTATGATATCTTCTACTCTTTTGATATCTTTTTTTAAATTTCTTAAAGTCTAAATTGGACTTTTAATAATATACAAACCAAAATCTAATATATTTGAAAAAAAGAAGTCTCATTTAATCTATAACTTATTCAGTAGTATACTGCTTTTACATATTTTAAACTACTTGAACTGAAAGTAATAGTTTTATGAATAAAACCAAAGGAAAGAAAGAGAAGAGAGGTAAAAAGTAAAAGAACTGTGCATCATTGTATCCAAAATAAGTACGCAACATTGGTATAGAAGATAGAATTAGACCCAAAAACAATAGACATGTGGAACAGAACTACATGGACATATAATGAGTATGCAAAAAGAGATAGAAGCAAACAAATATAATAAAACAGAGAATAAGGGAGAGAACAAGTGGCTACGATACTACAAGTTGCTGCCGGCGGCGAGGGAGAGAATAGAGAGCCACGCCACAAGTTGCTGGTGGTGGTGAGGGAGAGAAGAGAGAGCCACAAGTTGCTGTCGACAATGTCATAGGGCTCCAATTCAGTCAGAAAGTGCCAATAGACTTGATCAAAGGGAGTTTGGGGCGTTTCGGCTCGTTTAAATAAATAAAAAAAAAGAAAGGGGGGGGGGGACGAGGACGTTTCCCACTGTCTAGCATGTGTTCCAGTACCAGAAATGTGCTGGATACAAGTACAGTGGCTTGAGAGCCGTATCTGTGCTTTCTGGCTCTCAACTGCTCTCCTCCAAAATTTTCTTAGAGCTTGGGTAATTTTAATGGTAATTTACTATTTACTAGTTCTTGTAATCACAATTGCTCATATCCTATGCTTGATCATACTCAGAAGAAGTGGGTGACATGAAGGAGGAAGGGTTTTTATCAACTTATTTGCTTTTTTTTCCCCTTACCCTTCTCCTTCCTCCTTGATTTATGGCTTGTAGATGTTATTAACGCATCACACCCTGCATGCTTGAGAATTAGAGAGCGTGACACTAAGGGTTTGCTTGGTAGGGAATGTGTAAAATAGAGAGGGGAGTAGAAATGAAAAGGTTTTGATTTCATTCCACGGTTATCAATAGAGAGGATGAAAAATTAAAATGAAGTGTATCTTATTTTTAAGCATCCCTCATTTTTCTCTACCTTGCAAGTGTAAAACAATTTTGTTTCAAATTTTTTACCTGCCCATTTCCACTATCCCATTTCCTGCTGCAACAAGCAGCCACTAAGTATAAATTAAGGTTTCTTTTATAGAAGTCTAAGGGTGTGTTTGATAAATGTAGAAAATTTAATGCAACCAAGGTGATTTATCTCATAGATGTTTCAGCAAATCTTTTTATTAATAGTATGAGTTCATTATGTCATTAGAGCACTGTTGACCTTGACTGCTTACAGTATATGGTGTTTGTGGTTTTGCTTCTCATGCTGGAGGCTGCAGTATCAGTTGATGTATTTCTAAACCGGGACTGGGAGGAGGTATATTGTATACGGAAACACTTTCCCAGTAATGTTTTTGTTAATTCAATACCTTTTTAAGGTTTTCTCTCAATGACACATTAGATGGGTTAAGCCATAGTCTGATCCATTTTAACTTGGAAATCGGAATCAGGACTTCCCAAAGGACCCCTCAGGGAATTTTGATCAGTTCAAGAATTTCATCAGGTCAAACTTTGAGATGTGCAAATGGATAGGCCTATCACTTGTTTCTGTACAGGTAAGTCTCCCTCCCTCCCTCCCTCTTTCTCTCTCTCTCTCTCTCTGTGGCACTTATATAACAATTTATGACGCAATTACTAGTGAAGCCTAATTACCTAATGTCAACCTTTCTTACTATCGGTTCCAAGATAATTCCAAGTTTCCAACACAAATCAGTTATTTCATTCAGGGAAAGATTTGTCTTCAGGTTTCTAAGTGTATCTGGTTAGCTTCTTCGTCCTCTTCTGTGAAGAAAACATAGAAAACGTTGTTCCCAAAGATTGGAAAGTAAAAAATTTTAAAAATGTTGTTGCTGCCCAAGATCAAACTCGGGACTTTTAGTCTGTAAGACTAACGTGATAACACTACACCACAGCAACAACTTTCTGCTTTTTCATGTATTTTACATAAGCAAAAATAAGAAGAAAGAAAAAAAAAAAAGCAGTGTTTCTTTTCAACATGATTCTTGTATTTCATATACTCCTTCGACTAATGGTTTGGAAAAAGTATTTTATTCTTATTTCATATAAACAACCATGCAATTTGCATGTTCTATGATATAAAAACTGAAGATTGGTATCCAATTGTCATAAGGTCCTTGCTATTCTTAGAAGCAAAGCATGTAAAGAGCTGTTCCTTGAAATATCTTTTTCACATTGTGAAGATCAGCTTGTATCATTTCTCCCTAACTGCATCCTGTAGTTATGTTTGTCCCTTTTTGTACTTTGTCTGTTTTGTTTAGTTATTGGTAATCTGTATGAATATTTCATGGTTAAGAGATTGATGTAGGTGAGACTCCTGTTTTGGATCGGAACCTGTTATATCTATGTATATAGTTAGTAATTGTAACAAATGGAAACTGGCAGACTGCCTGTCAGTGCAATACATGATCAACTCATGTATATTTCATTTTGTGCTTGGTTACATTTTTCTACTGACTACTGTTAGTCATAAAAATTGAGGATAAAGTTACTTTTGGAATTTGGATGACGAATGTTGCATTGATGGATGCCTGCCTGTGCCCTTCACTTGCAGGGACTCTCTCTATTATTGGCAATGATACTCAAAGCTCTTGGGCCGCATCAATATTATGACAGTGATGATGAATATGCTCCTGACAGGGTGCCACTCTTGAAGAATGCTCCACCTTCTTATGTTGTTGTTGATCCTGTATATGGACATGGGCCTAAAAGTGATGCATGGAATATTAGGATTAGCGACAAGGTAAAAAAAGATTCGGATCCTTTAATTGATCAAGATTTTCTCATTCAAGACAACGTGGATTTTCATCATCATTAAATACCACTAGTTTGCGACAAATACCTGTAATCACTCATCAACTTCATCCTTATGTGGTTCCAGGAGGCTAGTAGGCTTATAAAATATACTTTGATCTATATTATAATTCATGAATATGAAAATGGTTATGTATTCAGTGAATCTATAGCATTTATGTCTGCAATCTCCATTTTCTTCACTCCTTTTTTCAGAACTAGTTCAGAACTTAGCTTTTGCTAATGATGCCTTTTTGCATGATCTTGATTTAATGCAAGTTTAAACATTATTCGTTAAGTTATCAGATACTTTATGGGATATCTATTTGATTTTAGTTAGTATATATTAGTCAGCCTACCCCGCATAGTAGGATAAGGCTCGGTGGTGGTTGTTGTATTATATATTAGTCAGCCTAACCCACCTAGTAGGATAAGGCTCGGTAGTGGTTGTTGTACTATTTATTAGTCAGCATGTTAAAAGCTTTGTTCTTGCTTGCACATCCCTCTCTTTAAATGACAGTTTCCTTCTTTCTTAATCAGACAAATAGGTGAGGCCATTGCTTTCAATTGAAACTTAACGTGTGGAGCCATGGAAAGGCAGGTGCAACAATGTTTTTTCGTTGTCAGTTGGCTTAGTTGGGGATCTGTCGGCTGGAGATGGATTAGCTATTGAAGTTATGGGAGAAACAAGTGCTTATCGTGACCCTAGCATCTCATACACCAAACTCATGACAGTTATGAGTAAATATATGCATTACATGATTTATGTTTGTAGGTCGTATATGAAATCCAGAACCTCTTGATGCCCCCCCTGCATCTTCTGTTGAAAGTATCTCAGGAAGTTGGATCAGCAGATATGAATAAATATTCTTCTGGTTAACTTAGTTACTCATCATTCATCCTTTATTTATGCAAAGTGAAGATTAGGTGCCAGGAGCATCCACACAAAAACATGATTACTTTATTTGCTCTTTTTTCTGTTCGAAGACTTGTGATTCTGATATACTTCATTTCTTCACTTAATCAAAATGGAGAGAAAATTGATTTTTTACGAGTAAATCAGACCTTAAATTACACTAGCCTCTCCGCATGTTAAAAATGAAAAAAAAAAATAGGAACTTGTTTTGAATTTTCATTAGACAAAGACCCTTACAGAAATTTGCTAGTGCATATACTTTCCTTGTGCATTCTGTACGGTTGAGAAATCTAAGAAATCAAAGAAGGAAGTACAGTGTAAATTCCTAAAATTCAAGTTGGTTAATCAACTCCTTTCTTTAATATTTTAGTAATATTATCTAAAATACTTTTTTGGTAAGAATTATCTAAAATATTTACTCAAACCTTTTATGCACTTTTAAAACTTGTCTACACGGGCGGAACGGGATGTGTTTAAACTGTGTTGTGGGATGAGACAGGTTTGAGTTTAAGGTCTTATCTATCTTTATTCTATTCGCACTTCCTATTCTTCTTCAAAAAATGTATTTTATACTTGATATAACTTGAGATTTTTAATGTAATGAGTAATTTTTTTAATAATTTATATTATATTGTATATTAAATATAATATGGGAATAAAATGTGAATAGGTACTATTATTTTTTGGAGGCTAGGGTGTAGGTTTTTATCTACAAAATTCACAATACAGGGCAGATTGAAGGTTCCTTCTACCCCATTGCCAAGCCTAAGCCTACTGTCTTGTTGCATATTTTAGTTGGTGAGTTATTCTTCTAAAATGGGGGTAGAGAATCAAGCTAATCTCCTACACCCCACCATGTGGATTGGACTTTGGACAACCCGTGAAGTCTCTTTTGACAGCTTCTGCTGCCGCACGCTAACAAATGTAGGAGGAAAAAAAGGAAACAAAACACTGGCGTTTACCACAGCTTTTCTCCTTTCCCTTCCAATTTTGCTTTTCTGAAAGCATGGTTCATGTTCAGGTACTCATTTCTGGGGACGCCCATCATGTATCTAATCCATCTTTATTATATTGAATCCTTATAACTTATTCAGTTAGTTATAATATAATATACTGTATTGAGAAAGATTTCTGCTATGTGCTGAGTGGTGAATTGAATTCACATGGACCCGTAAGGCCTCTTTAACGACCACTTAATCATACTTAATTGAACGTGACACAGAACCACCTTTTTTAGTTGCATTAACTATTAAGATACTCTTTTGGTAAGAGTTAAGCATCGTGATTCATGGGCATTTGTATTTTTATTATCTTAAATTATTCATCTTTTGAAAAAAAATATCTTGCTGCACTTTGTCTGAAACCTCATAGATTACAGGTGAGAAAAACTTGATTTTGTCCATCGTGGAGTAGCCCGGGATCATATGGATGATGATTTTTATATGTTTGGCTTACAGAATATGCTGCAACTCAAAGATATTGTTGATCACAAAAGTAAAAGAAAACTTTACCGGGATTTTTTTTGTTTAATTCCTTTTGAACTAAACCCTCTTTTAAAAGCATTCCATTCCAATCCATCCATACCTTTGTTTGATTTGATGCTTTGTTTCTAAAAGCTTTGTACTCTTACAGTTACACGTGGTTTGCATATTCCATCATTCTCCGATAATCAGGGAATCAAGGAAGTATATGTCATCAATACTGATTTTATTTGCCACACATTGAGATTAATATGGAATACAGATTTAGGTTGTTAATTAATTTCTTCATTGCAAAATGTGCCAATGTTGGTTGTAGTACCAAGTGTTAGCAGAGTCTATCTCAAAAACTTAATTTATAGAAAAAGAATTTTATGATTCAAGTACTACATTGAACTTTTATGTTTGCTTAATGTGAGATATAACATTATATACTTCTTCAAAAAGAGTGCGGATTTCACTATGACTATTTTGATACATGTAGCTCTTTTTTTAGCTGCTTCTTTTTAGGTCATCCACTCTGCATGGATCAGCTTTTAATGTAAACATCAATTGTTACAATCTAAGTCTACAAGGAGAATTCTTTCTAAAAGACTAATCTATATTAGAAAGGTAAGCCTTATGATTTATCACGATAAGACATAAAAATTGCCAACTAGAATATAAAGCTCTATAGTAACAAGGACAAAAAACGAACATAGAACTCTACTATAACTGTAATTAATTTCTCTATAATGCAATTAGTTTATCATTAAGTTATATATATTACACTATTAGATGTTAGCAAGAATAGAATAGGAACCACTGTTCAACTATCGGAACATAGAGTTGATCTAAGGAAAGTTGTTTGGCTGCCGGCAACTTGTGCCATGTGTTTTTTTCAAGCTTACAGACAAATGCAAAAGATTCTGATGCACAAATCACAAAACCCTTTTAGAATTTTTTTGTAGTAGTACGTGTTTTTCATTTTCCCCAATATCATTATTTTGCTACCTTTGTAGTCAGCACCAACTTCCAGAATCCTTACCTTGGATCTCTCACATTGTATAAGGCAAACAATCGGCGGATTTTCTGGTAGGCAGGAGCTCTTTGATGAATAATTAATTATGCATAATAATAATACAATAAGCTAATTATAAGCAAGATAAGAAACAGAAACATAATAATTTTGAAATTAGTGCTAATTGAGTATAAACTCCCTCTTCCCTTGCCTTACCTTTACGAATCAAGACTTAGAAACAATGAATTTGCTTTCATGGTGTTCCACGCAGGTGTACCAAATTACTTTAGTTTGCATTATGGCGCTTAATTTCCTCCTATGTAATGACCTACATTCTATAGTAGAAGCATCCATGATTTTGTTTGTTTATACTTTATACAATATGGACGGTCCACCATTGTGGATAACAAATACAAAGACTATGACAATAGTTGCCTAATAGGGCCACAAAAGGCCAATCAATCTCAGAACCTGTCCGCAATTTTCTCATATAGTGACTAGACAGACATGGCATGGCATCCACTACTTCACACTTCACAGCCTGCAAAATTCCAAGCAAATCTTTCCTATTTTTGTCACATTATAATGAGCACATATTAAAGAAAAAAAAGAGGTCACAGTTTGTCAAAAAAGAAGAGAAGAAAGTTAGAAATCTAGTAGTTGCTAATTGACCTTTGTATTTAGGAGCTTCCTCAGTAGGGATGACGAAAAAATCCTCAAATATGAGGATTCCTATGAGAATTGTGCTATTCAAGAATTTAAATGAGATCTTCTACTTATAAGGATGGAAATGAGAGAGAAAATCTCCCTCAAGATTAATTTGGAAACCAAAACCAAGACGAGGTCTCGCGAATACCCATTCAATTACAAAATTATTCTTTTATATATTTTTCTTTTTTAATCATTTTACTTTATTAATATTTATATTAATTTAAAGTAAAAATCAAAATAAACATTGAAGTCTAAGTTGCTTTCTCTACTCTCTTTTTTTTATTTGGCTGCATTTTTTTAAGTTCTATTTTCTTAATATATTTATTTATTTATTTATTTTACCAAATTTTACTTGTTCTTTTGATTTTTTTTTAACATTTTAGGTTTCCCGCAAAAACTTGCGAGTACAATAGAAACAAGAACCAGAAAAAAAAATTTCTCCATGACATAGATTAAGAATGGGGTAGAAGAGTAATGATGTTCATGGAGACGAAAAGCGAAGAAGTACTCTCCATCCTCACCATGCGCAGGTGTCACCTCTATTCCTTAGGCATCCAAAAAATTTCTGGCAAACTAAACAAGAAAATAATTTTTTTAAAAAAGAATATTATAGACAGACAGCAGTTATCTCCCTACACGTGAAACGCAGAGATACCGCTAAATAGCAAAGTCCAATAAATAAATTAAATGATTTGATGGTGCAATATAATTGGTTGCTACTTGGCCTTGCAGAGAAACATAGAAATATAAGTCAACATAATCTCACTCACAGTTTCACACAGAGAGGTGTGAGAACAGAACTCTTATGTAAACCGTTTTGTACGGCGGCGGAATCTCTAGTCCTAAAAAACAACGTCGTTTTCTAAGAGCGTTCTTAGTGTTACGCCTTTCAATTTACATTAACAACCTCGTCTTTCTCGCTTTCGTTGTTCCTCTGTGAAATGACCAACACACCCTCTTGCCCTCTACGAGCGCACATGCGGAATTAACGCCAAATTAACCGCCGATGGGACCCATCATCAGTACCTCAGTGGCACCCTTCCGTAAATAAGAGCTCAACCAATGGACGATAATGTAAAAACAGTTACGCGTTGTACTATAAGAAACCCAAAAACCCCTTTAACGGTCTAAACCATACACCAGCAAAGCACAGCCACCAAACTGTCGGCAACGCCAAAAAAAATACTGTTTTTCTCGTGTTCCGCGCTTGCCGGAGCTCATTTTAGTGGTGGCGCGCCGACCCATTTTGCTTGTATCCACAATGCAGCGCCACCGTGGCTCCGCCGTGTCGAATCTGAACTTCTTCTGCTTTAGCTTGGCGGCGCTGAAACTCGTGCTGGTATGCGCAGCGCAGGAACCACCTCAGCACCGGGTCCCCGACCCGCATTGGTATCCTGGCACAGCCACCTGGTACGGCGACCCCGACGGCGACGGCAGCACCGGTAAGCCCCTCCGCCGCAACCACATTATCAATTACAAGATCTCTTCTTTTTTCAGTTTTTTTTTCACGCATTTCACTTACTAACCGCTAACTCGCTGAGTTGACTCAATGAGTGCAACCTAAATTTTTTTAATATTAGAGTTGTTATGTTAACGAGTGATTATTACTTTATTAGTGAGTTTTGTTGGTAACTAATTATGAATGTGTGTGAAATGAAGGTGGGGCATGTGGGTACGGTACCTTGGTGGACGTGAAGCCATTGAGGGCACGGGTAGGGGCGGTGGGTCCGGTTCTGTTCATGAAGGGAGAAGGGTGCGGTGCGTGCTATAAGGTGAAGTGTTCGGACAGTAGCATATGTTCGAGGAGAGCCGTGACGGTTATAATCACGGACGAGTGCCCTGGGTGCCCCTCCGACCGAACCCACTTCGACCTCAGTGGTGCGGCCTTTGGGCGCATGGCTATTACTGGCGAGAATGGTCAACTCAGGGACCGAGGTCAAATACCAGTCATTTACCGAAGGTACTTATACCGTAAAAAAAAATGCATTGATTTTTTATAGTGACACGTTTTTTTATCCATTTATATTTAAATGATTTTAGATAGTAATCATTTAGATAGTAATTGTTCTGCTACATTTTCTTATTCCATTATGTGAAGCTATATATTGTAGAATAGAAATTGTTCAATTGCTTTGCTGATGGAAATATTACAGGTTTTTTGGAGTTTGACTGTTGACTGCTTTGTTTTTTTAGCTTATTATATTAACCTAGCTTTCTTTTAAAGGAAAAAGGTTCATCTCTATTTTTACTACCCTGTTTGTTTCTATATATTAGGGTAATGGTGTGTACTGTGTACCGTGTTGAATCCTGATTTGTGACACAGTTTTGTTTTGTGGATTAAAGGAAGGCAAAATTTAAACAATATAAATATGTAATGAATGTGTTACCAAATATATATATATATATATATATATACATGTAATGAATGAATTTTGTCCTTTGTGATTGTATTTTTGCAGAACACCATGTAAATATCCGGGAAGAAAAATTGCCTTCCATGTTACTGAAGGTTCCACACCTTTTTGGCTATCACTTCTGGTGGAGTTTGAGGACGCAGAGGGAGATATCGGCTCCATGCATATACGAGAAGTATGTATCTTTCTTCAGTTTTTGATATTTGTTTCCATAATTTTTTTCCATTACTGCTTTCCCGGCTCAAGTGAGGTCAAAATTGAAGTGGCTCCGCAATATTAGAAGTTTCAACTAATAAGAAAGTATTTATAAAGAAGAAAGAATTTGGTATTCCTAATGAGATTAATCTCATATCTAAAGGGTAAAAAGATATGCAGACTAAATAACTATATATATATATATATATATAAGAATTAGGGAAAAAAAAAAGGTAGGAGAAGCAGAAAAAAAAATGCGAGATTGAAGAACCCTGAACTTCTGGTGTCCAGATAACCAGATGCCATTACAGCTAACGGCCTCTAATATTAAATATAAGAAAGTGATGGGAATCTTAATATATTGTATAGCTAGAATGAACACTAGCTTTATTTAACTAAAGTGCAATATTGCATCTTTGAACTGCTACTTGAAAAGTGTTGCAGATTTGACCAAAAGGATCTGCCTAAAGGTGCACTAAAGCATTATGGTCATTCACATTTTTTTTTCCTATCATATGAAAGGTCATTCACAATTTACATTATGGTCATTCTCATTTTTTTTGCTATCATATAAAAGGGAACTAGCGTAGCTAGTTATCTTAATCCATGTCCGGAGTGGACAATTCCAAATGTTGCGGACGTGTCTCCTTAGATCACGTGCCTCTGCCCAACACTTCCATCTTTTGCAGTTTAGATTAGATTTAGATTATCTGCCAAATATTCATAAAAAAAAAAAAAGATTATCTGCCAAATGTTGCAATTGCAAGACCCTTTCTCTCCTATTAAATATATTATCAGTGTTATTCCTCATATAATGGTGCCTATTTGGCAACCAATCTGTATCTTCTTAATTCAAAGCATGTGATATGGGACCTATGTTGAAAATAAAATTCCTCACTTCTCCCCACTGTATGTAAAGGGACTTGCACTTTAGGAACGTTTGGCAACTTATTCACGGGAAAAAATTTAATAATTAATTTAAGTGGTGATTTGATCTCTATTTATAAACAAATTATTAAATAAGTCATTACTGTAAATCTCCTTTTTATAATCTGTGTTAGGTGGATGAGTTCAACCCCAATTCGTTTTATTTGCAAATTTTACAAATTAAATAATGAGACTGATTTTATTTTTTTATATTGTTATTGTATTTTGGTATTTGCAGGCAGGGTCTAGTGAATGGCTGCAGATGAATCATCTCTGGGGTGCAAATTGGTGCATTATTGGGGGACCCTTAAGGGGGCCATTCTCGGTGAAACTAAGCACCTCCACTGGGAGAAGCCTCTCTGCCAGAGATGTTATTCCCAGCACTTGGGTTCCAAAGGCCACTTACACCTCTCGCCTAAATTTCTTCACCTAGCACAGGCTTTGCAACTGTACAAGCACCAGTACACACAAGGCCCTTCCCTTAGGGAGTAATTAATAAGCACCTTTTATCTAGTTAAAGTTGGTCAAGTCCCATAACGCAAAAACAGTCTTCATGGGATTCCAACACTGTTTCCCTTTGTTTGTTATTACTATATACATTAGTTTCCCTTCTTTTTCTTTATCACCCCTTCTTTTTTGATAAGAAAAGTAGCCATTGGAGTGCACAAGGGCATCCAATGGTGCTTCTCCTATCTTATTTCTCTTGATTTTGTATGCCTACTATTCTGATGTATAACTGTCGGCAGTAGATGTCATGTAGCCCTCTCCAAAGAGGAGAGAGAGCGTGTAGTGTAGTATCCTTATGGAGTTGAATGTGTGTACTGGGCCCGTTGGGCTTTTAATGAATGTTTATTCTTGACCCTTGAATGTCTTGAACTTTCGTCTTGCTGATATTAGGACAAACCCTGCGTTGTGGGTCCTCATGTGACTTGTTTCCTATAACTTTCATTTCTTTAATTAATTTCCATTTTGACCAACAAAAAAAAGTTAATTCCTCTTTGGAAGATTATTAAAGGTAGGTAATTGTTACCATGCAAGATTTTTATTGTCTATCAAATCATACTTTTTGAAACTTTTAGTAAAAAATCAGTGCTAAAATATGTAATTTTTTAAGGGTTAGTCTATCTATAAGTATTCTTACCTATAAGTTTTTTTATAATTAAAAAATTTTATTTAATTTTTAAAATATTTTTATATTATTATTTAAAATATAAAAATTAATTTTTTAATTAAAAGTAACACTACCCTTAGAGACAGGGTAGAGTGACGCAACTTTTAAACTACATTTTTTTCAATGTTATTTTTTTCGTGCACTGAAGTAAACGCCTTAAAAGATATACAAATTTTCATATATTTTTAAATTTTTTTCATGAATTTTTTTATACATAAATTCTCATATATATAATTTATTAATTTTATACATTAATTATATTTTTTGTTTTTTAAATTTATTTTTCTGACATTAGCCATTATTTCATTCTGCTTACACTCCGTGGTGACTCTAGAGTGAAAAATGTGAATAATTAATTCATGTCATAACCATAAGCAACGCTCTTTTCTTTTAAAAGAAAATGATTGACGCATCCAAGTAAATAACACATTTCGTAATTATGACTCAGCAGACTCACAAGTATAGTTCACGTGGTTCCTTCAAGTACCACAGCAATTAACCAAGTGGAAAAAAAAGAGAGCACGGGATCCCCTAGCAACACTACCTACCAAGTTAAGACAAAGCAAAGGGGAAAAAAAGAAGAAGAATTGAGCAGTTTAGAAATTTTAATAGGGAATCCTATATATGTATGGTGCATACAGACAATTTTAGTGAGAAATTTATGAGTGGGGTCCTTGTCCTTGAGTTCCCTAACAATAGGGGACTCTATGGATTGGGAGTTGTAATTAATGAGTGTATGATGATAAGGTCTAGTCTCAGAGCTGTTGACCACATCATCAAGCCTCAAGCACATGGAAAATTGTTTGAAAAATGTCCCAAGAGAAAATTAGGGTTGGTGTGGGTGATGAATGGTGATACAAGAAGGTTGTGAAAGGGTAAAGCGGTGGTCATGCTGTATTCTGGCCTGTTCGCAAATGGCTTTATACAATCACATGGAGAATCATACTAGGGGTGACCCTCTAAGATATAGGGTATCTTCCAATGCTCCTACCGTATCCATCAGAAAAAGGAATATGATTTTCTTTATCTGGTCAATTCGCCCATCAAACATTTTGCTTCTCGTAGAACTCTTAATCATAGCTTTTCCTTTTCTTCGTTAAGGAGAAAAACAAAAGCATAAAAAGATGGAATAGGAAATACGGTAGGTAGCCTTCGTTTTTCTTATCATTATGTGTAAACCTCGCTCGACCATGATTTACTTTTCATATTTTTAGGTCCTAAATGTAGTATAGTATTATTGAGCTATATGAGCAATGGTTTTTTTTGGTAGATAACACTTTATTCTTTAAGGTTTTCCTCTAAATTTAATTTTAGTAAACAAAATTTAAAATTGTATAATTATTTTACTTAAAATTTTAGAAATATACACTATACCTGTTGAACATCCAAAAACACTGCACATGATCTTTTTTCCGCATAAAACACATAGGTGTTACTAAAATACATTGAAATTTATCTCCTAAATTATGGTTTCTCTTGTATTCATGAGAAGATTGTGGGTTTAATGAATTTTTAAGTTGGGAATGGAAGTGCATAATACTTTGTTTTTTAAAAAGATTTACAACTGCCTATAATGTAGGAACTTCTGAGGAACAAATTCCTTTGCTTTAATGAAGAGTTCAAGTTTTGGCATGATAAAACATATTTGGATTGAAGTTTGGAAGTTTAGAACTATAATTTGTGTAAAAGTAATAAGAGACAAGTTTTTGTTTAAACCATAGTTTAGAAGATTTCAAACTCCAATCTAAACTTGCTAAAAATATGTTAATGTGATTCAAGACAAACTTTTGAGAGTGAGACCTATCTAAAAAGGTTTTTATGGCCGTAATGAGATTGAAGTTCTGAATTGTTATCACATTTACCATTATTGATGTGACTCTGACTTCTTGGGTACTTTTGTCACAACCTTGGAATTATTAATTATATTGTGAAGCAAATCTAATGCTTATTTGCCACATGCAGAAGATTTTCTTTTGCATTCACCATTGCCATATTATTCATACTAATAATTTGCTTGAACTTGTTTCATTGGGCTTTGAATTCTCATATCATGCTATATTAACAGGTTAAGCCAATGCTAATTAATCAGGTGATGTCAGATCATTTAAATGCAAATCACCAGACTAATTCACAATTACATGGACTTGTGTCTAAATGCAGAGATCATAAAGTACACAAGCAGACTAATTCACAATTTCATGGACTTGTGTCTAAGTGCCGAGATCATAAAGTACACACTCAAAACTTCTAGCAAGCTACAGTTAATAATGCTGATTCTCTTCATGGATGGCCATTCTAAAGCACATGCCTCTTGGGAGATGGTAGCATGATCACTAGATGATAAATTCTCAAGTACCTTAGAGAATTTGATTGAGCAAGAAATTGAGTTAAACTATTTTCCCCTTCTCTTTTGACTAGTTGCTCTACCGCTTTACAGTTTGATATTTTTTATTTCTTGTAATTTCACAAGAAGCTTTGCTATGGAATATAAGAATAGATATCTCAACCTGTGAGTCTGTGACAAGCTTCTAAACTTAACAGTGTGACGTCCAGTGAATCCCATCCTTTTACTTGAAGTTGTTCAAAAATTGGCATGGGGTATCCTATTTCTGCTTTGATATTTATTTCATTGACAGAAGGGAGGATACAAGACAAGCTCAATTTCATGGAAATAAAATGAAAAAAAAAAAACACTCTTAAAACGGATTGGATCCGGATCACACCGACCTAAGTCATTCGGGTTGGGAATCCAAATCCAGCATGTGTGGCTGGATCGGGTGGGATTGGATCAGATGATCTGATACAAACCCAACAAATTGCCACCACTAGCAGAGGGAGATATCGGCTCCATGCATATACGAGTAAGTATGTATCTTTCTTTTGTTGTTGATATTTATTTCCATAAATTTTTGCCATTACTGCTTTTTCCTTAAATATCCCATATATATATATATATATATGAATTCAGAAGAAAAGATAGGAAAAGCACAAAAAAATGCGAGATAGAAGAACCCGAAAATTCTGGTGCCCAGAGAATCAGATGCC
Organism: Styphnolobium japonicum; assembly: GCA_023212625.1. Classification (NCBI taxonomy): domain Eukaryota; kingdom Viridiplantae; phylum Streptophyta; class Magnoliopsida; order Fabales; family Fabaceae; genus Styphnolobium; species Styphnolobium japonicum. Next base: position 21,034,573 of record JALBWW010000008.1, read on the forward strand.
ATTACAGCCAACAGCCTCTAATATTAAAAATAAGAAAGTGATGGGATTTTGTTCTGCTTACGCTTGAGGGTGATTCTAGAGTGAGAAATGCGATTCAGTAAATCATGCCATAACTATAAGGAACGCTCTTTTCTTTAAAAAAAAAAAATTATTGACGCTTCCAAGTAAATAACACATTAATGACATTCCTTCAATTTTCGTAATGATGACTCAGCAGACTCGCAAATATAGTTCATATGGTTTCTTCAAGTACCACAACAATTAACAAGGTGGAAAAAACAAAAGTGCATGAGATTCCCTAGCAACACTACTTGCTAAGTTAAGACAAAGCAAAAAAATGGAAGAATTGAGCAGTTGACAAATTTTAATAGGGAATTCTATATATGTATGGTGGATGCGGACAATTTCGATGAGAAATTTATGAGTGTGGTGTAAGAATAATTTAATAATTCTTGTGGGTTATAATGAATTTATTTTATTTTGTAAAAAAGGGGTTAATACTTAATACTATTATTCAATTGAAGATGCGTATGAGCTTACTAATTAACCTATGTGATTCATGTATAATAGATACAGCATATCTAAACACAAATTAGTATGAATAATAGTGTAAGCAGCTAATATTGTGCGTTTCGTGCTAAGGTGGTGCGTGTTGAATGCAAATGTATACGGTTACAAATAATAAAGATTAGTAATTAGAGTGTCGTCCTTAATCCGTAATGTTAATGTACTTTCCAAATTTTCTGCTGCCTTTGTCTGTTTCATTATCCATTAAGAGGGAAAGAGGTTCTCCTTAGCAATTCTTTGTTTTGGTGCATCTTCTTAGTGATATTCTTATCTGCATCAGGTTTTTATTTTTTGCAATTATTACTGGTCGAGCTGGAAAAAAAAACACAGTTTACTGGTTATAAGTTACGAGGTCTCTGAGATAGTAGCAACAAGCAAGAATCATTACAGATTAAAAATTTGAATGTTTATATGAAAGTTGAAAAAACCACAAGTTATCATAAGAATTTAGATATGATCTGATTTTTGATTATTATTAAGTTTTTTTACATTATTATTTAATTGTATATTATATATGATTAAAAATTTATTTCTTTTTTAAAAAAAGAGAGAATGAAATGTAAATAAAGTCCTCAAAACAATGCATGTCCTCTGAAACAAAATGATTAATAAAGCGTCACTTTGGCAGTCAAGGTTCCACATTAAATTGAAGTGTAGAGCTTTCCGCTTTGCGTGTCTGCCACCAGCTCAAAGCCTAAAACCCTTCTCTCTCGAACGCATCCAAATTGCAGGCTCCAAACACCTCTTTTGGAGTCTCCATTCCCCGCCTAAATTCCCCGCCTAAAAAGAAGAGACAGACAATAGAAAAGAAGAACGAAAGCAAACAAAAGAAGAGCACGCACCTTGGAATAAGCAACAAATTACCTTATATCTCGGCTTAGCTCAATCAATGTCCCCACATATTGAAATTAAGAATCCATTGGTAAAAAATGTCAATGCTTCTATCTCCATCTTTAGCAAGGAGGCCATCATCATTTGCAGTTAGAAAAAGAACCCCCCCTTTTTTTTTCCTTCTCATTGTTTAGTCCTCTCTTAGCCCCAAAGATGACAAAAACAGAATACAATTAAAAGTAAAGTATTTCAATTTAAAGAAATAATCAGTCTCTAAACGCTATTATCTCAAATGGGTGCTCTTCAGTCTACACTTCTCTACTTGATTTTATTACAGTCATGCAAGATTGCTGCTTACAAGGACGAAGAGTGGAAGAAAGCCACTGCAACATACGCCAAAGATACAGAGGGATCACTCATTACCGGTACTTCTCTTGCTCCTTCGCTCCTTATAGTCTCAGCATAAAAACTGTAGTCTCTTTTGACAATGTGGTTATGCGTGCGTTGCAGAAGGAGCTTGTGGTTATGGAGACCTCCACAAGGCCAACTATGGGAAACACAGTGCTGGGTTAAGCACCATTTTGTTCAACAGGGGGAGTACTTGTGGGGCTTGCTATGAGATCAGGTGTGTTGACCACATCTTGTGGTGCATGCTGGGAAGCCCATCTATAGTTCTTACTGCTACAGATTTCTGTCCTCCAAATTACGGACTTTCGGTTGATTATGGTGGCTGGTGCAATTTTCCAAGAGAACATTTTGAGATGTCAGAGGCTGCATTTGCTGAAATTGCCAAGAGAAAAGCTGATATAGTGCCAGTTCAGTATAGAAGGTAAAAATTGATTCAATGATACAGATTGATTAAACTGTGTTCTTGATGTTTAAGTATCTTGCTGATCAAAGGGAAAATCTTGTTCATGCGAATGTGGTGCAGAGTAAAGTGTCAAAGAAGTGGTGGCCTGAAATTCAAAATGAGTGGAAGTTCTCACTTCTATCAAGTCCTGATTACCAATGTAGGGCTCGACGGTGAAGTGGCTGCTGTGAAAGTGAAGGGATCTAGAACAGGATGGATACCCATGGCAAGGAATTGGGGACAAAACTGGCATTGCAATGTCAACCTTCAACGACAGCCTCTGTCCTTTGAGGTAACCATCAGCAGTGGAAAAACACTCCCATCTTACAATGTAGCCCCAGCAAACTGGCAGTTTGGACAGACATTTGAAGGAAAACAGTTTTAGCATGAGAAGATTCAGAACTCTAATACAAAAACCCAAGTTTTGGTAGAGTTGAATTTTTGAACTACAAAATATGATTTATGAATCATCAGTTGACAAGGAGCACAAGCTTACTTGTATATTTGCTCATGATTCATGATCAAACATGGGTTCAAGTTTATGGTAAAAAATGGTGAAAAAAGAACATTTTCTAATATAAAGTTGAGCAAAGGGTAATGCATGATCCCTATCCTTACAATTCCATTAGTCAAAAAGCATTCATTGATGGAATATGTAATCATTAGAAAAGCAATGGCCTGCATAAGTAAAGTAGTCATACGAATAGCATGTTTGGATTAGCTTTTCTCCAAAAGCCAATCCAAATATGCTAGAAGTAAACTCTATTTCTTTTCCATCTTGCAATTTATTGTTGTTGCTTTTTTTTTTTTTTTTTACAAGCCTATCGATATAGATTATATCCTACATCCTCCCCCTTATAATGGTAAGGCAGGGTTTGATTCGAAGTCTCCGCGCTCAGGACAAGAAATTTCAGCAGTTAAACCAAAGGTACTTTCAGCTAAATTTCTTCTATCTGTACGTTATAAAAAGTAAAACTTCTGGATTAAATTTTTAATAGAGTTCATTTTAGAATTCTCAGCAATTATTGAACAGAAGCGAGGCCAGATACCAAAATCTCTTCTAAATGAAACTTAACCAAAATACTTGAGGAAATAATGAAGCCTGATCTGAGTGCAAATTGCGGAACCCTTATGCTGCATGATAAAGTAACCACCCATAAGGGATGATTCAGTGGAAAGCAAGCATGAGTTTAGCGAGACATTTGTAATGTTAAGGTGTAACTTCAGGAAAACATTTGAGAAGAGGGATAGTCTCAGTATTTAAAACAAGATTAGTCTATACACCTAAAGGATGTATAGATACCCGGATAAAGACAAAAAAAATGTACAACAAAAATAGGATAAATCTTAGTCGTATGTATGACATAGCTAAGAAAGAGATTACATAAATTTTAGAAATGAATTCATGAAATTCTACAGTTTGACTAAATCAAAGATGTAGTTTTTTCATACACGACCTTAATAGAAATCTTAGATGTGTGATCGTATCATTGTGTCTCTTATATTCTTACTAATCAATTTAAACTTAATTAATCATAACAATAGTAACGAAAACAACAAATAAAACAGAGTTAAACAACAACAGAAGTTCATGAGAACGTATGTTCCAATTCCAATGGGATCAGATGGCACTTCTGCATTATATAATCGTTTAACACAATAAAAATAGGATAACTCGTGAATTAATACAAACATCCTCTAATCATTTAATCCTCACCCTGCAACATTCTTTTAGATGGCTTGAACAATAAAGAAGCCATCGAATAAGCTTGAATTATCTAAACTCAATTTGACTGCAAAATCGTATAACCAGTCTAGCAGTTATTTATTTGGTCATCTATTTCAAGGTTGGTGGTGTCAAGAAAGTAAGATCTGTGAATCAACAAAAGTAGATTGCTAAAGGTGCTTGCAGGTAAGACGAAAACTGTATGCAAAGAAGGGAGAAGGCAGAAAAATTTTAGTTTGATAACGAATGTCAAAGCAAGAGGACAGCGAAAAAGATTTGGGCCCAAAGCCAACAAATATCGGACAATAGTTTGGACCAATGCTCTCCACAGGCCATGCTGCAAGCGCAAAGCCTGAAGAATTGTCATATGGCCATCGCTCATTCTCCATCAATGTAAGCACCGAATTTAGCAAATTCAAAAGAATACAAATCTTGATCACTGAGCAGCTGCTGGCTCAGAACTAGCAGCTTGCTCACCCTCAACTATAGCAAGGGTCTGTGGTGCACCATTAGCAGCAGCATCTTTTGCAGGGGAAGCAGGTTTATTTCCTGCAGCGCCGTCAGCTGCAGTTGGTGTTGAGCTTTTCCCACTCTTGGGATCCTTTACCTCTTTTGCATCTTTGCTATCTTTGCCTTCTTTTGCATCTTTGTCTTCTTTGGGTGGGGAAGGCATCATATGAAGTGGAGGGTTCTGTTTAAGCTTCAAAATCATTTGGCGCATTCTCGCAAGATCAGTAGGTTTCCCAGGCTTTGGACCCTGAATGACATGAATTGAAGGCTTATTCTCAGCTTCTCTCTTCCCTCTTCTCTTCTCGATATTAGGAACCTCACGAGGAATGATCTCTGATATTGCTTTCCAGTAATGTTTGTCAGCTTCTTTGTGAAATTTCTCTTGGTTGGCCAAGTATATCTGCACATATACTCATTCTCTTCAATTTGCATATAAATCATGGCAATGACAAAATGGAAGCATGTTGCAGAAAAGGGGAGACGGGAAGAGGATAGGGAATTGGTGAAGTGTGGCAAATTGGGAATCAACATTTGCTATTTCTACCTTCTCTCTTTCTCTGTTGTTAGCTTTGTTTGTCTCACAATTGAGCTTCCTTTTCTCATAGAAAGCTTGCTTATATTCTTCAGCTTCATTTATAATCTGACTCCGCATCTCCTTCTCTCTTTTCTCCTTTTCCTCAAGATGAATGGCATTTTGACTGCATCAGTGGAAGTCATGAAAATTGCAGTCAGAAAAGCAAATGGCAAGATATAACGTAGAAGTAACAACATATTAAAAAACAAAAAAATGCACGAGAATGCTACTTTTTCATCACTGCATAGATTGAGTTCTATATGACACTGCAACAGGCCCCATAAGTATTGAGCTACATCTGATGGAAACACAATCTGGAAAGTAGATAGCCAGAGTATCCTACTTTCCTACAGTCCAAATTGCCCCATAATTAAGAAAAACTCTTAGAGAAAGACCCACGTCAAAAACAAGATCACAAAATCCTCATCTATAAATTTTCATTTACATAAATTTCCTTATACATTATTCAAAGAACTTTTTAATAAGAAAGGGGGTAAAAAAAAAAAAAAACCCAACAAGAATTCTAGTTAGAAGTGGAAGAAACTTCCTGAATACAACGTTCCTGGTTTGTTAGTATACAGAACGCCTCAACATTTACTTCAACTCTTTCAACCCCATCCAACTCACAAACTCTATCAAAAAATTATCAGAAAACCTCAAGCTATAATTTATTTTAAAAAAAAACACAAAAACAAAAAGATTCATAGATATCAATCTAGTCAGAATGGAATAGTAGATAGATGAAAGGAGCTCCCATTCTTGGTAAAAAATTCTAAAACAACATCAATACAAACCACGGAATCTTCAAAGATCATATAACTTAAAATTAAAAAAAAAAAAAAAACCATCACACAGCAACAAAAAAATAAAAGAAATGAAATGAAAAAGGAAAAACAACATGATCATGGGATCCAACAAAATCTCACCGTCGCCATTCGCGTCGCGCAAACCCGTCCTCCTGCATTTGACTCGGGTCCGGAAGCACAGGCCCATCGGAATTGAAGATTCCATCATCGTACCCATTTCCGGTACCATTGGTGTGGGGCTCAAACGGCGACACGTAATCCGGGTCGGGCGTGGAAATCCCAAAGCCGTAAACGGGGGGAGAATGTGGGTTGTCAGTGTAGTTGTTGGGATCAATGCTGAGGTTGGAGGTGGGGTCATCGTCAGAAGGAGTGAATGTGGATTCGTAACGCTGAGAATCGTAGCCCATATAGCTGTCATCGTCGAAGGGTCTCGTGGTTGGCGATTGGTGCAGGTGGTCGTCTAACGAGTCGAAGGACGCCATTTTTAAAATGAATCTTATTTAGTTCTCTCTAATCTATGGATGTGGGTATTTGAGAAAGAGTGGTTTTGTTTTGTGTGTGATGTGCGGAACGTTACGTTGAGTTCGGATCAGAAAGTTTCTGTCTTTGACGAATGGCGATGAGTGTGAGTGTGTGCGCGTGTGAGAGAGAGAGATAAAGAGATGGAATTGTGATGATATGATATCAAGCAACAAATAATAAATAGGCGACATGAAATCTTGCTGGTAGCAACGATCATCGATATGAAATAAGCCAATTATAATATAGCTTATTATCGTCCTTCCCAAGGGCATTTCATTATGCGGCATTCCTTCAGCCTTCAGCTATCAATGGTCCAATGAATGCACTTGCAAATTTAGAGTCTAGGTTGCTTAGGCAAAAGATTAATAACTTACTAATTTAATTTTAATCCATTGACATTACACTATCATTTAATTATGTGCTGACATATTATCAAAAAAGTTAGATTTTTTATGTGATTGTTGTAATAATCAAACTCTTTTAATAATTTGACAACACATAATTAAATGACAATATAAATTTTTTTTTACTGACGGTAGGTCAAAATTAAACTCATAACTTAGATGAACGAACATTCACATATATCTTCATGAATGGGTATGGGATTTGCCAATGATAAGCATAATGTCATTTTATAGACTATTCTATTTTAGAGTAGTATTTTTTATATAAAAAAAGAGAGTAAATGTCTATTTTTGTTTTTTAAAAATATATATGATATTATATTAGTATTTTATTTATAAATATGTACATCAAATTAATCTTTTTAAATATAACATTAAATTTATTCTTAAAATAACATTAAATTATTTCTTAAAAAATAAGATTGATAACATTTATAATCATCAAAAAAGTAATTTATAAACAAATGACTAATATATTGTTTAGACGTAAAAATAATTGTTATCAGTAAGTATTAAATATTGTTTTTACATAGTTAAAATAAACACATATAATTGCTTAGACATATAATTGTTTATAAACACATATATTTTTACATAGTTAAAATAATTGTTTAGACGTAAAAAAGTTATAAATACGTATTCTATAAAATTATCTAAAATAATAATTTAATTTATATATATATTTTTATCTTATTATTTTCTTCTTGTACTATAACTTAGCCACGCAAACACAATTTAGGACGAGGTGTCAGAGTCATGTCTCGACAGCTCAGACTCAGGATAGCGTTGGCAATGGCAATGGCAATGGCGACCCTTTTAAAATCAAACTTCTACACTTCGCTCTCTGTTCCTTCTTTTTACCTTCGAGAATCCCTCTGACCCGAAGACATGGCGGATCGGTTCTTTCCAAACCCAATGCCCGTATTCGTACCCGAAGCGACGCCGTCAACCCCACAGGAACAACAAGAAGCAGTCACAGTCGGTGCCGGAGATTCTCTCACGAAGCTCCTTGCCATGCCTTACGCGCCACTATCCGAACGTTTCAAACGAGCCGCTTTGGACCTCAAAGAAACCGTACCGTACCCATATCTCTTTTCCTTCTCTTCTTTGACGCTTCTTGTTTATGAATCCCACCAAGTGTTTGTGATTTTGTGTCAGATAGTAATAGAAACGTGGGGATTGTCCGGGCAACATATTCAGGACTTTACTCTCTATTGCGGGGTTCTGGGCACCGCGTTTTTGCTCTTCAAGTCTTACCAAGTGAGCCACAACACCAATGATCTCAGTCTCTGCTCCCAGATTGTTAAGGCTTGCGATGCTGCTTCTGTTGGTTCTAGGTTCTCTCAATTCTCTCTACCCCTTTATTGGTTTATTATTATTATTATTATTTTATGTATCTGTGTAGTTATTGCAAAGGTTGAAAGTTGACTCAATCACAGGGATGTGACCTTTCTTTGTGGACGTGCTGGTGTGTGCGCCCTTGGGGCTGTGGCAGCAAAACATGGGGGTGATGAGCAGTCCTTGAGGTACTACTTGGCTCAATTTGAAAAGGTATTGAAGAGAATTGCATTGTTTTTAGGTCATTAATGGGGTGATTTGGGAAGAAATGAAACAATTGGGACACTAATTCTTGTGTTGTGCAGATTAAGCTGCCAAAAAATCTTCCTGACGAGTTGCTATACGGGAGAGTTGGTTTTCTATGGGCATGTTTGTTCTTAAACGAACACCTTGGTCAGGGGACAATTCCTTCCACTTATACTGTGAGTTTGATCTACAACTCTTCTTGTCTTTTTGGCCTTTGCTGTGTGTTGAACCGGGAGAAGAGTCAATACACTGGGGTTGTATTTCTGAAATTGTTTTCAGGCTACGGCTGTGGATGAAATCATAAAAAATGGAAGGGCATTGGGTAGGAAGGGAAGATGCCCACTGATGTTCGAATGGTACGGAGAAAAGTATTGGGGTGCTGCACATGGATTAGCTGGGATTATGCATGTCCTGATGGATATGGAGTTGAAGCCAGATGAGCTTGAGGACGTCAAGGTCACTCTTAAATACATGATAGGTAACCGCTTTCACAGTGGAAACTATCCTGCTAGCGAAGAAGATAGGAAGAGTGACGTTCTTGTGCATTGGTGTCATGGAGCTCCTGGAATAGCCCTTACACTTGTCAAAGCAGCTAAGGTGAAAACTTGTTCAAGAATTTCACTTGATAATATATGTTTTGTCGGTTGAAATCTTTATGATCGTTTGGGGAGTTGAAAAAAGAATTTATTTATCTATGGTTCCATCCTTGAAATCACACGTTAGCTGTTGGAGAAGATTGGTGAAATTCTCTGGTTTTGTCGTTTAAGTTGTTCTTTGCTCTGTTCACTGGCTATTGGGGAAGCATTTTACTGTTGGAATGTCCATCTCATTCATTTTTAATATTGAGTTTTGTTATATACATTAACATTTGGGAATCATTTTCTAATGAAAACACAATGCATGGTGTTTGTGTATCATAAAGCAAATGAAGATATCTTTTTTGCAGATTAAATTTTGTTTGTTATATATCTTATAATCATTCGCCTCTTCTAATTTCTTCAAAAAAATCCTCAGGTTTTTGGAGATAAAGAATTCTTGGATGCAGCTACGGAAGCAGCAGAGGTGGTCTGGAATCGTGGTCTGCTTAAGCGAGTTGGGATTTGCCATGGTATTAGTGGGAATGCATATGTCTTCCTGTCACTCTACCAACTTACCGGGAATGCAAAGTATTTATACATGGCCAAAGCTTTTGCTTCCTTTTTGCTTGATAGAGCTCATAAGCTGATATCCCAAGGTGATATGCATGGAGGTGATAGACCATATTCATTGTTTGAAGGGCTTGGAGGTATGGCATATCTCTTTCTGGACATGATTGATCCTTCCCAATCTAAATTTCCAGCTTATGAACTCTGAGAATCTACATATGATGGAAGGGAGGCCTTATGTGTAACTATATCGTATTTGACCAAGGTAAACGAAGTAAAAAAAGTGTTAGGTAGTATATACTTTCTATGAATTTCGAGTATGTGAGAACTATGCTTCAAGCAGTATGTCAATTTCCTCGTCTTTTCTTTTTGCTTGTTAGTGGCATATATGCTTGTTTATGCATGCCTTTTCCTCATGACAAGCTTCTTTACAAAAAGATTTTAACGTATGCGTTTGCACTTCGACTATAAGCCAATCATGCGGTGAAATTAATGGCTAATGCTGGAGTGATGGAGAGGTTCGTCTTAGGTTCTTAAGGAATGAGCTGGGATGGCAGCTCTCTGAATTTAATCTCGGTAGAAGGCCATGACTAACTTGATGAACTTCTGTGAGGATATGTGGACTAGTTGTGGCACCGGCAAAAAGGGTGTGAAGATGAAATACAATTTTTTTAAAGACCATAATAGAAAAATAAGAACTTCAAAAATAAGAAGCGAGTATGAAAGGTGGTTTTATTTATTTAATTTTAAATGTTTATTTTTTCCTACTGAACACTAGATTTTTTTAAAAGAAAATTTTGGATACCACGTGGGAATCCAATCTATGATGTATATCATTCAGCCCATCGTTATACTTGGTTTGTTTGTTTTCGATTTTACTTATCCACATTCCTCAAATGAGAGGGCTTCGTATCTTAGTATGACGTAATTTTAGATTTAGTCTATGCACACACAAGACTATCTTCTGTAGTTCATAAGTACATATTTCAGCCATATGCAATTAAGGGAGTTATTATGAGATGCGAAGTATAATATACTTAGATATAATCTCAAACACAAAATTGGAAGCGGCATAGAAATAATAACAACGCAAGAGACTGTCTGCGTTGCCAAATATGAAACAACTTGTCAGCTTTTAAGTAAATGATCAAACGCTTTGTTTTGTCAAGGAACGCGATGACTAGCCGGTTCACCTCCGTTGGAAGTTGTTCGTGTACAAAATGGTTTCCTTCTGGCATGAAGATGATTGCCAAAATCTGGCACATATTGTTTAGCTACCCCACTTCTGATATAGTTCTCCATCCCTGGAAGCTTTAGAGCATAGTCTTTTTACCCCATTATCAGCAACGTTGACAGTGACTTTTGGATTACTTATGCCACAATCCACTAGGCGGGTCCAGGTCCTTCCTGGATATAAAACAGTCCAAGGGAATCAAAATGTTTGTATCCTCAGACAATAATGATCCGGTGAAGGAAACATAAAAAAGTGTGAGAAAAATACAATAATATCTTTAATGAATAAAAATATGTTGTATCTTTCAATAGTAGGTCGAAAATTATATTTTAAGTGAGAAATTAACATAATTAAGATAAAAAGAGTAAAACACCTTAATTAAAGTAAAAAATCAAAATTTGTAAATAAATATATAAATAATATGTTTAAAATTTTAATAATATCATGATTAATAGAAAAAAATATTTAAGTAAATGATTTATGTAATTAAGACTTTATTTTCAATAAAAAAAAATATGTCAAATGCAAATTATGTAATAATCTTGTTTGTTAAATATTGAACGATTCACGTAACGGATGTTGTTTAGAAGCTACTTGCATATTTTGAAACCCTAAAATGTAATTTGCAAATAGGCTAGAATATGAGAAGTGATAAGGTGAGGGTAGTTCACAATTCTTGTTTGCGTTGTCAGTGCTAGGTGTGAGGGAAAAAAAAAATTGTGAATGATGGCAGCGAACAGCAAAGAAGTGCGAAGAAGAAGAATCATGGAACAAGGATCCGACCGTCTCGCATTCATAACGGGTCGGATCCAAACTATTCCACCGCCTCCGCCTTTACCCTCCTCAGATGCCGATGCGGGTTCTTCATCCGAATCCCAGCCGCTAATTTCGAATGATCCCAACACCATCGCTGCTACTGGTACCTTTCTTCTTTCTTATGTTCCTTTTCAATTCATTCCCCCAATTTTGTATCTATCTTTTCAATTCAATGCCCCATATTAATGGATCTTAGATCATGACACATGTGAAAGGCACTCATATGCTTTATAACCTTATTACAAACCTGAGTGAGGCACGATGTAGCAAAAAACCCGTTCCTCACTTGTAAACTAGAAAAGTAGAAAAAGCTTTTGTGTTATCAGTTTGCTGACCAGCTAGTTCTGTTTGTGTGCAGTTTCGCCTCATGGTGAGGCAGAGGAGTCAGATTCTATTTTGCCAAATCATGATCCTGTTACTGATCCCCACCACTCTGATGCTTACAAAACCAGAAGCCAAACACCTTCTTTGCATAAACACGAGGATGAAAATGAAATTTCAAGTGTCCCAACTTCTGAAGTTGAACATGTACAACCAACACCTCCCGATTCATCTCTTGATATCTCAGGAACCAACCAACAGTCACAACCAGAGACTGAGGGACCTAAACTTTTGATCCCAAGTGAAATAAGTTCTGCCATCAATGCGTCCAAGCGTATCCGCCTCTGTTGTTCCGTTGCTGTGGCCTTACTAGTAGTTGTATCTTACCTAGGGTTTCCTTTGATAGGTAGCAAATTCATTAAGAGTATAATAAGTTTTAGGCCACTCTACTTGGTTTTGGTGACGAATTTAACAGTTGTGGTTGCACGATTTCTTTCTAGCAAACAAAGAGGTTTTGAATGGTCTAGAAGAAGGGAAAATAATACTTCTTCTGATGGAGATCGCTGGGATACACAACTTGCTAGGACATTGGAAGCAGGTCTGGTGGTGCAGAACGTGGTGGATGCTGTGTTCATGGATTGTGCTATTTATGCAATTATTGTCATATGTGGCCTTTCTCTTGTGCAGACATAACAAGGAACTCTTTTATAACTCTGATCCATGTTTCCCCTTCCCTTTTCCTTTCGTTTGTAACTTTTGTATTTTGTGAATTAGCATTCAGCAAGGATGATTCACTTTTTGTTCACTGATTTCCTTCATTTCTGGCTTAATGTGAATATTGTTGTTTCCTGTACTGGATAAATCTTTGTAGAATAGTGGAGGCATCAAGTTTCATTCTATTAGCCACACTGCAATTTGGAAAATAAGGAAGTTGTGAGACTAGAATCCACTTAGAAAGCAATTTTTTTCTGAGAAGTTAAGGTATGGTTGTTCATTTCAGGGCATTGATATTCTAGTTTTTGTTATCGATGTAAATCAGAATTCGACTAATGTAAATGAGTATTGTATCGTATAAGTACTTGCCGACAATAGGGTATGTATGGAATTCTATTGTTTTCTTTGTCTTTGGTTTTTGCCATATCCAGTTTTGGATTCTCCTATACGTTTTACAAGCTTGCTTAAGTTGTGGCTTTCGAGAGGCTTGTATGTAAGTTTGGGCTGAGCCTAATACTGATCAATGACTGCAACTTTTTTATGTCAAGCTGTTTCTATATTCTAGTCTTCAGAACAATATTATTGGCCACTATAAATAGTGAATTGAATTTCTGCTGGCTAGCGCCCTCTCTTTGTTTCTTCCAGCCACTATATAATATAGTGAATTTTGTCAAGCAAGTGATGTGTACTGCTTCTTGCTTAAACTTCTTTCATGCAGATTTGGAAGAGAACCCATCAGCAACATTTTAATTTTTAAGCCATAAACGGGTCCGCGTAAGAAAAAGAGAATGTAATGTAGGACTCGGAAATATTTCCAAGTATATGAGAAATACGCTTCAGCGATTCAAACACCTTTCTACACCAAAAAAATAATCTAGGTTTGCACTTTAAACATATGCTCATTGCAGCATTGCTGCTGTGAAACGGCATTTAGTGAGGATGGGGTTGGTTTCAGGTAATTTAAGATTGAAGCCAACACGCCACTCAAGGCTTAAACACACCATGTAAGCAAAGGTTTGCACTAAATCCGTGAAGGGGACAAGTTTTTCGTCTTTTCCTTTGTTAAAGACGTATAATTCATGGAAGCGACCTGCACATAAATAATTTCAAGTTGAATTCCAGGTCATGTTTGCTTTGTTCTATCTCCTGTGGTATAAATCTCCATCAAACTCATTTCCAAAGTTTCAAACTTTATTATATATACTCCCTTCATGAGCTCATGCTCAAAGTGGAAGTTTTAGATCCGGATTTAAATGTTTGTCACATTAAGCAGCTTAGAAATCACACAAACATTAAAGAAACAGGCTTTTAGCCTGAAAACGGACAATCAGATACTTTGTTTGTCAAGGAACTCAATGATGAGCTGGTTCACCTTCTCTGGAATTTGTTCATGCACAAAATGGCTTCCTTCTGGAATATATATGATGTCCAAGTCTGGCACAAAATGTTTCACTGCCCCACTTCGGATATAGTCCTCCATGCCTGGAAACTTGAGGACATAATCTTTCTCACCCATGATCAGAAGTGCTGGAATATTAACTTTTGGATCAGTTAAGCCACCATCAGCTGTGAGACTGAGACTCCTGCGTGGATCATAAACAGTCCAAATCTAAAATTATAGAAGTCTGCCCATGAAAGACTTATTTTAGAGCATTTTAAGGAACCTAGTTAAAGGAAAATGCCATGTCTCATATAGAAATAACGTTGGTTGAGAACAAATATTTGGAGTAGCATTCACTCCATAAGTATTTACACGCCAATTTTGAAATATAAGGAAAACATTAATTCCACTTTTTCGGATTTGAAAAAGAGGGAAAGTGGGAGTCTGATTACCTGTAAGGAACCTGCAATGCATATCTGAATCCGGACTTTTCATATAGTGATGCATAGGTTGCAAGGTCTTCCTCAGAGAACCATGGTGGTAGGGGAGTAGATGGGTTAAACAAGTCCATGATTTCCTGATCATCAGCTGCTACTGGCACCTCACTTCTAGAGAAGAGAGTGTAAATGTTCCTTATAACTGACTTCACATCAAAGCGGGCAAAATCTGCTTCTGCCCTCCCAGGCTCCTGAAATTAGTTAATAATTACTTTATTACTAACACATGGGAAGGAATATAAAAATGATGATGAAAGATAGAATTTGTACCTGCCACCTAGTAATATAGAAGCCTTGGGGGAGAAGGTGGTTCTGGACAGCAGAGGGACCCGGAAGCATGAAAGGAACGCCTAAAGTTATGACAGCAGCTACTCTTTCTGGGTGCACAGCAGCTGAAAGATATGCTGGGATGGCACCAAAGTCCTTACCAACAAGGAAAGCCTGATACGAACAATTCAAATTGCGCATGCAGTTAGACAAGTTTTTCACCTAAATCCTCTCACACTCATTTTCTCGCTGTTTAGAATTAATTAAAGCTTACTTTCAATAAAGCTAAAATAGCAGACGAGATAAACCATCCCCTTTTGTATTCCTTTCCTGTCTATTTCAGCTTGGGGCTGCATATTGAAGATCTGAACAGAAGTTCAGAACTTCGATATAGAAATTTTGGCGATAAATTTCAAAATGGTTTATTAACATATAATTCTATGTTCTAGAAACCTATGCATCTTGACATAGATATAGGACATATTACTCTGGGGAAATGTACAGTAGTCTGCATCATATCTAGCTCCTTACCTTGCTGAACTTCCATATAGAAATTTTGAAGATAAATTTCAAAATGGTTTATTAACATATAATTCTATGTTCTAGAAACCTATGCATCTTGACTAAAATATAGGACATATTACTCTGGGGAAGTGTACAGTAGTCTGCATCATATTTAGCTCCTTACCTTGCTGATACCTAAAGAATCCAAAAGGCCCACGATTTCATCAACAAGGTCATACATGGTTTCTTTTTCTGGCTCCGCTGGATGCTCAGAAAGTCCATAGCCTCTGAAATCAAAGGCAATTGCCCGATAGCCAGCGTTTGCAACAGCAATCATCTGGTGCCTCCATGTATACCATATTTCTGGGAATCCATGTAAGAATACCACCGCCTTTGGGCCTGCACAAACAAAAAGATCATTAAAGTGAAGTAGAAGGAAATGAATTAACAATATTCTAATTGAGTGTTCAAGGAATGACCATTTCCGATCTCTGCCACATGCAGCTTCAGTCCCTTCACTTCTACATGACTGTGCTGGATGTTCTCCATCATAGAAGGAGGGGTTTACTACAGAGTACAGAGTAAAGAGTGTTTATAAGAGAGAGTGAGGAAATGGCTAGGGAAGAAAGAAAAAGGAGAGATGACTAGATGAATATTATTCAACTAAAGAAACTAGCCCATGTTGTACTTATGCAGATACAAACAAAAGAGATTGGATATTTTATATATAAATGCAGTTGTTAGCATATTTGGTTGTTAAATTGTGCCAGTTGTGCTTTGGCAGATGCAAATAAAAGAAATTAGATGAGATGATTGCACTCTACTTTGAGATGTTCTAAACGGATGAGTGTGAAAGGCATGCGCATATAATTTATAAAACGAATGCCCAAAAAAATAGATATATTATTGTATAACAAATAGTTGGCAGAACTATAAAGCACGCAAATTCAAATTTTAATGAAAGTATTTTGATTTAGAGGCAACAAAAGTCATTGTACTCTATCGATTGTGAATTAGTTTCACAATGGTTTAAAGGAATTAACCCGTGAAAATATTACAGGAATCACTTGATCCAAAAGACTAATTAGAGTGATTGACTAAAAATAAATAAATAGGTAAACTGATATTATTTAATGCCCTCTAATAAACATATAGAGAATAGGTGATCATATAATGCATATATTATTATTTTACAGAATAATTGATTAAAATTACTAGTTTTACCGGTTTTTATTATATTGGTGTTAAAGAGGGAAGAACAATTTCTTCACATTATGAGGTTGCCCCTTAAGTCCTTAACATTACATCCTCAACATGAATGAGCGTAATTCTGATGTATGCTGACTGCTGAGGGTGACACGGCCATATACTAGCGCAAAAGTGAATAAGCAGAAACACTTTGGCGTAAACTGACTAGTTCACATCCCAACCTAAGTTGATTTGAAACTGTGGACAATACCTAGCATCTACCAATGTCTTCCTCCTCCAAGCCACCAACCACATGTGAAGCCTTATGAGCATTGCCATCGGCCATTGCATTGTTGTCAATTCCCTTAGATGGGGATTAAGGAAGACTGCAGATAAAATTATCCTTTCCTTTGATCCAATGGCAAATGTTTGTGCATAATTTTGGTGCTGCGATTGATTTATACATGTCTTCTGTTTATTGTTAAAATTTATGTAAAAGCATATATATTTTTTTGTAGCACACCTTTTGGTTGTGGGACTAATACCCATTCGAACATTAACTTAGCTATGACCACAAAATGTTTTTAATGGGTTTCAAATTCCTTCATAGCAGGTAAATCCACTCTCATGAAGCTCAATTTATCAATTAAATCACACCTCGTAGATAAAGCAACTATAATATGTAGGTTTGGCCTTTTGTATATTGCTTTTGGCAAATCATCTGACCAATCAACAAGTTTATTGATCCTTCAGAAACATCGGACATAGGGAAGTCAACGGGGCAGCGGATATAGGGAAGTCAACAGGGCAGGGCAGGGGCGGGGGTGGGGAGTACTCCCCCACTCCCTGTCTCCGCCTCTCATATTTTCTCCAGTCTCCATTCTCGATCCCCGTCGTGGGGAGTTTTTTTCTCCCGTCCCCATTCTCATGGATCTTCGCTGATCCCACGGGGACCCGAAAATTCATAAAAAAATTATAAAATTACAAACTAAAATTCAATAAAATTTTAAAAAATTATATAAAATTAAATCATTAAATTTAAAATTAAATCATAACAAGTTCAAGCTTAAATAGTACAATTACAATATTCAAATTAAATAAAAAAAACTAAAATATTATTAGTATTTATAATATATAGTATACATAATAAGAGATATATATAATCTACTCGAGCCGAGAACCTCACGGGGCAGGGTGTATGATCCTCGTCTCCATCCCCGAATCATCTTCGGAGGAATTTTGTCCCCTGTTCTCATCTCCACAGGAAAAAACTTCTCACTCGCGGAACCCCGAATGGTTTAGTTCCCATGGTGATCCTCACATACGAGTAAAAATTGACATCCCTAATCGGACATCCATAAATCAAGGAAGTATTTACTTCCCTCAAATGATCTTCCTAGTGACAACAAATATTTTCCCAAAAAAAAGTCTTTAATAAGTTAAAATTTATCATTGGACCCAATAGAAATTCCAATCCTGGGACCATGATTGAATATTGATTCATTCGCTTTATATGAATCAATTTAACCATGGTCCCCAATCCTAATTATAAACCGCGGAATTAATAACTCATTCGGTTATTCGTGAAAGCTAAGATCTAGGCCTATTAATTGGTGGTTATTGGTTGAATTCTAGACAATTCAATCTACTAGTATGAAATAACAATTTCAAGAAAGGATATACGGTGAGATTTCCTCAATCTATTATTCACTGTGATTTAGTAAGGTTAGAACACGTAATAAAGCTTCATGCTAATTACCAAAAGATCCCAAATTTCCCATTGCTGTCAACATGATGTGGATTCCCTCAATCTATTCAACGCAATCTTGATTTCTTATATTGGGGTTTTTTAGTGTCGGCCTGCATAAGTTTGTACTATTTGTTCATTCGGGAATAAAAGGTTTACAATTTACAAACTTCACAAGTTGTAATGGGAACTGTATCACTCCATTATTTTTTCCTTCCATCTTCTTTAAAAGCTTCTATGTATATGTCCAATAGGACCATAAATTGGATCCATCATGTTAACACAACAACTGAAGAATAAAAATATAAAGATAACACCAATAATATGACAGCATTATAAGAAGCAATTGAAGCCATCAACTATTTCTTTCCTGTCACGACAACCAGCTTCCTCCAATGCAGAATACCCGAGTCCCAGACTAATATGACTTTATTTTAGATGTAAGAGGATGTTCATGTCCATCACGGAGCTTTCCAAAACACAGAAGTTTCATCTGCTGTGCCTGTAAAAGACCCTAGGGTACACATGTACTGATGTACAATAGTGCTAACATCTCTATAAGTTCTGGAAGTTCATTTGTCAGACACTGGGAAACCCAAAAAAATTAGGATATTAACACAATCGAACACAGCTCATGTCAAATCCAGAAACTCCTGCCAAAGAAGTTACATACTATCAATAAACATGATGCTGACAAATAATGCCATACAAGATACAACTTTAGGAGTTAGCAGCAGTGCCAGACCAGGTTCTGTTCGTAAAATCAACCTCTGAATTTACAGAGATATGTACAATTGTACAAACTTTGGATATGTTCTGGCTGAATATTTTGACTGTAACTTTCAAACTGAACTTACAAAAGGAAGCCCTACTTACTGTTCAATAAAAATTGTTTGATCAAAAGCAGGACGGGAGCTTGTTCTCTGACACTGAAGCATATATGCTTTCAGATACTAGAATTGAAAAGAATATAATCTATTAAAGAATTTCCATCTTAATTACATTCCTTCATGGAGTACATTGTAATGATGGTACTACAAGTTGTCTCAGAACATCTCAATGGACCATATGGTGACAATATCATCTTCAAAAATCTCCTTCCGTATACAATGCTATAATTGACTTAAACGTAATTAAAAGAAAAAAATAATTGTACAACTAGAATAGTTTGCGTATACAATAAGAATGCAATTTGTTTTAATGTTTTCTTTTGTCCCTTACTCATAGATCCAAAATTCTCTGGTCGCAGAAGATCATCCATGCCAGTACTCCCCAGAATTACACGTGTAGGATGTTTAGACATAACAAGTGCAATATGTGTTGCCATGCAATGATTAATCCATCAGAGTCACATAAGACGTGGGCTAATCCATTAATTTGTTAAACCAGATTTGTTCTGCACAAGTTGTTCAACATCTCCTAGCTCCATTTCACTTCCTTGCCTCTCATGTTCATTCTGAAACATCATCTCTATCTGCTCCAATGACTTTCCTTTGGTTTCAGGAACTATTGTGTAGACAAAGATAACGGCAAGAGCAGAAATAGCAGAAAACAGAAAGAATGTTCCAGCAACTGTAATTGCACGAGATACAGACAAGAAAGACATGGCTACAAGGCCACTGCAGACCCTATTACCCACAGCCCCAAGTGCAGATGCTTGAGCACGTACTCGTAAAGGAAAGATTTCAGATGTCAAAACCCAGCAGACAGGGCCCAGTCCAACCGAAAAGAAAGCTACATTCCCACAAACAAACAGAATTGCCAATGCAATCACGTACGACCCTTGTCCAAATAAAGAAAGAGTAGCCCCTATGCTGAACAAACAAACTGTCATCCCAATTGTGCTTATAAAGAGAAGGGGCTTCCTACCTAGTTTGTCAACAAGAATGATGGCTACCAAAATAAAAATGGTCTTTGTTATTCCTACAGCAACAGTAGCAGCTAGAAGTTTTGAATTATCCTCAATCCCAGCTGCTTGGAAAATTTCAGGGCTGTAATACACAGTTGCATCAATTCCTGAGATCTGTTGAAAACACTGAATCCCAAGTCCAGTAATCAGCATACGGCGAAGAGCAGGAGGTGGAGATAGCAGTTCACGCCACACGGGTTTCTCCTCATACTTCTCAGAATTTGCAAATCCAGCAGCCTGTTGTATCTCTGCAAGTCTCTCCTCCACTTCTTTCTCATCTTCATTTGTTTTCAACAGCACTGATCTTGCTTCTTCAACTCGGTTCTGCATTACCAACCACCTTGGTGACTCGGGAATAATGAAAAGAGCAAAGCCAATGAAAATTGAGGGCAAAATTCCCACAGCAAGCATTATCCTCCAACTTATGTGTATTGGAAGGCCAGAAAACGCATAATTTGATACATAACCAAGCAAAATTCCCACATTTATAAAAATCTCCGGGAAGGTAGTAAGAGAGCCTCTAGTGAGGTTTGGTGATATCTCAGCAATATATATAGGGGAGATCATAACTCCAAATCCTATTCCAATCCCTGCTAGAAATCTTCCAATCATTAGTACTGCATATGAAGGAGCAACAGTCATTATGAGTGCACCCGTTTGGAAAACAACAGCAGCTAAGGCCATCGTCCATTTTCTACCAACAATATCCGATGTTCTTCCGCCACCTAGGCTACCCAGTAGAGAAACAACGCTCAGAATACCAATCAAAATTTCTACCTGCACCTCAGATATCTTCAGATCTTCTTTGATAAATATAACTGCTCCACTCATGACACCTACATCTGCAAATTCACAAAATAAATCATGTAAACTTTTCTTCATTCCAAAACAGCAGCGAAGTTAGAATTCAAAATCAAAAGGATCTCCTCAATAAAATCCCTATAACTCTACAGTTGACAACCTCGTTCAGCTTGCTAGCCCTAAACCCAAGGTTTGGTAGATCTGCTTTCATAGATACTCAGAATACAAAGATAAATCAGATATAGAACCGAATTGGTCTGTATGGGATACCGAACATGGACATGGTGGCAAATGGATGGTTTGACAAAAACCATCAGCAACACAATGTAAATAGCATACTCGATGATAAATGCAGCAACATCAGCGATAAAATCATAGAGGGAACCGAAGATGGTTTCTTTAAAACTGAGAAAATAAAATAAAAAAAATAAAATCAGAGAATGGTCAAAGAAAGCATACCATAGCCGAGAAGGACATTGTTGAGAGAAGCAAAGATGGCACAGGCAAGAACATATTTCCTTGTACTGTTCCTCTTATCTTCTTGTTGCTGTTGGTGCAAAACATCATCGTAATCCTCAGGAAGCTCAGAGTTCATCCTCTTGTACTTGTTGTTGGCTCCCAAAGGGATTGCAGACAACCCCAGTTCCCCATTTCCGTTTTCTTGAAACCCCATCTCTCTCTCTGCTTTGTTTTCCAATTGTACAGGACTCAGGACTGAGGAGGAGTTGTGTTGTGTGTACTTTTGTTGTTAAAGAATTGTCGAAAGTTGCAAGCTTTGAGGGGTGTTTGTGTTTGGTTGGACTGGCCTATGACATATCTGAGACTACGAAGTCTAAAAAACCATGGATGGATTGAGCTTTAGATCTGATATTGAAACTAAAACTGAAACGAATGAAAGAATGACCTTCCGGAATTCAAGGACAAGACTCGGCAACAAGAGGGGCCACTCCTTTTTGTCACGCAAGCAAAAGCTGACGCAACCCAACTTGCAAATTCAATATTTACATACATGTGCCATGGGAATGGGAATGGGATGAAACATCACAAGGTTTCAGGATTTGACCTCCCACTTTTATCAAGCTTAAATGGCGCTTTCCAGGTAACAGCTGTGCTGCTGCTGTTTATTTGGAAATTTGTAACTTCTTTATATTATTATTATTATTATTATAAGGGGAAAATATATAAATAAATTATTTTTATGTAAGATTGGTAAACTCTTATAATGGTAAAATTTTGCATTACATAAAATTATGCTTTTATCTGTATAAAACATGATAATATTTTTTTAAAAAAATTTATGATTTAAATAAATTGAATTATTTGTCACGATTGCCTAATCAAATGCATTGAAGACTAAATTAAAAGCTTGATGTGGAGTCTATTGAAAAAATAAAAAATTGGTTAGGACTATCAAGTAGAAGACGCGACAGCGAAAGATATTCTTATTATTATTGTTTTATCTGGGAAGGGATTTTAAGTTTTTATTTAACCACACAACTACACTAGTTTGGTTTTATTATGTAATCTGCTTTGAACCACTCCAACAAATGAAACTGGAAAAGTCTTTGAAGGTGAAAAAAGGGTTTCTTAGCTTCACAGCCCAGTTAAATGCCAGATGACTTTTGACCAATCATATAATTAGATTGGAGTTAACGGTTTAATTGTAAATTAAATATTTAAATAGTTATAATTTAACCTTATAATTTTATTTGCGGATAGACTATATTAATCAAAATTTGATTAAATTGGCCAATTCAACTAGTTGATTGAACTAACTTATTATTTTTTTAATTTTATATTGTTATATATATATTAATTATTTTTATAACGTTATTTAATTTAAATAATTAATTTAATTGTTGAACACAAATCAAAAAATTTGTTAGTCTCATGGTATAATTTTAATAAAATTACTTTTGACCATGAATAATAAACTGAATAAAAAATATGACAAAACAAAAAATAAAAAGGTGATAATAATTCAATAATAAAAAAAGCAAACAAAAAATCAGCCAAAAACATTCAAAAAAACACATGAACGGTTTAAATCAACACATAATCCATTTGTATTCCTTGTTTAAGAAAAAATATGAGAAAAATAACTTGTTAATGTATTCATTAATCATTATATATTCTAATTACAATGCTAAAATATAAAATAAGCTTGAATAATGTCTAGTTGACTATACCCTGCAGCTTGTATACATTACTAATGTATTAGCATCTCGTTCATCAAATGAAAATTCAATATTTAAATATTTTCATATTATGATAAAATATAAACTTCCACATAGATATCAATATATCATATAAAATTTAAGGAGGATGTTGGTGAAGGGAAAGGAAATATGCCTGATGGAATCTTTTCTTTTCTGCAATTTGTGATCCATATTCCTTGCAAATCAACCAACCGGCACCGACAATATTTTGTCCTGTAGCTGGGCCATATTACTATAAACTGCCAGCTAATTTTAAAATAATAATAATAATAATAATTAAAAGTTCATATATATAAGAATAATAATTTAATATTTGCAAAATGGATAATATATGAAAAGTTTCAATTTTTTGTGTGCAACAAAATAAAACAAAAAGCTAGCCTTGTAAAAAATATTATTAGTTTCTATTAAACTGGGATCCAAAATTAAATTATGTGTTTAGATTTTAAGTTTATTTTATGTACAATTGTATTTATTTAAATTTTTGTTGTCAGTTTCAAACAAATTAAATACGTACAAAGAAATTCATATACAAGTCATTAGAGGTAGTTTAAGTGATAAATAAGTTTGAATATAGTGATTGAGGTGTTTTTATAATGTTAAAAATTTAAGTCTGTAAAAAAATATTTATGAGAAAGAATAATTTTAATATTTTAAATAAAATTAGTCTTATATTTAAAAAATATAAAAATATGAAGATAAAAAAAATTATATACAAACAAATTATATTGAAGTTAGCACACGTGGCAGTTTTGGATCCAATAAAGTATGTTCTTAAAAAAAAAATTATATACGAGTTATCTGCAAGTAAAACCATGCCCAACTCATGATGAGAAAGGTGAAGAATGCGACAAATATCACCAAGATCACGCTTTCTTAACAATAAAATTTACACATTGATTAACTTCTCAAAGGACATGAACCCATTGTGGCGATGAAGGTGGCAATATCATAAACAATATCATACATTTCTTTCACACCTCTTATTTAGTAGCACTCAATCTTGCTCAAGCATTGCCAGTTTCCCACCTCCTACGAAGCCATATTTATCTAATTAAACAGAAAACATTTTAGATATATAAAAGAAATTTTCCTTTTAATTTTAATAATGTGTATGACTGTATGTATGGCACGAGTGAAAGAGCCATCTTAGCCATCACACACTCAATAAACACTAGCTGTGACATATGCGTGGCCTAGAGATAAGCATAAATATGAGATTATCATAAATAAATAAAAGTACATTTTACCTTTTTTTAGTGTTACAAATTGAAGTCAGATAGACAAAATAGGCGCAAACAAAGATTGGCTTAATTGGTCCACGAATTGCAGATAAGAGATTTGTATTTTTATGTGCATGAGTTTAAATTTTTTTCGTGACTAATTGTTTCATTTGATGGATAATCCTCCTCAAAAAAATTCTTTGACACTCAAGAATTATATGTGAGTAGCCATATAAGAGATCACATTGAGTACTCACCGACGACAATTTTTTGAGTAGGCTTATATCGCCCTCCTCAATATATTAGTCACATATTATTTGGTTAGTTCTTTTACTAACTACTTTTGTTTAGTTAAAAAAAAAATACACAAAACAGATAAAGGAGAAAGAAAAACAAATTAAGAAAAACAAATTAAACAAGTTAAAAACAACTCCGGGTAATTGCATCCCCATAGCATCAACTGCAAACATTTCAACACAACATTGTCATTGTAAAAACAATAAAGTAGTACTACTCCAAACGTAATTGGCAGAATAAAGTGTAAGTTTTTTTTTAAATGCTGTAATTGAAAACCGATAAGATCAGTGCTTATCCATCCGGATCTCATTAGTAAAAGAGTAAATTTAGCAATTAGCGTGACTGAAATCCTATTGGCTATTGCAGCAGCTGGTTGGTCAGTAATTAATTAAATATATAGATACTTGCACACGTTTATTATTATTTTATCTGGGTTCGTACTCATATAATTTCAGTTTTCAACCATCGTGTTTGTGGCAACCACGTCGTGATTTCAACTTAATGCCTAACTTATGACCAATTCGCATGTGATAACTATGTCGTATTCTTCTTTTCTCGTTTTTACGCAACAGGGCTCTATGTTATGGTAGTTATGGATCTCCGAAATGTCTGTCTTCTGTCTCTTTTCGCCCCCATCATATGGTGGTTGCAGCTAATTAAGCGTGTTTATGAATTTGGGGGAAATAAAGAAATTGATTAATGTTGTAGCAGATTGTAAACCAAAGATAGCAGATAAATAGATAGACATTCTAATTTTAATCTTATGTACTGATTTTTATTTTTTTTATGAGTTTAATTTGATCTACCGTCAGTGTAAAGTTTTTCTGTTTGTCGTAATAAATATGTTGTCGAATCGTTAAAAGAGTTTACTATCAACAATCGCAAGAAAGTCTAACTCTTTTAATGATGTGTCAGCACATAATTAGATGACAGTGTAAAAAAATTTTACACTGACAATGGATTAAAATTAATTTTTTATTTTATTTTAAAGTAACTAGTCTTGCAAGGTTTCATTGTGCAAAATGTAAAGTACGTATACGTGCCTACCATAATGTTCCATCGTGCATTGCTCTTTATTGAAAGTTTGAAACTTTCTTCCCATTTGATCAAAGTCGTTTGGAATAAGACAGTTGCTATAAGATCCTAATAAATATAGTGTTATAAGATCTTAATAAATATATTGTTAAGATGAGTTATCAATTATTTATTAATTATTAGTTTTATAATAAATATTTGAAAGTTTATTAAATATAAACAACAATTAATAAATGTTTGATAATTTATCTTATGTAATGGTATTTTTAAAAAAATATAAGTATCAAAATAATTCTCTTAAAATAATAGTATAGAAGTTTCAAAGTCAAACAACATAATTGAATTGAACCTCCTGGATTTTTAAATATATATACTATTATATAAAATATAATTTATGTAATTTAGATAAATGACACATGTTATTAATATATATATATATATTCTAAATTTTTGTTCATTTGATATAAGTTTATGTTTAGATATGTTGTATCATGTGTTATTCATTCATAGTTTTAAAATTAAATTCTAAAATATTATTAATTTATGATTAAATATGTTGAGACTAATGGTTTTAAAATTTTATCTTGAAATTCCTTTAATAATAGTAAAATTTTAATTATCTATTTGAATTTTAGTTTTATCTCTTATCAATTTGAATATTAATAAAAATATATATTTAATTTTGAGGTCAATGCAACAAGCTAATTATTAAAAGAATCTATAAAATTTTCAATAGTAAATAATGAATAATTTAGCATCCATTGAAATGCTTAAATTTTATAATTAAAAGTTGACTTTTGTAATTAATTAAATATAATCTAATTGAACTTTAAAATTTAAAAATTATAAGAATTTAATAATATACAAAAATAGTATAAATATTTTATACAATCTATATATATATATCTACATATTATTATATAATACATAATTCATACAAGAGAGGTGAATATCATATGTCACTCATATATGAGTTTTTATTCTTCTAAATTTTTACTCTTTTGATATAGTTTTATTTCTCATGTATCCAAAATTTATTTAAAAAAGTTCAAATTCAATTCAAATTTTAATTATATTATATTTTATTTTATTTAATTGATAAATTTAATTATTCTAACTTTAAATTTTTATATTAATTTCAATACTAATTATTTATTTACCTATTAATAAGTATGATTAATGAAGATCATATATCATAGTATATTTAAATTGTTAATATTTTTTAAAATTAAATAAATATCAGTTATACTTATTTATCTATTATAATGATCAAATACTCTAATAAATGTTTAATTTAAAATATTTTTAACCTTAATCAAATATTTAAATTTTCCTATTTTTATAGTTATTATTATTTTTTATATCTTGCTAGACACTAAATATATTAAGTGATTCATGATAAAATTAATTTTTATGAGTTTTTTTTTTAATATTTTAATCTTACATAATTAAATTAGAAAGTGATTAGACTGTTTTTTTTAATAAATCTGATTAAATATAAAAAAAATATCAAAATAAACAAAAGATTATAATTTAAAAAATTTATACACATTTAGTATAACAAATTCGTGTATTGTATGGATAATAAAACTAATTAAAATCTAAAATAAAATTAGGTAAAAGCTGAAGTTATTATTAGAGAGCAATTATATAGACGTTTAATTGCAAGGAAAACTTGAAAGAATTTTGCAAATAATCACTCTAGCGTTTAAATGTTGAGTGTTTTTTGAGTGATAAGCTGTAAACTTATAATTTAAATTAAGAAAAGTTTTGGTAATCCAAGAAACGAAGGGAAAATAACTCATATGGTCAGCTTAGTTAAAAGTGATCTTCATTTAATTTGTTTTACAAATTAATTAATTATTTAATTAATTTAACTAATAATTTATATACAATTAATCACATATCAAATATTAAAATAAAAATAAATTATTAATTAATTATATATAAATTATTAATTAAATACTTAATTAATTTTTAAAACTAACTAACCAAGGATTACTATTTAAGTTGACCTTATGGTCATTTTCTAAAAAATCAATGTATTTAATGATTCAAAGTCCCAACCGTTGAGACGCTCAATAGCAAAATCCAGACCTAAATGATTAGAATTATAGGGTACCTATATGGTACATACAATAGTACAATACAATAGTGACAATGCCGTTGGTGCTATTATAGTGGGATTTACGTGGAGCTCTCGTATTGCACCAATGAGAGTCTTCTCTTTTTTATATAATCCAATGAGAGTCTTTAATTGTACGTAGATGAGCAGAGTACTTAAAACATAAAATTCAGACAAACTTTTCAAAAAATGGGAATTCCATGGAAACTTCCACAAAAACGTTGACTTTAGGTTTGATCTTTTAAGTTCCAACGCGCAAATGTATGGACTCGGCTACCTCACCCGTTTGGGCACAGGTATTGCTAATTAGTATAACATTATTTAAGAAATATTTAATATTTTTTTATTTTTTAATAAAAAATTATTAAATATTTTTAAAATTTTGAAGATATTAAATATTTTATTTTTATATTTAATATTTTTATTTTAATTCTTTAAACAATACCCTTAGATACTCGTTGATAAATGTATTTATTTTTCTACAGACTTACTAACAAATTAAAGCTAATTACTAATTAGTACAAGATACGTAAGGCTGCGTCTTGTGGAATATTATTCACACTATCTACCTGAACATGTACAGGAGGGATGAGGCCTGGCTATAATATATAGTTATCTATTTTGAATATATATGTACCTTCTATATATCCCACTACCATGCGCTTTGAATGACATAGGAATAGGATCCCACAACTCTTAGGTTAGACTGGTATAATGGAAATACTAACCATTATTGCTTGGCTGGGCATGCCATTTACGACTTTTCAGTTAGTTGCATGTTTCTTTCATTACCCTCATAGCAATTTTAAACAACTAACACTCTTTTTTCTTTTTTAAGTGGGGTTTAAATTAACTTGTGCATAGGCATACTATTGATGTGTTGACGGATAATTTTGAAGTAGCTTACCCTTATTATTATTATTTTAAATAAAAAAGTTCTATACCTCTATATCGATCAAAGATAAACCCAATTTATTAGAGGATTTATATATTAAAAAAACATTTATTACAACTTCCTTCTAAGAAATTGTCAAATTTAAAATTATAGTTTAATTGATTTACTGTCTATAATCAAATTAGGTGTCGATACATATTATACAATAATTCAACTATTTAATTAATTGTTGTTATAGTGAAACTTATTTATTGATGTAATAACACATCATTGAATACTAATGTAAAAAAAAATACATTAAGAATGAACTAAAATTAAATCCAAAATTATAAGAATGCCTCTAATCAAATATTACATGCTTGTCTCTATTATATCACTTCATTCTTTTCTAAAGTAATTTTTGAAAATGTGTAAAAACATTAACTTTTTTGTCCACTCACCTTCTAGAAAACAATACGCTTTTAATTAATTTCTTCTTATTTATTTTTAAAAAAGAAAGAAAGAAAGGAAAAGAACGCAATTTATCCTTGTCTTTGAGAGAAATGAAAAATTAACACGTCTTTTAATTTGACGGATTTGGGTCGAACCCTATAGTCCTTGTCAAATTCTATCAAGCTTACCCATATTAAAGGCCTTTTAGTCCGTCGTAAAAGATTTACTTTTGTGGTGACAGTAGTTAGAATAAGTTGTTAAATATTTATTTATTATTAATTTTATAATAAATATTTAAGATTTTATTAAATATAATCAATAATTAATAAATAATTGTCAACTCAACTTAGGTACTTGTATTCAGGAAGAAAAAAAATAAATGAATACTAAAGTAATGCCCTTCTAATAATAACTACCCATGTAAAAATCTGCAGATGTATAGAAGTTCAGTGATAACTTGAATCCTATAAGAAGACAGTTTATTGATTCGCTAGGTTTATTTCCTCCACAAACTTCCCTCTGAAAACAATTCCATAATTTGCATACAAATGAGCTTTGAGAATCTATAAATGGTATTCTGCATCCTGAAAAATATATCTGAATAAATTGGCCTATCAGGCTATCATGAATCACCAAAAACGTACCCACTCACAGGAGTTTGTAATCCTTTCTCTAACCGTTCACGGGTGAAGAAAGTCACAAACATAACAAAGTATCTAGACAGATGGGGAGGGGTCACTTTAGCATGGATTCCTCTCTCATCCTTCACCATTCTACCTAACCGAATACTTCACCAAGGCAAGAGACCCCGCGCTAGGAGTTATTCCAAACACACTTATTAAGTTATTCCCCACCCGGCTGCTCTACTTGTCTATCAGACAGAACAACTTAATAAAAAAAGTACTAAGGTAATGAAAAGCTTCTGTCTGCTGCTACTCTTAAGGAAGGGTAAACATTTTGGAACATACTCTAAAGGCTAAAAAAGGGTGGTGTAGTTCCCAAGACTAAACATCGTAGGGTCTAGTGAGAGTCAAATATACACAGCCTTATCCCGTAAGCAGAAAAACTATTTCCACAATTAAAACTTGTGACTACTAAATCGAAAGACAACTTTACTGTTGCGCCAAGGATCACCCTTGAAACAAATTGTCATATTCTAAAGGTTATTGATTGCAAATGTTTGATAATATTGTTTACTTGGTACTTCAAATTTTGGGCACTAAAATGTTAATGAGCATATCAACATAAATCACTTCTATTTCCATTCGTTTTAAGACGAGAAAATGAATTGATCCAAGCACTGTAGAATGCATGTATACGTATACTTTTCTGCTTCAAACAATTTAAAGTATATTCTTGTATTTAAGCTTCAATTTGATTGGGAAAAATCTCTGCAACAGTTTAAAGTATTTTCTTGTATATAACCTTCAATTTGATTGGGGGAAATCCTTACATTGTTGTAGAGTTTGCTTTTGACCATTCTTGGGTTCAGACACTACGATAGTATATTTGCTCATAACTAAGGGTCCTCTGGCTGTACTTCTCTGTTTGTTTTTGCTTAAGCCAATCCAACCAGCCGTTCACTAATCTCCCAAAGCTTGCGTGCTTTTTCTGCATCACTGGCTTCTTGGGAGAGCTGGTTCTCAAATGAGGCTGAGTTCTTGTTCCAGCTCCAGTAAACACCCGACTTTGTCAGATTTGGATCACTCACAACCTGAATGGAAGAGGCAATATCTTAATAGCACATTTGCATAAAGTTTCAGCTATGAAACGCTCACTTAGGCATGCATAGTTTTACTTGCTGACCAAGAAAGCACACAGATAATCTATTTTCACTAAATAATTTGAGGGTCATATTTTAAGGTAAATATTCCATTTGTGGGAGAAGTTGGCCACTTTAATGCCAGTCATTTTATTTTTAAGTTATAAAGATGGTTGCCAGGGAATTAAAATCATGTATCAACCCAAATTCACAACCTCTGACTCTGAGTAGTTTACTATGTTTCTGTTTATTTGGAAAAAACCCATTGTGCCTGTACTTGTAACCAAAGATGTAAATTTTTTGCATTTTCATTACTTGTGCAAGTCTTTTTCCTGCTTCCTCCTCGGAAACGTAGCCCTTTGTGATGTACTTCTGGAAGGGTGGGAAGAGAAGCCTGAATAAGGGAATGTGCTCCCTGAATAGTCCTGTTGTAGCAATGCAACCAGGGTACAGAGAAGCAAACGTAATTCCTGATTCCTCGTGGTAGCGCCTATGGAATTCTTGCATTGTGAGCATATTACATACTTTGCTGTCTTTGTAGGCCTTGGCACCATCAAAATCACCACCATCAATCATGGGTGAGGTGCTTACTCCATTAAAGCCCCAACCAAGACCCCTCAGATCCCCGAGATTAGCCTTTGGTGGCACATTCCCTACCAATGTGTTTGTATTCCCTATATTCCATTGACAGCAGGGTCTCACTTAGATCATGAGTTTTCTGCAAAGAGGAAAGGGGGGACAAAGAAAAAGAAATAAAGAATGTGGAGATATAGATATATGCAGGACATTTCATATACTTCTAATGGTTTGGGAACAGGAACAATATTATAATGTATGTATATCAATATGATAGGCTTTATGGTCCAATATATCTTGAAAAGGAAGGAGGGATTTATACCAGTAACGGAGCCAACAATTATTAGACGTTTGGATGGGAAATCTGACTTCTTCATGTCCTCAAGCAGCAGGCGAGAAAGGAGGAAGTGGCCCAGATGGTTAGTCCCAACACTAAGCTCAAAACCTTCAGCAGTAAAGGAGGGTTCCTTTGCAGTGGGTAAATAGACAGCAGCATTGCAGATCAGTACATCAAGTGGCATCTTGGAATGCCGAAAGTTTTCTACAAATTGTCGGACACTTTCAAGGGAAGCAAGGTCAAGATGGATTATGGTATAATTCTCCCTAGCAATGCCAGCTGATTTAGCCGCCCTCTCTGACTTCAGGAAATTCCTACATGCCATAATTATGTGCCATTTCCCTGTATCAGCTAGAGCCTTGGTTGTAGCTAGACCCAATCCAGAGGAGGCTCCAGTGATGATAACATTGCCTTTTCTAATAGTCTTCTTTTCTTCAGGAGCAGCCTGGTTGGTTGCTGGAGTTGTGGTTGCTGTCTGGGCTCTGATGGTAATAGCACCTAGAACTAGATTCAATTTCTTATATTCCTGCAAATGGAGCCTTTGACTAGATAAGATAAATAGGAACACAAAGCTGAGCTTGACATATGAAGATTTTTTACTGAGGAATCCAAAGGGTCATGCTAAATATGCTAATTCTAGTATTGGGAGCTTATGTATTCCCACTGCAGTAAAGATCATTTTTGCAACTTTTTCTCAGCATTCTATTCGATTTTTTTATTGGCTAATTTTTAAATTTTTAATTCAATTAGATGCCGAGGATGGAGGGCGAGCTTTTGGCGCAATGGTAAGGTTGTTGCTTTGTGACCTAATGGCCACGGGCTCTAGTCGCAGAAATAATCTTTCCACTCATGGAAGTAAGGATGCATACATCTGACCCTCCCCATGCACTACAACAGTGGAAGCCTCACCAAGGATGGATTTAAGAGAGGTTTATGTATCCAAGAGATACTAAATAACATTTCATATGAGCATTTTTGTGTTCACAGTTCAGTATAGTTTTTAATGGTGGGGAGGGCATTTGTATCAGAGTGGTTCCCTGACAACTATGAATCACTGGTGTTTTAAATGTTGTGCTAATTGGAGATTGATTTTGAAAAATTATTTATCAAGTTCCAAACTCCAATTTAACCGAACCTACTTTAAATCTACAAATTGTGAAGGGAAGGCAATAAGTGGGGGAAATAAATTCATCCAAACGGAACAGAAATTTATTGCTACCTTGGTATTGCCAATCAGAGGAGACACAGCTGCAGCTTTGTGATGCTCCGAGACTGAAATTCCGAGGAGACTCTTTTCTTTGAGATAAACGTTGTACTTTCCCTGTCCAAGCAACCCATATAGCAGAGCTTAAGGAGTATTATTTAATTGTTTTCAGAAATACTATTATCAGTGTCAGTTTCTCTTTCAGTACCCAATGGCTTATGAAACAAAAAGACAGAATGTTAAAGAAGCACACCTCTTTATGGACAGCAGAAGGATGGTACAAAGCTGCTTGGAGTTGGAGGGCCATGGAACACTTCTGAACTATAGTGGCTTTTGCTTTCCGAGTTTCTTCTGGGAGTATCTCGAAGGCACCGTGGTGTGTTTTATTATCTTTTATGAATGAGAAATTCAGTAACTGTGCGACAGATAAGGTACCTTAAATTTGCTGACAATAATTGCCTTATTGCCATGTGGATTTCCTTTATCCATTCTGTTTTCGAATCTTGGATTCTCCTTCACACGTATGAAGGGTGGGGTTTATGGAAAATTGCTCACTTCTCTATCAGTTTGGGCTAGGCCTGCATGCCCAGATGATATTTAAGTAATTGTGTTCTCTTAGATGGGGAGATTCATTCAGATGCTTTTGTAGTGAACACAGTCTTTGGGCCTTCATTTAAGGCTAAGGTGGCCGCACAATTTACACAGAATTTCATCACAAACTATGCCTAAACAGCTATGTGGTTGCATCTAGATTCACCAGCTTCACGAAATTTTTTTTAGTCAAACTCGAATATAGCCACATCAATTTCTAAAGAAATTATGGCTAATCTGCATTACTCTTTCGACTCTGTAAGTTAGATGGTGGGTGGAATTTCTTGGTCTGCTCAACAACTTAAGAATCTAGAGAATGCAGACAAAAGGGAGCAGAAGTAAAGAGAATGAAGAAGGGAGGGAATTTCACTGTGCTTCTGGCGCATTCTATGCTCCTGTCCAGGACCCTTTTAAAATGTCACAGCCAATGTAACCTGGACAATTCCAAAGTAACAAATGAGACCAAAAAAAATGAGAGAAATTTTGCATATGCCAGTCAGCATGAACAATAATTATGGACATAAAAAATAAGTTAAATATAGAAATTTATTAATTGTGCGTAGATTTGTGTAGAAAAGTTTTAATGTGATATTACACAAATATAAATATTAAATAATTATGTGTTCTTATATGTATAAAATATTAGTATTTATAAATTATATAGAATTAACTTTTGATTTTAATTAGTCTTTCTAGTTCGATTTATGCATTGATTTTATATCATGATTTAGGTTAAATTAATCAGTAGGTGCCTATACTATTTAATAATTTTTAATTAAATTTTTATATTTTAAAAGTTTATAATTGTGTCTATATAATTTTAAAAATTTCTAATTGTGTCTCTTCAGTTAAAACATTATTAATTTTTAATGGTAGGCTAAGTTTAGGTACCAAATTAAATTTTTTTGAAAATATAAGGATATAAGAAGTTTGTAATTTGGTCCTTGTGCTTTAAATATTTTTAATTAGGTCCCTAAATTTACTTTCTTGTTAAAAGTATTGTTATAAATTTTTAACAGCAGGAGTTTAAATAAAAAATTTTAAAATTATAGAAATTCAATTATAAATTTTAAAAATATAAGTACCTAATTAAAATTTTCAAATAATATGAGGACTTAAAAATTAATTTAACCTAAAAGTTATTTTGTATGTGTGGTTAGGTGCATATATTTTTTGAAAATAATTAAAGAAAATTACACGAATATTTTTTAAGTATGGTAAAATGATATGAACCTCTCACCTCTATCCTTGATCCTAATATTACAGTTGGCTTTAATTATGAGAATCGCCTCTAATATATAGCCAGCTTCATTACTATTTATTACTACGTTACAAAAGCATATTCTATTATATAATGGCATTACACGCCGTCAATTTTAGTGTAATTGTTGTATTAATTTTACAACTTTTCTTGGGACATGGATAAATGAAGAAAGCTTTCCTTTCTTATTTGTAGTTTTTTAAAACATTTGATTACATATGTAATTTACACAAGGTCAATTTTACTTTCGAAATAAATTTTCTCATAAATTTTTATCCATCATCACAGCTTTGTTTTTAATAGAGTTTAATTTTGATTCACTATTAATGTAAAATTTTTTTATACTGTCATCCAATTATGTATTGTCAAATCATTAAAAGAGTTTGACTATTATAACAACTACTTAAAAATTTTAACTCGATTAATTATGTGTCAGCATATGATTAGATGACAATGTAAAGAAATTTTACACTAACAGTAAATTAAAATTAAATCCTTTTTAATATGAATAGTGTAAAATATAAGTGATTTACTTTTGACGTTGACAACAAAAAAACTATTGCAACCATAAAAGATCCAAGTGTACATAAAATTTATATAAATTTATCTACATTTTAGATGAGAGGAGTTTTGTATAATTTAAATAATAAAGAAATCAATTGTAATATTAAAGTTAAAAGACAAGTCCCAATCATTTGACATATCTTGATACCATCTTCCACTTAAACATTATTTTAGAGCCCTACTATGATTATAGCTATGTACATTATAAACGGACAATTTTATTCTCAAATTTATTTAATTTATTTTTCGTAAGTTGACCTATGCACTATTCTTCTACGATATTGCTAACAAAAGATAATAATATATTAAAACGAAATTAAGCTAGCAACTTCTTCTTAAGAATCATGGTTTAGAGGAAAGGGGAAGAAATGATTGAGAGAAATCTGAAAAGTAATATTGATTGAATGAGTAAAGTTATACAAAATAACTACATCATGCTTTCATATAGGCTAACAAATTAATAATAAACTAACTACTAATCTTAACAAATTTCTAACTAATTATATCTCTAATAACCCCTCCGCAAACTAGAAGGTGTTCACAACACTTCCAACTTGAGATGAGCAAGACAAATCCCTATCAAACCAAAGGGAAATACATTGAGAAATGCTGGAAATACATCGACCGAAAAGGATGTGAACAAAGCTTAACCACCATATAAGGCAGAAGCTACAATCATCAAAGCCATAGGGCAAAGGCTTAACTAGGGGTGTTCGCGGATTGATTTTGATCGGTTTTGAAGGGTAAAGTCATCTGACCCAAATCAATCAGTTTTCTCATATAGACAACCAATCGGTTTGGTTTAGATTTAGAAACCGAATTAGAAACCGAACTAAACCGAACAGATATTAATCAGTTTGGTTTGGATCCATTTTTCAGTTTTTGACTATTTAAAAAATAATAATCTTATTCTTTTTTTTTTAATGGCCTAAAAGATAATTCAGCTTATTTATACAATAAATAACATACTTACCCATTTAAAACAAACAACAACAACTCATTTAAACAAAAATTAACAATCTTATAATGTAATGATCAAATACAATCATGATCAAACTTCTAGTATAATAGTCAAGTACAATCATACAATAAAAATCTAAAATTTCAAACTAATTTTCAACTACATAAACCAGAACTTATAGCCATAGTTATCAAAGAAAGCAACCATCAAGTGAGCATATACTTTAAATGATAAATGTCATTTTGAAATTATTAATGTGAATAATTTTAACAAGAAATAAGAAAGTAAAGCTTTCAAGATATTCAACAACACATACCAAATTATTTAAAATATGTATATATATGATATTCTAATCGGTTTGGTTTTGAAAATTGGAACCGAAAACCGATCCAAATCGATCGGTTTCTCAAAAAAAGCACCAAATTGAACAAAAAAAAATTCGATTTTAATTGATTTTCAGTTTTTTCGGTTCGATTTTTTGGTTTTGTTTAGTTTGGATTGGATTTAAACACCCTTAGGCTTAACCATTAAACAAAAGTTACAACTCAAAGCTAAATCACTTAACAGAAGCAAACATGATTAACCACCTAATAAAGACAGAAGCTAAAACTAATGAAAAATGCTTAACCACCATAAAGGCAGAAGATATCAAAGCTTAACCATCAAGAGCAGAAGCTATATTGAAAACTTAACCACTCAAGACATAAGCATACAACAAAGACAAATAAAGGTTGAACCAAGATTAACCAAAAAAAAAAAAACCAAATCATGGTAGCAACAGACAACACATCAATGAGTAAGAAGATTTGTTCCAAGGAACCCAAACTTGTTAAGAATCATGGTTCAGAAGAGACAAGAAGAGAAGATTGAGAGAAAATTAAAAATTGATATTAATTAAAATGAGTGAAGTTATACAAAATGATTACATCATGCCTTTATATAAGCTAACAAACTAGTAACAAACTAACTACTAATCTTAACCAATCTCTAACTAATTATATCTCTAATAGCCCCCGCAAGTTGAAAAGTGTTCATAATACTTCCAGCTTGAGATAAGCAAGAGAAATTCCTATTAAACCAAAGGGAAATACAACAAGAAATGCTGGAAATACATCAGCCGAAAATGATATGAACAAAGCTTAACCACCATTTAAGGCAGAAGCTATAATCATCAAAGCCATAGGGCAAAGGCTTAACCATTAAGCAGAAGCTACAACTCAAAGCTGAACCACTTAACATAAGTAAACATGCTTAACCACCTAACAAAGGCAGAAGCAAAAACTAATGAAAAATGCTTAACCACTATAAAGGTTGAAGTTACCAAGCTTAACCATCAAGTGCAGAAGCTATATTGAAAGCTTAATCACTCAAGACAGAACCAAAATAGGATTTTAATGCTTAACCATCAGTGGCAGAAGCTCACATCAATGTTTAACCACCATGGACAGAAGCTTACAACAAAGCCAATTTAGGCTAATCAGAAACAAATCAATGAAAAAAAATCCACAACAACAAGGACTTCAAACCAAAGATGAAGTTGTCTTCAAAGATGAATGAACACAAACACTTTGTGAGCCCTAAAGCTGAACTCAACCAGCAAGAATGGCAACATCGAAACAGACTTCACAGACAGAATCGTAGTTCCAGTCAGAAGTTGAGAGTCGGAATCCATGGAGGAATCGAAGAAAACGATGGAACGAGCCATAAAAGATTAAACACGAGATCTGCTTCAGAGGATTCATATACAAATGCAGAACTAGAGCCCCTGCATAAGTCGCAATGACATCGCTTTGTTCTATGACCAAATCAAGTCCAAGCTTCAACTCGATTTCAACAAGAACCAGCTCAAATCTGCGAGTCGTTCCAAAATTGGAGGCGCAAGGATCCATCTCTGACCACCTCGAGGCCGCACTTGAGAATGGAGTAGAATGCGTTGAGTCCTAGCCTGATCGAATCGTCGAAGCACAACTTCTGCAGAATCTCGCCGGACGACGGCGAATGCTTGGGATGAAGGAAGAGAGCCTCTGTGAAGTTGTGGAAGTTCTCATCCATGGTGGTGCAGAGAAAAAAATCGCAAAACTACAAATCTGAGAAGTTGAAATTCTTCTCAAAGAGCTTTTAAGTTTCGATGATTCTGTTGTGTAGAAGGAAGAAAAATTGAAATATGTTTTCAGAGAGTGAAATTTTGAGAGAAAAGATTTAGAAATGAATTGCTGGAAAAAAAAAAGGAAAATAGAAAAAAAAAAAGAAGGAAAATAGAAAAAAAAAAGTGCGAGAAAATTTAGGTGAGTAGAATGAGAGAAATTGAAAAAGGAAAAGGGAAAAAACTAAGAAAAGAAAATTTAATGCAGCCAAAAAAAAAATATTCAAGGTGGGTGGTATGGCTCTGATACCATATTAAGAATCATGGTTTAGAAGAGAGAAAAAGAGAAGATTGAGAGAAAATTAAAAAATAATATTAATTAAAATGAGTGAAATTATACAAAATGACTACATCATACTTTTATATAGGCGAACAAACTAGTAACAAACTAACTACTAATCTTAACCAATCTCTAACTAATTATATCTCTAATAAATATATTAAAACGAAATTAAGCTAGCAACTTCTACTTAGAATTCATCCAAACAAGAAAAATTGAATAATAACATTGCGGACTTCATCTTAAGTCATAGTTCTAGAGGGGCCAAACCAAATCAACTATACTAGGAAGAAAAACCAGGGTGGAAATGTCTTGTTAAATTGGCAGCCAATCAGATAACATTTGTTTAATTGCAAACATTGTTTTTAATATGTGAAGTTTTGATGGCAGCCTCGCAGTGACATCAAGGATTGGGTTTGGTAATGAAAAAAAAAAAGGATTTGGTTCAAAGGATTATAGGATGAGCCAAAAAAAAAAAAAGCAAATTTGCTGTTATACATGGGGAAAAGCTGTTTATTTTTTTACAATTAGGTGAGGATGATGAGGAAACCCAACGAAGTGCGTTTATATTAGAATTTAGAAATTTAAAATTATAATTTGGATAAAAGTAACAAATAAAACAAACCTTTATCTAAATCATAATTTGAAAATTTTCAAACTCTAATTCAATCATGTTAAAAGTTAAACGCATCATAAAGCAACCAGAGCGATGGTTTCTGAAAAATACGAAAGCCCTGAGATGATGCCCGCATGTAGCATATAGGGCAATCCATCCTTTGAATTTTCAACCAAATCGTTAATTAGACTTATTATTATTTTTTATTATATTTTTATAACTTTCCTTTATAGCTTTCTTGCCATTTTTTACACTTTTTAATGCTGGTTTGGATGTATTTTAAAATAATAATAATTTTTTATATATTTTTTAATATGTTTAAATGAATATTTATAAACAGAATTGAAGTATTAAAAAAAAGTACAAAATTATTGTGCTTTTAAATAAATATTTTTGAAACATTAAAAACTGTTCAAATATAAATTTTTTTCTTAAATATTATATGTAAACATAAAATAATTTTTCTAAAAAAAATTATTAAAAAAATATTTTTTAAAAAAAATTATCCAAAAACCGGCCCTTATTCTTTTCGATTTCTCTTGTACCTTGTTATTCAAGACCATTCGTCGTCGAACAGAAACTTTGATCGATCGAAGGGTCCGTAGTCCGTTCCACAATACAACTCGAAACTTGAAGCAAGAATTGTACGGCTAACTTCGTCACTAACACGTTATATATTTTCAATATTTTTTTTGGTAATATATATTTTCAATATTTAATTATTGACTTCAGCATCTTTAGAATCATAATCACGTTCTTTAATTAACCGCATTAAAAATTATTATTAATTTGGTTAAAGCTCATCGCTATCGTGCCGTCGCGAGTAAGAAATGTAGTGTTGATCTCATGGGCCGGTGACTGGGCCCATATCTCTCCATCACTGGTTAGTCTTTAAACATTAAGTGCAATAATTAATGTGGAAAGGCAGTGTTTTAATTT
The DNA here is from genome assembly GCA_023212625.1 of Styphnolobium japonicum. Classification (NCBI taxonomy): domain Eukaryota; kingdom Viridiplantae; phylum Streptophyta; class Magnoliopsida; order Fabales; family Fabaceae; genus Styphnolobium; species Styphnolobium japonicum. The sequence continues at coordinate 21,074,931 of JALBWW010000008.1, forward strand.
TGCCCTTATTATTTTATTTTTATCAACTATCTTATAGGTTCAGTGGTGTCTTACAGCATCCGGATTAGACTATTTGAACCTATTATAAAATTAATTTATGGTCAATAATTTAAAGTATAAAATTTTTTGTTATTTTTCAATCAAAACAATTCTCATTAAAATTTAAACTTATATTCTATTTTATTGAGACAAATTTACTTATTAATTCGACTAATAATTAGTTAACTTATTATTTAAATATTCGTTTAATTTATTATCTAAAAATGGACGGGGATGAGACAGTTCCTCATTCCATGATTTGGTGGGATTCCTAATGTACAAAATAATACCACTAATTACTGGTATAGACTTAGATATTTTTATGTGAAATTTGTTCTCATAAGAGACTTATATATTAAAAGTAAATATACAATTTGCGTAAAGAATTTTTTTTTTTGGAGACTTTATGCAAAAGACATGAGTGTAATGAGGACAGTAATTAAAGAATTAAAATAAAAATTATTAAATAAAAAAGTAAATATTTAATGTCTTGGAACCTAAAAAATATTCAATATTTTTTTAGAATTATTTATTAAATAATATTTTTAATGAAAGATATTAAATACTTCTTAAACAATTCCTTAAGAGAAGATAATGCTTCTTAATTGAATACAACTAATTTTTTTAACAATTTAATTTGGTTAAATAAAATTGAACAATAAAAAAATTATGTAATTTGAAATATATTCCCATGGCTTCTGATATGTTATATGGATCATTTCACAAATCATGATCAACATATATATATATATATATATATATATATATATATATATATATATATCACGTAAGGGATAGGGACGACCAGCATGGTTACCCTTCTCACATTTCTCACTCCTCAATCTGGAAATTTGAATGATAGGAATTGTGTTGGCATAGGAACTCCCCAACCTAAATTCCATTTATCTCTATTTGAAAGGGATTTTGATATTTACTATACATAAATTATAAGTAGTTTTACATTATGACTATTCTTATAAAATTACAATGTAAAAAATACTTATAAATTTGTTTATAAACTAGGTTATAAAAATGATATCGTTGTACTACTCAACGAGCCTATAACCTGGTTCAAAAGCATATGAGTATAATATACAACACTTAAAAAGGTTATTTAGGTTTCGAATTTAACAAAAAATATTAATCTTTTGTAACATACTTATTCAACAATATATTGTCTTAAACTTAGAGGTATTAATATATTTTTATAACAAAATATGTAAAATAAGAGTCATAATGCATGCCGTAACGATTATCATGCTTCTTATCTAAAATCATTACACTATTAATGTAAAAAAATTTCGTCGTACATCGTGGATTTTATTTTTACTTTAACCTACATTTTATACTTAAATTTTTATTTATTCCAATTACTTGAGAAACAAATTGTATTAAATATTTGTGTACACATAGAATATATGTTTTGGTTGTACGGTAAGAGTATTCTTAGAGTAAACTTTTATATCAATTAAGATCAAGACTAAATCTCTCTTCGAACAATCTTAATTAAGTGTACATCTCCTGAATTGGCTTACTATATTTAGAAAAATTAATTAATTCTTATAATGTTGGTCCTCTTAGAGAACATCACACCCCCTTATTCACATGCTTTTATAAATATAAATAAATAGAAAAAAATCACATACAAATTTAATGTGATTCAACTCAACATACCTATAAGGATGAGAAAAGATAAAATACATTATGAGTAACCTTATAATACAACTTTTGAACGGAAAAACTACAAACCTTCTACTACGTCATTCTCATAATTTCTTTTCTCTCATTCTCATAGCCCAAATTATTCATCAATATAAGTATTTATAATACACAAGACTTTACTTGCCAAACAATCAATCTCATTCCTCTAGACTTTCCTATTAAAAAAAATATTTCTCATATCTCCCACAATTACAACTTGGAATAGAAAATTACAAATAAAATAAGAAACCATAAATAATTATCAAATGATTTAATTGTAATTCACTGTCAGTGTAAAGTTTCTTTACACTGTTATCTAATCATGTACTGACACATCATTAGGTAGTTGTTATAATAGTCAAATTCTTTTAATGAGTTGGCAATACATAATTGGGTGACAATGTAAAATTTTTTTACACTGACAGTGAATCAAAATTAAACTCATTATCAAATTAGGAATTTGAATTAAACCTAACAAGTTCATAATTTGAACTTGAGTAGTCAAATTAAGGAGCACACTTCTTTAATTACTATGCCACGTACTCCTCTTGGATTTCATATAATTAATGTTTTAAGATATGTACACATATAATATTTAATTTTCTTGTTGAAGGATATGCTTATCAACAAGTACAAGATTGATGATGGTCGAGTTTGAGAAATGTTATTTGAATTTTTTAAATTTTGACTGATTTTTTTCGTTTTTCTTAAATTCTTTCTGTCCTTATTAAAAGCAAGATTTAATCCTAAATCCATATTCTGATACAAAACAATTTATTAATTGAATCAACTGACACATTGTAAAGAAAACTTTGTATAATTGTTTAATTGTTTGTGGAGAAAACTCATTCACACTAGTTTTCCCCCCTTTTATTTTGGCTACATACAAACACATAAGAACTTGAGAAAAAGAAGAGACAAGGAGGATGGAGGGCTTGAACGCACAAAATAAAGCATACAATAATCTTAATGACTAAGACTAGTGTCATGCGAAACTTTAATTTATGGCAAGTCATGCACGCTAGCTTGTGCTTTTTAAGTTGACCTCTCATCATGGAGCACAACGAAAAAATCTCAAGATGACTGCAGCTGACCAATCTGTTTTTTTATCATCTAACTCAAACGCCGCTCTTAAATCAAATAAAGTTATGCTAACTTAAAAATCATTACGTGATCAAAAGCAACTAGAAATTCTGACCGTTTCCCAACGACGGTGTGCTTTTTTCTTTTTTTGTAAGAGAAAGTTTAGGAAAATGTGATGTTGCTTCATTTTTAGATTACACATGTTACAAGTTTCAATAAGAATTTTAAAAATTTACGATAGTACTTATTAATGAAAGATCACTCGCGATCCTTTTACACTACTTGTATCTAAAATTCTTTTGTCTCAAATAGTATTGATTCAATACTTATATTGGAAGGCAAATGTAAGACCTTTTTTTTTTCTCAAATGTTTTTTTAGATGGCCATGAAGGCAAATCCAAACCACAGCACGCTAATTGTAGCTTTTAGCTCATCATGCCAGAACAATAGAAAGCGGAAAGGTCGACTCGACCATAAGCAGAGTAAGATATTTACAATGATATATGCTGCAATTGTGTAAAGTGCTGGATATGTTATAACAACTAGAAAGGATACATAACTTTATAGCAGTGCAAATTACAATAAACTTTACAATGTACACAAACTAGAAATGAAGTAATATACAATACAGCCATCCTTGGAGCTGAAAAATAAAGCTCATAACGGATGGACCAATCGGGAAGGAAATCACAAAAACCGTCTCCTTCTACCCTGGTCATGCTAAACTACAGTTACTACCAAAAAAAAAAAATCCAACAACAACAACAAGAAAAGAGCTAAGAGGAAAAAAAAAATTATCACTAGGGAACAAAGGTAAGGCCCATGAAGTATGAGCCAGATGCTGAAAGGCCAGGAAAAACATGCAGCCTTATTACAGCAGAAATCTTCAGGTGTGCGACTGTATCTAGTTTAGAGAAGAAGTTGAAGGTAATGAACTTATGCTTCACAGATCGTGAAGAAATATTCAGAGACCCAAGATTCACAGGTTGTTTGGTGAAAATATCTGCAACCTGCGAGGACAAAAGAAAGTTGGGGTGGGAGTAGTGATCAAATTGTCCTAATATGTAAAGGTGGAGAAGCTTGAATAACAAAGGTAGAAAGTCTGAAAACTATGCAACCTGCAGGTGGAAAAAGAAGAAAACTAAGAGGAATTTCTAACCTAGAGAAACAGATAGAAGAGGGGAAAAGATGGAGGATTTAAGGTTGAAGACTTGAAGGCACTGACATTGATTTACTCAAAAGATCCTATTTTTATATAAAATCTCAATCTTGATTCTTCCAGAAGAAGGGCCTCATGGGACAAGATGAAGTGGAAGAACCTGGTCCTGTGTTGTCTTCTTGTCTCTGAGCATTGGCATCATTGAATTCTTGCTGCTGATTTGGATTGAGAAAAGGAAGTTGTGACTGAAAAAGAAGATTATTATTGGTGTCCAAATCATCCCACACAGGGCTACCCGGACCCCAACCTGCTGGAATTGCATTGAACCAAGCTGCCATTTCTCCCCAAACCAATTCCTGCGACTGTGAAATGCCTTCCCTAGTTTCAGCACCTGCAGCAGCAGCTGCCTGAACTTCGTCACTCACTGTAGCATCACTCGACCCAATTCCCGAATCATCGTCAGCATTCTCTTCTGTTAGTGGCGCCGGTGGTGGCATGCTCTCAGTGTTCAGAGCCTGCTCATTACGGCCTTCTGGAATTGGCTCAGGTTGCTTTGTGTTCTGACTAGATGTTGAAGTTGAACCTTCATGGGTAGAAGAAGCAGCAGAAGTTGGAGCTGTTAACGGTGCTCCATCCTTGTTAAGAAAGAGCTCAGGGAAATTGAGCCTAGCATTTTCTCCTCTCAACTTGAAGGCCTCGCGATCATATGCCATGGCAGCATCTTCGGCAGTGTCAAATGTGCCAAGCCAGAGGCGAGTTCTATTGCGAGGGAGACGAATCTCAGCGACCCATTTGCCCCAATGGCGTTGCCTCACTCCCCTGTAGAGCTTGGTGGCATTCAAAGGCTGTGTTGGGGGCCTAAACATTGGTCTGCCATCTGACCCCAACCTGTTCATCATCATCATCATCCTTCCTCTTGGACTTAGATTCAGTGCGTCGCTCCAATTCTGAAGCTGCTGCTGCTGCTGCTGTTGCTGTGGCACCAAAGAAGCTCGGGCTAAGAATGGTGGATATCCCATGTTCTGCTGGGACCCGAAAGATATCATCTGCTGATGGTTCTGTGTTGCCTGAATCGGTGGACGAAACAAAGGCAAGTTTGTGGTTCCATATTGGTGGGGAAATTGCATTGGATGTTGAGACCCTTCAAAAGCAAAAGGAAACACGATTCTTGAAGATGATGAAGGAGGGAACGCATTGAGAGATGAAGCTGTAGGAGGAGGAACAGAGGAGGAGGAAAGAGGTTGCAGAGACACAAAGGTTTCATTTGGGTTCTGACGTTCAGGGCTACGGATCTTCTTCAGAGGCCTAGGTGACATGGAAACGTCATCAAAAACTGGCTTCCATTGCCGCCTCTGAAAGCTTAAATCGAGATCCTTGCCCTTGTCCATCTCCCAATCTTGGCTTTTACCCTTGTGAGTGTCATCAACACCCTTGGTGGATTTGCCACTGTTCTTAGCTGCGGCCATGAGCACCAACAACCTTCCGCTCGCTCTCTAAAGCTCAAAAACCAGAACCTTTTTCGGGTTATGAATACAAAAACTTGAGATGGGTATATCTTAAAAAGAAGAAACAAAGATTCGAATCAAAATGAACCAAACACAAAAAGGCAAGCTCAGGAGTCGGGACCCAGAATCAGATATGGTCAGAGAATAATAAAAGACCAAATTTTGGAGTCTGGGTTCTGATTTCAAAGCTGATTTTGATCAAATCAAAAACAGAATGGGATGCCAAAGCTCTTCATTTTGGATCGACCCATCTCAAAATCCGTTGTATACAGAGCACAAAACCTAGGGAGAGAGCGAGCGGGAAGCAGAGCCCACTGGGTTTTCGATGATATTATTTTGAAGTTGTAGCGTGGGCTTTGGGGGGTGTCAATTTGTGAGCGCAGAAACTCAGGTGGTGAAAGCAGGGAGAGATTTTGCAATTTGCAAGCAAAAGAGTGGGAGAGGGGAGGGGTTTATATGAGAGAGCAGAAAACGGTTCAAATCAAACTTTTTGAATTAAAGCAGCAAAAATTGGACAGAATATGTACAAGTCTCGTCACTGGCTGGCAACCAAGGGGCCCACGATGTTCGTCTTTGCTTCAAGACTTCAACAGTTCAACGTCAATTTCTCTCTGCTCAGTGCTCACCCACCTCACCCGTGGTTACGTTTCACTCACTCACTCTCCGTTTGAGATTATATATATCTTTTCTTAACCTTGAGAATTCCAACTGTTGCAAAACCAGAGGGTGCAATCGTGATGTCGGAAGGAAAACAGTTATTTAACTGTTTGTTACCAGTGCGATGATGTGGCAAACAGGGATTGGTGACTTTGTCATGGGAAAATATTTTCTCGGAAATTCTCCAACGCCCTGACACTGACTGTGCAGTCCACTGTATGGGGATCTTAGGCATTAGGTTGCATCCATTTTCCTTTCCTAAAGCACACGGTATGGTATTTTTTTTTTTATAAAAAAAGATAAGATAGGTATAAATAAATAAATTATGCTGAAGTGAACAGACTTTTCTTCTGCATCATGGCGTGCTCCTACTTAACCTCAAAAGATACAATAATTAAACTACTCTTCTTACCGAATACTATGAAAGCGGACCTTAGTGATTGAAGGTTCAGAAGCTACTAATATTACCATTCATTGGCTAGAAAGTTTATATAAAATGTAACAAGTCAACAACATTTGCATTAAATCAAATCCTTTCTATTTTTGAATTTTTGATCATCGGTTAATTACATGGTACGTAGCATGTGTCTTGCTGCTGCTCCTCTCAAATTCTCCTCCCACCACTCCATATACGATCAACCAAAAGAAAAGTTCTCTTTGTAGAACACACTTATATGTTTTGCTTGCCTGCTTTCCTGGTATGTATCTATACATGGGTCTTAAAGGATCTTAAGCTAGGTAGACAGGGAACAAGGGTCCAAGAGTTGTGTTGGAAACAGCTTTTGGTAATTTACTAATTAGGTCGGGATATGCATGACTGTTTTCTAGCATAGACAATGCACTGTTCATGTTGTGCATTTTCACCATATTTGTCGACCATAAATTTGGTTAAAAACATCAAGGCATAATGGGGTAGCACTTATCTTCAACAAGGGTTAATTTAATTAGATAGCATAGGGGTGGTGTCCTAGCAATCAAAGGCTAGCATAGAGGGGGTGGTAGTTGTTGAAGGTCAAAATTGGCTTAAGAATTCAGCTACATCTTAGGTCGTCCGAGGAGAGATTCTTCTTTATATATGGTTTTTTAAAAGTGTCACTCATTGAAGATAAAAAAAAAAACTCCAATAAGAAGTATAAACTTATCTTTTTCTTTTTAACCATGCATTAACTTATTAAAAAGTAATATTAACATTCTATAATTCTTAAACGCGCGCGCACACATATATATAACATTGATAAGACTATGAAATGTGGTCACACTCTTTAAGTATGAGACTAATTTTCAATTAATCACAATGTATTTTTAGTATAATTTAAACAGTTACGTTAGAGGTAAAATCTGTTAACATGAAACTTAATTTGTCAACTTAGCTACATATATATATATATATATATATATATTCTTTTTAAAATACAAATGAAACTACCTATGTATATGTGTAACTTTGTACATCAAAGAATTGAATGATTTGCTTGCATCAGTCCTTTCCAAATGATATATGTTCTCTTAAGAAAAATGCTAATGACAAAAAAAAAAAAAAAGTCGCAGCTATCACTGCAAGCAATTAGATGATTAACTATTTATCTGATCAATGTAAAACCTTTCTAAATTTCTCCTAATTACACTACAAGAAAAATGAATTTTAGCGACAGAATTTAGCTACGGATATGGTATCCATAGCTAATATATTATTTTAGCTATGGAAATTGCGAGAAACAACTCATCCCACGCAAAAATGAAAATTCTGTGAATTTAGCGACAAATTTGCGTTGGATTGTCCCTAGCTAAATTTTGCATGGGATTTCCCGATGCTAATCACATGCTAACTGTAAATACTAAATTATATTTTTTATTTTTATTTTTCACTTTCTTTAACTCATGTTTGTGACTCAACCTCCTCAACTCCAATTGATAGGGCACCGCTCACCGCTCACCGCTCCTCATCGATTGCAGGCAGTAATTCTCTAATTCTCTAACTTGCTCTTCATTTTTTATTTTTATTTCACTTGCCCAGATGTTGCTCATATATTGCATTTTGCTTAGATGGAAGCTCCTCATTCTTCAACCATTTAAGATTTTGTAGCTATTCTCTGCGAAGCACCACCTCGCCGATGGAAGCTCCTCATGTTAATTGCATTGTTCTCTGCCATTCCCCATGCTAGGTATTTTTCTCTATTCCCTATTCTCCATTCTCCATCGTGGTTGAAGGAAGCATCAGTGACAATGGTGGTGGTTCCTCCACCGTTAATGCTGAGTATGCGGTGGTTCCTCCACCGTCAATACTTCAGAGTGGCTATCACTCTATCCGAATGGAGCCATTTCTTGTCCACTTTAAGATCCGAGCTCTTGTGAGTCTCAGCCTCAAGAAGAGAAGAGTAAGAGCTTTTTCTTTGTCTCTATCTTTGATTTTGTGCTCTGAGTTGAGGAGTTGGTGAGTGTTTTGATGTAATGCTTACTTCTGATTTGATTATATTTGGTTATTTGTTGGTTCTTGTACAATTCTAAAACTGTTTGTTTGGATCAGTGTTGAATTATGGCATACATGGTGCTTGTGTTTTGATTTGATTAGGAGATTATTTAATTGCTCATAAACTATTTAATTTAAAGTCTGAACTACAAAGATTACTTAAAAGTTGTTTAGAATTCAGTTGTGGATTGGATTGGGATGATTTGAGAGTAAGGAAACTCAAATTGAATCCATCTCTTTCCTCTATGTAGAAAAGTTATGAACAATTTCACTTGCTTCGTTTTCTCATTTTTTTGTTTTTTAAATTTCTCTTCATGTTATTGCGACTTGACTTTGAGTGTTGTCATAGTACCTTTCATTTGCATTAAGATTCAATGCCATTGCGTTGGATCTCTTTCTTTTTCTCTTTTAATTTTTATTCCTTATTTTCCCCTTGAAAAACTAAGCACAAATACATTCCCCATTTTATTGGCTGTAACCGTTTCAATTAATTGCATGCATGTGCGATGTCTAAAGCAGTTGTGGAGGTGTTTTTGGATGAAACCCGCATTTACTTATTTGTGTTTGTTGGAGGCTTTTTGGAGGCTCAATGTCAACCTCTTGTTGTTGTGTTGTTGTTGTTCTTGTTGAGTTAGGAGTTATTCAAAGTAAGAGAAAAAGGACTACGAATGAGAATTTAGAATCTGTGTTTTCAAATTTGCTCAACGTCAACCTCTTGTTGAGTTATTCTTTAGTCCTAATTCTAATAGTCAATTAATCATACATGTAATAGGCCATAGTTATTACAATAACTAAAGGGAGAATATTGCGGGAGGGAATGTCAGGAGGGTCCTCCAAAGAACATCTTGACCTTTTTCATGGAATGGAATATAAAAACTAATTGGTTTGATCCTCTGTTGAGAAAAGACTTGTTAACTCTTCTATTCACATTCTTTTACTTTCCTGTCAAATGGGAATCAATGCCTAACTATGGCTATATATGATGACTACATAACTATGTTGGCTTGGAAAACAAAGGATCACCAAACTCTTATTTGAACTTGTTTTTAAGTAGACACTTTATACATCAGCATTTTGCACTAGTAGGTAAAAATTTCAAAATGAAGATAGGATATCTAATCTTATCTAGGAAACTCTTGGCTATAAGATGTCTTTGGTTTGCAGGCTTTGAGATGTGATTTTAACCACATTTAGATTTGATCTCACAAAAGGGCTACTTTCTCTAGGATACGCAAACAAATAGAAATTACAATATGAATGTGGGGAGAATACAAGTTTAATAATCCAAGAAAATATGATTAATTTGATTGTCTTCATGATCATACTTGTCAGAATGTTTTGATGTGAATTATGTTATTCTCCCGGAATCAAAATGCCAAATTTTCGTTGAGTTTGTATTCAAACTTAAATAATAGTTCAACAACCTATAACAAACTTTTTATCATATTCATGTTTTTTACTAGAAAAATAGGTTAAGGTATATTGGATGATTGAATGGATCTTGAACCATTTGTTTAACCTTGAATACGGCTTTGTGTGTATGCTTCCTATTGAGGATGGACTATGAAATAATGAAAGCACTCATTCTTGATTTATTTTCACAAGATCAGAAGTGGGTTTGTGTTCATTAATAAGAAAAGTTACGACTTATGGGAATTTTACTTAATTTGGACCAATCAAGTCCAGCTCTTAAAAAACCGAAGTTGTCTTTTGGTAAACTTCAGGAATGGCCTTCTAGTTTACCCTTCCATGCCCATGCTTGTTTCATGGTAAGTTTTGATTTTGCATGTTCTCCTAACTTTTCCACAGGGTAGTACGAGTCATTGAACTCTATATTTCACGTCCTTTGTTTCATTAGTTATTGACCCAAAAGAAGCCAATTGGTGTTATACTTATTATGGATTATTCTCATTTACGATACAATATGTATTGGCCCAAATTGATAACTGTTATGGATTATTCTCATAACAAATCTAAAACCTAGTGGCAAGTATTTTGTTGGCAAGATTAAGACTTTGTGACAAGTATTTTGCAGGCAAAACTCTAAGCTTCTTCCAACTCGGCTTTTAATTTGTTATGTGAGGATTCAAGAGGCATAGTGTTTAGGCTGATCCACACTTGAAAATTGAAATCCTAGGACGTCTAGAGCACTAACTAAACAAAACTTGTAAAACACAAAAGCAAATAAAAGAAAAAAAAACAAGGTGAGATTAGTTGTGCTTGTATATACGGTTGTCATCCACAAAAGTAGACCTGTCAATTCAATTATTGCAATCCCATAGCTCTCACAGTTTAACACCATAAAGCTAAATCAATTACTCAATTTATTAAAAGCTAAATCATATATAAACAATATTATATATACATGAATTTTACTTATTTAAAATTCATGTATATATAATATTTTATATTTTAATTATAAAATATAAAATATATTTTAATTATAAACAATATTTTATATTTATATTTTAATTAAATAAAATATATAATGAAATATTAATCACAAATTATTAAAGGAACTAAGATTTTTATAAAAGAAAAAGAAAAGTATGGAATGTCACTAGATTAATTTGTGTTAGTGTAAAAAGAATTTATATTATCATTAAATTATTAAAAGAATTTGACTATCACAACAACTATCTAAAATATTTAATTCTTTTAATAATATACTAATACATAATTAAATGATAATATAAAAACAATAAATTAAAATTAAATCCTTATATCTAACTCATCATTTTGATATTTCTTCGGTGTGAACTAGGAGACTTATTTTCTACTAATCATTAATTTGAAATTTGAAATTTATATTTCCTTCCAAGGTCTACATGTAGACTTTGACTTTCTCTTATTACGACATTATTTGGTTCTATGCGTAAAAAGAGATTTTTTTTATTTTTTTGATTTTTTTATATTGATACTCACAGTTATAAAATATTTATTTATTATTATTTATATTTAATAAAATTTTCATTATTAATTATAAAACTAATAATTAATAACTTACGTACCATACTATAGAGTATGAGAGCAACTCCCCAGTTTCCCTCCTCGCATTGTGTCATTTTCTTTCAATTTTGCTTTTTCCCAGACAATAATTTGCTTTACCCCTGACATTACATCATAAAAGTTGCCACTACCTCTTGTTATGTCTTTTCTGCACTTATAGGCTATAGGATGCTTCTCCAGAAATTCCTAGAATGTTGTTTTGTGTACTAAAAACATCCTAACCTGATCACTATGATCACATAGGAAACTTTTTCAAGATGAAGCATAATTTACTTGCAAATGTTGCTTTCAATTTGCCAATTGCTTGAATCAAAATCATATATTTTCATTTGTTACTTCATCAGAAACTCAGTGAAGATTAAAACAAAATAGAAACAATTAGTAACTTGAAAGCTACATCTGCCATAATTTTGATAAGCTCTCATCTCAATTATGTCCTCTACAAGGTTCTTTAGGTCTTGACCAAATGGCTTTTGTGGTTAATAGATTTTTTTTTATTCTCTTTCTCATTTTTGTACTCAAAAGTTGTTTCTGTTCCTACTGTTTTTAGTTTTACTTCTTAGATGGGTTATTTAAGAGATAAAAATTAGTGAGTTGCCATCCATAGTTTCTTTGTTAAATAACGATAATCACAATCAACTTCTCTTGCGATTATAATTTGTCGACGATCACATGAAGGAGGGTCATCGCAATTCGTAATTTTAGCTAGTCTTGTTTGCTCCACGTACCCAAGATTTTTCTTTGTAATATTTGGCCTGTAAGTTTTGATAAATCCTTTCTCGTATGTTATATTTTGCCATATCCTAAGTGCTACTGTATAAGTAAACGTGTAGTCGTAAATTTGTACCTTAACTTTGGACTCGCACATTCTTTGTAATAATAACTTGTGGATTTTCTCTGTCTGCACTAACGAAGGAATTATGAATTATTATATAAGCATTATAAAATTTAACTGTCATCCTTTGTAGTCATTTCAATGTTCAAACATCAACCACTGAAAAAGAAATAATTGCTCTCTTGTCTTACAAGCTGAGTCCTAAAGATGTCATGAATAAAGTATTCATTCTATTTATTTGGGTCAAATGCAAGAATTTAAAGTCTTTTATGAAGAAAATAATTGGAGAGAAGCTTATAGATAAAGGCACGGAGACTAAGTCAACTTCAAATGGATAATCTTTATCAGTCTAGTTTATCTTATCTGCATCCCTTATATATTCTGTTGTAACTCTTGTAACATTCAGTAGCTATTTATTCCTATAGTTTAGGAACTGTAAAAGTCTCATAAATATGTTAGATTCACATTTGAGTTTTGATAAAAATAAATAAATAAATAAATAGAATCACTAAAATTCATATGAGCTATATATAATTGTATGTAATTATAATTGTAAAGTTATGCAATGTTTAATTTTAGAATTTAGAGAGGGAGACTAACATTCTATAAGTGGACATTTTTTCATGAATAACTAACTAATTTTAAATTATATGAATCTGTCATGAATAACTAACTAATTTTCCATAATTTCATTTAGTTTGTACTCTATATTTTACTTATGTTCATTAATGTTGGTCTTTGTTTTCTTAGCATTTCCACTGGACGAGAGGAAGGTGTTGCACTTCTGATTGTAGTAGCAAGGTCTGAAGTTGAGGTAATTTATTTCCTTGATGATCAATGTCTATGAATATATTTATTTAATTAGTACTAGACAACTTAATGTTGGAACAAGTATCTCCTTTTGGTGGGTGAATTTGTTCATTCTTGGACTTCTGTACATTTTTTTAAGTGTCACCAAACATGGCACTGTTATGTGATCAACCTCTATTTACCCTTCTTCAAAAATAGATAAAAAGCAAGCCTGATTGTAAAAATTGAAACATTAGAAGAGCCCAGTCCTCACTAAGTTAAGGATTCAATTGCCAAACCAATAATACAAAAAAGAAAAAGAAAACTGAGATTGAATAGGTAGCAGTAATACTAATACAAAACTGAGATTGAATAGGTAGCAGTAATACTAATACAAAATTGAGATTGAATAGGTACTTTAGAAACATCACTTGCTATTCTATCTTATAAACTATATGAACTGTAGATTTAAAATGTACTAAATCTATACGCACTGTAGAGTTAAACCTGATTTTCTCGGTGCTTTCTCATTCTCTCTCATTCAAACACCCCCTGATGGAAATTACATCTCTTATATGGTTGCATGTCTTTAAACCCTTGTCTTAGTAGCATGTCTTAGCATTCTTAGATATGATTAGTACTAATTTTTTAATACATCTTTGTTGCTTTCATTTGTAATAATAGAAATCATGAGTGCTGATCGATATTGGATGTATAATAGACTTGCTCCAAATCGGAAAGGATTAACAAATGAGTTCATAACAGGCGTAGAAGATTTTTTGTTGTTTGCATTAAGTCAAGAAAATTTTGTATCTAATGGCAAGATAAGGTGTCCTTGTTCAAGGTGTGATAATGGAGAGTTTATTAACACTGAGATTGTGAAGCACCACCTTTACAAGTTTGGATTTGTGCCTGACTACTACCAATGGATCTCACATGGGGAGGCTTATATACCTATTGGTAGTTTCGAGGATGATGTTAGTGTACATCTTGACTCCATGGTTGATGATGAACCAATAAATCCACTCCGTACAATGGTTTTGGAAGCAGTTGGACCAAGTTTCAATCCTGATTTTAATAGCTATGAAGAAGAGCCTCCTAATGAGGATGCTAAGTTGTTTTATGAGATGTTGAAAGCTGCAGAAGAGCCGTTATATAATGGATGTAGAACACATACTCCATTGTCGGTGATGTCGAGATGTTAAACATCAAGTCTCGAGTTTAACATGAGTGAAAATTGCTTTAATCGTGATTTTGCAATTAATGAAGGAGCTTTTTCTGACGATGCAAAGTTGCCCGATGATTTTTATAGGGCCAAAAACAAATGGTTAAAAAACTTGGGCTTGGGTATGAGAAGATACATGTGTGCGTGAATGGTTGTATGCTATACTAGGAAACCGAGATAAACAAGAGTGTTTAGTGTGGTCATTCTCAAGTTATAAGCCTAATGTAAATAAAGATGAGAAGCAAAATCACATACCTTATAAGGTATTACGTTACTTTCCTCTTACACCAAGATTGAAGAGATTATACATGTCAACAAAGACAGCCAAAGACATGACATGGCATTCAAAAACTCATCGAGAGGCTGGGGTGATGAGTCATCCATGTGATGGAGAGGCTTGGAGGCACTTTGATAGGTGCCATCCATCCTTTGGGTGAGCCTCGAAATATTAGGTTAGCTCTTTTCGGTGATGGGTTTAGTCCTTATGGTCAGATGGCACATCCTTATTCTTGTTGGCCAGTAATTGTGACCCCATACAATCTTCCACCAGAAAAGTGTATGACTACACCTTACATGTTCTTAACTATTGTGATTCCTGGGCCAAAAAATCCTGGACAAAATATTGACTTGTACTTGCGTACCTTTAATAGATGAGTTAAAATATTTGTGGGATGTTGGTGTGAAACTTATGATTCCTTTGTGAAACAAAATTTTCAGCTACGAGTGCCGCACTTATGTGGACTATAAATGACTACCCTGCCTATGGCATGTTGTCTGGTTGGAGCACGCATGGTGTTTTGTCATGCCCTTATTGTATGGAGTTAAGCAAGGCATTTTACTTGAAGGAAGGACAAAAGCCAACATTCTTTGATTGCCATCGCCAATTTTTACCATCGGAGTCACTCTTTTCCGTAAGGATAAGGAAGTCATTTACAAGGGAAAGGTTGAGAAGTCCACTCCTCCACCGAGGCCATCGTGATGAAGTGTGGGAACAAGTGCATCACTTACCTAAGATTATGGATAGGACAAGTAGAGAAAAGTTGAAAGGTAATTGGACCAAAAAGAGTATATTTTGGGATTTACCTTATAGCGGACGAACCTCATTCGACATAATCTTGACGTGATGCATATTGAAAAAAATGTGTTTGATAATATATTCAACACTCGTGATGGATGTCAAAGGAAAGACGAAGGACAACTTAAAAGCAAGGAAAGATTTACAAATGTAGTTGTAATCGTCCTAACTGGAATTGAAGATTCGAGATGATGGTAAGATTGTGAAGCCAAAAGCGAAGATACACATTATCAAAGGAACAAGCGAAAATTGGTATGTGAGTGGGTAAAACACTTAAGGATGCCTCGATGGTTATGCTTCAAATTTGTCTAACTGTGTTGACATGCAAGAATTCAAGTTATCTAGGATGAAAAGCCATGATTGCCATGTGTTCATGGAGAGGCTAATGCCAATTGCGTTGCAGACGTTCGAACCAATTTGGAATACCTTGACTGAGATTAGTCTTTTTTTTAAAGATTTGTGCTCAAATGTGCTACAAGTAGAACGTATGCATAAATTGGAGGAAAACATTGTGGTGACATTGTGCAAATTAGAGAAAAATATTCCTCCCCGGATTTTTTGACTCTATGGAGCATTTACCAATCCATTTACCATATGAAGCAATGGTTGGTGGTCCAATTCAGTATCGCTGGATGTATCCCTTTGAACGGTACGGTTCTTAATCTTTAGTCAAATAATTATGATTGAATTAGACAATGTTAATAACTTGTGAAACATGCATTAATGTAGATTTTGCATAATCTAAAGAAGAAGGTTAAGAATAAAGCACGTGTAGAAGGTTCAATTTGTGAAGCATACCTTATTGAAGAAACTTCAACCTTCTGTTCTTATTATTTTGACCCGCACATCCAAACCAAGCTAAATAGAGTTGGCCGTCAAGATGACTGGGATGGTGATGCACCTGTTGGATGCCTTAGTATTTTCTCCCATCCAGACGCCCACCGGAAAGCAAAGCAAACGGTATTTGTCGATCTTTGAATTGAGTGCGTGAACCACCTATGTTCTCTTGAATTGTCAAGAGATTAAACCATTTGTTGAGTAAGTTTAACTGTACAAAGCCTAATAGTTTTTAGTTGCGACCTTAATATCTTATTATTTCAATAATTTCAATGTAGGATCTTTGAGGAAGAATTGAAGAAAAACTCTCCTACTCCCTCTCCTGAAACAAGAGAGGCAAAGATAAATAGAGAATTTGCAACTTGGTTCAAGTCATATGTAAGTTTCCAGTAATTAATTACTATTACAAACATTATTGGCATTACTTAATTTACTTGACACTTAATTAATTAGTAATTTTTGTTAGGTTTTTAATTCAAGAATGGAGTTCTTGATCATCGTATTAAGGATTTAGCATGGGGTCCCTTTAGAGTAGGTGTATACTTGGCCTCAATATTGTGTAAATGGGTATAGGTTTCACACAATTAGCCATGGCTTAAATAAATCAACAATGAGCAGTGGTGTGTTCATAAGAGGGACTACTTCTGTGATGGAGAATTTGAAAGTGACTACTATGGATTCTTGGATAATGTCATACAATTAGACTACCCCAACCAAACCACTCAAAGAACTACGTTTGTATTGTTCAAGTGCGAGTGGTTTGATCCCACTATAAACCGAGGATGGAAGGTACATACTCATTATGGTCCTGGTTGATATTAATCACAAAAGAAGATTCTTGAAGTATGAGCCTTTCATACTAGCTCATCAAGCTCAACAAGTTTACTTCGTGAATATTCTAGTAAAAGAGAGATAGAATTGATTGGTGGGCTGTATGTAATATTAAAGCTAGAAGCATGATTATTTCTCCAGATATAGCTTACCAAGAGGATGAAATGTCTATCTCATCTAAATTGATATTAAATGATGAACTTGATATGTTGTGCAATGAAGTTGGTGAGGAAGAAGAAGTATTAGATGACAATGAAGAAAATATTAATGACGCAGTAGAGGGTCAAGACATTGATGAGTCTGACTTTGAGTCCCTCTCTGAAGATGATCAAGAGGAAGAGAATGAAGAGAGTGTTGAGTATGAGTCCACTGATGATGATTAGACCCTTGCATTGGTAAAACTCACTTTTCACTTAGAGATCCATCCACTAGTAAATCTCTCAGGTTTGCTTCCATGATATTCCAAATTTTTGTTGCTAAATACAAATAATTCATTATGTTTGTTTCCTTGAGTATGTGTGTCTTATTTCTATTTTGGTTGTAATTCATTATGTTTGCATCTTTTCAATTTTAGTTGGGCTTAATTTTAATTAGAGTCTTAACAATATTTTATTTTGTGATATCTAGATATGCCAAATATTAAACGTAAAGGAGTGTGTACTCAAGGAGGTAAAAGTGGATCTACCAGTGCAAATATGGCTCCACTACCAACCTCTATATCAACATCAGTGGGTCCCTCCCAATCAGCACCTCCATCACGTCCGCCACCTCCACCACCTCCATCACGTCCACCACCTCCGCCACCTCCGTCAACTACATCTCAATCTACAAATGGACTACGACAATTGATGCTGAATGGAAAAACGTAACACTGATTTATTTTAATTATTAGCATTAAAGTTATAATCATTTATATGATTTTTGTAATCAAATTATTGTTGTTATTTCTCTTTTCCTTAGGTTTAAGCCTCATGATGTTGTTCGAAAAATAGCAAAAATATTTAAGAAGTCGTTTGGTGGTCCATGGCATAAATGGAATGAAGTACCGGAAGAAGCTAGGAACATGTGGTTCAATGAATTAAAGGTAGAATGAAGAATGTAACATATTATGTTGTTTAAAAGTAAAAAATTTCAATAACATGCCACAACTTTAACTGTTTTTCTTTTTCTTTTTCATGTCATGATCAAGAAATATTATGTTTGGGACAAGAAACTTGAAGCACAAATTAAAGATAGATTTGAACAGATTGGTGCTAAGAGATTGGGTGACCACTTAAGCAAGGCTAAAAAGAAATATAAAGCTAGTAAGATTGCTCCAAAATGGATTGCTGAAAATCATTGGAATAAGCTACTGCAATATTGGGAAAAGGAAGATGTTAAGAAGATTTCAGAAATCAACTCCAAAAATAGACTATCAAATTCAAACAACAATGGGCCATCCTTGCATACGGGAGGATCAAGACCATTGGAAGAATATTTTGATAAATATGTTTGTTTTGAATTGCTTTTAAATTTTTGAATTGGTTTAGTCACATGATATGATGCTAAGTTTGCTATTTTTTAATATAGGTGGAGGAGATGGGGGTTGAACCCACTGCATCTGAGTTATTCATGGTGACCCATCACTCAAAGAAGAAAAATGATTGGTGTGACTTGAAATCAAAATCTGCAATGGTATTTACCTATATGCACATGTTTACTTAAATTTGTTTGCATGCCATTACGTCTTGCTGCCAAGATTGTTGGTTATTGCTAAACTTGAATTACATCTCATTTTGTAAGATAATGTCAACCTTAGGTGGTTAGTGTTCTGCTTTCATTAAGTGTCATCACCAATTAGTTGATATTGAGAAATTTAGAATCTATTTTATTGTTACCTAGAAGATGAGTTTGGAGTAAATTGGTAAACACATTACCAATTCCCTCAAATGCCTTTAAAAGTCATTAAGTTTAAAAGGCCTGTTCCCTTGGTGAAATGAATCACCATTCCATCACCGACATATATTCTTGGTATCTAACATGAAAGTAGTTGGCGAAACAAAGATGACAATTTCAGTATCATCCATAAGACAATGTAAATCATAGGTTCTCAGCCCAATTCAAAATAAAAGTATCAAAAAAGGAAAAGTATTAAAGCATGCAAAAAATCATAGGTCACTCAATCTTACTGTGCATAAATCTGGACAAAATGCTTACTAATTCTAGAATTCTTGTCAATGGCATCTTACTTGTTCTGAAGTTCTCTCTATACACAGAGCCTAAGTTTTGCCTTACTCACTCCTGTCGGCCTATGATTTAATAATAAATGGCCTTGCAAAGCATTCATCCTCAGTATTATGTGTCCTCATTTTTTTTTAATCAATGGCCTAGTATCAATAGGCTCCACAATCCATGCGGCTTCTCAACTGGCAATGGTAGTTTCCACATTAATCAAATGTCAAATACAACATTGGCTTACATTAATTAATAGTTCAACAACGTTTAACTTATACTAAGATATATTTGTCGAGACATAGAAGTTTTAAAAGTTATTGCATCCAATAGTTCCAATCCATACTTTTATTATATTTATGGAACAACAAGATAATTCATGTCAGAAATGAGACAATAAAAGCACAAAAACTGGAATTGTTGTCCATAATTTATCATAACAACAAATAAGTCCTAGTTGGTTCACCTAAATACATCCAAGAACTGTGATATTGATGATAAAGAACCTTAAAAGTTTTATGTATCTTGAACTCACATCCTAAACAGAAGAAACTTCAACAAAATACAACCCCACCCACCTAAATTTTATTTGAAATCTTCTGACATAATAACAGAAGTAACTTCAATCTGAATGTGTAACTAAAACTGTATACGTCACTATGTTGCAAAATTACAGAAGGATGAAAAAAATCATATATTTACGATGAAAATAGAATGGAACAGTTCTTAACACCACATGTGGACTAAAAAATATGTATTGGGTCTCAAATTGAAGACATAAAAATATGATCCAAACTTGAATATGAATGACTTTTCCAAAAAATTGCTTGATATAATCTTATTTGTGAGCTAACACACATCAATCACCAAAGTCTAAGCATATTATTTGTGTTTTTCTTGTTAGAATTCCAATATATAAATATTATCTATGCATGTAAACTAACTCTTACATCATATTTTTAGCAAGATTTTCAGGTACTCAAAAAGAGAAAACTACAAGAGCATGTTGGTGATACATCTAGCGTAATCATGGTGGGTTTGAAGATGATTTAGTAACAACGAGAAAAATGACACATTTGAGAGTGTTGAAGATGATATAATAGCAGGACATGTTTTAGATCATCAAGAAGATTTATCACTATGGGTTGAAGCTCTTGGTGGGCCAAAAAAAGGCAGAATTTATGGCCTTGGTTCTCAATCATCTGTGGTTTGCCCAATAAATTCAAAAGGTAGTACTTCAAAAGCTTTTACCCAAGATTATGCTACTACACCTAACTTTGAAGAAGCTGTCCAACATGAGATTGATAAGAGGCTAGGGGATCTCAAAGCCATGGTTCAAGAGGTGGTACAGCAAGAGGTGCAGACAGCTATTAGGCTACTTGCAAGAAGTTTTCAGGCCCAGAATTTTGCTGCATCAACAAATGGCCATAGTTCCTCCACACAATGAAGACTAAATTCTACTTATTCTTCAAAATCATGTAGATAGCTTCAAACTTTTTGTTTAGGATGACACATTAACACTTGAGAACTTGGATTATGCTAACAATGTGTTTGATGTTATAAATATAGATAGTTAGTTAAGAATGAGAACTTGTTTAGCTCTTTGTATCGCATTTTATGTTTAGCTAATAATGAGTTTGATGTTATATATTAGGTTATGATATTTTTTTTTTAGTTGTATTTTTATATTGAATTTATAATAAGTTCAATAGTATTTTCAAAGTATTAACAGGTGACAAATAAAAGGAAATGAATAGTAACAGACTTTCCTATGTAATCAAAATTAGCAACGGATTTTTCATTGATAAATTAAAATAGCGATGGCTTAAACCCTTGCTAAAGTGGTAGCTATCAGTTGGTTATGGATGACGTGGCACTTGTTTTAGCGATGGATTAGCGACGGAACATCCGTAGCTAAAATTTTACAACAAATTCCTCCCCGTTGCTAAAAATTAGCGTGGAGCGATTTAGCTTGAGCTTTAGCAACGGACAATTCCGTAGCGAAATATTGTTTAGCGACGGAATTTCATTAACTAGCGAGGGATTTTCCCTAGCTAAATTTTGATTTTTTTGTAGTGATTGTGTCCAAAATAGATGTTGTTCCGCCTTGGTACTTCGAGATTGTCCTCCATCTATGGTTGGTTTTCAAGATGTTTACGCGACCTAAGGCGTACTTGCAAAAAACACTCGATCGCTCAAATAAGATGTAGGGTAGAAATATTCTCAAAGTAACAAGATGAAACAAATGATCATACCTAAGAGTTTAACCCCTTTTTATAAGGTTTAGTGAGCTTTTGGACATTTATGGTGTCAGTTATATCCGTTGTGTATTAACAAATGCCCTTTTGCCGGTATATTAATGAGGCTGAAGTAGAGATCTTTGTGGATGATTTTATGACGAGTTTCCTACTCCGACCCGTTGGGCGGGGAAGGAACACATGCCTTATCAAAATGACTAAACAAAAATATTTTAACAGCTGTTTTTATCGAACAGCTTCTAATTACGACGACAAACATAAAGGATTCGAAATCTCACAACTTGATGTACTTAATCATCGGCCTGAAAGCCATCTTCTAATTGATAACAATCCTGCATGCATTTCTGTAAAAAACAAGGAGTTCAATCAAAGCGCTAGGTACTTTGAATTGGTCAATCACACACTTCACAGCCCGTGTCTGCAAAAATGGCTGGTCTTGGTTAGACTAAATTGACTCAATAATAGAAAAATACGCTAAGAAATGCCAAGACGATCAATTTTCTGAGAGTAGCGTTGCATATGGGTAAAGAGGGTGCAGCACCTTGTGAGCTAAGCAGTGGAAGTTTGTGTCAGGCAAAGGATCCACGTAATGTTATCTCACTTTCACTTTCGGTGCAAGGCAAAGGGTTTCAAACATTAAAACCACTCTTGGATATGCTTGTCGTTATAAAGTCAACACCACAACGTTGTCCCTCAAAACAGGTCGGTGAAAATCGGCACGTGTCGGTGGTCCACACTAAACCTCCATCATTTTGTTCTTCTACTATAACAATATTTATTTATGCACTGTTTACATATTTATCATAATCATAATATTATTATTTTTCTTGGACCAAGTTTTGCCCAGAAAGTTTGTTAACTTTGACCGCAAATATCAAAGCTAAGCCTTCGATGCTGAGTAACACTGCTACTATCTGAGCTCTCCCCCATGAGACTTGTTTTATAATTGTTTAAGTACATCTGATTTCAAGTAAGAGTCACAGTATAATTATGAGTACATTACTCTTCTTTACAATTGAAAATGTTTTAAAAGTTAAAAAAATATATGAGAGATAATAATTAAGTGTAAATTTCATTATTAAATACATTAAAAATTAAATTTAGGTTTTTAACTTTGCAAAAAAATATATTATTAGTTGGGTACGTACTTGCTTAATTATAGTCTTTTCAACTAAAGTGTCTGTGATGTAGATTTAACTTGGTGTATTATGTGATGTGCATGGAAATTTATTCAAGTTTTTTTACTGTTTAGTTTATTAATTGTTTTATAAATCAAATATCAAGGTAAGGAGCAATAACAAAACTTTCCTTTGAAGTTGGATGACTCATTCAATGGACACGTGGCTCGAATTCCTACATTGTGGATCCAATCGACATTTATCTAGAAAAATGGAAACTACTTGCATTGGTTTGAGAGAAATAAATTATCTTAAATATTTTGTTTTGAATTTAATTTTTTAAACAATATGTATATAAAAAAATAACAATTAAGAAAGGTTGATGCTTTATATACCTGACTTTATTCTGTAAAATTAATCTCTTACTGTTCAGGATGAAAAAATACTTAATTTACATTGAAAAGAATCTAGACAAATGGAAGATTATGTTTTCTTTCTGTATGTTCTTATACCATTCGAGGGAAAGCGGACAAATTTGGGGGTCTCTTTCTTCGACCGAACAACGCAACTCAATTCACCTACTTCTCTTGTTTTGCCTTCTCTACACTAATTTAACAACACAAGCATGATGAATATGTTGCGGAATCAAATGGGGCACTTACTTTGACATGTCTAACAGTTCTCCACAAATGGAAAAACATGTATGACAATGTCACAAATTTTAGGACTCTGTTTCACATCTTACTTTCAAAACCCCTATCATGTCGTGGAATCAAATGGGGCACTTACTTTGACATGTCTAACAGTTATACACAAATGGATAGACATGCATGTATGGCAATGTCACAAATTATAGGACTTTGTTTCACATCTTACTTTCAAACCCCCTATCATTATTTGGCTCTAAATGAGAAGCAACTATATTCCTTGAGAATAATAATTAAATACTATTTTATCCTTTCTAGTCTCTGAAAAATCAAGTTGAATTGCAGGCATGTCAAATCTCATGGTAGCTACTAGTTAGATTAAGTGTGTGATTAAATTAGATTTTGTAAACTTGATTTTGGATAAACTTAATTTTGTAAACTTGATTTTAGTTAGAAGTAAGTTTGAGTAAAGTGATTTATGTTTGAAATTTTTTATATGAAAATTAATTTTGTTAAATGAATGTTGTTTGGAAAATATTGATAAAAATTACTTTTAGATGTGTAATCACCAAAAAGGATATGAGTTATTTTGAATTTGATTGTTAATAAATTGAAGTTAAAAAGATTGATTATAAATAAATTGATTTGCAAAATAAATTTGTTAAAAAGTTAAGTTTATTTGGGGTATTGTAAAATAAAATCATTTCGAGTACCACTATAATAATATTTTAAAAAATTATTAGGTTATATTTATTTAAATATTATTAAAATAGTTATATAATATCAAATTATAAGAGTATTTTTATCAACACACACACAAACGGATTTTTTTCACCGCAAAAACAATAAAATGTTACTGTCCAAACATGGTTTGGGATGAAAATCACGTTCACTTTCTTCTATCAAAATTTTATCCAAATAAGATAAAATATCTTAAAAGTTTCATTTGTACTTTTCAAATGGAGGTTTGGCCCACCCAAACACACCCTAAATAGGTGTAAAAATTAAATGAAGAAAATTCGATGTTTAAAGAAATTGTAAAAGAAATTAAAATTTAGAATTTGTTTGAGTATATTCTAATGTATAATCATTTGTGAAGTTTAACTATAGAGATTTCTTTTGAAAAATTACTAAGTATTTGTTAAAATTAATTATACAGTGTTATTAATTGTAGTGAATGTTTTGAAAATTTACTGGCTTTCATAGGTAAAATAATTTTTTTTTATTTCCCAGGGTATTTCCTGCGCGCAATTGTAGGGACTAATCCCTCGAGATACGGAATCCATTTAAATGGTTAATCTCTCCCAACAGATTTTTTTCCGATAAACATAAGTCAGGAATCGAACCCCTAACCACGTGCTTAAAGGGTCCAAATATCTATCACTTATGTCACACCATGTTGGTAGCTAAAATCAATTTAACCACGTAAAAGATCGAATGGAATTGAATTTGAGAACTTTTTCATTCCCCATACCTACAGAAGTAGTATCTGACCACTGAACACTACTCTACATACACACAGACACAATAACCTCTTTCATTCCCTGTACCTAGAGAAGTAGTATCTGACCAGTGACCGCTAGTCATATTTAATTGGGAAAATGACCCAAATGTTTAGCTTAATGAATAGTAATGATTATTTTGTTCATTTTGAAAATTAACTAAGTATTCAACTACATTAACCAATAATTTACATACGGTTAACTAATAATTTATCTTCATTTTGATACTTGATACGTGGTTAACCGCATGTAAATTATTGGTTAATGTAGTTGAATACTTGGTTAATTTTCAAAACGAACCAAATGGTCATTACTTTTATCAAGCTGACCATTTGGGTTATTTTCCCAATTTAATTTAGGCTAAAATACATTTTTGCTCCTTTAAACTTTATGTCAGGCACATTTTAATCTCTGACATTTAAAAAGATACAATTTACCTTTACAAGATTTATTGATGGAGCTTAAGACCCATTCTTTTCAAACATTATCTAAATAATTAACGGCATCATCTCTCAATTGCTTTGTCAGTAGAAATGAGATTCTTACTTCGATCAATAATCACTTTCAGCTTAATCTCTCACACAGCTTAATCTCTCGAACATTGAGGGGATAACTTTGTGTGTCTTTAATTGTATGTTTCATTCAACGATATTTGATGGAGAAAGATTCTAAACTCTATTAACAAATTTTGTGAGAGAAAATTGCATCTTTTTAAATCTCAGAAGGTAAAATGCAAGTAAGGTAAAGTTGCACTTAGTTAATTTTACCCTTTAATTTATCATCCATTTTGGCCTCTTGTATTGCCAATTTTTTAGTATCAAATATGTAGATACAGAAGCTCCAACGCAATGCAATGACTTTCCTTATAAGCGGGAAAACAACATAGTGGACTTTTATTCATATTGGATGGAGGTCACATCCTACTTGTTCATGCATTTCTATCTTGAGGAAAATCATTGCTATTAGTGGCCATAGAATACAAAAAAAAAATTGGCAAGGTCAAACTTATGGAAGTGCCCCCAGCATGGCGCATATTGAAAATACAAAAGTTTCCGTGTGCAAGCTTTTAAAATACATCTACAATGGAGAATATTGAGTTTAATTAATTCATTATAATATATATTCGAAGTACAATGTCTACATTATTTTATAACAATTATTTAAAATTATCCATTTACTTCACATTTCGGCGTCTCTCTTTCTGCTCTGTTATTGTTATACTACGATTTTAGCAATATAAAAATTGAGTGGGAGGCACTCGCAGATAAAAAATCTGGGCCATTGTGGAGCACCATTTCCTCTGCAAACTTAGAATTAGGACCTTGTCAAAGAAAAGATTATCACATTTTGGCCAATGCAGCTCAAACACGTGTGGAAGTTGACAAGGTAGTTGCATAATTAATCAACTACTCTGATTAGTTAATCAAGGGTTTCAATAAAACAAGGGAGTGTCTGAAAACTTGGCTATAGCAAGGTGTGCAGCTGCCATTGGCACAAATAAAACATAGGTATCCTCGAAGAACAAATTTTTTTCGGTGAAGCGAAGAACAAATTTAGTATAAACAAAACAGTACAAGATTATAATTTTGGAAGGTTGTCTGTCAAGATCACTCTGATTGGCTGAAGGAAATGTGTGCGTTTACAAAAGCATTATCACAAGAATAATTATATATCCTCATAATAAATCAGCTTAATAATCTTCTTCATTACTTAAAGAAGTAAATATTAAATGTTTTTTTGTTTTTCTAAGATATTAAATATTTCTATTTTTTCATTTAATACTTTTTATTTTAAGTAATTAGGAGAATGTTAAGAGTATGTGTGAGGAGGATAAAGCATTGCTCTTATCGCAATAATCAACCTTGCCCATATACGTATAATGGTTCTAATATCAGTTGCTTTCCACTCTCGAGGTATATTAGCACTCATAATTAGACGCCCTCTCATAGTGGTTGACATATTTACTAGGATTTTGAGTTTATGAATGATATTATGTTGATGAGTCCTAAGAACACCTTAGCTTCTGTTAGAGTTTGATACACAAAGATATCTTTATTTCTAATTTCTTTTCTGCTTTGGTGAACAGGGGTTTAGGACATTAAAAGAGCTATAAGGTTGTGCTGAGTTTATCCATATACTACATCTATTTAAGTTCTGTCATATATAATCATGATTAAGTAAAAGGTAAAAAATTAAGTAGTTCTTTTTTTGTTAAAATGTCTGTGAAAACAGTACTAATTTTCTCAGTAATATAAGGGTACCAAAATTATTTTCGTGACTTGTTACTGTTGTCTGAAAATTTCTTCCTATGTTTTCTAAGATATTGATTCTAATGAACAAAGTAAAACATCAAATATCCTCACGGCAGCGTATCCCATAACTTAAGTTCCACGATAAGTAATTAATATGCTAGTGGCCCAATGGAATAGATCACATTGATTAAATAATACTAAAATTGTTCGTCAAGTATTAGCTGGACATTATTATTATTTAGGATTTAGACAAATGCATGGAATGTTCTTGCATAGATTATATTTTCATATTTCTTTTGGTCCTCTGGTTTTTGTTTCCTCGATCATATAGGGAAGAGTGACATCCCAATGGACCCAATCCATTTGATTACGGATTCAAAGAGAACCAATTTTTGGGCATGCGGTATATGGATATATGCCAAAAATATAATCTTTTATATTTCACATCAGGAAGATGTTTATGAGGACTAAATCTAGGTCCTTTGACAACTTTCTGCATTTTATCATCGAAATTTGGTAGCTAGAGATTCTGTTACTAATAACCAAAATGCACTACCAGCAAGACATTAAGGTGATTCTTTTCTGCAGAATGCGAAGGAAAAAGCAGATGCATTTAGTTGGGCTAGCATGTTAACCATAGACCCAAGTTTTGCTTTGGTGGAGAGCATGTATAAGGTTCCCATATAAGTTTAACTGCATAATCACACAGATTTCAATCGTTCTGACTACAGTTTTTTTGGCTTGTCATGAATTAAGAGTGGCATCGATGATTTATTGACCACATAGATTTATGCTCCATATAGCAATGGGCAAGGACCAGTTATAAAATTTAAAGAGCCGATATCTATTGACAGTATAATAGTCTGCAGAACCCAAATAATTGCTTGGTAGGAGAATGATTGCATTTTTTTATTCTCTTTCCCTCTTTCTTTTTCTTCCAAATGATGCATCAAGTTCAAGTAGGAGCTTTAATTGCAATTAGTTTTAGAACTATGTCCATTATCTTAGTGAGGTTAAATGGGTTAGCTAGAAACGACGTGCAATATGCCCTTCAATGGGCTGACCTGGAGGCCCACATTGTTTATTCGTTCAAGTGTTCAACTATAACAATCACTCAGTTAGAATCTCAAGCCTTTTTCTTTCCTTACACTTCAGAGGGACTGTCAGGAAAATCCCATCACATTTGGACAGGATAAAACAAGTTCGAGACCTCGAGTATTAATTTTAAGTGAATACTAACCCCTCTTTCAAGTTTCAAGTCACCTACAATATTATGTAGTAGATCCAATAAATTCTTGGCAAGTAGACTAATGCAAGTTTTTTCTTTTCTTCCCCTTTCCTCTTTCCCGTTTTCCTTTCTTATGTGGCGATAAATAATGCAGGTTTCTATTTGCAGGTTGTTTTAGGCTTCCATATTGACTATCCAATATCACTATAAAGCATAAACTTACATGACTAAAAATTAAAAGCATATAGAAACTTGATA
The DNA here is from genome assembly GCA_023212625.1 of Styphnolobium japonicum. Classification (NCBI taxonomy): domain Eukaryota; kingdom Viridiplantae; phylum Streptophyta; class Magnoliopsida; order Fabales; family Fabaceae; genus Styphnolobium; species Styphnolobium japonicum. The sequence goes on from JALBWW010000008.1 coordinate 21,103,617, forward strand.
ATGCAAAATACCTTTTTTTTTTCTTCAAGTCTTCAAGACGATGAGGAATATTCCAACAAAATTCCAAGTAAAATCGATTTCATAGGGCAGATTATGAGTATTGAAGCTCTTTTTTCTTTTCTTCTTATAGATTTCAGTATAATAGTGAAATTTGAATTCTTCATAAGACCGAGAATCATCAAATTTAGAAAGGTAGATATGTGTATTCAACCCATAGTAATTGCTGCTAGAAAAAAAAAATCAATCATTGCAATCTTGTAGGGATGAATGTCAAAGAATTATTTCAGCAGTATCTAAAAGACAATCTCATAGAAAGCTATTTTAATGGGGAATTCAAAATTTGAATATGTCAGTGCTATACAAATGACTATGCCTTCTGCTCTACTTCAGTTGTTGGTTCCTATTGCAGTCTTTGTTTTCTAGTCGCTCTCTCTTGAGAGCAGTGAACTTAGAAGCTATGTCCTCATAGTCTGGCAACTTAGGATGAACATGATTGGGATGTTGCGAAGGACATGAATATGTCCTTAGCATCTTGTCTTTGCCCTTTTTGGGCCACTCTGGGGGCATGGTCAAGGCTCTTGAGTAAGGAGATGCTGTTTCTGTTGTTGTTAAGGAATCAGAAGTCCTTGGATTCGAAACATTGGGAGAAGCATAGCTGCCTAGGGACTCGAACGTCTCTGGTTTTACTTCATTGTTTTGTTTAGGACTCTGGTAATCTGGGTAGGTGAGTACATGATACCCAGCTGCACCACTATAACCTTTTCTATTTGGTTTATGAGGGATGGTAATCAATTCCATTCCCACGTTGAATTCATCATGCCAAAGGGGTAGGCAATGACAAAATTCACCAAGCAAAACTCCTTGTTGAATATGTGTAGCTCTCATCCCTCTCTTTGGCTTCATTGATAAAGCTACCGAACAGTCTTTCTCATCGTAAACACATAAATAACAAGGGTGGTCCAAGCTGCAGCCACTCATGTTAAAGTTGAAAGATTTTCTCTTGGTGCTGTCTTCGCTCTGACATGAATGTAAATTGTTTTCCTTTTCTGAGGAGCTATGTTGCTTCAGTCTCTTCTGGCCACTACTTGATTGTGGAATTCCTTCTAGTAAAGGCTTCTTTTGCTTTCTGCGGCAATGAGTACCATGCTTATGAGCACAGGGACTTCTGCATGGCTTGTGATAATACATCATGCATCCAATATCTATTATGCCTTGGCTTTCCAGCGACGCTGATCTCCTTCTTGATCTTTTCTTCGGTGCCCGTTTGCTCTTTCTGCAGCTCCTAGTAGTTGACTTCTCACTCAGAAATTCATCTGGATCCATATCACTTTCATCACAACCAAATTGAAAATTTTCTCCCCTGGACAAGCCAGAGGGACACTCTTTTGATACAGAAAACGGACATTCCTCAATGTCATCAACATAATCTACCATTTCTTCAGGATATGGGGGCAAACTTACTCTTTCTGCAGAAGATGCTAAAGCCACTATTTCCCCCTTGTTTTGCAAACCAGAAGTTGTAAAGGAAATTGTTAGCTCAGGAAAGTCTTCTACTTTCTCCACTTTCTTTTGCAAAGGATAGCTCAGGATATATGGGGGATATTGCTGAACAGTAGACACCATCGCAAAAGTATCAGTTAAGCTAGATTCTGGCAGAGAACAAGAGTCACTTGGATTGGAGATGGATGAATTAGCACATATGACATCTCTTTCTATCTCTTCGACTTCTGAAGGATGTACTTTAGATCCTGCAATTGTGTCATTTATTTGGGCATCACTTTCCCCTACTTGATACCCTTTGTATTCTTTCACCTGTACAAAAATATTGAACATAATTTGGTACTAGTAGATTATAATATATTATAACATTGACCGTGGTACAACAGAATCACCTGCAATTGTTTCCAATCAGGGTAGTATTCAATAGCCAAGACCTTTGGTTGGAGGCAGTTGTCCCTAGCTATTTCATCAACAACTCTGTACTTCAGATCATCCGGTACAGACTTTACTGAGAGGTTCTCTTTTAACTGTGATTTTGAAACTTGATGAATATGTATGCATGCATTAACAAAAGCGGAATTGCATCAATTTGAAGTTGTTTTACTTGAAAAGAACAAGAAAAAAAGAAAAACCTGTTTGTTTACAAGATTCCCAGGAAATAGCTCCACAGCTGTAGTTGCAAACTTCTCACCGTAACGCTGTCCAAAGAGCTTCCTGATGACACAGAGCTCAGGAAGATCCCCACATCTTGCAGAAGCAAATATAAGACTAGATACTGCTTCATTAATATCATTTGGACAGTCCCTGATTTTGGCAAGTTGAACCTTCAGAAATTTTTTTCTTTGGGGAGGGGGGATGGCAATTATATTTTGATTTAATTAGGTAGGTAGAAAGTCGTACTTGTGCCTTCGGATATATGAGAGTTGGGTAAGGATAAATTCACAGAAGTGATCTAACAATTCATATGCAGCAACTAGGCTTTCATCTTGAATGAGCTGCTCAACCTGAAACTTTGAGAGAATTTATTGGTTAGATTTGAGACTGCAAAATGCGGATGTTCAATAATAAGGATATACATTATTAATGGCAAAACGAAAAAGATCAAACAGCTATGAGTTTAGTCACTAAATCAGAAAATGATTGTATTTTCATATCTATAGCATACAGAGTTTCAGACTTCATAAAATTTAGTTCTAGCTGTAATTTTCGTTCTATCCTGTGAGATTTTTTTTTTGCATTGTACATTTGTACTTCATCTTTATTGTATTTTACCTCCAGCGCCCCCCCCCCCCCAAAAAAAAAAAAACAAAACATAGCAATAGAACAACCAAGGAATACTTCATTGGCTACATGGCAACAAAATACATGGTTGTGACCTTTAAATTACTAATTGGTAGATAAGTATTTTAACGTGAAAGCCTATGATACCATAAAGAATATAGAGGGAGGCCGAAGTGATTCTATATCATGATTCATGAACAATTTTTATAGTTACAGCAGTAGAGATTGAAACCAAGTAAAAGTCCTATACAATTAAGTAACCAAACTAAACACCAACCCTAAAAAGATTTAGAAGCATACACAAGACATATGCACACTATCGGTAGATTGAGCTTTACAAGGAGAATTTAGCCAACTAGTACTTAGACATAGTACCATGACAGCTATTGAACGATCACGGTAGATTCAACTATGCAACGTTGTTTATGGAAAACCATCTCCCAATACAACACGATTATACGAACAAATTAATGATCATACATACTTAATGGAAAGATCCCAACCCCCTCTTTTAAAAACAAAAACAGAGGATACGGAAGGAGATAATGAAAATGAAACTGGCTTATAACGAATGGTCATGTTATTCATGCGGAGGTGAAGGCTGTACATACCCTGTTAACAGCAGTTTCTTCATGGCAGTTCTGTATTAGTTCAGCCAAGTCTTTGCGTAATTGCCTCGCTATTGCCTGCCTCTTGTTCTTCAGTTGCCTGAGCCGGCACCTGGCTCTTTTGATCGCTTTCTTGCTGCATCCCAATAAAGCAAATAAAAGGACTGAAGTTAAACATGATTGTTAGACGAAAGAATCTCAAAGTTTTCAATTTATATAAAGCAAAGTTACCATCTTGAAGCTTTTGGCCACCCGAACAAGCTGTCAAACATGTCAAAAGTTAAACTTGTTTGGGGGTGCAGCTGATTGTGATCACATAAAGAGGAGGACTGGAGGAGGAATGAGTAGAAGGGGAAGGAAGATGATGGAAGAGTAACTGAACCACGACAACAGTTGGGTCCAATTTTGTGGAGGTTATGGTTATGTTGAGGAGGAGAGTGGGTTGAAACTGGCAACCAATGAGAAAAGAGTGGGACTTGGAAAGAAGGAAAAGGACGGAAAGAGACAGTTGTGGTCTCCTTGGAAAACTGCTCCACTCCACCTAGATGGTTTTTTTTATGGGACACTTGTCACTTATGTTACAAATTGCAACAACAACGGGTGTGAAGTGAAATTCTCCACTACGGAGAACATGGTAATTCAGATGTTTTTTTAGGATTAGGAACCTGTTTTCCTAAATTTAAGCTGATTTCCTAAAATTGAAGAATTAATTATTTTTCCAATTTGTTACTACTTTCCTTGAATTATGTTATTTCTTATTTTAACTTTATTATTTAGAATACGACCTGTTGTTATCATCATTCCTTTCTTTCTTTTCAAAATTTCAAATTTTTCTTTAGATTTGTGTTGACCATATTACTAGTGCACCAGAGTTATGCATATCAAGTTTCTAGAGTTACTCCTATTTATCTTGATAAATTATTAATTGTAGCCTTTGCTAAATATATTGTATTAACAAGTATCTTTATTTCAGAATAATAATAATAATAATATAGCATCTTAATATATATATATACATTAATCTACTTTTTATTTTTAATAATTAAAATTTTAAATAACTATATAATTTTTATTTTATTTTTCCTAAAAAAATAAATCAACTATAGTTTTCTATTTTTTAAAAAAATTATATGATGAGAATATACTAAATGGAATTGTATTATCGTGTATTAATAAACATAGATAAGTAGAGGTAAGTAAGGAAAATCTTGATATACATGAAAGCCTTTAATGATAAAACCCTAGTCTAATTAGGATTAAGACACGCAAAATTTGACGGAAATTTTGTTGTTCGACAGTCAGTAAATTAATAAACTACTTAAGGTTTATGGGTTATTAACCGACATGAGGAAAAGCATCATCAATAGATCCCACTACGTAGTTGTTGTTTTTATTTTTAATGATAAATATTTCTTATTCAACGCATGAATGATGTTAACTGACACGACTTTGCCGTAATGTTCTTCCAGTAATGACTGTAATATGGAAAAAATCAAATTTTCACAGTAAATTTTATATCATTTTAATTATTATAAAAGAAATCTGTTTTTTAATTCTTATTAAAGAAATTTGTTTTTCAATGCATGAGACTTACATGTTTATCAATCCGCTCATAAATCGATTCTTACAACGTACACTATAGGACTTATAGTGATAGCGTTATGAGTTAAGTGACTAGCTTATTGGGAAATAGAAAACCTCGTGCATTAACTAACACATTGCATAACCAACTTATTTTGGTCTGTGTGAAGGTGTTCCTTACTTTAAGTATGTTATCATAAGTTCGATTCTTGAGATAGTGTGTGTTGAAATTAAAATCTTTTAAAAGGTTTAGCATTAATGTCAAAAAGCTGTAGCTTTCCCTGTTTAAGTTTTGAGGATAACAAAAATATTTATTAAGTTTGAACAAGGAAGTGTTTCGACAGAGTGTGTCATTAAAACTGAAATTCCTTTATATATTGACTCTGTTGCTGTGAATTGATGAATTCTTCAATGAATTTTTTAAAGAGCAAATAGTTTCTTAAAATTAACTATTTGATAGTCTGCGTCCAATCTGTTTTCTGTGAAATCTTTTATTTGCGTCCATTCTACATATACTATTACTATTGATGCGTCCAATGTTTGTATGTATATACTGGAACTATTTTATTGGTTCGTCTAATACTATCATTTTACCAAAGCTCAAACTCAAAACACTCTTACAAAGTTCAAGCTCAAGCTCTCGTCCAAAGTTAAAATTCAAAAGTGAAGAACTGTTCCTCATTAAATGCTAGAAAAGATTTCTGACAACTCATGGCAACAGAAGAAGTCAACTGAGCCGTTTTTTGCTGACATTGTCTAACAACTACAAAGACCAGCAAATAAGGAACTTTCTGCGATCTCAGACAAATTAGGATTTTGTTATCACATGATTGGAAATCTCTGATAATCAAAGTCACATTTCAGAAGAAGCTCAACACAATATCAGTCGATGCATTTAATGCTACTCAGAACGGTAATAAATGTTTCCGTTGGACGACGTATCTTATGAAGTCTGCTCAAATTGTTCTTACATATAAAAAGAAGAAGCAGCACTAGAAGATAGAGATTTTTTTTGCCCAAGCAACTTACAAAGACTAAAAAGCTTTATCTCTTCTTGGAATTCTTTTCACTTGTAAAAAGGTTAAAGTCTTTAAATTCATTGTCTATTCTCATTTTCTAGTGAGTTTCAAACTCAAGCTTTCATCATCTTCTACTTATTCATCTTAGTGTTGTAAGCCTGAAGAGGCTGGGTATAAAAGAATATTGGTGTGGTTGAACCTGATGAGGTTGAAAATACTTGTTACCTGAAGAGGTGAAGAATACTTGTAATATTGAAAAAAGATTAGTTGAAAATCCTTATGGTTGAAGGGACTGGACATAGCTCTCGGTTTATGAGAGTGAACCAGGATAAATCTCTGGTGTAAGCTTCTCTTATCTTCTAGTGTGTTTTATTATTTCCACTAACTTCTGGGGTTTACCATTGTGTTTATTAACAAAGATTTTTAAATTGGTTCTTCGAACTTCTTAATTGCATCCTTAAAAATCTCTTCAAAATCCTTAGAGTTCAATAGGACTGAGAAGTCTTGTTTTTACGTTCTTTACTTGTTAACCTTTAACCTTCGTTGTGTTCAATCTGTTGTTAAAGGAAAAGTTTTTAAAAGGGTTAAGAAACACAATTTAACCTCCCTTCTTGTGTTTTACTTGATTATTTCAGTGTGTATGGAGAAAACATAGTTAGTCCTCATTTCATGTCCCTAGCAGTATCTTGAGAGATTAGTCTCTTACCTTCTTTGTGAGGGAATATCCTGATTTACACTAAAAAAAACTAACACATTGCATGCTCATTCAAAAGTAAACATATAGAAAGCAAGCATCATACCTTATGCTATGTTTAGGAGTTTTAAAAAGGATGAAGTGCTTTGAAATGAAAAAGTAAAAATATACTACTTTATGGTTTGAAAGTTTTAAAGAGGGAATAGAAAAAAAAATCTCACTCAATTATTTGTAAGTTACACTAATTGTCATTAATGAAGTTGAGTGAATTATACATTTTACTTTTAATATTATCTTTTTAATTTTTATTGTCTACAATATTATTTAAAAATAAAATATTTAAAATTATAAATGATTATGTTAAAAAAAGAAAAAGAAAAAGAAATGTTCCTTCTTAAACTTCCAAAATTGAAGGGTATGAGTTTTGAGTTCTCTTCCTTCACTACTTTATTTTTTTACTTAAAAAACTTTTAAAGAGTTAGTTAAGATATTTTTAATAATACACTATATTTATCTAAAGATAGCCATTTAAGTATCATGTTAAGCTTTCTTATGGGATATAACAGATATAGTTATAGTACTTTCTTTTTTTCTTTTTAAGAAAGAAATTTTGGGTTATATACAGTTTTTAGTAATTGATCACAAAAAATAATACTAAAATTGGGGAGTTCATTGCGGCAAGGACAATCAAACACCATGGATGTCATTGTACTGATCCTTAACAAACAGGCACTGACACATACATATGACCTTGTTGTGTTTGGTCAATGACATTATACATATGACCTTCTCCTCTTTGTAGGATGGCAGGAACGATTCTAAGAAAGTAAGGGATAGCAAAGTTACTAGATTCGCTCCTACTCCCATAGTTCCGCGATCGCGGTATTTTTGCGATTTACATTGCTATGGTACGTGATCCAGATCGCTGAGAGTGGCGAATCGATTCTCATAACATAAATGAACAAGATCCAACAAAGAAAATAACAGAAAGCGCAAGGTTTAGGATGTTGCCATAGCTGTTGCGGAGATGAACTTTTGGAACTGCGGACGAGGAAGGCGTTGGTTCTTGGTGTAGAGAAGAAGATGATGTCTAAGCTGCGCAACGCTTCGTTTCAAGTTTTGGTTTATAAATAAATAAATAAAAAATAAAAATAAAAAAGGCTTTAGTGAAATGTTTTTCAATTAAAATCCGAACAGATAATGAATCGATGAGACTTTCGACTCAGAGAGTTCCTGTTTTGTTGCTCAAATCCTTTAGTGAATGATGCAAATTGTATTTTCTCGTTGGTGTTAAATGAATGTAACCCCTTTTTGTCATCTATGTTTGCATTATCACCCATCCCTTCTTTTCCAGCAGGAGCTCCTTCAATGCAATCAATAATTACACTTGGAATCCATTCAAAGTGCTATTGATCAACAATGGTTCTTCGTTGATGGGGGACCTATCTTCTGATGATTCCACTTCTACTTTTTTTAAGAATGATATCCTCCAAATTCCATCACTAACCATGTAATGTAACCATCTTATCCCAGCCAAAGTTCCCTCACGGGATAATAAACAAAATAACTAATGAAAATGAATAGCAAGGGAAAGGTAAAGTAGTTTGGCAATGGTAATGCATGTTAATGGGTACAATGAAGACAAGAGGCTAAAGTTTCCAGAAATACCAGCAATGTCGTATGCCAGAATACAACGCAGAGAAAGCAGCATTCTTTCTGTCAACATCACCTCCATCTCCTCCACCTTGTCGTTGGGCACAGAGTGAGTCCACCTTCCTTGTTGGTTCATTCTGGGTTATAATGGCCGGTGTACACCTTCCCTAAAATCTTGGAGCCGATGGATTGAAAGGCATCCACTTGTACAAATGTCTGAAGCTCTAAAACAACCAGCAAATTAGAAAATTTCTCCACTTTGTCACCTTATATTGCCAATCTTTTATTATTTTAGAATCTACTACTAACTCCCTATGTGGCAATGTTTCTTGTTTATTTACAAACTTTGGCAGAAACCTGTATGGATTATTTCTATGATCTATGATAGTTACATGACACAGCAAAGTAAAATGATGACACAAGTACTAAAGAACTGGTAGAGTTAGAGTAACATGTAATTATGATAGAAAACTTGCAAAATCCAGGTAAGGCACATAGTATGTGAAGCTGAATATTTTGATCATCCTCCTAGATGATCCAACAAAGATTATGCAGGATCAACTTATTATTAGTTGATCAATTTACTAACAATTTAGAAGTGCAATTTGATATGGCTGGGTTATGACTTGCGTCTTGGGAGCCCTTTTAGGCACAAGAAGAAGCCCTTTTGCAGAAAAGAGTACGTTTGGTTTCCCTTTCCTCTCTTCCTGTTTTTTATTAGGGAGGAAAATCTGTCATGGAAATCCCTACCCCCAATTATTTTCATGTGGGTTTAGCTTACATGATACGGATCTTTGCTTCTAAATGGCTTGGCACTCCAAAATCGCATTGGTGATATAACTAGAATTGTTGGGATTGATAGCCAATAGCCATAACTATCTGGTTAAGACATGATATGTGCTTTTCTTTTTTGTTTCTTAATCAGGCTGAAAAAGGGTTTAGGTCGGGTGGTTGCAGCCATTTTTGGTCAATCGTTGTGATTAATAACAAACTTGCAAGTCTCCCATTAGCAAATTCTGCTATGAATTCAGATACCTTAGAAACTTACAAGAAAGAAAACAAAATCATAATGCCACCATTATTCAATAGAAAGCATGAACGAATATATCCTTCCATTCATTGAAACCAATTAGATTGAGCAAACAATAAATTCCATATGGACTGAGCTAAACTAAATTCTACACATAATAGATAACTAAAGAAGGAATTTGTTTCTCTTCTCTCTGTCTCTCTGTCTATCTGCACTGGTTTCCCCTGTATCAGAGTCGATATATGCCTCAAATGATACGGCATTTAAGTTTCCCTCTTGCTTGAAATGCTGTTATAGAATTCTCATCTCCATCTTGTGTCAAAATCTTTGAAAGCCCTCTTATCAAATATAGTTACTTCTGTGATAAATGTACTTCCTGTGTGTGTGTGGTATGACTTTTCTTTACAACTGAAGAATGTTACATGAAGAACAAGTAGCAGAAACTCTAAATAAATCCCCACAATAAAATCCTGCACCATCACTTTCCTCTGCCTTCCTCTTTTTCAATTGCCACCCACACCCATATTACAATGTAACAAAGATTCCAAGTGATTAGAGAAACAACCATTCAGAGCTGGATTTTGTAAGTGAAATCTTTCTTCAAAATCTTGGCTTCCCTACTGGGTTGCAAGTTATCTATAACCATTGAACAATTTACATTAACCACAAATTCCCTCAGACGATTGCCATGGAGCAGAACCGTTACCGGAATCTTCACTTTTATTAACAAAGGTATATTTCCTGTCTTCTGGTTCTGCATAAGGTCATGTTGCATTTGTGGGCCAAAATCATTCTGCCCCTTCAACACCACATTGACCCTGGTTGTATTCTTCCCGGGCTGAAAAAAAGAAGGGATTTGCCCCGAACAGACTTGGGAGCCTGAATATATTATGCTAACCGCACTGTTTTTCCCATAATCAAAGCCAATGTCTCCATTTGGATTCTCAGCTTTCACAACAACGGCAATTTCAGCATAGATCTTATTGTCATTTCGGATACCAAAAGCTTTGACATCAAATTTGTCAACGTCGTAGGTAGGCATTTGGGGGTTGAAAAAGTAATATAAAGCTGCAAAAGCTGCCACCAAGAGGACAATGAAGAACAAGAGGCAGCATATACAGCAGCAGAAGCACCTTAGGCATCTACTTCCTTTAGAGCGATGGTGGTGGGAATGGTACCGGGGAATGTTACGCCTATAAGGAGGAGGAGGCCTTACACTGCCTTGGTTCTCTAGCATGGCATATCTGTTTGGGACATCAGCTTCATATGCCATGGTGGATGGTGGTGATGGTTTAATCTCAGCCGCAGTGGTGGACCCTTTGCGGGCATAGTCCATTCAAGGACAAGAAAGAGAATTTTTTTTCTCTCCTTTCCTTGTCCAGGGTCTTTTGGACAGAAGGAGGAGGAACTTTTTGTTTTTTGTTTATTTGGAGAGCCTTCCATTGGTTAAGGATTTTGCAACATCCAACATATGTAAGGACATGGAGTTTCATGGTTGTATAACCAGGTTTTGTGGGATTCAAACTAGTTTCTACAATTGTCTTTCTCTATATTTAGGCACAGGTTAATAAAGGTTGCTTTCGATTGCTGATCTTAAATTATCATCAGCTGGGCTAAAATTCTTTGTGCGCTTTGGGTGTAGATTAAAAATTGGATTTTTCATTCACTTGTCTTTACTTCAATAACTGCATTAGCGGATAAGGATCAGAGCTCGCTCCTCCGTCAAAACCCTTTCATTTTTTTTTTAAACCATTGGTTCCTAAAAAGTTGTTGAAAGAATGAAAGTTGAAACAGGGCACATTAGTTAGCTAGCTTAAAGAGAAATCATAGTAAGATGGTGAAAATAGATATTAGATTAAGCATTATATACAGAATAATTGGTACCCGTTTCCTAGCTCTCCCATTATCAACCACATAAAAAGTAGTAAAACTGCTTGCTTATTGGTCTTCGCAATCATACAGCCAAAGAACAGAACTGATTGAAAAGAGGAACATGAGCAAGCGATAAAATCATCCTAAACACAGGAAAGCTGACTCCATATATCTTCAAAAGGTCTTCCTATTTGATACTGGGGAGGCGGAAGGGATGGCAGACTTGGAATTGTAGGATCTGAAAGAACCAGTTCGCATAAACATCAAAACTGAGGTTACAATTTTCTTGACCTTTAAAGCAACCTTCTTTAGCTTAGGTGCTTTGGGCTCTGCAAAATTATCCGAGGAAGATAACTTGTAGGTTGTGAGAAAGATTTGCCTTTGCTTGGCTCTTCTGCGTCTGTAGCTAATAGACTTGAGCATCTTGTCTTTGCCATTTAGGCCCAGAGGTTCATATCTGTATCTGCGGCTGAAGGTGAGGGTGGAGTTGCGCACAAGTGTACTCATGGCTACAATACAAAGTCACACACACTCTGCTACAAAACACACAGCTTTTGAATCAGGTTTTGTGCTTGTAATTGTTAGAGTGTTGTTACTTACCAAAAAAATTGTTGGGTGTTGTTTATATTGTTTGTGCCCCCACCTTCTGTGTCTGTAGCGCGTTTTGAATTGTTGGGTGTAGACTTGTGTAAAAGGTTGTGTTGACCGTAATTTAATTCTTTTTCTCACTTGGCGGGCGCGCCTACATCATTCATGAATCATGGTAACCGGTAAGATTCAGAAAAGAAAAATATTTTTTATACACTATTTTTTAACATTACTTTTATACTTAGGGTACATTTACATGAATAGAATAGACTCATTAATAATAGAGTAGGGTGATAAAAAGACATCAACTTATTATTTGAGAGTTTTTTAAGTAATGAAGTAGAGTGATTAAGGTGGGCAACTCAAACTATTTCAAACCACTCAAATTCTCAATTTTTCATATCCTCCAATTTGGGAGGTTTGAGATAGAATATTTCTCTCTTTTTTATTTTTACTTAGTCATGTACAATTTTAACCCTCTTTTATTTTTAAATAATGTTGTGAGTAACAAAAATTAAAAGGATAATATTAGAAGTAAAATGTATAATCTACTTCACTCCATTAATGATCATTGTGACTTCCAAATAATGGAGTGAGGTTTTCTCCATTCCTTCATTAAAACTTCCAAACAATAGAGTGACATACTTTTATCCTTCCACTCCATTCCATTCAAAACCACTTCATTATAAACCACTTCAATTCATCCCCTTCAAAACTCTCAAACATAGGCTTAGTTAATAATAAGTAAATTATTAGTTAATGAAATATATCGTTTGGTTAATAAATTTGGTAACCAATCACTTATAAGTTGGTAATCTATTAACCAAACAATATATTTCATTAACAAAAAATTTTATTTATCATTAATCAAGTCTGTGATTAATCGATTACCAAAACTCATTAACCAAATAATATATTATATTAACTAAAAATTTATTTATTATTAACCAAGTATAAAAATGGTATAAAAAAATAATGTGCATATATCATTACTCTTTACAAAATCTCATTTAGATAGGCTGTCAAACGGGGTCGGGCCGGGCTATTTAGGCCTCCTGTGATGGGCCACGGGTTAAACGGGTCAGGTTAAAATTACTCGCATTTAAACATGTTACAAATTAGTCAATTCGACTTGTCTCGCATCAACTCGTGGCCTAAACAGGTCGGCCTGCGAAACTTTTTTTCTTTTACTTATAAACTTTTAAATAAATTTAAATTTAATAAATTTTTTAAATTTAATAATTTCAAATTAAATATTATATTAAATAAACATAATATTAAATATTTTAATCTCATTTAAAAGATTAAAAAAGAATTCAAACAAATAAATAATATAAACTTATGGAGTTTGACGAATGCGTTTATATATAAGTTGTGCTATTATTAGTATGTATAATACATATATTTTATACTTTTAATTAGAAAAGAATATTTAATTAACTTTTAAATTTTTAAATTAATTTTTTTATAAACAAATTAAAACTTAAAAAAAAATTATGCGATGATCCATGGGCCCAAGGATTTTTCCATTTAACTCAAAGTTAAACAAATTAATTCAAAACTACTCACATTTTTATAGGTTATAGGTCATTAATTTTAAAATTTGACTCACATAATTTATATTAATAAATAAGATAACCCAATAAATTTGACAATTTTAACTGTCCTATATTTAATGCTCTTTGATAGTTATGCAACTGCTACTGCTTCCACAATTCTTCCTTCAATCTTGACCAGGACAATAATATATGAATATATTATTTATAGAGTCGACGTTCGCTTTTCTGATCGAACATTCTCATGATAGATATAATTTGGGTTTAATGCTTTTGAACCGGAATTTGAGATTTTCTTCACCTAAATTTTTATTCAAACAAAAATTTATACAATAATGTCATTTATTACATTTCAAGATCATATAAATGGTCATTATATTTAATATTGAAACTTTACCCTTTTATTTTAACCCTTTAAAACTATATGAGGACTAAGCATACACTTACAAAAGTGTAAAAGAAAAACAAAAAAGATAAATATATATCATTTTTACATTATTTTTATACTTAATTAATGATGAATAAATTTTTAATTAATACAATATATCGTTTAATTAATAAATTTTAGTAATCAATCACTTATAAGCTGATAATCTATTAATCAAACGATATATTTTATTAACCAATAATTTGTTAATTGTTAACCAAGTTTATAAGTAATTGATTATTAAAATTTATTAACAAAATAATATATTATATTAACTAAAATTTTATTTATTATTAATCAAGTATAAAAATGATATAAAAAAATAATGTGCAAATATCATTTTAAAAAAGGAACACAGATCCAATGTATTCAATTTTTTTTGTAAAGTGTCAAATTAGTGTGATATCAAAGGTTAATTGATGTCGAAAGATAGGAGGTATTTTTTCTCTGAGATAAAAAGGAAATAGTTTAAATTTGATTTATTCTCTGTTTAAATTTTTTACATTATTATCATATATTGACACATGATTAAAAGAGTTAGATTTTTTAAATAATAGTTCTAAAAGTTAAATTTCTTTAATAATTTAGTATTACATAATTAAATGATAATGTAAAGAAGTTTTATAAAGACAGTGAATCAATATTAAATCATAAAAGAAATTGTATGAGTTTAATTTTGATTCATTATTAATGTAAAAAAATTTACACTATCATTAAATCATATATTGATACATTATTAAAATTTTGAATTTTAAAATAATTATTATTATAGTTAAACTTATTTAATGATATATTAATATATAATTAAATGATAGTGTAAAAAAATTTACACTAAAAATAAATTAAAATTAAATCCTTATTTATTTTTCAAAATGTATAGTCTTTTATTTTTACTATAACTAGAAAGAAAAGACAAAATTGTCAGTAGAAATTAAATACAAAGTTCATCATTTATATATCTTCCTAATTTTAAGAATATTTTATTTTATATTAAAATAAAGTTAATATACATTTAATTTTAGGAAAATATCATATCAATTTTTACATTACAAATGTAATAATAATTACACACATATATGAATCAAATTAAAAAAATTTTACTTAATGTAAACTCACATAGCTTCTTATAAGATGGAGTGTCCGTCAATGTTGATGTTGAATGACGAGCCGACTTCCATTACAAATATAGGGTAAACTAAAGTTTCGAGCTACTATTATTGACCATTGACCAGACCATAATAGTTAATAGCGTTGACTGAAAGTGACATTTTTTTAATTTTAATTTTATTCTCTCTGGAAGAGAACATGCATAATGCTTTGAATTGATTTTGGGTGTAATTTGAGTTATTTATTTTATAGTGGATTACTTGGGAATTATCGTGGTCAATTAGCTGAAAACCTAAGCAAAATGTATAGCCTTCGCAACATGGTTCTTTTTAAGGCATGGCAACCTTATATTTTAATGTTCGTTTCTTTTCTTTCTCTATTTTTTTCTTTAATTTCTAGAAGAAAAATAGTCAACAGTCCATATTGTCGTTAATTAGATTCGTATATGTGGTTTTAATTGTTTTTACTTTTAATAAAAGCAAGATAATATATTCTTCTAGCCTTCGCTTTACTAGTTTTTTCTATCTTTCTTTGTAAATGTAAACTAGCTAATAGCTATTGTCTTGTTCGACGTCACCATGGTATAGACGATGGGCATATGAATTCTAATAGCAAAAGCAATCGCTTAAAATTTTTGTTTAGGATTGTACCATTAAATTCTTTTGTCGCTAGATTAAAATTTTAACTTATTAGTGAGAATGCAACTTTCTTTATTTTTTATTGTTTACCACAATTGTATGATTGTATCAAATACTCATTATAAATATTACGAATTGGGTTGTTAAGTTTAAAAATATTAAAGAAGCATTGGCCTGATCAGGTCAATAATTATTTCTGCATCAAATATGGAGGACTGCACCCATTACGCCTCGGGTTGAAACGTTAAATCTAAAAAATTTAGAAATGTAACGCTGACATAAGTAAGCCAACAAATACCATTTACTTTTTTAAATTATAAGAAATTCAATTTTAAAACTTTCACCCTATTCTCACTCTATTCGAGTTAAGTTGAAGCAAGAATCAACTAATCTTTTTTATGTACATAATTGTTGAATGATTGAGTACCTTTATCACTTTTTCTAATTTTTTCTATCCATTGCTGGAAATGAATATGACTTTCTCAGGCATTATATAACAATTTGTCTAAGTTTGGCAGTTTGAGCTCAACCTGGGGATATCTCAAGTTTAACTTGGTAAAAAAATTTAATAATTTAATTTATTTTTAAAATTAATTAATTAATTAATTAAATTAATAATTTTTATATAATTAATTATATATAAAATATTAAAATAAAAATAAATTATTAATTAATTATATATAAATTATTAGTTAAATCAATTAAATGATTAGTTAATTTTTATGTTGTGAGTAGGGCCAACTTTTTCCTAATTTGAAATTTTAATTCATTTTCCCATACTTAATCTGTCCTGCCTGCTGCCCGCAACAGGTAGAGGTGGGGCGGAGTTGAACAGAGTTGTGAGTAGGGCCGGGTTTGGATTTATGTTATACCCGTCCCTATCTATCCTACACCCCATATATAACATAAAACTATGTGTTTTATTTCCATGCCCTAAGCCACTTTGAGAAGCTTTGAGAATTGAGAGAACGCTGGCGCTGGAGAAGCTTCCGCTTCGACTTCTTTGACCACAAAATCATTAGCGATGGTCCATCAGAGTCCCTAAGTACGTCCTTTCTCTCCTACAGCATAAGGTAGAACTAGAATTGCGGCAACTGCTTTTTCCTACCATTTTTTTTTTGTTTTTTTCCCCTCAACCATTCAAACCCATTTTTGTTGTATTTTCTTCACTTTCTCCTTTCTCTTCACTACCCATTCTTACTCTGTTCATCACCCACACATTGTAAGCTTCATTTTTTCCTCTAGTTTCACCTTCTTCATTTTTTCCTAATCTTGTTTATTTGAATATAAGTCACAGAACCATCCGCACAGTTCAAAAGATATGCAGTGATTCTGATTTGTAAATTGATCCATTTGGTGACACCATTTTCACTCTTTTCAGAGCAACGACAAATCATCCATTCCTACCGATAGAACCACCTTATAAAGGTAAGCCTTCAACTCGTACAAATGAGGAAAAAGATGCCAAAGTTGATCCATTTTTGTCTCTTTTTATTTTTGGGTTGATTTAATTCAATGAAAAATTGGATATTGTTATTTGGGTACTCCTGCGTGCTATTTTATGGGAAATGAAAGAGATTTGATGATTAATATGCTGTTTTGCTTTTGAACTAGCATTTGGATGGTGGTGCAGATTGTAAGGAGATCCTATGTTTGGATCTTGGACGCTCAAGCTTGATAAATGCGGTAGGGTGCAGGTTCTAATTTTTTTCCTTACCGGTAGGGTGCTAAATTTGGCCTTAAAATCCATGAGGTGGGTAGGGGCGTGTTAAATTTTATTTTGAGGTGTGCGGGGTGGGAAAAAACCCTCCCCTCCCCGCCCCATTTTCAAGTCTAAATTTGTCTATGAATGTAATTTAAGAGCAATATGTGTAACGATAAGAGCTCTACCTCTCTAGAATGTTTGTCATGAGAGTATTGTTTTATGTAATTAAACATTTTTCTTGTTCGTATCAGCCATGTGCTTAGATAAAGGAATTGCATTGCGACTTTAATTTTGATCTATTATCCGTGTAAAAGATATATTGTTATTTAATTATGAATTGTCAAATTATTAAAATAATTTAACTATCATAATAATTATTTTAAAAGTTTAATTCTTTTAATAATGTACAAATACATAATTGAATGATTGTGTAAAGTTTCAACTTTATACTTAAGAGTAAATTAAAATTAAATCCATTGCAAAAATGGGAGCTAATAAGCTATATATTAAGAGTGACCAGACCCTCCTACTGAGGTGCAGCAACAGCTTCCAGACAAAATAATTGTTGGTTTTGTTAGATAGGTTTTTCTCCCTTTCTGCTTTGCTTTCCTAGTTTGTATTTTTCTTTTTTTTTTTGAAAAAAAAAATCTTAGCAAGCCTAGAATTAAGGGGCAATTTGGCAAATTAAGAAGTCAATTTAGAACTTTCGAAGCTAAATTAGTTTGTTTCACCAATTTATATAATTTAGAAGTGTTTACAGCAACATCTCAAAAATTCAATTCAATTCATTTCTTAATTTATGTAGAATTTTTTTTGGAGCTATTTCTAATATTAAATATTATCTAGAATTGGCCAACAAATTACAAAATTTCAAATGAAAAAACTGATTTTAAAATTGAATAAGCTAAAATCAATTGCATGTAAGATTATAGCTAAAAAAAATTCATGTAGGATTATTTTGAAACTAGTTTTGACTTAGGAAAATGCTACCCGATAAAGGGTCTTAAATTAAAAAAATAAATTATGCCGTGGCATATGTTGATGTCAGGTTTTGGCTTATACATATGTCACTTTTAAGCTTATAAGGTGATAAAATTTGGAAAAACTCGAGATTTTTCTCTCAAGAACAGGCACTAGAGGACAAAAGTGGTCAGATTTTTTTTTTTCGGTAATCACATTATTTAAGTTATTATATAAGTTATTTTGGGATTTGTCTTTTTGGACCATTGACAGGTTTGTTGAGCAACAAAGCAGAAATAACAGGATATGAAATGACCGCCCAAAAGTCATATTTCGGGTGCCACTAAGTTTTTAAGAGACCCTTTTTTTATGTTTTTTTTTAAACTTTTTTATATAATAGGGGCAAGCATTTGAATAAGAGAGGAAGAAATGTAGTCTGATAAAAAATCCAACCTTCAACATTAATATTATATTTAAGATTTGAAGACTCTGTCTAGTATCAATAGAGTTACAAACTCGTTGTGACGAGAAAATTAAATTCTAAGATATGACATCCAAGCAAGAAAAAATATATGGAAGGCAATTTTATACCTATGCTGTATGATTGTGAGGATAGCCTAATAAAAAGTCTCCTTGTTTGGGTCTTACAGATGTTTGTTTTATCTTCAATTTGTAGCATAATATTGTTCAAATTTTAAGTAGCAACGGATTCTAAAATGAGTTCCTTTTGTGTGTGTGTGTGTGTGAAGTCGAAGATTTATTATAGAGAGGGAAAGAAAAAATTAAATGATAAGTAAAATGACTTAGGTAGGATTCGATCCTCAAACAAATAATTTTCAAAGAGACTTATTACTATTTGAGTTCAGAATCTAAATTAAATGACTCTATTATGCATAACTATCAATTGCTCGAAGTTTGAGAAATAGTAACTTTAAGGCAAAGGTAAATATTTGTTTGAAACAAAATAAAAAATATTTACTCAAATATTAATATGATAAACGTGGAGATAAAATAATATATGCTAAGAAAACGACAGTTAATTAATTACCAACATGTATAAATTATTTCTAAGTCAAATTCAATGTAGAACACCTGGACAAATAAAAATTACATAACTTGTTCAAGTTTTTGTTAATTGAACCTAGCTAACTTATCTCGGTTATTTTAAAAAAATTGTACTATTTATCAAATACGTACAGATGTAACTTGCGTCCGTTGAATTTATTAGATCTAGCTAACACTTTTAAGTTTTTAAGAAAGTTAATTTTTGATATATTATTAGAATTTCTATGACTATATAGTCAGGAATTTAATCATTATCATTTTTATTTTTTATAATTAAGTTAAATTTTAATACAAAGTAAAGTTAATCAATACATTATCTATGTCTTAAGCCCAAGAAGCTCTTTTATGAGAAAACATATTAAATAATTCATGATTTTTACCTAATAATTTTAAGTTTTTGAAAAAGTTGTTGCTTGACATTAATTAAACATAACCATTCTTAAATGGATTTCTAGTGGCAGTTTACGTAATTATCATTTAGTATTACACAGCCACAAGAAAAAAATGATAAACTACACGTGGCTGTGCAGATTAAAAAGAAAAAAGAAAATGGCTGCTCCGGCAATTAGCCTCTTTGGTTATACTTACATGAATACTACCAGAGATCAACGCCCAGAGAAACAAGAACACTATACTCCCGATATTATCTTCGAAATCATTATTACGATTTAAATTTATAATTTTCGTTTGAATTTTTACTTGCTCCAATTTATTAGGGTCTGTCTCAAACTGATATTATCGTTTATTTGTATAATTTTATATTGTACATAATTTTATAAAGAGTTTAATTTCTATTTATTGTCAATATAAAATTTCTTTACACTGTCATCTAATTATATATTGCCAAATCATTAAAAGAGTTTGACTATCACAACCACTACCTAAAAAGTCTAACTATTTTAATGATGTATCAATACATGATTGAATGACAATGTAAAAAAACTTTACACTGAGTGTAAATATAAATTAAATCTTTTTTATAAATTGTTCTATCCAAGTTTGATGGGAAAAAAAAAGCTTTAAATGATGTTACATTTATATAATTTGATACAAAAACTACATAAATAAACCAAATAGCTTGAGGTAACCCACGAGAGAAGGCTGCTATAGAAAGTCTTGATTAAGCCCATAAATTACCTGGGAAGAGAAGGCATTGAAGGCACTCACATCAGAGCCTCGGTACCAAAGTTATTAGCCGAACTTTATCGCACTAGTAGAACGTAGCAAACAAATCCAAGTACGAACTGAGCCAGCATTTATGCTACCTGGCTATACGTGTGCTGATGAAGCAAGGCTCAGTCAGTACTCACGTAAATGAAACACTTTGAACTCTTGGACTTTAAATTCTTCCTCCCTCGCCCTTCTTCCATAGAACAACAATAGCTGCTCGTGATCAAGTATTAGCAATTTCCTTGTGCACCTTCTTTCATGTGACCTCTCTTATCACACTCCTCTTTTGCCTGTGAACTGCTTCAATATACCATGATCTCTTTATTCGCCACTCCTTTATATATATATATATATATAAATTGGAACTACTACTTCTTCCATTACCGTTCAACACCACTAGCTGCCTCAAGTTTATCTCTTCTACTCGCAAATATCAAGTGGATCTCAGAAATTTCCACACATAATAGAGAAGCAATAATGAGGAGGAGCTCTGTCTGTGCTGCTGCAGTTCTTCTTCTTTTACTTTATGTTCCAGTAATCATCTCCGCAAGGCACATTAGCCAGTCACATTCGCGTAAGTCTCCATTTCTAAAAAAATTCTAACTATTTTTTTTTTCTCATAACTGTCATGGCTTCTAACAAGGTTGGAATTTAACATTTATGATCACTAAATGTATTAACTATTATATACGTGGAAATTATATTTATATTCTAACCTGGACCTTCATTATATATACTCTTCCTAGCTACATTTTGAGATATATGATTAAAATAAAAAATTTTAACCTAATTGTATTAATTTTGTGTTAAATGTGACTCTGGTATAATTTTGTGTTAAGTAGGTCATGGGCATCCAGATCCTACATTGGCTAGTACAAAAGATGGGAGCAAAATGAGAAAAGAAAGCTTCATCTATTGGGAAGGAAGGCCCACAACAAAACGTATAAGGGGGCCTGACACGCTGCAAGTAGCCGGGTCGAGATTGCCGGATTGCTCTCATGCCTGCGGGTCATGCTCGCCATGCAGATTGGTGATGGTGAGCTTCGTTTGTGCATCCATTGAAGAGGCTGAGACATGTCCAATGACTTACAAGTGCATGTGTCATAACAAGTCCTACCCTGTCCCATAGAATAGAATCTCCAATTTGATTTTTCAAGCTTCAATCTCTAACCTCACGTAACATATACAGTGCCTTTTTTTCCCTTTTCAAATTTCCCTTTGATTTCCTTTTTCTCTGCTGTTCAATATGTTAAACATGGGTTCCTTGCTGTAAACATGGATTTTGGATCGACGGAAGAATTGTCTAGTTCTTCTGAGGAAAGTTATCATTAATGTGTTGTGATTGTGAAGCCCCATATTAATTCAGATAAAAATCATAGCGACTACTATACATATGAGCAATCAATCCATCAATCAAGGTCCACTTTAACCTCACTTAACAATCATAGATCAAAACTACATATGAAGAGAAGAAACTGGAATTTTATACAAATATGTATAGACCAAAACCTTATATCAAGGGAAAATTCCCAAGCAAGCCACGCAAAAATGTAAGATTGTGAAAAACTATGGCTAATTAGTTTAAATAAATAAGTATATTACGGTGGCATAAGTGACTGATATATTCCACAAGTATAAAACGATGTTTAATTAGAGAAGAATTTAATATGAGATTACTCTAGGATTTAATTTCTATCCACGAAATTTTACATTGTTATCCAATCATGTGTTGCGAAATAATTAAATAGGTTAAACTTTCTAGGTAGTTGTTGTGATAGTTAATTTTTTTATTGATTTGACAATACATAATTAGATAACAGTGTAAAAAAATTTTACACTGACAGTGAATAGAAATTAAACTCATTACTCTATTACTCACACTTGTTCGAATACCTTTAGGTGTATTTTCAAGTTGAATAAAAAGAAATTAAATAATGTGTCTCCTTAGAATTACTCCAGTGATTTGAGCACGAGACATATGTGAAGAAGGAGAGGGTTCGATCCTCCCCAATCTCTCCCACCTCCCTCCTCCATTCCCCCCTTCCCATGGCCTCCTTACAAGGGTTCCTTTGACCCCACTTCAGTGGTGGGGCCCTCCTCATTTATCAAAAAAAAAAAAAGAAATTAAATAATGTGGAT
Organism: Styphnolobium japonicum; assembly: GCA_023212625.1. Lineage (NCBI taxonomy): Eukaryota > Viridiplantae > Streptophyta > Magnoliopsida > Fabales > Fabaceae > Styphnolobium > Styphnolobium japonicum. The sequence continues at coordinate 21,126,210 of JALBWW010000008.1, forward strand.
TGACTATTTGACTATTCCAAATTGCAATTTACAAAATCAAGAAAACAGAACAAAGAGAATGTATATAGGTCCAACCCAAAAAGGTGAAAACAGAGCCACAGCTAGGTGAAAGAAAGTGAACCCCAAATTGAAGGAGGACTTGGACCAATAGCATGAAATGAGAGGAAGGCCATTCTTGACATTTTGAAACTGACGTACTGGCCCAAAACTGGTACGTACATCAATCAGTACATACAAAGGGTTGTTGGAGCGAGCGATAGGTGTGAAACTATAGTACGAACCCGACGTAAAAGTTAAAACCCTGGCTATTGACACCGACAAGGAAACTCCTTTCTTTGGGCCCCCCGTCACCATGCCTCCGCTCTGTGTTTGCAATGAGAAGTTTGGAGAAAAAAGAAATAGAAGAAATAGGTAGTTGCCCCGTTGAATTACAAAAATAAAAAAACGGAATTCTTTTTAAATAAATATTTTTTTTATTTAAAATCATTTTTAAATGATAAGAATAAACATTTTATAATATTTTTAATTTAAAAAAAAGTTACTTTTTTATTTTATTTCCTCTAAATTTTTTTCATTCTAAACATATTCTTAACATTAAAGTTGTATGAATCTAAGTATGCCTATTCTATCTGCCACAATTTTTTTTTTTACAAATTATGGTATTTTTTCTACTAGTATGGTAAGAGTATTTTTCAATCCTTGTTTTTTGTCAAATTTGAAATTATAGATAAAGATATATTATATATAATTAAAAATAATATTTTTATAATGTTTAATTTTAGGTTTTCAATAAAAGTCATACAATACATAAAGAAGAAAAAATACCTAAACTTAAATATCACCCAACAATAAATTAGAAAAAAGACGCTGAGCATAGCAATAAGCATAAGGATAGGTATCAAATCTTTAATTTTTTTTTTGCTCTCTAATTAAATATTAATAATTTAATAAAAATAAATAACAATTAAAAGAAGAGTTATTACTAATTAAGAGATATATATATATATTTATATTAAGTTGTTAGTTAGAGGCGAACATAAACTAAGTTAGATTTTATTTCAAATAAGTCTGATTTATTTTATAAAATATTTGTTTTGGTTTAATTTATTATTTATTATATTTTTTTTTTTGTTCAACTTATTTTTTTTATGAAAATATAAAAGTCTTATCTAATCTCAAAATATACTTACCTATATTATATGAATGCTTTTAAATGAGTAATAAATTCAAACTTAAAGTTTTAAGTATACTTAATATTTAATAAAATTATTTTATTATATATAAAATAAATAAATAATATTAATGTATAATTAATAAATTATATAAATATTATAAAATTAATTATATGTATATATAATAAATAAATATATCAATTTCTTAATTAAATTAATAAATATTAACTTATTTAATTGAATAATTTTCTTAAAAATTTTAAATTTAACTTGTTTAATAAATAAGTTAAGAGAAAGTAAATAAAAAGTAAGCTGAAAAGAGAGAAAAGAGGAGAGAAGATTTAAATCTCACAACAGACGAAGTTTGCTATTGCAATCTCATCAACAAATGACGAAGCAAGAAATGAGATGAACTTCGAAGTAACCATCAAAGCACCACAACAAAGAAGAAAAAATGACGCAACCTCTGGCGTAAGCTTTCTAGCTTTTTCCGGAGGGATGAATGAAGTAGCTGTTGTGTTTCATATATTAGCAAACCAAAAAAAGAAAAAAGGGAGAGCAGTAAAACACCGCTGGGCTCTCTGTGATGAGCAATCAAATAGCAAAATTTTTCTTAAAATAATAATAATCTAAGTGTACGTAATGTTAGAAATAAAGTCCCATATTGATGAATTTATTTCTTGATGCTCCTCATGTAACCTATAAAAGAAGCCTAAGGAATTCATTTGAATTCATCCCAAAATCATCTCTTCCTCTCTTGTATATTTTCTTGTATTTTTTGTGAAGTTGTTCTCTCTTAATATTTAGAGAGAAATATTGTAATTTCTTTCCTTTATTCATTGAGAATTTTTCACGTTAAATATTATGTGTTCAGTTCCTCTTTTCTCATTTCTTATTTTAGTTGTGAGGTACTATTCTGTCATTCTGGTACCTAAGAGTGGTATCAGAGCCATTGGTTCGTGGTCCACTGCAGTAAGTTGAGAAAGTGTCGATTCTTAGTATGCTCTGTAGTTGCAGTATTGTCTGATCCTCCATATCAGAAAAGAAATTGCTGGAAATAAAGTGTGGTAGCGTAAAAGTGTTTAGGGAACTTCTGACTAGGAAAGACTCGGTATTTAAACGTGTCTATTAGTAACCCACCTCTCTTTCCTGGGAACTTACTTTGTGCACTATTTACGGACTACGTCACTGTTCCAGTATACGGCACTATTCAGTTTGTACAGCACTATTCACAGATACGGTTACTATTCATATGTGTGGTTATATACTTTTGCAGTGATTGTTAACGTATACTGGATTTGTTCTAGTATACGGAATATATACAATACTGTTCACGTATATGCTACTATTCACGGTGAAATAGTGTAATTCGATTCAGTTCGTGTACAACCATGACAGCAAAATTTGAGATAGAGAAGTTCAATGAGAGTAATTTCTCCATGTGGAAATTGAAGATAAGGGCAGTTTTGAGAAAGGATAATTGTCTAGAAGCAATTGAAGGTAGACCCACAGATATGACTGATGAAAGGTGGAAAGAGAAGGATGACAATGCTGTTGCCAACTTGCAACTAGCAATGGCGGATTTAGTTTTGTCAAGTGTTGCAGAGAAGAAGACTGCAAAGGAGATTTGAGATGTTCTTAACAAATTGTACGAGGTGAAGTCACTTTACACCAGAATATTCTTGAAGAGGAAACTCTACACTCTTCGAATGAGTGAATCCACGTCGGTAATGGATCACATCAACACTCTAAATACGCTATTTGCTCAACTCACAGCATCAGATTTCAAAATAGCGGAAAATGAACGTGCGGAACTTCTACTTCAGAGTTTACCAGATTCGTATGATCAACTCATCATCAACATCACAAATAACAATGTTGGTGACTCTCTTCACTTTGATGATGTTGCCGGTGCTATTCTTGAAGAAGAATCCAGGCGCAAGAATAAGGAGGAAAGGTCAGAAGTTCAAAGCAAGCAAAGGCTTTGACGATGATGAGAGGCAGATCAACAGAACGTGGCTCCAGTGGGAGTCAGAATCATGGTAGATCAAAATCTCGAAGAAGGAAAAATCTTAAATGCTACAATTGTGGCATGAGAGGACACTCGAAGAAGGAGTGTTGGCATAATAAGAAGAGTGGAGAAAAGAATTCTAAAACATCAACTTCCCAACGTTGTGTTGCAAGTACCTCAGATTATGGAGAAATCTTGTATAGTGAAGCAGCGACCAGTTCTAAAGGCGGAAAGAAACTTAATGATGTCTGGATAATGGATTCAGGCGCAACATGGCACATAACTCCACACCGAGATTGGTTTTGCACTTATGAACCTATTTCGGAAGGATTTGTGTTCATGGGAAATGATCACGTCTTAGAAATTGCTGGAGTCGGTACTGTCAGATTAAAAATGCATGATGGTACTGTTCGCAAAATTCAAGGGGTACGACATGTGAAGGGCTTGAAGAAGAACTTATTGTCCATTGGGCAATTGGATGACCTCGGGTGCAAGGTCCACACTGAAGGTGGAATCTTGAAAGTAGTGAAAGGCAACCTTGTGGTGATGAAAGCAAAGAAGATCACAAGCAATCTATACATGCTTTTGGGAGAGACGTTGCAAGAGGCAGATGCATCAGTTGCAGCAGCCAGCCAAGAAGAAACAACGATGATGTGGCATCGCAGATTAGGCCATATGTCAGAGCGAGGCTTGAAAGTCCTTGCGGAACGCAATCTCTTACCCGGGCTCAAGATGGTCAATTTACCCTTCTGTGAGCACTGCGTGATAAGCAAGCAACATAGATTGAGGTTTGCTAAAGTAACTACTAGAAGAAAACACATACTGGACTTGATCCATTCTGATGTATGGGAATCACCGGAAATATCCCTAGGAGGAGCAAAGTATTTGGTGTCATTCATTGATGATTACTCCAGGAGATTATGGGTGTACCCAATCAAGAAGAAGTCAGATGTGTTTCCAGTATTCAAGGAGTTCAAAGCACAAGTAGAGCTTGAAACTAGGAAAAGAATCAAGTGCTTGAGGACAGATAATTGAGGAGAATATGTAGATGTCAATTTTCTGGCATTCTACAAACAAGAGGGTATTACAAGACAATTCATGGTTGCACATACGCCTCAGCAGAATGGTGTAGCAGAGCGGATAGATAGAACTCTCCTAGAAAGAACAAGAGTTATGCTGAGAACAACAGGATTGGCCAAATCTTTTTGGGCAGAAGCAGTCAAAACCGCTTGTTATGTGATAAATCGATCACCATCAACGACGATTGGTTTGAAGACACCTATGGAGATGTGGAATGGAAAGCTAGCTGATTATTCTTCTCTACATGTACTCGAATGTCCTGTGTACGTGATGTACAACTCCCAAGAAAGAACAAAGTTGGATCCAAAATCCAGGAAATGTATATTCTTGGGTTATGCTGACGGTGTTAAGGGGTATCGCCTGTGGGATCCCACTGCCCGTAAGCTTGTTGTCAGCAGAGATGTAATTTTTGCAGAAAATGAACTGCAAAGTGAGCAGACAAATGACAGCACTTTAAAAGAGACTGCTACAGTGCAGACGGAGAGAAATTCTCGAGAAGATGATTCTTCTGAAGCAGAACCAGAGCATGAGGAACAAGAACCAAATGAGGTCAATGGTGAAGAAGTTTAGCGATCGTCACGCCAAATCAGAATACCATCATGGCACTCAGACTATGTTATGGCAAGCCATGATACATATTGTCTCATAATTGAAGAAGGTGAACCGTCAACCTTCCAAGAGGCTTTGAGCAGTTCAGATGCTTCTCTATGGATGATAGCAATGCAGGAAGAAATGGAAGCCTTACATAGAAACAAAACATGGGAACTTGTTGAACTTCCAAAGGATCAGAAAGCCATCGGGAACAAATGGGTATTCAAGATCAAATGAGATGGCAAAGATCAAGTAGAACAGTACCGTGCTAGATTGGTGGTAAAAGGATATGCTCAGAAAGAAGGCATTGATTTTAATGAGATATTTTCTCCAGTGGTTCGACTTACTACTATCAGAGTAGTGTTAGCGATGTGTGCTGCATTTGATTTACATCTTGAGCAGCTAAATGTAAAGACGGCTTTCCTTCATGGAGAGCTTAAAGAAGAAATTTATATGCTCCAACCAGAAGGTTTTAAAGAACAAGGAAAAGAAAACTTGGTTTGCAGGTTGACCAAATCTCTGTACGGTCTAAAGCAGGCGCCCAAATGTTGGTACAAGAGATTTGATTCCTTCATAATTAGCCTTGAATACAACAAACTGAGTTCAGACCATTGTACGTACTACAAGAGGTTTGATGATAATGATTTCATCATTTTGCTGTTATATGTGGATGACATGTTGGTGGTAGGCCCCAACAAAGATCGAATCCAAGAATTGAAGGCACAGTTGGCTAGGGAGTTCGATATGAAGGACTTGGGACCCGCAAACAAGATTTTAGGGATGCAAATTAACCGAGATAGAAAAGATAGGAAGATTTGGCTTTCTCAAAAGAATTATCTGAGGAAGGTCTTGCGACACTTCAACATGCAAGACTGTAAGCCAATATCTACCCCACTTCCTGTCAATTGTAAATTATCCTCAGGTATGAGTCCTAACAGTGAAACGGAGAGGATGGAAATGTCTCGAGTATCGTATGCATCAGTGGTGGGAAGCCTTATGTATGCTATAATATGTACAAGACCATACATTGCACAAGCAGTGGGAGCGGTCAGTCGGTTTATGGCAGATCCTGGTAGAGAGCATTGGAATGCTGTTAAGAGGATCCTACTATACGTGAAAGGAACCTCAGATGTTGCATTATGTTTTGGAGGATCAGAATTTGTTATCAGGGGTTATGTTGATTCAGATTTTGCAGATGATCTTGATAAAAGAAAATCTACTATTGGCTATGTGTTTACACTTGCAGGAGGAGCGGTAAGCTGGTTATCTAAGTTACAGACTCTTGTAGCTTTGTTTACTACAGAAGCTAAGTACATGGCAGCTACCCAAGCTTGTAAGGAAGATGTATGGATACAAAGGTTAATGGAGGAACTCGGGCACAAGCAGGAGAGAACTACTGTGTATTGTGACAGTCAGAGTGTCTTGTACATTGCAAGGAATCCAGCCTTTCATTCCAAGACAAAGCACATAGGTATCCAGTATCACTTCGTTTGAGAAGTAGTAGAAGAAGGAATTGTGGATATGCATAATTTACACCAAAAACAACCTAGCAGATGTGATGACAAAGCCAATCAATGCTGACAAGTTTATTTGGTGTCGATCTTCCTGTGGTCTATCAGAAACGTAAGCAACATGGAATGACAAGACAGAAAGAATGGTGTGAAGATATGCTTGACTCAATCAAATCTTCAAGTGAGAGAATTGTTAGAAATAAAGTCCCACATTGGTGGGTTTACTTCTTGATGCTCCTCATGGAGCCTATAAAAGAAGCCTAAGGGATTCCTTTGAATTCATTCCAAAATCTTCTCTTCCTCTCTTGTATATTTTCATGTATTCTTTGTGAGGTTGTTCTCTCCTAGTATTTAGAGAGAGATGTTGTAATTTCTTTTCATAGTGAAATTCTTCTAGTCTTGTCTCGTGGTTTTTCCCTTTATTCATTGAGGGTTTTTCACGTTAAATATTGTATATTCAGTTCCTCTTTTCTCATCTCTTATTTTAGTTGTGAGGCATTATTCCGTCATTCTGATACATAATACGTACTTACCTATGTCAACCAATGCATATCGGGGCACCCATATATGATATATGCATAGCGTGCAATCTAGATGTGTTGTCGTTTAGCGGAGTTGGCCTTTTTCTTTCAGGTGAAAAATTAACCTTGCTTTGATTAGGGTCCCCTCAGGGCACCATTTTACGTACACCGTATTTCCTTCTATCTTTACCAATGGGTACAGATCAATGCTGATAAATTTAAATGCAGGCTCTGCTGTATGAAGAAGGCTAAAGAATACTGATGAAGACTCAAATGCATCCACCCATAAGTAAATAAAAGTTTCTCTTTTAATATTCTAGGCCTGTTTCAATTATTGATCTTACATTGGCTCCTAATCTATATCTATATATAGAAAATTATCTTAATTATTTTCTTGGTTTTTTCAGTGGGATGGGATGCGGGTTCTAGAGTAGATATTTTATTTGTTTCTTCGGTTCCTCCTATATTCTAGAATCGTCTACACTGTTTCTCTGAAGGGGTAAATCGGGTACTTTGAGTTTCTTGAAAGGTGACTTCTTGGCTGTCTAAGGAGATATATATGTGATATGTCCGGTCAGTATTCATAACTTTAAGCTGTATGTCCGCATCTATCTGTTTTCAAACTATTCATGCCTTGCGAATAACAAAACTGGACTTCCTAGTTTGTCCTTCGTAGGTGGATTGCCCAATCTATCCTCGAAGCCTGTCAAGTGGGCTATCCAGACATTTGTCAACTGTGGTTGCTTTGAAATTTAAGATACTAACATGTATGGGCATGACCATAAACCTTGTGGCTCTCGTCCTACGCGTGAATGTGAAGCTGATGATGAACACGACAAACTTGGCTCTTGACGATTCGCAATTCAAGATATCTTATCCTATCGTACACACTCGACACAACCAACTTTAGGCAACTTGATTACTTGACAACGCATGCTTGCGTGGATCCTAAAATGAAAGTTTCATATTTTATGCATGTACGTTACGTTACAGCTGTATTGAACTATCTGTGCTGCCCACCTAATGGTCTCTAGTTGAGATCAGGTTGGCTTTAATTTCTGGACGGCGCTAATTAATTTCTTTGGGTTGGGTTGCTCAAGATTGAAACTATGGTGCTATTTCGTGCATTCTTGGTATAGTTGTGTGTTAAGAGTGAAATGGAAGTGAAAAGGGAGATAGAAGGAATGGCACTTTCTACCTCCTTGGGTTTGTGAATCTGTTGCCTATGAGACCTGGACGACATGGTCGATCGATGAAGACTTTTTTTTGAAGCCTAAGTGCACAAAATCTGTGCTTCAACCTTATTTTTTGTTCGATATTCTTTTATTGTTCTTTTTATTGACGTGCACTTCGCATAGATCACCGGATAATTTAGTAGCCTTGTAAATTATTACTTTACATGGTCACCATGGTCCTATGGCACGGAATTCAGGTGAAGTTATCAGAAATGGCTTTTCTGCATTATTGCAATTGTAGAAATCTTAGGGTCTTTTCTTTGATGATCCAGAATAAACCAGACTATCCTTCCTGGTAAAGTTCCTGTTCTTTTGCACTTGGCTTTGCCTTCACGCGGGTTGAGTAAATCCATTCCTGTTCCGTAGTCCAGATTTTTTAGACCTGAAAGATGTATAAGGATTTTTGGTGTTCTTGATGCTTATCATACGGGGAAGGCTATTATTGCAAGCCATCGATCCAACTTCCAGTCATGCAACATCTTCGAATACGACTAGTTTTTGCAATCACTTTCTGTTCATCAAGAAAGCAATGGGATGTTACACACCCAATCTGATTCCAGTTATGCAAGTGCTTGTTTATTTATTAATCTTTTAATATGATTTCTTCTTGTTTGGTGGCATGGATAATGCTATTGTTGGTGAAGACCTGAAGAAGGGGAGGAATTTTTAGCTGGTAAACCAATGAAGGTAACAAGAAGTTTGCTGACTACCAGTCCTCTGGAGGTGAACTTAAATCTAATAATGACTCTTTTACTTAATGATTTGTTTACTTTCTCTTCTGAAAGCGTTTGTCCATGCGCACATACTTTGTTTATTCCCTTGTCACTTTAGTTTTATGTGATAGTGTGTGGATAACAACACGTTGATGCTGTCATGACATGGTTGTCCGGTGTCTGTGTGTTTGACGACCCTTCAATACTTGAAACGCCTTTTCACTTTATTTGGGCCTTTAATTGTAAGAGTAAGACAGTATGAAAGAGTAGATGAACTATTTACTTTATCTATATTTTATTGTAGCATTTGAGGTCTGCTCCTAATGAGAATCTAAAAACACTTTGTAAAGTTCACTGAGGCTGAGATTCACAAATAAAACTATGTAGTAGGACATATAATTGCAAAAAACTTACCCTTCGAATTAGCAGAGATTAACTGCCCATATATTTACGTGAGATCACTGATATCAATAATCTTGTTTGTGCTGGTGCTACCTCATTTTCCTAATTTTATTTCATTCAAACTGCTTTCTTCTTTCATGTTGGTTAAACCATGATAGATTTTCTGTCTTTAATGTTTTCTTTGATTTATAAAGTTTTCAAGAGATTCTGCTTGCTGCAAAATCATCCTTATTTCTCTTCCATAGAAACACTAATTTCTCTCCCTTTCTCTCTCTCTCTCTCCACATATTGATACACATATAGCATACAACCACATGGTTAACTAGATCTAGCTGATGCTGATATATACGGATGCAGGTCCTAAGACCCTGTTACTGTGCCATTCTGAAAACGTTGCTTTGAAAGGATTCGTATCATTGCAACGAAAGAAATGGGATGGGCCGGGCTAGGCTGGACTGGGCTGAAATACGTTGGTCCTAACCCGCCAACTGAGTTTAGGTACATGCTTGTTGATAGAAGTTTTGTTCAATTATTTACACACGCGGAGAGAGAAAAAAGCTAATTTATGTGCTCTAGGTTTTGGGTTTAAATTTGCTCTCCCTTTTTCATGTCTCTTTTGTCTTTTTAATTAAATGTTAACAATTGAGATTTTTTTTTTGAATTGACAATATCTTATCTCTTCGTTGCTAGTTTTTTTTTAACTAATTTATTAATATTTAATTGAGAGACAAAGAATGAGACCCAAAAAAAAAATTTTTTTTGATTTCTTCAGTATTGGCTATATCTACAAAGTGTTACATCTCTTAAAGTGTTTGGGATGAAGGAGTTTAGAAGGGAAGGAAGGAGAGAGTTAATTTTTTATTTTTAAATTAAGAAAATTATAAAATATTTATAAAAATAAATAAGGGATGATTGAAATGTTACATGATAGTCTCTTATTTTATTTTTTTTATTTTAAAAAGTTCTCAAATAAAGAAAATGTGTACTTAAAATTAAAAATTAATCTTTCCCTCCTTTTCTTTTTAAACTCCTCTAATACCTATCTCATAACTTGCACAAACATAAGCATACAGCATTAGCAAGGTAGGGTGTGTGTGTGTGTATAAATTTGTTGCTTTTGTCGATGGCTTATATCGCTTACGCTGTCGTTTCACTTTGTTCGTAAGAAAACAAAAAATAGAAAATGACATGTGAAGTCATATTTATTCTTGTGCCCCTTTGTATTCCATCGAGTTTTTGTTAGTGGCTTAGTAGAAAGACTGATTTATCACCAATACAATTATTGGAGGCGTGCTTTTGTATACTTTTGTTCTAACGTGTCAATATTCAGCTGTTGGAGATGTAATCAGGTTTGTGATTAGTGATGACGGTGTTATGAACTAATCAGGTTTATGATTAGAGAATTAATGAAGGAAGATTATAACTTATTAATGGTCATGATTGTTTTAAAATTGTATGGTCGATGATTTTTCGTGGCATTGGATTCTATCACTTTCCACTGAGTTCAATAATATCATAGAATATCACATGAATTCTGGCTCAGATTCATGACAGCTGCTTTTCATAATTTATGTCTCCTTGCATTACCAAAGTTGTAGTTCTAAAGCAGAACACGTACTATAGTGGTTCTGATCTCCACCACACACTTCATCCATCACTTTATCATATCTGCTCAATAATGCAAGTGCACAAGCACGGAAATCTGCTTTGTGAATCTCAACCACACACTGCCTGCTACCTTATCAGCTCGTACATTAAGCTGCAACCATCAACCACACACCTCATGCTACCTTATCATCTTTATTAACCACTTACTTGCAAGCCAATCCATCTCCAACACCGACTGAAGTAACTAACTGAAATCCTTGCAGCTGTGAGCACGCAGTTGACATATCTAGTTCTTTGTATTTTCCTCCAGAATTCTGCAGAACATGGAGACTGTTTTTTCGAAGCACTCTCCGCCTTTGGGCTTCAAGGTGCGTAGAGCTAGAGCATACTGTGTTGTTCACTTTCAAATAATCTTACTAAGGGGTCTTGGGACTGAATTACAGTATATTTGTCTGCTTTTATATTTTTGCAGAGAATAGATTCTTTATTATCTCTGTCAATATTATTTTACTATTTGATTTATATTTCTGAATATATTAGTTACCCAAAATAAAGCATTGAGAAGTGGACCAACTATAAGGCTCCAAAGGATTCGGATTGTAATTCTTTAATCAACACTTTCCAAAGTATCAAATGATCAGCAGTTATTAGTACTTTGGGTTTCTTATTGAGTCAATATGCATCTTACATATTGTAGGAAACGATAGAGGTAAGGTACAAAAATTTGATACAGCGTTATCGCAAGTTTTGTTAGGGTTATAAAAATAACTTTTTTTAGACTTTTACCGGTTAAGTTTCAAGTTGAAAGAGTTTGGTTAACATGGTATTAGAGTCTTTTTAATCAAATGGATTATATTTTGATGATGACCTCCCCTATTTGCATATATTATAACAAATTCCAAACAAGATGGAGGTAGATTTGTGTTTTGTCCTCTTTAAGTATAATGGGCTTTCATGGGAGATGGATGTGCCTATGACATTGTAAATGAAGCCAAAAATCATTCATGGATATTTAATATGCAACTTTTTTTAAAAAAGAGTCATTTTCTATACATTTCATTGTTGCCTGGGTGACTTATTGTTGAAGGAACAACATATTGTCCTAATTTCTGATTGAATCAGTATAGTTGGTTATAGGATTGCTCTTAACACATGACCTGCATATTTCGAAAGGTTTCTTTATTCAAGTCAACAAGGGTTTTATTGAAGGACAATATTGATGTCAAATTTAAGTGTAAAATTGAAAGATAGGTCAAAGCTAAAGAATGTAATGTACATAGCCATCTGTCTTTGAATTTGTGACAATACTATGAATTGTTAAATACAAATGTCGTTTTAGGTTTTTTACATATTAGCCAAGTTTTTAAATTGATTAATTTCTTGATATGGTATCAAAATTTTGTTAATTAAGTGATCTAAAGTTTGAATGTATGAGGTTTTGTTACTCTTTATTCCAGTTTAGTTTTGTGGCCAGTGGACCTATACTAGCCTGCCTTCCCTGTTTGGATAATGTTGGGGTACACTTCTCTCGCTAGTCAACATGCGAGAGAATAAGTGAGAAGTTTGAGAAACTCTTATGGAAATGGAAATATTTTTGAACTGGGATTGCAATGCATAGAGGGCTCCATTGAGCTGTTGATTGGTGGTTGTGTACGGTGGTAATTCCAAAAAATTTCTTCCATGCAAGGGACTAGTAGTTTGTGTTAAACGTTAATTTTTGGAGGTTTATGTATTTAATTAAGTGGTATTTTTTATGTCTTTATGTAATTGACAATGGTATAACGTCTGCCAACAAAATCTTATTGTGTGAGATAATATATGTTTCTGCCTAAAAGTGATTTTCTTGTGGACTTATGGCAACACCTTTCAATATACTCGAGTAATTTGAGAAAGGCCAAAATAAATGGGCGGTGTTGTATTGGACGTATTCTGGTGATTTTTCATGCATGTATTCAACTAATTAACCTTATTATGGTTATCTACCAACTGGCTCAAGGGAGCACATGAATTACTCGAGAACTGACTAAAAAGTTGAATGCTTTTTAAAATTTATTTGTATGAATCGGAATTGTTAATTTAAAGAGATTTTAAGAAGACATCTCAATAATTAAGCATCGAGTATTTTATTTTAAAAGAACTAAGTTCATATTCAGTGACGGTAAAATTTATGGGAGATAGATTAGATTGTTAGGGGTCAGGGGCATCGAAGAGATATCTATCAATGGGCTTCATGAGAAACTACAATAGTGGGTTTGATATCACAGCATGACTTATAATTTTAAAGCATGTACTCAAAGCCTTTTACTTATATGGTCTTGATAAAGTCTAATATTCTTAATCAATGCTTCACTTATGTGGAAGTCTTTTCAAGTTTATTAACAAAGTCTAAGCTCATAAAGTGGTAACATAACACTCCAGTTAGATTTCAACCATCGAATGCAATATTCAGATGAATCATTAGTTTTGATACTATTTGTTAGGTGGTTAGAGGAGTTGGGGAGATGTTTATTAATGAGCTTAGCGAGAAATTAAAATAGCGTATTTGATATCATATTAGTATATTTCTAACCAACATGAGACTTCTTGAATTTCTAACATAGATAACTATATGTGGTCTTGATGGGGAGGAGGAAAAAAAGTTAAAATTGACTGCTGGAGGAACTCAGCTAGATTTGCTTACATGAATTGTGAATTTTACCAATCAAGTTTTATATTAAAACGTTAGTTCTACTTGTTGATGAACTTCGTCTAGGTGAACGTCTATCTAGTTTAAAAGTTGCCTGCTATCTTATGGAGTTAAGCTTGATGGCAGCTCGAATTCAAGTTTGTATGGTTAAATGTTTACATGTGGAGTTTCATTTATGAACAAGTTAAAAACCATTTAGTAAAAAAAATTTGGTGCATTAAACCATTAGTAAAATAGTGTATATGTTTCTGAAAAACATTTTTTTTAATAAAAAAATCCCATAAAAATGACTAGTATCGGGTGATAAAAATATTTAATTTAAGTAAGTCAAAAAGAGATAAGTGTGTTCGTTTTCTTATTCCTTTAAAAAAAAAAGACTGGTAATGGGGAAAAAATATTAAAAACAATAAAAAAGAAGTAACAATGGGTAATTACTTAATTAATTATGTATGCTTTCTACATTTAAAGTTTGAATGTTTCTCAAGACATGAGTTTGTGGGACATACCCCTAATTATTATATTTAAATGTTTTCTTTTGATTTTTATACCACCAAACTATATTTGAATACTTTCCTTTAGTTTTTCTTTATAAATATGAATAATAAACCATATAAATTTTCTTCCATTATCATGGATGCTAATAATTTATAGGTGGTAGCATAAATATAAGGTTCACTGTTCTTTCAAAACGGATCGAAGCTAGGGGTTAATTTGATGGGAATATCATCACAGAAACTCGGCTTCATCCTTCACTATGCTTACAATGTTTCGTTTTTTTTTTCCTGAGTATTTAATTAGAACGATGTGATATGATGTGATCATGAATTCTGGATAAAACTTTATTGAGGGATGCATTGTCACACAATTAATATTGAGTTTTTGAATGTGTTTTTTAAAAACAACTTAAGAGTGTTTTAATTTTTTGCTTTTATGGGTTTGGTGAAACCAGTTTAATTAGTATTTTATTGCGTGTTCCTCATATATAGTAATATTATTAAGAAATTGAAAATCTGTTTGCTTTTGAAATGTTGTTATACTATCAATTTATGCATACTATCAGTTAAATTAGACTCTGTTTAGTTTGCTTTTTATTTTTATTTTGTTAGATACATTTTTATTATAATTACAAAAATATTATATTATTTGTATTTTGTTTTCTATTCTTAACATTTTGTGAAAAAAATAGTAAAAATAATAAAAATTTATTTTTATTATTTTCTTTATAAAATTTTAAAAATAGAAAATAAAATAAAAATAATGTAATATTTTTATAATTATAATGAAAATATATCTAACTAAAAATAAAAACAAACCAAATGTGCTCTTAACATATCCTTTTTTTCTCATGGTTTTTAAATGATATTAAGAACCATAGAAAGTTTGTCACTTGCTTTTGCCTTAATAACTTTACCTTATTGATTATTGGACTATTCCATTCCACAGTCAAATTTTGTTTAAACTTTTTAAACAGAAAAGAGTTCCTTTAAAGCTAATTAAATTATTAATTATGTTTTAATAATGAATTTAATTTTAATTCACTAAAATAATTTTAAATTATAATTCAATTATGTGTTGTTGTATCCCTTCTTAAATAATTATTATCATACTCAAAATCTTATAACAATGTTTAGATGATATGGAACAAAAGTTACACTTATGTGTCAAAATTAAACTCTTTGATAATATGATATTATAAGAATTTAATTTTCATTAATTATTAGTATAAAAAATTAAATTATCATTTAATAATGTATTATCATATTATTAAAAATATTTAAATATAATAAAAATTACTTAAGAGGTCAAATTCTTTTTTAATAATGTAACAATACATGATTAATGTAATATATATATATATATATATATATATATATATATAAACTAAGAGTTAATAAAAGTTGAAATCTTAGAAAAAGTTGAGTTAACAAGGGTTCTTGGGGGAATGAAGTGTGTATTTGGTTTAACTTTTAAAACTTCAAAATTATAATTTAAACAAAAGTATTAAGAAACAAACTTTTATACAAACCATTTGAGAGTTTCTAAAAACTAAATTAAATATGCAAAACTGATTACTGATTCCTTTAGTCTGATGTTTCTTGTGTGAGGTTGTAGTTTTTTTTGTTTCGTACCTAAAAAACTCTTACGAAAAGTTGCTATCATCGAACTAAAGTATTAGTATCTTAATTTAACCCATTTTTTGGGTGTTTCTTAGTTAAAGGAGAATTATTCAAGTAATCATCTTCTTATTCTTCTTTTATCGATATTCAAAGTAAATTGTTAAATATTTATTAAGTATTAATTATATTTAATAGAATTTTAAATATTTATTGTAAAATTAATAATTAATAAATATTTAACAATTTATATTAAATATTATACTTAATTATTCATAAAAGTAACATAACAACTCCTTAATTAAAGTATTAGTATCTTAAATATATTACTTTGCCCCCATTTTTTTTATTGCTAATGTAACTCTGCCTCTTCAGTCTCGTAAGTATCAGTGTCTTATACAATTACCAAAGGTCAGCTGCAGGAAGATAAAGTAAGGCAAAAATAAAAATAATAATAAGGAAATGCAATATATATATATATAGGGATGGAATTATTTGGGTTTCGCTTGTTGATACTTTAGGTGTGCTATGAGATGAGTATACCAATTTCAAGCCATTATCTATGGTATAAATGAAAGCAGAGATGAATACAATTATATCATAATTATGATTGCTGTATTTTCTTCATCAACAATATTTATTCGTTCTCATTGTCCCTGTTACTTATATGAAGAGGGGAAAAAAAAGAGATGCTATTCCTTTTCCCCTTTTTATACTCCTATTTTGGGTGACTTTTATTTGAAATTATATTTTTTTATAATTATTATTTTGAATATGTTTAATTTATAAAGTGTTTTCTATAAAAATTCTTCTAAATAGATGAAAAGAATATTTAAAATTAATTTTTTATGTAAGAGAGAATTTTTATTTTATTTTATTCTACTCTTACTTTGCACATATTATTTTTTATTTTTTTAATATAATATTTATATATATAATTATGATTTCAAAGATGTTAAATTTATAAAGTATTTTTAATAAAAATTCTTAAAAATAAATGAAAGAAACGTTATAAATTAATTTTTTATATTGAAAAAATTGTCTTTTTTTAATTTTACTATTCAATTCTTTAAATTTTAATTATATACTTTGACAACACTTTACCCTCTAATATAATTGTATTTTCTAATTTTATTATTTCATTCTTTTTTTAAATGTTATCATGTATTTAATGCTATAATTATATTTAATGATATTATTAAATTGCTTCAAAAGGTAATTTTACTTATATTTTAGTTTTATTATTTCATTCTTTTTTTTAATGTTATCATGTATTTAATGTTATAATTATATTTAATGATACTATTAAATTGGTTTAAAAGGTAATTTTACTTATATATATAGATTGCAATCGTATTCATAATATTTAAAATTAATTTTTTATGTAAGAGAGAATTTTTATTTTATTTTATTCTACTCTTACTTTGCACATATTATCTTTTATTTTTTTAATATACTATTTATATATATAATTATGATTTCAGAGATGTTAAATTTACAAAGTATTTTTAATAAAAATTCTTAAAAATAAATGAAAGAAACATTATAAATTAATTTTTTATGTTGAAAAAATTGTATTTTTTTAATTTTACTATTCAATTCTTTAAATTTTAATTATATACTTTGACAACACTTTACCCCCTAATATAATTGTATTTTTTAGTTTTATTATTTCATTCTTTTTTTAAATGTTATCATGTATTTAATGCTATAATTATATTTAATGATACTATTAAATTACTTCAAAAAGCAATTTTACTTATATTTTAGTTTTATTATTTCGTTCTTTTTTTTAATGTTATCATGTATTTAATGTTATAATTATATTTAATGATACTATTAAATTGCTTCAAAAGGCAATTTTACTTATATTTTAGTTTTATTATTTCATTCTTTCTTTTTTAATGTTATCATGTATTTAATGTTATAATTATATTTAATGATACTATTAAATTACTTCAAAAGGCAATTCTACTTATATATATATAGATTGCAATCGTATTCATAACTCACTAAAAACGAATGAGATTGAGTTGGCATTATAATTGTCTTTAAAATATATGAGTGGTCCCTAATATTTTATTTTATCGAAAACCATCCTTGAATTAATACTTTCCTTAATTTTTTTCATTTGCATTAGTTATAATTTTAATAATTTTAATTTTAATTCATTATTAGTGTCTTCTAGTCATGTCTAACATATCATTAAAAGAGTTAGACTTTTTAGATAGTTGTTGTAATAGTCAAATTCTTTTAATAATTTGACAATACATAATTGGATGACAGTGTAAATTTTTTTTACAGTTACGATGAATCAAAATTAAACTCAATTCTAATTGTGTTTTATACTAACTCTGTGCCAAACACACAAGTAAAATGGAAAGAAATTAAATAAAGTAAATTCCACTATTGACAAATCAAGAAAAGAACATAAATAATCATTTCATTTTATTTATATTCCAATTGCATAAGATGTATCAAACATACATGCATATATTTTCAATCTATAAAAAGGTAGAGCATGAAACTGTTATCTCAATTTGCAGAAAGAACGATGCAAGTGTGTTCATTAGTTCTCAACGTGTACAAGTCGTGCTTCTGCATATCATTTGATTCACACACAAACACAAACATTTTATTCATTTTTGCTCTCGCACATAATTTGATTGAAGCCTTTCTGTTGTGAACATTTTGTAGGGGTAAAAACAGAAATGAGTTCAACTTTAGACTTACTTAGCAAGGTTAACATGCCCAGATTTTTTTTAATCTTGCTCAAACTTTGTATTGCTGATCGGTTCATTTCTTGGCCAATTATATAATTCAGAAGTATTTGCATTTATAAATTCCAAGTTCATTATGTTTACACCTTACATTGTTGGCCCCTTTCTCTGTGTCTCCAATTCTCACATCTGTTCCATTCCATTACTACTTTTATTCAGGGTCAGAACAAAGAAGACAAGGAGGAGGAAGAAGCATTGCTTGGGCAAGCTGAAATATGGAAGTACATGACGAGCTTCACCGACTCTGTGGCCCTGAAATGTGCTATAGAGCTGCGGGTAGCTGACATTATAGATCGTTATGGTCAACCACTGTCCTTGTCCAAAATTCTGGAGAACATTGAAGATGCACCATCCCCAGATATCTCCTTGCTCCACAGAATCATGAGAGTGCTGGTCCGCAGAAAGATCTTCAGTGCAGAGCAGTCAGAGAGTGGAGAGACCCTTTATGGCTTGACCCGTGCTTCAAAATGGATCCTACGTGACACAAAAATGACCTTGGCACCCATGCTGCTGTTAGAGAACCACCCATTGCATTTGAACCCTGCTCACTATATTAGTGATTGTGTCAGAGAAGGCACAAAAAATGGCACTGCTTTCTTTAGGTGCCATGGCCACGAGCAATTTGACATGACTGGTTTGGACCCAGAGTACAACAGGTTGTTCAACGAGGGCATGGTCTGCACGGCCAGGGTTGTGTCCAAGGCTGTCATCTCAGGATACAAAGAAGGGTTCAACCAGATTCAATCCTTGGTTGATGTAGGTGGTGGTATTGGAGGATCACTCTCTGAGATTGTCAGAGCCTACCCACACATCAAAGCTATCAACTTTGATTTGCCTCATGTGGTTGCCACGGCACCTCACTACGATGGAGTCACCCATGTTGGAGGAGACATGTTCGTGTCCATTCCTAATGCTGATGCTGTTTACATGAAGGTAAAAATAAAAAAAAATTGCCTTTCTAATCCAAAACCCCATATATTCTCAAAATGCCTGTGGGTTATAATTATAAACATCTGTTCTTTGAAATATTTAGAATTGGGTATTTAACATTTCAAAATTTTCTTTCGAATGCAGTGGATTCTGCATGACTGGAGCGACCAACACTGCATCAAGATTTTGAAGAACTGCAGGAAGGCAATACCAGAGAAGACTGGAAAGGTCATCATTGTGGATCATGTTCTGCAGCCCGAAGGGAATGGACTATTTGATGACACTGGGTTCGCATTTGACATGATGCTGCTTGCACACAACGCTGGTGGGAAGGAAAGGACTGAAGAGAACTGGAAATGGCTATTTAAAGAAACAGGATTCCCTCGTTACAACATCATCAAGATCAAAGCTCTGCCATCCATCATTGAGGCATTTCCAATCTGAAGTAACTATCTATGGTTTGTGTCATTAACAGTGATGCTCTTCGTATTCTGTAGCTTCTCTGGGCATTATGTAGGCGACCACTTTTGTATCAAAATTTAAATAAAACACCCACCAGCTAGAGCTAGGATTTATGGGCTATGTTCCATCAAGTCAGCCAGCGGAGTGGCGTGTGAATGTGAACTGTGAAGAATTATCTATTACTGTTAATGAATTACAATTGGTGTGCTAATGTTTTTTCCCTTTCTCTTTCACTCTTCACTCGATGAACATTCCATTTTCACTCTGTCATGTTAGAAAACCTCAACAAAAATTCAAAAAAACTATATAAAAAAAATCAATACAAAAAAATAAAAAATAAAAAATAAAAAATAAAAAATAAAAAATAAAAAATAAAAAATAAAAAAGAAGGTTCAAACCCACCACCTAAGTGGCTCAACCATTCACTCCATAATCTGTTGGGCTTAGCCCATTTCAACCATTTCCAGCCCATCCGACCTATTCAACCAGAGCCCATCAACCTATGTTCAACTTCTACACGTGAACTTCCCAGCAAGCAGGGGATGTTAAGTGTGGCAAGTGAGAGTTGGAGAATAGGTTAGCAGAAGAAGGGGATTTCAGCAAGCAGGGGATGAGTTGTCTGATCAACTCAACCACCCCTTTTCAAAATAGTGATCACGTACAGAGAGGATAAAAGGAAAAAAATAAAGAAGGGGACTTTTGGTTTTCTTCATTGGGGGGTGAGAAAAGAAAAAAAGAGAAACCAAAAGGGATGAGGTCTGAGAGAGTGAAGAGCCTTTTTTCTTTTCATCTTGTTCTTCCAATAGGTAAGCTCTATGGTTTTCTATATCATTGGATTTTGATTTTGTTGGTCTATGCTATTCAATGTTGTACATGATGTGTTGGTAATGTTAATGTTTATCTTGATGTTGTTTTCGGTTGGAGCTAAGTATTTTGTTTTTTTTTCCTTCTCTTCATCTCATTTTTCTTTTTAAGAGCAACAGACCCCCCACGCAAATAACCACTGCCCATCACCACCCAAACCATCAAAGTGACAAATCGAGTCCCCTATAAATCTAAACCTTATGTCACGTCCAAAACCACCATAAAACACCATGACACCTTAATCATCCATCCTTCCACCTTGATCAACACAAGCCCACACACAAAACCAATTCCCCCTTGCACCTTTGTGTCCAAGACAGAGTCATTCTTACCCCCTCATAAAAGATAATCCAAAGCTACCCATGAACAACCAAAACCACCACAACATCTCTCTATTTTACCTCCAAACACAGCACCAACATCTACCCCAATAGCCATCAACAGCATCCCAAATTCATGAAAAACCATAAAACAGAGCATGCGTCCGTGTTCAACTGACCACCCACTCCCTAGAACAATTTCCAATCGACCATTCATTCCCTATACCATTTCCTACCGACCACCCCTTTCCAGGATAATTTCCAATCGATCACCCTCCTATTCGACCGATCACTTCCAACCAAGATTACTCCTTGACCGATCAGTTTTTACCGATCCGACCCCTAGCCTTTACACACAAACCCTTTAGATCTTCCAACCAAACCGATCCGACCTAATTTTAGCCTATAACCCAGCAGATCACTTCTTCAAGCCAAGCTTAACCTTAGCCGATCAACCTCTTAGACCACCTGTCCTTGCTCACCAAACCGACCAAGTGGACCCAACTCATAACCAATCAATCTCTCAGCTCCCAACCGACAGAGCAGACTTTACCTTTACCCCTCAGCTCACCAAACCGAGTCGATCTCCTTAACAATTTTTCCATAAACTCAACTGACCGAGCAAACCCTTCACTGATCAGTTCTCACCAATCACCATATTTTCCATCCTCACCAAATAAACCGATTGATCCTAACCAATCAGACATTTGTCCCATCTAGAACAACAATTGATCGATTGGCCCTGACCGATCCAACCTCCACTCCCTTTGATCTTAACAATTACTGATCAGACATGACCGATTAGACCATCCCCAAAACATGTTCCCTTGATCAGCTAAACCTACTGATCTTACCCTTGCCAATCACCATCTTCCTTTAACTGATTGGTTCCAACTAATTTACCCATTTCATGTTCACCAACTTAGTGACTGGAGTTTACTCTCCAACTTAATCGATCAGGCTCTGATTGATTGAGCTTTTTGTATGTTTTCCATCTCGATCGTCCCGGTCCGATCCTCTTCCATGATCCCTTATATTCGATCGGCTTTCAACCGATCAAACTTTTTCCATAATCTCCTGTGGGCGACCTGGCCTTTTTGCTGTCTCATGTGTTTTGATCTCCGATCAGGTACCTCTTCTCCCATTTCCGGTTGGCCTATCGACCGACCAGTTTGTGTTTCCAATTGCATAATCAATGGACTGATTGGATTCTCCCTGAGGTTCTCGGATGACCGAGTGACCGATTGGCCCTCTCCCTTTTATGCTGTTATGTGTTTATTTTTACACCCAAATTGTTTAATTTTAGTTTTTAATAAATATTTATGAAATAATTGTTTCACTTTATGTTATAAATAATGAGTTATAAAGGTTAAATGGTCTGATATCATAACACTTGGGTTTAGTTGTCTTCAGGGGTCAAGTACCCACTAAACAATCCCTCTGGGGTGGGTCAGTGGGCATAAAGCATGTTTGGTAATGCTTAATTTTTTAGAATAATCACTTTTTTAATAAAAAAACAGTTTTATTTAAAATTTATCTTATTTGTTTAAAGTATGTAAAATTGATTATAAGTTAATATTATATTTTCATAATTGAAAATAGCTTTTTTAAAAAAACTGTTATTTTAAGTTTTTAATTATTTGATTTCAAATTATTTCAAAAGCTTTGAGAGAGAAATACCTATTTGCCCTCAATCAAATAACTTTTTCAATCATTTCATACATCTTTTGGTAATTTAATACATAAAAGCGATGTTTTTATATAATCAAAACAAAACTCTTTATCATAAAATCGATTATGAATTAACATATCCAAACATAAATTATTTTTCTTATAATCGATTTTCTTGAAAATTAATTATACACATAATCTTTTTTTCACAACTAATCTAAACACGTACTTAGTACCACCTTTCATTTCATTTAGGTCATGTCAATAAAAGCTTTGCAAAACAAGTGGTCCAATGCCATAAGTTGCGTTAGTTGTCTTCAGGGGTCAAGTACCCACTAAACATTTTTCTTGGGATGGATCAGTGAGTCTAATATCGCATGTCGTTCTATTTAAGACGCGTTAACATAATTCTCTTTTAATCAAATCAATTCTTTATCAATTAATTCGAAACAACATTTTTTTTAATTAAAATCAATCAACCCACAACCATTTTTTACAAAAGAACTTCGTGGCTTTGAATTCTTCATTATACCAAGGAATACGTACGAGCGCAAGTCAAGTCAAACTTTTAATTTTTGTAATTTAGTTTCCTTGTCATCTGTGAATAATTGTTTGTACTTATTTAATTTCTTTACTTGCTAAAATGGGTAAAATATATATCATTTAGGTTATAAAGTTCGCACAATTAGCTTAAGGTAACCGTCTTAGGACGGATGTATTAGGAGTACAGTGAGATTAAGTTTTTGCATTTCCTTGTACATAATCGACTCTTGAATCTTACATGGTTTCGCAGACCTTTCTTTTTGTGTTTTTATTTAAAATCAATTTTAAAGGTCTTACTAGTCATTTTTCCTACCTAATAAAATATTAGTTGCGACTTTATTATTTTTAATTATTTTTCTCTTACCACTCTTCGTCGCAATTATTCTCGGTCGTGACACACTTAATAATTCTCTGCTAACTTAAGTTCAGAAAACTTCGATAGTGCGTGAGGTGATTTACTATACCCAGATCCCATTGTGCTTAGTAGTGGTCATTCAACAGCCAAGATGAAATGAAATAACTCAATCGTGCTCATGTCTCTTTACAAATTAACTAGTTATCATTCTCGTGCAATATATACAATATTTTATTCTTGTAATAATAGTCATTTAAAATTTATAAAAAATATTAAATTACCTAATATTATTTAACTATCATATACATATATTGGCATAAATAAATAGAGTACTAAAATTTACTTAAAACAAAAAAAATTAGAGTGCAAAAGTTTGTTTTATAAGTTTACATATTATATTTTCCTTAGACGATGTTAACCTCATGATAATCTGATTAATATTCTTAAAATGCTCACATTCTATTTTCATATGCAATTGAAATCCATCATTTAAAATGTAAGACCTGTAAAAGAATAACATATTATATATTGAAATAATGAAAAATTATTGAATATGTAACATTGTGTTTGAAATCATTAATATATGAAATTAATTTGACTTTAATTAAATAGAATTGAATTAAATTATTTTAATTTGAATTGAATTGATTTGATTTAATTTAAAAATTAATTCCATTATTTAGAACTCATTATAAAAAACAAGATTTAAACCGATTTATAAATTAATTTAAGGACTGATTGTCTTAGATTCCTCTCAACACCCGTTAAAAGTTCTCATTTACTTCTTTCAAAAGCTCATGGAAACGACGTGTACAATGGAGCGTTGTGTTGCCAAAAATGTCATTCAAACAAGCTGTTATATGTTTGGAACTATAAAGATGAGTATAATTCATTCTGTTTTAATAATTGTACCTTGTTACACTCAATTAGAATAGGTAGAATGAGTACATTGATAGAGGCAAAATTGTCAATTTAAATAATCAGAAGTAAAATCAAATAAATTTACTCAAATTTAATTAAATTTAAATGAATTTATAAATATAGATAATTTAAATTCAAAGAATTTTAAAATTAAATCAATTCATATTTTATAACTTTTTAAACAAATAATTTTATTTAAGTTACTAACAAGCATTGAGTACAGTGATAAGCAAATAAAACTCTCAAGGTGATAATACAAGTTTGAGCCTTAGAGTAAGAGCTTGTTGGGAGAGCTTTTTAATATCAAGAGTGCTTGATTAGTTTCACAATATTAATAACTTGTGGGGCTTGTTGGGAGAGCCTTTTAATCTCAACAGTGCTTGATTAGTCTCACAGTATTAATAACTTGTAGAAATATCTTAAAAAATAAAAAATGAAAAAGTATTAACCTAAGTTCAATAAATACCCTATAAGTCTTGCTAATTAATGCCTTAACAACATTATTTAATAAGGATTTAATACCCTTTAATAATTTTATTGATTTACTTAATAAAAAATATTAAATATTTTTTAAAATTTTAAAATATTAAATACTCTAATTTTATATTTAATATTTTTTATTCTAATTCTTTAATCAATTTCTTAAAACACTCATTAGCAAATATTATTAACAATACCAATTAAAAAAAGTGTACATTTACGTCTTAGACGGCCAATAAATGTTGCATTTATGTCGGATCCGTGAACCTCGAAATTGAAAGAAAAACAGTTTTTGAATATTAATTTACTTTTATGCATTTTTTCATTAAAATCATGTAATTGTGCAATAATTAAACCAATACCATTTTAAAAATTATAATTTTAGATCCTCTAAGATACAAGAAAATAAATTAGAGAGTGATATGACAACTGATGATAAAAAAAAACATGAATTTTTTTTTATAAATTTATAATTTGTTGTGTGTGTGCTTGTATTTTTTTAATAATTTAAATCATTAGTTTTTTTATTAATGATTATCAATTTCACGCTTTTATTATTCTGTAAAATACACCCTGTACTTTACATGATCTCATCCGAAGAATTGGAGGGTGTAAAATCAACTCCCAATTTAAAATTCTTCATGCATACCAAACTTAAAATTTTCTTCATGCTGGAGTGACCTTTGCAGTTTGCACGATATGTTGCGCTTTGAAAACCTTGAGTATATGTTACCGTTTCTAAAATGCCAATAAACATTTTCCAAGTTTGTACAAGGAATGACTCCCACAAAAAATGTCAAGCACCTTTTTTTCTAATAATTTAAATTATACCATAAATATGTACAATTTTAAAGTATGATAATAATTGGAAGAAAAATACTTTAGTGTGACTTAGGAAGAAGTATTCTATTTTAGTTCATGAGTTAATTAATCAAGTATTAAATTAATTTAATCAATAATTTATTTACAATTAATCATATATTAATTATTAAAATAAAAAATAAATTATTAATTAATTATATATAAATTATTAATTAAATTAATTTAATATTTAATTAATTCAATCCATAAACCAAAATAAAATAACTTCTTCACGAGTAAATTAGTAACTTGATTCCTGAAAATAGTTTAGACTCGCAATTTAGTTTATGAATTTATTTTTATATATAAGTTAGTCCTTAAAATTTTAAAACATATAGCAAGTTAGTCGTTTTGTTATTTTTCCTTCCCAAATTAAACAGTAATATGTGATGTAGCATGTTAAGTGCTTATATGTATTATTAAATGCCACGTATCAGGTAATAACCAATCGGTCGGTTGGTGAGTTGAGGGATAATGAGTTAGGGGTAAGATCTGCTCGGTCAGTTAAGAGATCCTAAGGGGGTCGGGTTGGGGGTAAGGTCTACTCAGTTGGAAGGATTAGACATGTGGAGTAACCTGCCATATGACATTTAACGGTACACTTAAGCATTTAACATGCCATATCACGTGTTACTTATTAATTTTGGAAAAAGAAATGACAGAAGAACTAAATTGTTATGTGTTTTAAAATTTAAAGGACTAACTTATATGTAAAAGTAAATTCTGAAACTAAATTACAATTGTAAACTATTTTCAGAAACCAAATTACTAATTTACTCATTTCTTCACAAACCGCGTATTTCTCCCGTAATAATTTGGTCAATCAGGCTCAGCTCAACTGCTATAATCCACGTGGGCCGGAGCTTTGCGTGTTAAGGCCGAAAAGCACGCTAAACTCTTAACCCAACTTATCCTTATATGGACTAGGACTAACCCATGGCCTTACAACGAAATTTTAAAAATTATATTTAAAGAAATACTTTTCAATATAATATAAATTATAAAACATGCAACCAATTTTTAATGAAAATGAAGAATTTTTGAAATTTTAAAGAGAGTAAAATTTCTATATTTAATGAGAACATTGTAGTAATTGGAATGAAGAAGTATATAACTTACCATAAAATAGATACTATAGATGTCAAAGTGGCCTGACCCAGCCCTAGCCCATCTGGACTGGGGATTCATGGGCTAGAATCTAAAAAAGCCCACATATTAACAGTGCTGTCACCATTGCAGCCCATCCCATCCCATCTCATTTACAAGGTCCAATGACACCCATAGGCCGAAACCTATTTTGACACATAGGACCAACCTTTGAGTAGGTTGGGGACATGGTCCTTGAACGTACCTACAATTACAAGGATAAGTTTCGGTAGAACAAAGATTGGCACTGGCACTTGTTATCCAAAATATATGTAAACTTTTATCCCATCTCAAAAGAGTAATTCCATTAGTAGATCACATAGATTTTTGCTATCAAGTAAGCAAGGATTTTCTTGTAATTAAGATCCTATTCATACCCCAAAACAAAACGCATGAATAATCATGCTATTATTTGCACACGAACAGCACAAAGAGCCACAGAAGCCAATTACTTTGGCAAACACCGAGAACTACGATATAGGCTAGCATTGAGGAAAATGTCTGGCTTCCAAAGCCACAGAAACAGAGAGACAAACCAAACCCTCACAAGACTCCTCCACCTCCCCACCAACTCCTCTTCAATGCAAAACTCAATCTGAAGACCAAAATGCCATTTTTCTACTTCCCATGTTCCATCTTCTTTCTGGCCCCACCACTTCCCTATACTATCCTAGTGGGTCTCTTCCAGACATTGATACCACCAAGTACCAACAACATTACCACTGACATGTCTTCTCAGATACCATAACATAGCAGGTATTTAATTTAATATTATTATATCTATCTATACATTACATGCCTTTATTCCAATGCAGTCCTTTACCTGTTTTCTATCTCCGCGTTTGTTAGGACAAAGGGAGATCATGTTTGTCTTGTATGTAAAAAAGTTGTGGGCTAGAAAAGCAAAAAACAATGCTAGGCAGAGTAGGGACACCCACCCCCACTTCTCACCCAACTTTTCATATCTTCTTTTTTACATCACTAACTTCTTTACAGCATAAAGTTAAGCAAAAAAGATCCCTTTGATTACTCTGTTATGTTTTTTCTTCTAATTCAACGTGTTATTATTATGTTTACGTCTTTTATAACTTCAGGGTTGGCCTTCATTTATATTGGCACTTTGGCTTTTATCTCTCTCTAGTAATTGCTACAGAGAAGATTAGCGGACAAACAGAATAGGAATGATGAGGAGGTTGAATTATAGGAGGAGAGCATGACATGAGTGCAATCACAGGTCACCCATTTCTTTCAAAAATGGATTTGTCTTTTTTCCTTTTGCTTTCGGTTAAAAAAAAAAGGATGAAAGACTCTTGTGCCTGATTGCTCCTTCATGAGATTGAGGAAGCGCAAACGATGTTTTCCTTCTTGCTCATCTCTTCACAAAGTAAAGTCCATATTGTTTTCAGATAGAAAGATTCTCATAATGTAGTAGGAGTCTCATAGAAATTAATAAATTATCATATGCTTCAGAATCTGCCTCTTTTTACCAACCTGTAATGCATTTTTGCTCGTCTATGTGGACTGACTTGCATCTCGTTTTCCATAAGTTCTATAAAGTAATGTAGTCTTAAGTGTTTTCTAGGCCTATGTTATCTGCCATTTTGTTCAATCGTCCTTTGTCTAGCTGCTGCCTCTGGAATTCGCAGCATCTCTTCTTGCTAAGTCACAAAACTACAATAAAGTTTCTTCCTTTACTTCTCTGACCTATTGTTTTAAGCACTTTGAGAAAGTATATTCATCCAACTAAATGCATGAAATTCGTCAATTGTTTCGGTATATTGATGAGTTGTTCATACTCTCTTTATGCAACTATTCTTTGCTTAAAGATGCTTTCAAAATTCAAATTCAGGTTGATGAAGATGAGATTTATTGGAGACAAAGAAAGGAAGATGAAGAGTTGGAATGGTCACATAATTCCACTCGCTTAATATCTCAGTTGACTCAATGTTTTAGTGAGTAGATTTTTCTCTTGATCTCTATATTCTGTTTGTTTACTTTTTTGTTTCTCTTTTCAAATCAATACGTTTATTGATTGGCGGTTTGAGTTAATGAAAATATGGAGGATGACTGCACATTGTGAGAAAATGCATACTGTTCCAGTCAAATACTTAAATTAACAGATTTTCCTGCTTTCATAAGGATATTATCCTTCTAAATATGGTGATATAATTGCATAGTTACTTCTATCAATAAGGATTAAGTTTCTGAATCTGGCTGTTTAATTTTGGGAGAATTCTAGATAATTCAAGCCTATATATGAAATCAAAGTATCCTTTCTAGATAATTCAAGCCTATATATGAAATCAAAGTATCCTTTCTATTAATTTTTAACATTTACCTTTTTTCTTTTTCCATTGATTTGGGTTGTGTAAGCCTATGAGCAGTGTGAGGAGTATACATGTTGTGTAGCTTCTGCCTTTTCAAATAAAGGAAAAGGAGCTTCTAACTTTTCTACGACATTCTTGCAAGAGACAATTTAAAGGATTGCCCCTTCTGCATTCTATTTTATGTATTAGCATACAGAGCACAGACAATTTGCAGAGTGTATTAGAACAACATATTTAAGTTCTGACATTTATGCTATGTCAAAAGTCTCCCTTACAACGACTTAACAAGTAACAACACAGCAACATGATGTTATCCTTTATATCTCCCTTTCTTCCATTGCTGATCTATATTTTGTTGGATGTAGCTAATGCTATGGTTGGATCACGATCATGGATAGGAGGACTCTTTCACCGCACAAACACTAGACGAAATGACAAGTTTGTTGACTATCCTTTGAGTCCTCTTGAGGTAAAGGAAAAGCTGAAGTTGGTGATTTGTTGAATTTTCCTTCTGATTTTCTGTTTGTTTTATCCATATACTTGTGTCTTATCTTCATATTGAACCTTTCAAATAATTATATGTTCCTCCATGTACTGTCAATATATACAAAACAACACGCACAAAAAAACAGTGATTGTGTCAGGTATAATTGGCTACGTTTCCTTGTGTCAGACTATTGATGAAAGAATTGACATTTTTTTAATTAGTGCAACTATTTAGTTGCAGTACTTTATAGGAAAGCAGAATTTGCGATTATGTGTCCTAGTACGATTCTTACTGTTATTACAGACTCAACGAACTTACAACTTGTTTTCATGTTTGTGTCAGGAGCAAAGACTTCAAAGGCTTCAAGAACGGATGCAAATGCCTTATGATGAGACTCGCCCTGATCATCAAGTACTTTTGCTTTTCATGCAGTTATCTTTCTTTCTTTCTTTATTTTCTCCAGTCTTTCTCATTTTGTGTTTGGAAAATACAAGCTTCATTTCTGGTTCATAGGCAGAAAGATTCTACCCCGCCTACACCCCCGAGGCACACAACTCAAAACACTTGCTAATGGACTCTGTAATTTAGAAATACTTTCAATTTTTGAGTTGCTATGGTCAAACCATATTTCACTATCAATATCATTAACTTTCAACAGGAATCACTGAGAACTTTGTGGCGGTGTGCCTTTCCTAATGTTGCTCTGAGAGGCTTGATATCTGACCAATGGAAAGATATGGGATGGCAAGGTCCGAATCCATCAACTGACTTTAGGTATACAGTTATGTTCATATAAGAGCTCACATAACATTTTGGCCAATCCTTGTTTCCTATTTCGAAAGAATCTGTTGAGTACATATGATGAAAACATTGCCATTGTAGTGTTGTTAAGGTTTATAGTAGCCATAAAATTTGATTGCTTCTTTTTTTCCTGAAGTATAAAAATTTCTCAATTTACGGAGATAGAATTAGACTAAACCATTTTCTTTCACAGATATTTGATAATCCATCATGTATCAACTTTATTAGATAATTACTTCGGAATAAATTCTGGTCATGGA
The DNA here is from genome assembly GCA_023212625.1 of Styphnolobium japonicum. NCBI lineage: Eukaryota > Viridiplantae > Streptophyta > Magnoliopsida > Fabales > Fabaceae > Styphnolobium > Styphnolobium japonicum. Next base: position 21,157,062 of record JALBWW010000008.1, read on the forward strand.
TTTTTCCTGGTGGATATCTATGTTTTGCTCGTACCGTAAACACTCAAGGGCATGACTATAGAGAACATCAATACTTAAAAGAGAGTTGCATTATGCTTCACCTTTTTCTGATTAGTGATTACATGTTATATGAAAGCACTTGTTCATATATCTATATACTTAAAAGAGAGTTGCATTATGCTTCACCTTTCCATTACCACAAAATTTTCTATTCAAAGGCATTATGTCTGATAACCTGCTTTACTCAGGGGATGTGGCTTCATTTCCCTTGAAAATTTGCTGTTTTTCGCGAGGACATATCCGGTATGCATTTGTATCTTTTATTGTGCACATCTGAAAGAACTTGATCCGCCTTTATGTGCCCTTATTTTAGTTTCTACATATCTATCTTGGCAGAAAAGATGAGTTATTACTAATTTTATGGCAATTCAAATGAAGGCATCTTTTCACAGGCTGTTGTTCAAGAAAGATGGAAAGCGAGCAACATGGGAATATCCATTTGCTGTTGCTGGCATTAATATATCATTTATGTTGATACAGATGTTGGATTTATGCTCAGGTTTGTGAACAATTTCACTACGCTATGAATAGATACCATTGTTTCTGCTCGTAGAAAAAGTAATGGATGTACACAGCCTTACCCTCTTCCCTACAGTCTTACCCCCCCATGAGGGAAGAACCTATTTCTGCAACTAGAACCCTTGGTCACTAGGTCACAAAGCAGCAACCTTACCGTTGTGCCAAGGCTCACGGGCTAAAATAATGAAAATAATAATATGATATAATATGCTTTCTTCTAATACATATTGGTAAAGTTTCAATATAGTTTTAAAACAGCTTGTATCCAAATTCTCACATCATTACATTTGGTCAACATTTTTTTACTTTATATATTAATATTGTTTGGAGGATTTTGATGGGATGACCTTTTGGCATTTGGAAATGTTTCCCTTTATCAAAAATTGAGAAAAGCAAACTACATTTCTAATAACTTTCCACTGAATTTGTTTTGCAGTAAAGCCTCGATGTCTTCCAGGCATGAATTTTGTTAAATTATTAGGAGGTAAGAGTGATGCATCTCAATCTGTCCCTTTCAAATGCTTTCATATATATTGGACCAATTTCAGTTGGTTTTTGAGTTTTTACTCCTTCAAATGCTTATAAGTGTCATTGCATGGTACAGCAGAAGATGAAGAAGCATTCGATGTTCTATACTGTATAGCTTTTGAGATGATGGATGCGCAATGGCTGGCTATGCATGCATCCTACATGAATTTTAACGTATTCTTTCTTTCTCTGTGCTTTCTGCATCTTCACCACTTTCCCTCCTAGGTCTCCAACTCCTACTGCCACACATAAAAGGAAAAAGAGAAAGAAGAAATAGATTAGAATAGAGTTTTGAAATAGTAAGAACTTTGATGCCAAGGCCGCCTTTTACAATTTAGAACTGGTCTTCTTGGCAATTGGTTAATGTTCAAATCTTATATCTGGTCAGAAGACATTTCCTTATAGCAAAAGATCTTTTATTTTCTTCTACGGCACAAGGACATTAAAACTATTTTCTCTGAGTATGAAGAGAATGAATTTTGGAGAAAACCTTGGAACATTAGTGTACCAAAATCGTTATGAGCTTGCAGAAAAAGGGAGAGTATGGATTCTTCACTTAAAATTGGTATCCGGAAGCTCCTTTCCAATTTTCTTCTTCCTTTTCCAGAAATTGCATTAGTAATGACTATCTGAAACACACTATTCTCTTGTTTGGTCTTTTCAACTTTTGCAATGCCCTGCGATGTATTCACTCTGCAAATTATTCCATGGCTTCAGGAGGTTCTCCAAGCAACACGGATGCAATTAGAGAGAGAGCTATCCTTAGAAGACATCAACAGAATACAAGACCTGCCTGCTTACAATCTGTTGTACCAATAGTTTTACTCTTCCTCTGCTGTCCATAAGCAACAAAATTCCAATTGGCACAATTTTGTAAGTATTGCAGACAATTCCATTACAATGTATATCCTCATTGAACTGCAGGGAAATCCTCCTCTTCTGAATGAGTTTGTATGAGTCACCTTGGAAGTTCTTTATAGCTGACATTTGGTAAATGAGCTAATGACATTGAAGGGGCATTTTGAGATGCATTTTGAAATGACTGTTGGAGTTTTCTTAATCCTGAGGAGCAAAAGATGAGAAGTGAGAACTCGTCAGAAAGTCCAAAATAAAATTGGAAACAAAAAATTAATTGGATTAAAATCTTGAATACATGATATTGGTGAGGTTAGAATGAGCATTTGCAATACAAAATTAATTACACGCCTGTGTTGTTTCACCTTGTGGTTTTGGAGTGTCTGCCTAACACTAACTCTTAGCTGCATAATATCACCTTTCTGCATTTTCTGTTAACTTTTATGGAAGACATTGGTTGATTGTAATAAGTATTTGTGTGGAAAACAAATTGTTGATGTCTTGCCCAATTAGTTAAGAACCGTTAAAATGTGATCAGTTTAACAAATTTTGTAATTAATTATCTCTGTCTGCTTTTAAAGAAAGAGATTTATTTTTAATTGATTAATTTAATATAATTATAGTGATACCATGAACAGTTAACTGATTTTTTTTTCAAATTTCCATGAAATATAATAAAGACATGGTTATTGCTATTTAGTCTTGCTTCCATTAGTGCCAGCATGAGTTTAAATATCAGAAATGTGTTTCGAGATCCAATCAATGTTGACCTAAGGTCTAATACTCCGTAATGCGAAAAGAAGGAATGTTCTAATGTTAATTCTTCTAATAAATTTTTTTATTAAGTATACTAATATTAAAATATATAAAATTAGATACAATGAAACCAAATGGATTAGTAAAACCACCAAAATACTGACGGAAGAATTAAGATCAAGTACAATAATGTACCTGTTCCTGGCATTTTATACCAAATTATCAGAAATACAAATGCGACTAATCAAATTAAAAACACCTGCATTACTAGGCGCAAAATATGTGATATGCAAACTAGGAACATTAGGGATGTATATCACGTTTTGAATATTGTTGTCAGCTAATCCGAAAAGTAAATTGTGTGGTAATATTAGGGAGAGACAGTGAATAAAATGCTCAAATTAATTTTCCTCTCAGATTTGGCTGTCTTATATAAGTACATCAAGTGACTCAAGTCTGGGAGAGTATCACTCGGTTGTGAGTGAACTAGGCGCAAGTGGCATGCCAGAGGGCAGGTAGAGTTGAATGGAGAATTCGAACCATGCACGTGGGAAAAATAAAGTTATATCCAAATTCCTTTAACCAGTTGAGCCAACACACGATTGGCAGAGAATTGATCTTTAGAGCTCTATTATATTACACCCTCCCTCCACTGGAGTAGCTGATCAAGCGATCTCCAAGTGTAAAGTCTATGTTTGCTCTTCTGAATTTTATTTTAAATTGGAGTTTAATAGACAATTGCATGACTTTCAAACGTCTAATGGGTATGGTCTTCTAGATCTTTGAATGAGGTAAATAAACTAAATAGAGTGGAATTGGCACTGATTAATTTAAGTCCCCAATTTATTTCTTGTTAATGAGATGTTGAGCTTCTGAGGAGTCCCTTTTGCTGATAGAAATATAATTTATTTTAATTTTTGTTTTGTAGCTTTATTGGTCTATGATCATCCTTTAGTACCTGCTAGTGAAACCTAGCTTCCCTTTACATGATGCTGTTTTAAAACCTGTAAAACTACCAAAAGGGTGTAACAAGATTACAGGGTCATGCATCATTGCATCAATTTTGCATGAGCAATGCAAGTTTATTTTTATAGTGCTTTCAAAAGAAGTCCATATTTATATACATGTTTGCGCTTGTCTATTAAAATTTCGTCTGCTATAGGAATTGATACCCTATAAATGCAACTCATTACTCAGCATGATGCACAATTGGTTTGACGAAGGCCGCATCATCTTATCCTTAAAATTTGCCAAACACCTTCTCTACTCGAGAGAATGGGAACTCAGACATCATGGTTGATTGAATTCATCATAGTGAAAGAATTCAGCGTAACTTTTTTGAATGGCTACTTTAATGTATGAGACCTCTGCAAATTCATCATAGCATAGCACAAGGAGAAAGTGGGAAAAAAAGAGAAACAAATTGCTCGAATAGGGGAAGCTGATTTACTTGCTGTACAAGCATTAAAAGCTCACATTTCCTGTCCACCATCGAAGCCTATCCATTTTCAGTTACTTTATATTTGTCCTTATATTCCTCAATTATGACATTGTAGTATCACGGCCAAACAAAACGGCCGAAATTAATAACAATGAGTTTACATCGTCTATGAACAGCATTGCTGTTATCAATATCCTCAATTCTCTGTTAACTCCATAATTTAGGAATATCAAGTGGACATTTTTGTCTCTGATATTAATTACATCTTTCTATGCAGAAACTAGAAAGTGCATGTACTTGCCCAAGATTTTCCCATGCAGGGGATAGGCATTTGTAAGTCGTAATAATACCAAATGCGAAGTGCATCGTGAAGTTAATAAAAAAAAAAATACTCTTCAGGAATTTTCTTAAATTTAAAAAAAAAAAGGAGCATTCCCCAGGGTTAGTATCTTACTTTGGCAATGTCCAGGGGGTACAGAATTGGAATTAAATTAATATAGGGTTTGGCACAGTGTACTTTATTAAAAAAATTGTGCATTTAACTACTGGGTAAGGCTATTAGCACACTTATTTGTCCCTCACCACACTTATTTGTTTATTTACACTCCTCTTTACATACCTTTAAGTTTACTTTCCTAAATTATTTTTAAATAAATAGTCTCATTTTTAAGTTGTTAAATTTCATTTCTCTTTGTAGCATTAGTGTCCATTTGGATGACAAAATTTGAATTATAGTTTTAAATTCTAATTTCAATTTTATTTCTGTTAAAATTAAAATTGATAAAAATTTTAATTTTTATGTTTATGACAAATAAAGAATTAAGATTTTAAAATTATAATTTTGCACTTAACCGAATTAAAATTTTATTATTTGAATAATTTATCAAGAATTTATAAAAATATAATAAATAATTTAAAATTATGTATGAAAAAATTTAGTAGAACTTGCGTTATTGAATTACAGTTATCGCAATAGATAAAAAATCAAGGGACGACAATGACCAAAGGTCACTAGTAACAAAGGTGATTGTAAGAAGTCGAGGCCGGTGATCAAAAGAAACATGATAAATTGGTCATTGCACACGCGATAATGACAATGAAAGGAAGTTGCTAGAGCATGCCGATGGTTACGAGGTCAGATTATGTCGTTGGCGATATTTGCCAAGGACAATAGTTGTTTATAAACTTTTATCTTTTAATATTCAAAAAATTAAAAATATTGGTCCTTAAAATTATAATTTTTAATATTTAAGTTAAGAATTAAGATGAGTATAAATTAGTTATTTTTTAGTTTTATAGAATTAGACTTAAAATTAGGATTCTAATTCTAACATACACACCAAATAATATAATTAGAATTGTTATGAAATCATGTATCAAGAGGAAGATAAGATTTGTCTACTAAAAAAGAGGGAGAAGAGTTTATGACGGTATTATGTAACGTGCCCGTAATTTCTGTTTTGGTTGAATATTTGATTTTGCTTCACACTGGATAGTATAAACGCCATAAGTTTATGATTACTGATTATTTTATCTCCTCCTGAAAACCCCCATATGCCAATTATTACCCCATGATTATTGAAGTTAACACAAGATATAGACTATGTTTAAATTAAAGTTTGGAAACTTAAAATTATGATTTGAATAAAAGTAATTAGAAATAAATTTTTACTTAAATTATAATTTAAAAAATTTTAAATTTCAATTCAAACATACTAATAGTGAATGGTGCAATGTTTGAGCCACTCCCCCTACTATCCACTGTATTAATTAATTTCAATAGATTATAATGTCGATCTACTAAATTTCTTTTTAAAAAAACGATGTGAAGGAATTTTCTGTGCTTGACATGCGGCATTATGATGTGATCCAAGTCGGGTTATGAAATTGATGAAATCTAAAGTGAAGTCGGAACAAGTCGAAGTGCCAGACAGCTATGTGATTTTGATGCATTGACTTTGAGGACATAACCCATTTGTCAGTGAATGCAAAGGTGATTTGGTTTGTTGGTGGTTGTACTCTTTATTTTGAGAGCATTATTTTGTATTTTTTAAAATATTATATTTAAAATAAGTTATTAAATATTTATTAATTATTAATTATAATTAATATATTTTAAAATATTTATTAATATTAATTATAATTAATATATTTTTAAATATTTATTATAAAAATAACATCTAATAAATACTTAACAATTTGTCCTCCAATAAAATTACGGTACCAACTCCCCCACTTTCGAACATCTCTTCGCATTCTTACAAAATTGATGGCTTTCTCACATTAACATAGAGTTGGTGGTTGCGATTTTGGCATCAGTCCACTGTAATGGCCTATTTCTGAATAAAAGTTTCAAATTGGGCCACCTTTGTATTAACATCAAATTGGAAAACACCACTATTGTTTGCACTGAAAGTAGGGGTCTCATAGCCCTTTAATGTCACTTAAAAAGTACCTATAATTATAAATTAAGTTCAATAGCATAGTGAAAGATTAAACTATAACTAGAGAAAGTTATCTATGTACGATAAAATGTGTTGACACATTTTACTAGACAAAGTAGAAGTTGTTCATCTATAACCAAAATCGTATATGGTAAAATGTGTCTTCACTAAGTTTTAAAGATTTATTTTAAGTAGCATCAATTTTTTTGGGGGGAACATTTAAAATAAACCAAAAAATGTTTCTTTAAAAATTCTTTGGTGTGGATATTGAATTTTAACCAAATTACTTTGCCTATACTTTAATCTACCATCTTCATCCTTACACCAAATCTTAGAGCACTTTTATAACAAAAATAAAATGTATCTTCACTTGATTTAATACAAGTAAAGAAAAAGAAAGAAAAGAAACATTTTAGGGGCTTGATTTGATAAGTTTGATAACCTTTATAAAAAAAATATTTTTAAATGATTAAAGATTTAACACAACAATTATATATTTTTAAAAATATTTAATCAAAATTTGTGAAATTCAAACATCTCAATGAAATATGTTGAATAATTTCCGCATAAATTTTCGCTGATAGAACCAATTATAATTTAACGAATTTTTCTTTAAAAAATAATAATAAATGGGAGTATCTTACAATGAAAAGAATTAAGGCAAATTTTTATCTCAGAGGACCCATCACTTTCAATGTTCATAGCAAAGAACGATGTTAGTTGCAGTACCCATCATTGTTTGTGGGCACTTACTTACGTTTGCCACACTGCATTTTAGCTGCATCACATCCAAAATCCCAAATTCTAAAAACAAAACCGATTTGTTTGAATCTGTGGTGGCGTGACATACGTTGGTGGCGTTTGTCATCACCATACAATATAAAATAAATATAATACCCACAATTAATAGTATTAATAATTTTCGTTTAATAGTAGATCCACAAAAATTAATCACACTTTCTTGTCACAAATTAATTAATCTGATTTTCATTGCTAAAGAAATATCTGGGTTGGTCATAAGCCAAATCAAAATTCTAGAAGAGATTATTGTATTATTTGCTGTAAAACGCACAACAAATATCCCAACTCATCGTGCAAGGTGCAAGTTCTTCTAGTTGTCCTTTCTCTCGTAGAATAGGTAAAATGAAAGTGAATTCGTCAACTAATTCAAGAGGTAATATAAAAACCCCAAGTAACGATGACCCTAAAATAATTAAAAAGAATAGTGTTCGTTGCTCAACTATATTCACAAACTTATATATAATTTACAAACGGCTTTATCGAAATCTTTTTATAATAAATTGAAGTAGGGTCCATAAATTTTGTGTAACTGTATGCATAGTAGTTCAAGTTTGCGTATCTAAAAATCATTCACTACGAAGAAGGAGGTTTAAAAACAAGAAAATGATCTGAAAGTGTTATCTCTTATTTTATATTCTCCATGGATTAAAAAGAGGGGGAAAGTTATCAAATGAAACTGAAGTATTAGATCATGTAACTGATTATTACTATACCAAGTTACCACTTTATTTTAAGGATTAGAGGAGAACAGCTGATTTGGTTGGGACAATGACAATACTTTTTTCTTTACAGCTTAGACATAGCTAATTGAAAATTAGATACAAGGGATATATAATTACTATACAGAATTATTGGATTATACGAGTTTATATAATAAAAAAAGTTTTGATATAAGACTGCATAAATATAGAAATAAATATGTAATAATGCAGAAAATAATGTGTGTATATGTAAAATGTTGTTTGTATAATTAACATTACCTTTACACTTACATCCCTCACTTTTTAGCTTAATGAATTTAAATTTCATCCATTATCAATATATTACACTCAAATAAGAGTAATAATAGGGAGACAATTATGCGGCCACATAAAACTGTATGTGAATCTGGGTTAATTTATTAAATCAATTAGAAATTATTTATTTTTTCTTTTTGCCTCCAAATGTTAGGTGAGAATCTTTATGCGTATTTGACATCCACATATTTTTTAAGGGTTACAAGCTCATCCATGTGCTATGCATGAGCTATATGTATGGGTCCCTCTTAGATTGCATTCTTTTTTATAAATGGACGCTTATCAAAACAATGATAATGAAATTTCGTGCTACGGGATGCTTATATCTATTGCAAGCAATAGCTGGCAGGATAGCACTTACAAAAAATTGGCAAAATGTGCAAGCTGCTTTTCCACATCTCTTATCCCATCCATTAACCATTATGGTCAATAGCAAGTGGTACACAATACAAGTTAAAAGTTCTATATAGTCTCACCTCTGTCTCTCTGACCTCCACACCTACCTCTCTCTACATACAAAGACCTCTGGACCAGAGGCTGCTAAAAGGAGTCAAATCATCAGTTACCCTTTGTTAGGAATCTCACAAGGGCTGGTCCTAAAATGCTCTCAAGGGTTATATATCAACTCCTACAAATCCTCATTCCTCACACTCACTCAAGAAAAAAGGTGCAATTAATGGTCCAGCAAGGGCACAACAACCAAATATCCGAAAAGGGGGATTTTAGCGGTGAATTTGTAAAGCAGTGCATTAATCCTTTTAGCCATGCCGAACGCCCATGAAGTAATTAAAGTCATGATGTTGGACCCCTAGTTGCTTCAACCATGAATCTGCCACGCCCAATAGTGAAACCAGCCTTTCTTGGTCCCTACCACAATTACCTGAGGCCCACACATTCCCTTGCATCTTGTACGTGGCCAAACCAAATGGTGGCAGGGAGATGCCTTCCCCTTCCTTTCTCTTATGGTGGGCACCCTCAGTATCATCATCAAGGTCCATATCTATACAAATATGAGCAAAAGTTCTATTCAGTGCAAATTCTTTTTACAAATTTACAGTTTTCTTGGAGTGAATTTTCAAGATCCCTTCTTTTCCCCACCAAAATTGCAAAAAGTGAAAAGGCGTAGTAGCTGTACATAATTATAGGAGTGAAACATGGATAAGGAATACCTTGGAATGAAGATGAAAGTGTGTGGTAAGTGAGGAAGCATGTTGAAAGATCTTTAATTGTTCTTCCCATGGGGATATGATATATTGGGTACCTGAAAACAGTAACCATGAGTGGATATTTATCAATTGATCATAATAAATGCTCAAACTCACTAGAAAGCCTAGATATCAAGGATATATTTTGTGATCAATTCCAAATGTATTTAATCATCTGGACTAGATTTGGCAGCAAAATTACTTAGAGAGGCAAAGAGAAAATAGATCATGTTCAAGAAGTAGCTAGTAGCTAGTAGCTATAGCCAGGATGAGAGAGAAACTTAATTACCAAGCAACTGCCATCCAACTTGCTGGCGAAAGATCTACGCTTCTTAATGACATCAACCCTGGGTATCTTTGTGCTAACCCAGTAATCTGAAAGTGAGGAACCAATTGGTCAACAAGAATCTGTATACTTTTATACATTACTGGTTATGCTAGAGGAATTTTTTAGTTTAGTTTTATAACAATCAGTACAAGCCAAACATTGAAAACTACATACATTAAGGGGAATCACATCAAACAGAAAAAGTTTTGGAAGGAGAACATATGCTCAAGAAGTATAATAATTATATTGAAAATAAAAAAGGAATGGGAATATGTATGGTTCAGGTTTCCACTGAAGAGAGAGATAAAGAACAGAGACTACGAAGTTAGCATGGACACAAGCAGAGGAAAAGGAGTTCTCTAGATTCACATTGAAAAGTCAGAAGTTACATTTTATCTTTTATGGATGCCTATCATGAAAGGATTTTTGATTACTGATTACATTACAGCACTCCTCTTAAAAAACTTTCCTTATTCCTATGCCTAATCAATTGGTTCTGACCTTATTAAGAACACGAAAATCAGAACATAGACATAGATGAAATGCTATTCAAGGTAATAAACAACAGAAAATATGCTGAAGTAAGAAAAGGCCAACAAGAGTAAACCAAGGCACCTTATCCATTAGAGGAACTCTCCCATATGGAGTTGATCTTTCAAAATACTGGAAATAGCGGTGACCCAATCGCTCATTCAAATGCCAGAGGCAGTCTTGCTCAAATCCTCCTTCTTCTGAGGAACTTCCATCCCACCTCCAAAGCTTATCACACTCACTCTCATCGCTGTAAGAATCGCTATAGGAATCCCTTGTCTCACAGTCACCTGACTCAGTCTCTTCCCTGAATTACTCATTCAAATTTATGCATTAAGTTCCCATGACAGTACTTGAGTGAGCTATTCAATTTCAATCAAATATTAATATGCTACCAATCATCAAGCTGAGAAAGATGCACAACATAATTTACCAAATCACTCCAAGTAAAAGGAAACAAACCATTTCATAAGCATCATGAAAGTTTGACCATAAGAACATTAGCTCCAAACGGGTGCATTTGGACAGAAAACATGAAGGGGAAAAAAATGATCTTTCTCCAGTGGGTATTCAATTTCAAAAAATCCTCATACCTGAAACTATTGCTGGTGAATATTTGAATGGCAGAGAGGTAAGGCACATAGTACTGGACAAGTGTCTCCCCATTGGCCAAGGTGATCGGAACTCCAGCTCCGTACGCACTCCATTCATCGAAGCAATTCCAGAGATCACCCAAGGTGAAATATTCAACTGCTTCTCTCTCCCACGGATGCCATAGACGGTTGAGGTTTCTAATCTCGGACTGTCGAAAAACAAACAAACAAAAAAAATACCACAAAACACATAAATTTAGGATCAAAATATCAAATATACTATGATCATGAAATGAAAACACAAAAAAAATCGACAGGAAAATAGGAAAAAGAAAACAGAAAACACCTTCGGAAGAGACTGAGATTGAACCACAGGGGTGCTACACCGGAGGAAGCAGTCAAGGTTAGATTGCATTGACCCTTTATTAAAAATCATGGAGAGAGAGAGAGAGAGAGAGAGAGAGAGAGAGAGCAAAGTGAGGAAAAAGAAAGAGATAGAAAGGAGGGAAGGGGGAGTTTCAGCTTCTCACCCAACGCTGAAAACAGAGAGAACCGAGATGGGGAAAAAAATGAAAAGGAGAGGGAAGAGAGAGAAAGAGAAAGAGAGCTTGAGAGATTATCGGGATTGCAAATTTTTTTCTTTCAAAAGGAAAAAGAAAGAGAATTGAAATGCAAATCGCCCCCACAACAAATACTTCTATTTTTTGACGTTTAGACACCTATTTTCCCGCAAAAATCTCAATCTTGCTCTCTATTTATCTATCTATCTCCTCTTTCTGTTCACAGTTTCCACAGACAGTGACAGCAATGTTGTAAATTCATTCAACACTATCCCCTTCCGCCGGAGACTCAGAAATTATTACGTAAACAATGGCTACTTTCTCTCTTTCGATGTTCATTGCTAAACCAAGCCTTGAAGAAAACTCAACCTTTCTCTGCTTTGTTCAACATTTAAGAAACGCACTTCTCAGGGATAACACGCTTACGCTTTAACCTTAGATTAAATCAAACCGACCAAGCAATTGAAAGAGACGATTTTTTTTTCTTTTTTCTGAGGGGACCCTGAAAACTTTTCCCCTGTTTTCAACAGAAACCCATGTTTGTGAAGGATTTATGGAAGCAAAAGCGTTACAAAGGAGATGGTGTTTCCCTGACGAAAACTGAAGAATGGTAAAACTGACCAAAACAAACGAGTGTGTGGACGAGGAGGAAGAAAATGTATCAGAAATATTCAAATAGGAGAAGAGCTTTTGCTTCTAGAAACAGCGAATTTCTGATGAAGTAAGAAGCAAGGGACACATAATATGGATAGTTATTCTGGATTGGAATTTGGATGCACAACACAGCAATAACTATGGCATCGGAATACAAAATTTATAACATTTCTGAAATTCATGCGTCTCTGTCAGTGGTCTCAGCCTATGAAATACTTTCTTCCTAATATTTATATTATTATGGTTTTTTCTTTATTTTTAAGCTTATTTATTATAGGGAAGAAAAAAAAATTGAAACTGGAAAGGATAGATGATTCCTTTGTTTTTGTTTTTTGGATTAAAAAGGAAAAGTACGACCACAAAACAAAAAAGGAAAAGTTTTGAGTGTGGAAAAAAACAAGGGAAAAGTATGGGAATTGACTAGTCTCTGATATTAACATAAAATGGTTTGTTTTTTGCACAACAAAACAAAATATCTTGAAAGCTGTCAAGGTAAAGGTCGCTCTCTTCTTCTCATTTTTTTTTTTTATGTTTATAATTAAAACTGAGTGGGTTGCAGGGTTTAATGTAAAATGTAACATTCTTTCTTCACACGTTAACTCTAATGAAAGTATTACGTGTCTACGTGATTCCAATTTAAGTCCTTAACAACAGATTAAAAGTTTACAAGCATATCAAGAATTATTTCGAAGAAATTTGTAATTAGGTGTAAGTTATAATGTGTAAAAGTATTGTTCACTTAATTCCAAATCTCATTTAATAATAATAATAATAATAATAATAATAATAATAATAATAATAATAATAATAATAATACAAGCATATAAGTGCCCGATGTTTAACTTCACTTCTTGTTCTTCACTCCATACTGTATTGATGTAACAAAAAATATTAATTTGACTGATAATATTTCCTTTTTGTTTTTTAATAATTGATGGGCTCTCATGTTTGTTGCTCACCTTTTGAAAAACAATTTCAACAACGATCTTACTCTTCTTAGTTTTACCACAAAGGAAGCATTAACAATTGAAAACGAAATCCTTGTTTCTGAACATGCATCTAATCTCTCTTCCACTGACAACTAAATTCAAGTCTCTTCAAAAAAGTTGTTTGTTAGCACAAAAAAAAAGAAAAAAAAATCCAGTTTGCAAAAAAAAAAATAGATAAATAAAGTGAGCATTTATAATGATGGTAAAGTATCTTTCTTTCGATTTGTATTCACTGTTCTACCTCCTAAAAAGTGTAAGCTGTGTGTAGCCAAAAAGCGAGGGGAAACCGCGCGAACGTAAGTGAAGATACTAATAGTAATACTAATAATTTGTATCTATAAAAATAAATGAATTTAATTTTGATTTAGTGATTATAGAAATTTTTTTACATTTTTATATTTTTATATATTATTAAAAGATTAAATATTTTAAATAATTATTATAATAGTTTAAAAAATTTAATAATATAATAATTTTAATAATATTATAATATTTTAAACGTGAATCAAATTAAACTCAAGCAAATTAATTGATGTGATATATACAGACTAGTGTGATATAAAACAAAAATACTACAATAATTTTATCTAAAAGTCTCTGCAACACGAGGTCACCGGTGACAAGCAAAGCCACAATTTTGACAGAGTCTGACTACGCAAACCAAACGAACTGCAGGATTCTTTCAACACGTGGATTGCCCAGCAAGGCATGGCATTGGCAGATACCCTATGCAGAAATGAGAAAAACTGTTCAAACATAACAAATGGAATGAGGTGATATCACACCATAATGACCACATCATGACTCTAATGAATGTCATTTTACATCCTGAAAGAGAAGCTACGAGCAACTAGCATCCATTTAATTATGATAATGGATTACTAGAATTAAGGATGAGTAAATTAATAATTTAATCCTTGAAAATAATTTTATTTATAATTTAATTTTAAAATTTATTTTTACATATAAATTAATTTTTAAAAGTTTAAAATACATAATAATTTAGTCTTTTTGTTATTTTTTCTTTCCAAAATTAAACGGTAACATGTGATATTACGTGTTAAGTACTTACATATACCGTTAAATGCCACATGATAAGTTACTTTATATACCTAGCCATGTCGTTTATGTGAGAAATATGAAACCCAACCCCCTCAATATATCACTGAAATCTCTTAATTGACCGAGTAGATCTTATCTATAACCCATTACCCTTCAGCTCACCAACCGACCGATCCTTTTATAGTTTCCCCATCAACTCAACTAACCAAACTTACCCTTAACTGATCGATTATTACCGATCAAACCCTTGTCCCATATGGAATAACAACTGATTGATCGTCCCTGACCGATCCGTCCACCATTCCTTTTGATCTTAACAACTACCAATAAGACATGACCGATCATACAATCTCTTTTTTCCTTGATTAGCCTACCCGACCGATCTTACCACTTGCTGACCACCACCTACCTGATATGTGACATTGAATAGTACATATAAATACTTAACATGTCACATAATATATTACTATTTAATTTGGAAAGAAAAAATAACAGAAATACTAACTTATTATGTGTTTTAAAATTTTAAAGACTAACTTATATATAAAAATAAATTCACAAATTAAATTACGAGTCTAAGCTATTTTCATAGACTAATGAATGTCATTTTACATCCTGAAGAGAAGCTACGAGCAACTAGCATCCATTTAATTATGATAATGGATTACTAGAATTAAGAATCATGGGCTACACCCTTTTACATGGAAAAATAAATGGGACAGTAATTGTAACATTTAGTAATGTCTTCATTGAGTAATGGGCGACGCAATTTTGTGTTACCAGAAAAAAAAAAAAGCACATATGTCATATGACTACACATAAAATGAAAAGTTTAATTTTGATTAATTATTAATATATAAAAAATTTATATTATTATCTAATCATATATTAACACATTATTAAAGGGTTAGTGTGTTTTTAAATTAGATTTTGCAAACTTGATTTTAGTGAGAAATGAGTTTGAGTGAAGTGATTTATGTTTGGAAATCTTTCTAAAAAATAATTTTGTTAAATGAATGTTGTTTGGATAATGTTGATAAAAAATTACTTTTGGATGTATATTGGATATATAATTATCAAAAAAGGTATAAATTATTTGAATTATTTGAATTAAATTGTTAATAAATTGATGTTAAAAAGATTGATTATAAATAAATTGATGGCAAAAGAAATTATTTTAAAATTTAAATTTATTTAAGGTATTATAAAATAAAATCATTTTGAATATAATTATAATAATATTTTAAAAAACTATTAAATTATATTATTTAAATATTAAAATAGTGATATAGTATCAAATTATAAGAGTATTTCTGTCAATACACACACAAACAGATTTTTTTCGACCGTAAAATCAACAAAATGTTGCTTCTATCCAAATTACGTTTAGAATAAAAATTTTATTCACTTTTTTTTTATCGGGATTTCTCCCAAACATGTCAACATGAGCTTAGAAGCCCGATCGGAGTTGGAAACGAGAATTTGGTTTGGACAAACGCCTACCCAAACACACCCCTAGACTTCTTATGTAGTTGTTGTAATAATCAAACTTCTTTAATGATTTGTCAACACATGATTGAATGACAGTGTAAAGACTTTTTTGTATATATTACAGTATAAAGTTTCTTTTACACTAACAATAGATCAAAGTTAAATCTAAAATAAAGGAAAAAATGTTTTTTTTAAAAGAAGAAAGCAAGAAAAAGTTAGAAAATAAATAAGAAAAAGATTAAAGAAAAGTGAGATGGATTTTTTTTAAAAGAAAAATAAATGGATAATAATTTGGTGAAAAGAAAGAAATTAAAGTGGAGAAGAAATATGATAAGTTTTAAATTTTTGTGAGTATTTTTTTAAATAATTTATTAATAACAAAATGATATATTTGTGTGTAATTTTAAGATTAATTAGAAAACATAATATGGATGGATTAAGGGTTTTTAAATTTTTGTGTAAAATATGAAAAAAAAAGAAACATTTAAGACTTCTTATTATTATAATAATAAATGGTAAATAGGAGATATATAAAATATTTTACAACAAAAAAAATAGTTTTTTATTCCATGATATATTTTTTCCGACAAATAGCACAAAATAAGAGTTTTTTGTGACTGCAAAAGTTTATATAATTAAGTAGTATACAAGTGCCTATCTAGCCACATCTAAATAATGTTAGTCTAATAGGGGCTTTCTAACTTATGGGGATATTACACGTCAATTGATTCAAATAATTAATTAAGATGATTGAAAGAAAATTGTTATCTACTCAAGGATTTCACTTAAACATTTGTACGAAATAGCTTTTGCATACCTAGTGCTACTGTGAATAAGGTGTCAATAATCTCAGCTTCATAAAAATTAAAATTAAAATAAAAATTAAAAAAAAACGTTTTTAAGTTTGGCAAGCTAAAGTTTAATTAAATGAGTCTAATTAAATTTAAATGTTATCATATGTAAAGGTATAGAATGTACGTAGATAAATGTTTACAATTAATTAACACTACACAACTTTATTATGTCAAACAAAATGCAATCACAAACATTTGTACATGGATTGTAGTTATACTTTGATAGACGATTAATTGTAGAACATTTCTTAGTGAAATGATAATGTTACTTACACAATCGTTACATACACAGCTAACTTTAAATGACCCACTTATACTTCTTTTGTTTAAACTCACATACAATTATGACTACAATGTAAACAAATTTTAATCTATATATGTACTATATTTTTTTCATTCGATATTTTAATTATATCGTATGTATAAAATTTAAAAAAAAAATCCCAAGCGTGTCCGTTTGAGGCAGCGTGATTCACGCCTCTCTTGCAAATCCCTTTCTGGAGAAGAGTGTGAAATATTTAATGTAGAAGTGTCATTTTCCTCTCCTGATCATTAGGACCACATTTTTCTTAGATCTTTTGTAGGGAATATTAAAATTATTTGCCGTGCAATTTTTTAGAGACGCTACGTCAAATTGATGAAAAAAAGAAAAGAAAAGAGAGAGAGTTCCTTTTTTAATAATGTGAGATAAATAGGAAAACATCCATTAAGAAACCGAGGAGCTTGTAAAAGGGTGGAGTGTCATATGCCCCTAGAGGCATATTATACTCAGCCAATAAAATATCGCCGATTCAAAATTTGACACTATATTAGAAAGTAATAGTAATATACTCATACACAAAAAATAAAAATTACAACTATATCTTGCACATCAATAATTTAATAAATTTTAGTAATTTAACGGTCTAGGATAAAATTGTAATTGGGTAGAGTTCATAAGTTTGGTTCATACAAATAAAAAAAAAATAGAGTTCTAACTGATTATAGGTTGAAAATAGAATTGTCACTATTTGAATAAATAATTGAGAAAGTAATATTGCTGCAAAACGAAAAAAGAAAGGAAAGGTCGTGCCTAAGCTACATACATACATACATATATATAGCTTTGCGATAAATTAGCATAATCACACGGCCTTTTGAAAGCTAGTTAGGGAAGACCTACAAAATTTAATGATGTGATATCCCGTATCTGAGTCAAATATGTGTGTCAACTTGGAATGTCTTTAAAAGTTAAATGGTTTACCTCAAATTTCCTTAAGTGGAGAGTTGAAACTTGAAAATAACTTGATCTATTCGATCTGACTTTACCAACCATTAGTTTCTCCTATTTGATGGATTTTCTTGCCTGACATCTCTCTTAATTCAAGATCTCTCTCGCCTTTATCTTGATCCTGGTCTGGTAGTCTCTTTGTCCCATCATTCCCTTTGAGGGAGTCCCAGAGCCTCTTCTTTCAAAGAGCGCATTCCCCCACGCCCTATTCTCTAGCGACTCCTTCTGTGCGTGGTTCTCTTTATACTATGACTCTTGATCTGGGAAGCAAGCACTCTTCTGTAAGCCTTCGAGAAGGTTCGTAGCCTTGCTAACGGTTTTCAACCTTTACCTATGTGTCTGGTGACTGATACCTGCCACCCATACGTGGCAGACCCAAGCAAGACTCAATTAGTTGTCCTTCTAACTGCAATGGTCTAGCTAGTAGGGCACGCCTGCAAATGATTTACAAAAAATTTGAGGTTTAATTTTTTTTAATCAAACATGAGGTTTGAAATGAGAATTAAGCTTATTACTTTATTTTTGCTACAATTATAAAAAGGGTGAATAATTTACCAAAATTTAGGAATAAAATCTCAAGGAAAACAGGTTAAAATTTTCAAGGTAATTCTGTGTGTTTTTCTGTTACTCCTACCTATAGCAATGGTGATCGTTTTGGAAATTTCATATTAAGTTGACTTAAATTGTACTCAAACAATTATTCAATTCACCATAAGACCTCATCTCTTATGGATTTTAATAAGTTATATTATTAGGAGCATGTTTTAATAATAATAACAATACATTAAATTGAAGATCTGAAAAGCCTTGTGGCAATTACCTCTTCAACGAGAGGGGAATATGATTATTGCATTTTTAAGCTGAGTAGCATTTCTGTTGTGTCTCTTACGACGACAAAACAAATCCCCCAAAAAAGAAAAGACAAATAAAGAAAAAGAAAAAGGTTAGAACAAAGAAGTAATGACGCATAAAGTACTGTGAGATGACGGGATAGATCGAATAATAACTCCTTCAAGTGCGACTCGAGGAAGAAGATAGCTGAGCTAATCTCAGTTTTTATTTCTGATAAATCATTTGAGTCGGTGAAATTTTGTGATTCTTCATTATTTGAAAAAATATATTTTTTCATTAAAATTTATTTTGTACTTTTTAATAATATATTTGAGTTGTTAAATTAAAAGTTATTGATTAATTTTTTATACTAAAAATATATTTTTTAAAAGTTAAAATTTGTACATTTTACTTATAATTTGTAATTATTTTCACAGATATGAAAAATAAATATTATTTTATTTTTAATTAAATAAAATTTTTAATTATTTTGTATATTTTTTAAAATTTTAATAATAAAAGTAATTTTTGATATAATTCAAAAAAAATTATTTTATTTTAAAATAAATTATAAAATAATATATATAAACTTAAATTAATTTTTATTAAAATTAAAATTATATACATAATTAATTTTTAACATAATTTTTTTACAATTAATTAAAACACACACTTTAGTCTTATCAATCACTTCAATTCACTTATTTGCTCCAAAAAGATAATGTCATATAACTAGTAATTTTCATCACACCATCCTAATTAATTGCCAACTACTTTGAAAATCATATAGAATAAGAGATAATTTATCCAATTATACATTTCCAAGACTCTTCATAGTTCATATACGAGGCTCTTATTAGTTCTTGCCTAATATATATCTGAATCCTCCTACGTACTCTCCGTACGCATCCCGTGACAAATTCTAACGTTAATCATCAATCAATAGGAGAGTAGATATCGACGTCGAAATTATTGTTGAGCATCACCAAGAACATTTAATTAATTTAAATCAGTGTTGGAAGGACTTGACTTGAAAGTTGAAAATTGAAACAGCGGAGGGCATACGCATCTAAGCCATTCACTGTTGGCGATAGAAAGCAGCCTCTGACATATTCCATTTGGCCGTTTCTAATGGACGTAAAAGGACCACAAATTAATCACACTGACATTTTAAGTTTTAGCTTCAATTATACTTTCTTATTAAAGTAACGAACATGTGCTTCAAATGAAAAAAAGTTCAATACCCCTATTGACCATTACCCCTCTCTCTCTCTCTCATATATATAGATAAATGAGATTATTTTGATACTTATTTTTTAAAAAATATTAATATTCAGATTAAATTATTATATAATTATTAATTATTATTTATATTTAATAAAATTTTAAATATTTATTATATAATTAATAATCAATAAATAATTAATAATTTACTTTAAATACTAAATTTATTAAATACCATAACAACATTTAATATATTAAAATAATTATACTTATTTTAAATACTAAATTTATCATAATACTTAATATATTAAAATTTTAAAAATTATGTAATATATGTTTATTAGACTATTCCTTAGAGAGAATATATACTCTCGTGCTATTGCTTCTTGCAGCCGTTGCTCTCTCGAGTCTCGATAAAACTCATCTTGGAACCCGCACTTCACGACACAAGATTTTAATCCTTGAATAACATTTCTTTCTTTCTTTTCCCCCTATAAATAAAGTATAAACCATTTCAAAGAGGGGGAAAAGCCAATGATGTTTTAAAACAATATTGAAATTTGATTTTTAATGAATTTCAATCCTTGGACTTTTATTTACTCTTTTGATAATTTTACCAGGTCGTTAAAAAAAATCACTGAAGAGCTTAGAGAGGGTGAAATCTGTGCTTGCACTGGTTGAGTTTGATGAGTAAGTTTAAAATATGATACCCATTTGAAAGGATTGAGAGTATAACCTTGCCCTTGTCGTGGTATATAATAGAAGTAGTGGTTGGGTAAAAAAAAATAGGGTTTGCAGTGTCAGTAAGGTTGAGTCAACTTGTAAATTTGCTAATGGTTTAATTTGTTAACAACTTAATAAGTTAATAATTTTTATTTGTTTGTTAAATAAATCAAACTTAATCTTTCATATGTTCAGCTCATTAATTCTTAAATCGGCTTGATATATGTATATAGTCATTTTTTTACAAATAATAATAATACTTTAATTTAATATATATTAATATTTTATTTTATTTTTCATCTGATTAAATTATTTTTTAAATAATTATATATAAAAAAATATAAATTTTATTGACTTACAAATTCAAGTTTAACTCATTAAGTAGTACAAACTTAATTAATACAAAGTTCGATATTGGCTTATTGAGCTCGATTAGCTCATAAATTTAAAATGAGCTAAACTTAAATTAAGAAAATAAATTTGATTTCGTAGTAAACTGAGTCTAAACTAAATCTAACTCAACTCAACTTAACTTAACTCATTTTTAACTTAGGTGTCAGGAATTGGTGCAAATCGGACAAAGCACAACAAAAGGATGCGTCAAGAGGATTTTTATTTTATTATGATTATTGATCTGCCTACACTAGGGCGATGCGAAAGATGCGGAGACCACTATTCTATATGATGTGAGCTCTGAGCTCTTGCAATTAATCGATGGAGCCAGGGGTAATAACCATAACTGTCAGTGTTGTTTTACTTGGGCCATCTGCATAAGTGATAAGTTTCATTCTAAGTTTAAGTATCTTCGATTAATTGTGAAAAATAATTATGAGAAAAATTAATTATGTATTTATTTAATTTTAAAAAAATAATTTATATTTAAATATATTAGTTTATAATTGATTTTAAAATAAAAAATTTTATTTAAATTATATAAAAACATTATTTTTATGTATTAAATTATCAAACAAATTAAAAAAAATTAAAAAAATATTTAATTGAGAACAAATAAATATTTTTTTCTTAAAATTTTTAAAATAATTTAAAATTAAATAATTAAAATT
This sequence comes from Styphnolobium japonicum, assembly GCA_023212625.1. NCBI lineage: Eukaryota > Viridiplantae > Streptophyta > Magnoliopsida > Fabales > Fabaceae > Styphnolobium > Styphnolobium japonicum. The sequence continues at coordinate 21,178,861 of JALBWW010000008.1, forward strand.
TTAAAATAAAAATATTTTTAAAAAAGTTATTTTTAATTAATATTAACTTATAATTAATTTTACATAATTTAAACAAGTAATATAAATTTTAAATAAAAAATTAATTAAAAATTAATTATTTTAAATAATTAATCAAAATCAAATATAATAATGTAAGGAACGTAAAGAAAAATAACTTCCGTGTATATATATATATATATATATATATATATATTATAAATGCTAGGGACTGATGCCATGTGTCCCCACAAAGTGTTAGTATTATATATATATATATATATATATATATTATAAATGCTAGGGACTGATGCCAGGTGTCCCCACAAAGTGTTAGTATTATATATATATATCCAATCCATATCCAAACTCTGATCCCAGAGGGCCACTCGATTTCGAGCTGATTAAACAACCAGAGGGCCCATCCAAGTTCTGAACTGCACGTGACAAATCTCCTTTCCGATTGACTATTTTGATTATTGAACCAACAGATGTCATTTCTGGTAGAGCATTATGTCCCAAAACGCAAAACTTTCGAGTGCAAACCAAAAAGATGAAAGTGTTGTTCAAAGTCCCCCCACTCCTCGTTTTGTTGTCTGCATTTGCCTAGAGAGTTTGTCCCACTCTGTGCTTTCACCATTAAATGTTGGCCGAAAACTCTGAAATTTAGGGTCACAAGTTCACACTGAGCGTTTCGGTACTCGCCCAAATACACCTGCATCTTGGCCCTAACCTAACCCAATCCATAAACAACGACCTATTAGTATTTCATTGATCTTTTTCTCCTTTCTCCTGACTAAAGCAGTGAATTAAGCATCTTAACTTGAATTCAAGGAGAAAATAGAAATACTGAAGTAATTAGGTCTTCTTGGACCCAAAAGAAGGGCAAATCAAACGTTGGTGAAATTTAGGAAGCTAACAATGTGGAGCTAATCGTGGGCCAAACACAATGTGAAGCTAATGTGACATGCCATTAGGATTATTTCTATTTCTAGGTTTGCAAAAGTTAAATTTAAAATAATAAAAAAAGTTAACTAGTTCTTGTTGTTCCCTTAGGTAAAAAAAATTAGTAAGCTCAATAATATACATGCTAGTAGAAACTAGAACAATTTAATATAACTCAAAATAATTTACAAACTTCACCTAATAGCATGCTTTGCTTGACAAGTCTTTAGAATCTAGAACCTGCAAGTCAAGAAGAAAACACACAATATATAGATAAATAGATAGATAGATAAAATACCATTTAGATATAGAGCATGGTACTAGACAAATCTTGCTTTCTTTAGGATAGTTCACACCTTCACAGGAATTCAACGGTATCCAACCAATTAAATATAGAACATGGTACTAGGCAGGACAATTCACACTCTCACATGAACTAGACCAAAGAGCGGGGATCTTGCTTTTTTTAAGACAATTCACTCTTTCGAACAATTCACGCTCCGAGAGAAACTCTTAACAATATTCAATGAGTCATGGCACGTTACCCCAATATACAACAACACAATGTTGCTCCCCCGAATACAACAGCCTAACAATTATGTTGTTCATCTCTCTACTTTCTACACAACGAAAGAGATAAGACTCTCTTCATCATACCTTTTCTCTAATTTAATATTAGACATAATAGTACATATATAATTTTCATACATTCTCATTTGGAATATTTCATGTGTTTTTTCCTCACATTCTTCAAGTGCATGTACCGTAGTTATAAACTTGGAAGCTGCCCTTTGGTTTATTAGCCGTTTGCAATATTATGACAATCAATCCATAAAAGACAACATAACGGTCATAAACTTGTCTTAACCGTTGGCCATCAAATGGCCTTAACTTGCATTAGTTTTTTCATGACGTAATGGCCATTTACAACTTTTAATGCATGCTTTTAACCTTATAGCCGTTTGGTCATTCTAGCAAAGTTGAAAACGTTTGTATTTTGTTTTATTAATTAAACATTGTTTTTATAAGAATATTCCAACAGTTCTCAAGTAATTGTTTTTTCTTTAGGGTATGTTTAGGATTAAAGAGTTTGAAGGGAAAGAAATGAGAGGAATAATTTTTTATTTTTAAATTAAGATAATTATAAAATATTTATAAAAAAAAATAAGGAAAGATTAAAATGTTATATTATAATATTTTATTTTATTCTTCTCATTTTTAAAAAATTTCAAACAATAAAAATATTTACTTAAAATGAAAAATTACCTCCCTCCTCATTCCCCTTCCAAACTCTTCTATCAAAACATACTCCTAATCTATAAAGTAGCTAATCAGATTTGAAAGTTCACTGCATTTAGCTCAATTTTTGGTAAGAAATCGTTAGGGACGGGCAAGGAAGCGAGGCACAACATATATGGTCTAACAGGGTCTGACTTTGATCGCCATCACATTCTTGTCAATCCTATTGGTCCACGGGGAAGCCACATAGGTGCAAATTGTGCAATCAATGGCATTAAAGGGATTCATAAACAGAAGTACCAAAACAAAGCTTGTCTTTTTTGTGAAGTGTGAATCACCATCTTCACAAGGGAAAGTGTTGGGGTCCGAGGATCAGAGTTTCAGTGGAATATGAACCTCACACTCGTACAAATTTAAGAAATAAAATACGGCACAAACACTAATAAAAGAGAATTAATAAATGACAATATGAGTATAAAAATAAGAGAATTTAACGTAGTTTGGCAAATCACATGCTTACGTCCACCTAAGTGGATAAAACAATTTTACTATGAGAGAAAAATAGTATAAGAATAATCGCCGAGTTTAAAACCCAAACTTAGATCCAAAGCCCCTTATACACCTTCTCTCATAACCCGAAACCTCATATCATTCCTTCTCTTTATCATACACCTAGGCCATTGGTGTTATTTATAACCAAGACTCCTTAGTCTCCAATTATCCTAACAGATTTCTTAAATCTTGTACATTATCTCAAATCCTAACAGATTTCCCAAATCTTGAAAAATTTTCTCAAATCTTTAAGATTTACTCAAATCCTTTAGATTTCTTAAATTACCAAGGATAATTATTAATAGTAAATAAAACTAATCCAATCAAGATATACATGAACCAATTTTCCCAACAAATCTCCACCTTAGCGAATGTCTTGCCACCTTTACTGAGTCACGTCTTCACTAGCGTGTTACCGCCCATCCGTCAACTTGGTTGAGTCATGTTTTCATCGTGTTACTGCTCCCACGTCACTTTGGAAATTTATTGCAGCTCCACCTTGATCCAAGCCTAATCAAGTGCTAACCTTCATGAACACTATGAAGATCCCTTATTTGTAGAAACCACAAATAAGAAAATAAATACCATTGGCCTCTACACGCATACCAGCTACACACAACCCGAATCAATCATAACCATGACTCCACCTGATTCGAACATCTCGGCCAATGAACATGTTTAGCCTCGCAAGTTCCGTTCATCAAATCAGATCACAAGAACCAGTGGCAACCAGAATATTACCACCTTTATGATCATCTTCAATACATAGTCAAATCATGCTAACACACTTTGATTTCAACTCTTCCCACTCATTATCCGTCATCTTCTCCGACTTCAGATCCTTTCCATTCAACGCTTTTGCCAAGCCTTTTTAAACAAGGGTGTCCTTCACCCTTCTCTACCAAAGAGTGAAAGCTTCCCTCTCCATCAAACGTCTCGATTGTGAATCTACTAAGATTTGACTTTGTGCTAGACATATTTGCTGGATTGTACCAAGCTCAGACTAGAGCTCTGATACCAGTTGTTGGGGTCCAAGGACCAGAGTTGCAGTGGAATTGGAACCTCAAGCACTCGTACAAATCCAAGAAATAAAATACAGCACAAACACCAATAAAAGGGGATTAATAGATGACAATATGACTACAAAAACAAGAGAATTTAACGTGATTCGATAAGTCACATGCCTACGTCCACCAAAAGGATAAAACAATTTCACTATGAGGGAAAAATAGTACAAGAATAATCGCCGATTTTAAAACTCAAATCCAAACTCAAAGCCCCTTATACCTCTCTCATAATCCGAAACCTCCTCTCATTCCCTCTCTTCATTACACACCTAGGTCATTAGTGTTATTTATAACTAAGACTCCTTAATATCCAATTATCCTAACCTAAATTTTGTAAATTATCTCAAATCCTAACAGATTTTTCAAATCTTGAAGATTTACTCAAATCCTTTAAATTTCTTAAATCACCAAAGATAATTACTAACAATAAATAAAATCAATTCAATTAAGATACACATGAACTAATTTTCCCAACAGAAAGCTCCTTAGTTTTCAAATGATATGGCTGATTTAACCCATATAAAACCGACGTTACGTACTTTACAATAGTTTAATCCAGGAAAAATCTAAAGTAGGAAAAAAAAAATAGTCACTCTTATATGGGTACATACTTTCTGTATAAAAATCATATTATGAACAGAGAAAACTTGCCATCTGCAATAGTGCAATACAACAAATTAGAACAATAAAATAGAAATTGAAAACGATATAATCATCCCACTTTTTTAGAATGTGATGTGAAGTTTATCCTGCAATTGCTCCTGCCTAACCACTTCCTTTTCTCTGCGGCAGCCGTAGAAAGTGTTTGCATTATTCAATTAGATTACTGCTAAAAAAGTAGTGCCAAAACTCAAGGTTCATTACCAAAAGGGGCTACAAGCACTGGCGAAACAAACTTCAAAATTTTGGGAACAAACAATGAAATTTGAATAGATAAGTAAGTTAAAATAAAATAAAATTATTAACAACGAGAAGAGAAGGTAAGATGAATAATAGACATTCAATAATAAAAATATATATGTTCCTTTCTTATTTTGATTAGAGCTGAAAGTTTAGTATGTAATAAAGAGACAAAGATTTCAAAAATAAGAAAATTTTTTTTTATCTTTTGACAACAATAAACAAAATGTTATGAAGTTATTAATTTAGTTTTACATACTCATAACTACTATAAAAAAAATTATTATTATGAAAATGGGGAATTATTTTTTAAGGCCCTGTCGCAGTGGTTTTTAATTTTATGTTTTGAAAATTTCAAAATTAAAATTTAGTTTCAATTTTGAGTTTTGAGTTTTAATTTTTTTATAAACAAGTCACTCTTTTTACCTCGCCTCATTATAAATTCACCCAATATAAAAAAAAATATTGACACATAAAAATAATTAAAAATGACAATAAAACAATTAAGTTTGAAAAAAATAAAAATACTTAAAAAATTGAAAAAAAAACTAATATAAATTTTGACAACAAAAATAAATATTACAAAACTATAAAAATAATAAAAGTGGTAATCATGAGTAGTAGGACCAACCACGATAACTACGAGTCATACCATTAGAAAAATACAAGTCTTAACTGAAACAAATTTTGTTTGTAGCTCTTCCTTGATATGTTTTCATGCCACCTTTGTAAGAGTAGTTGTTTGTCTTTTACCCTTCTTAACTTTTTCCTCCAATAAAGCTATGAAATGAGATTCAACATTTTGTGGCCATATATCTTTTTTAGTTGCTATAATCTTAATCACGTTATCTCCAATCGTTTCATTCTCATTTGTCATATAATATAATTATCTTAAAAATGCGAGCTATTTTTATATCCAACAAACTAATTGACATGAAAGTACTTCATTGAATAAAAATTGTAGCACAAACATCATAAACCAACCAATAATTACGAAGCAAAAACGTTAAACGAACCAATAATATTTCTAAGTACTACAAGATAAGCAATTTCATAATTTGCTAAAAAATATAAGAGAGGTGAATGAAACCACAATTACCAGAACTGATATTATTATCTCGTGAGTCATTTTACATCAATAAAATTAGAAACCAAAACTTATTGGTGAATGAAACTTAACTGTAACTTTATCGTAAATCATTAACATCATTAGAAACTAACAAAATCAAAACCACAACTATAACAACATCAACCTTGTTGAAAATGGAAGGAAGAAATGATAAGAAGTGTTTGTAAAGAAAATGAAAGTGTGGGAAAAAAAATATAATAGAGACAAAAAATAGAAAAAAAAATAGCCAGAGTAGAGAAGAGAAGGAAGAAGAAGAGAAAATACTTTCACAAAAGTAAGAGAGTTAAGAGCAGAAGAGCCACCAGAAGGAGAGGAATGATAAAGAGGCAGAGAGGGATTGTGAAAAAAACGAGAGAGAGACGTGAAGAGGCACAAGAAAGAACATGATTTTAATATGAAAACTGAAATAAAAATCATAAAACTTATTTTTATAGTTTTAGCCTTAAAAGAAAATTGTTTTAAAATTAAGTAAAAAAACTAATTTGAACCTCATTTTATCCAAACGAATTTTGTTGTCAAATTTAACTTTTAAAACTAAAAATAAGAAACTTACTACTACCTTAAATGAGGCCTAAGGCTTTGGTTTTAGCATCAACAAGTTAACTTGTATTGAAGCTTATGAAATAAACATATATAGGATTAAATAAAATGCTATTTTGTTTTGATAACAATTAGTTCAAGAGAATTCATGCCTAACATGTTAACATCAAAACTAAAAAATAACATAAATTTAGACCAATAATAATATAATTCAACACACTTAATCTATATATATGTTTTTTTATAAAATAAAAATAAAGAAGAAGAACAGGGGGGAGCTACCCCTTCTGCCCATAAGCAGTTACGCGGCTGGCTACAAGCCTACAATATAATAAAGATAAGATTTCTGAGGAAGAAAGTTATAATAAATGATATAATTACGTAAAAATTATCTAATCAATTCTTAAAAGGTCATCTACTCCTGTTTTAGGACGCTGCAGGTCTAAAACAACTTGATTAATAGATAAATACAAAGGAACCATTGTTTTAATTTATGCATAGCCTGTCCATTCTGCCGACAAACCATGGTACGGATTTGAGACCAAGGCCAAGCATGTCAAAGATGAACGCAATCAAGGGAATAATTCATAATTTTTAATTCATGATTCATAATATATATATATATATGTGGGTCAAATCAATTAACATTAGTATAAAAAAAGAATTCTTATATCAATTTGTGACAATTAATTTTACTTTAATTTAATAATTTAAAATTATTAAATTTAATTGAAGAAAAAGAATCATAACATATATTTTAATTTTTGAATGAAGAGAAAATATTAAAACGTATATTTAATGTATAAAGAAATTTTGACTCTTCTTAGTAAATGAAAGAATGAAAAATAATTAATTTTTTTAATTATTATACAAATAAAATTACATATTTTTAAAATTTTATCAAACATTTTCATAAAATATTAACTATATATATATATGTGTGTGTGTGTGTGTATGGGGTTGGAAATTTGATTGGTGATGATAGAATTCTGGATGCAGTCTGTTATATTGGTCAAGCTCTCCATATTAATTATATCTGCTTTAGATTCTGGTAGGTAATGCAATGAATGTAGGGACATGACTCAATAGCATAAACGCGTTGCTCTAGTCCTCTCCTCCCCTCAACCAAATGTTTGAACTTGTGATCTTACTTTTAAATTATGCTTCTGACTAGCAAAGGCCTCTGCAGTGTGTGGTGTGCAGGTATATTCCAATCATGATTCAAAAGCTCAGCCCTTGTCAAGCCAAGTGCCTTGAACAGTGTAAGTGTTTGTCAGCATGATCCATTCAACAATGTGGAAGACAAATTGATGACATATTTATAATATGATTTGCCCATGTATTAAGGTGTCAATTGTAAATAGTTTTTCTTAAACTAGACCACAGATGTAATTATAGCTACATATGAAAAAGTCCATAGATATTTATAGGTTGAAGATTAGTATTGCTGACAAGGCCACAATGTATGTTATGTTCAACTTCAAGTAGAGATGTCAATCGAGAGCTATCTTCATAAATTTCCACCTGCTCGTGGTGTTGGATGCTTAGCTGGTCAATAATAACTTTGGAATTGGATCAAGTCAAGAAATGGCAGGAAAATAATTCAGGTGCTAGCGTCTCACTATAGAAGAGCAGCATACATATCTAGCTAAGAGTTTTGGTCTTTCTTGCCCATATTCTTCGGCGGTAATTCGCTAGCATGGCTTTATAATCTTAGTTAATGGCCAACACGCAGCCTCAAGGTCGGAGGAAAGGACATAACAGGACATCATCATCATCTCATCTCGCTCATTGAAATGTGTAAAAAAAAACCAAGGAATTCTAAGCCAAACGCTTTCTTTCTGTTGACTTTCCAAGTCGTTTGTCTAATGATTCCAGATTTAACTGAATTAGTTGAACATGTAAACTCATCTTGTTATAGCTTTATTATATTTTTCTTGGTTCTATTCTCCGCTGAAGATAAAAGCTAGCTTAAGGGTCAAAATAAAACTCGAAGAAGATAGGACAGTCCAAAAAGAGTTTCTAAAACAAAACCATATCCATAAAAAATTGGACTACCAGATTTAGACCTAATGTAGGATATGCTTATGTGAATTTCACGGGTATTTTAAATTTTTTTTGTTTTAACTTGATTTTTTTATTGCTTTTTTATATTTCTATTAATATAATTTTAATTTGATATTTTATGTAAATTTGTATAATTTATCGTAATTTTATTTTTTAAACACAACCATTTTTTAAAGTAACAATAGAAAAAATAAAGAACTAAATTAATAAGATTTATATATAAATTTTTTTAATATTCATTCAACATATAATGTGAAAACATTCAAGCTTCATTTACATTTAGATTGTGACAAACTATATTGTTTTTAAAAACATGTTCTAAACTGTTACAAACTATCAATAAAAATATAAATTACAACAACATATAAGCTTAAAATTCAACTTCTCTATTTCATTTAGATTAAAATTTATGAGTTTATTCATTTATTTTGTTTGTAGTAATAAACATTTCTTTTATTTAAATTATTTTCACCGACAATTTTCAATCTCAACTTCATTTAATCTCCTATCCTTTTAACAATGTGTGCTGTATAAAATATGGTATAATTTTGTGTTCAGTTGTATTGAAGAGAGTTAAAGAAAAAGAAATAAAAGACTACAAAAAAAAGTAAATTGAAAGCAAAAAAGAATGCAGCCTTGTATGAAAATTAATAAAAGTCATTCAGCCTTGATAGATGTGTGATTGATATAAAAAAATAATTAAAATAATATATTATTTTTGCCCGAAGAAAAGGAAATGGGCTTAACTAAAAGTTATCATCATATTTCCAAGGAGAAAAATAGTTTTTTTTTAAATTATTATTATTTATGAAGAAAATAAAAAGTAATAATTAATTATTATAATATATATATATATAAAACAACTAACTATTATTAAAAAGAACATAAATAAATGGCAAAAAATATTTGAGTAAATATAAAATAAAATGGTGTTAGAGGAATGTAATCAAGACATGAAAATGTAAATATATAACAAAATTTGTCACGTCCAACAGTATTATGTCAGTGTGGAGATTCTCAACCCACACTTTCCCACAAAAGCATTGATAGGCATTTTTGTCATTCTTTCAAAGAAAAGAAACAAACAAGCCACATGAAATAGTTAGAAGAAATGCCAGCGGAAAAGAGTTATTAAGGGGAATTTTTTTCTATCGAAGTGGAACTGGAACTGGAACTGCCATGTGGCAAGAGAAATAGTCTTTTTATTAATAAATTAATAAATAGATTTTTTCACAATGCCATTGAGATTCCTTCCAATGTGCTTGCCCCAAAACTGTGATAAAACGAAACGACGATCATGCAAGCACCTAAATATTAGCCGGCAAAAGTTGCTACTTAAAATTTATATTATTAGCCGTTTTGTGAAATTGAAATGTAGAGTTGGAAGAAATGTTTTAGAATCGGAAGATTAATTCAGTGAGGATCTCGCATTTGATTGGTTTAATCGATTAAATTAATAATAAAATTAAATAATAATTATAATTATATATATATATAAAATAAATAAATTTGATAATATAAATTATAAAAATTAACTATATAAAATAACATTTATTATTATATTTAATTAAATTAATCTTATTTTAAGAGTATTAAGTATTTTCATAAAAAAAACTAAGATTTAATTCTTATTTTAAAAAATTATTATTATTATTTTTAAAAATATTCATAATTATAAAAATAATAATTGTTATTTTTAAAAAGTAGTTAATCCAACTGTATTCAATTATTTTTTATAGCGTAGATATTAAAAAGTTACGTGAAATCGATATAAAATGTATCTAAATTAGAAGAACGAGTAAAAAGTTATAATTTTTGAAAAATAGATATGAAAAAAATTCCTTAAAAACTAAATAAAAATATTTAAAAAATAATTTAAATATCTGAAAAAGTAATAAAAAATTTAAAAAAAGTAAAACAAAAATTGAAAATCCAGACAGTTTTCAAAAATTAGTTCAGGTTCAAACAATTCACTGGTTCAATCCAATTTTGGTAGTTCAATAACAGTTTAATGCTCTAATCAGTTTTTTAGATAAAACCAAACTGTAGATACATACGGTTCCTAATCCAATCGGCCGGTCCAGTTTAATTTTTAAAACATTGGTTGTAAGTCCATATTACTAATGGAAAAAATTAATATTTATAAAAAAAGATTTTAATGTTCGTATTATTTTTTTAATAAAAAAATTTTAAAAATACTTTTGTTATATTTTGAAGTGTTTTTTTAAGCTAGATTTTGATACTTATAAAAGGATATTTTTATAACATAAAAAACTTATTCAAACATTTTAAAATAATATTTTTAAATATTACATTCAAACATAAAACACCTCTAAATTTTAAATTTTTTTAAAAAGAAAGTAATAGTTTAAGGCTCATCTAAACCAATCCATAGTGTAAAAAATATATCAAATGAAAAATAATCCAATTAAAGAGAAAGATCAAAACAATTTAAGAGAAAATATTTAAAAAGTATCCTATTTTAAATGGATTTATTAAAAAATTAGTTTCTGATAAAGCAATATGGTTTCGCTTCATGCATGTTGGAGACTCACCTAGTGAGATAAAGGTTTGATTGTAATTGTTGCAGTACCAATACTATATAAAATATTTGTAAAATTTGGACCATTATATTGTTGTAAAATTCGGAGAATTTTTCTAAATGACTTGTTAAAGAGTATATGAAAAATACATATATTACAAGCAAGTAACCTCAATTTTTTTTTTTGCTGAATACTCAAGTAGGAGCATGACCATGGGATGAGTAGTGTGGCCCAACATGTAACAGCCTAAAGTATAAGTTGTTTTGGCCCAACATGTAATGATTAAATGACTACAGACTGTGGGCTGAATAGTGTGGCCCAACATGTAACAGCCTAAAGTATAAGTTGTTTTTGCCCAACATGTAATGATCAAATGACTACAGACTATGGGCTGAATAGTGTGGCCCTACACGTAACAGAAGAACCCAGCTTCTAGCTGAGATTCAAATGCTCGCAAACATTTGGGTACCACTTATGTTGGGATGGTTGAAGTTGAATTCTGATTCAACAGTATCAAAAAAACAAACGAATGATGGGACATTGGGACTAGTGTGATCGGAATCAGAAAGAGCCATGGATTAAAGGTTTTTTTTTTTCTCTTTACATGAATAGTATGTTAGGTGAAGCTTGGGTTCTAACTTCTAATTAAGGAATGGACTGCAACTAGCTTTCTGTTAAAGGCTTGGAGATTCAATTGGATGCAGCAATGGTGGTTCATTTGCTTTGCTTACAGACTGCTAGTTCCATGTTAAACTTTCATCTGGATCCTATTTTCAGTGACTGCTGGTGGTTGATGGAAGAATTAAAACGGGCCCAACTGAACCACATCTACGAGGAAGCAAAGCAGATGCCAGACTCCTTGGCGAGGATATATAGCAATGTAGCATCAACCAATGTAAAAAACTTCCTTTACGTTTCACTTCTACACTTCTCTTTTATACAGTCTCAACCACTTTCGAGTGAGGAATTTCGCTTTTGACAATGTTTCTTTTAAATATGGCCTCAATGTTCTTTATTTTTTGCACTTAAGAAAACAAGCAATTTTGCATAATCAATGGCTTGATACGTATAATCATGTTTTCACATTGTCATAGACATTTTTTTGTTTACCAGAAACAGTGATAATTATAAACAAAAACCGAGTTGCTAATTGCAAGGCAAATGGTGTCAATAGTTGGATACTAATTTAACAGTTTCTACCATAGAAGATTATGTAGGACTTAGTTCAATCATAATACAAATTTAACATGAAATAAAAGTCCCAAAATCCTTTAAGCCTAATGAATGACATGCATGAACTATAGAATTAAAATAGAAGTTAGATCTCAGGTTACCTAGATAGGATGAAGATAATGAATTTATTCATACTTTGGCAGTCAATCACGGGCAAACAAAAATAACAAGTTATATATGAAAGTGAGAGAGGAGAAAAACTATTCTTATTTCACAATGCATATTCTGTGTAGGTTAGAATGAGGTAATTACATATTACATGGTAGTTAAGAATAATGACATTTTCTTTGTGTTTTCATGATTGGGTTAGTTTACCCATTATAAAAAGTTCAAACATAAGGCCTATTACCATAGCCCACATTAAGAAAAATATTTAATAACAGTAAGCTCAATAATAACATATTTGATCACATTTTAAGCTAAATAACAATAACAATATCCTCAAATATTTCACATTCAATTAATCTAAGTTTTACAAAATTGAAACTGATTTTACTAGTGCAAAATAATAATCCAACAGATTAGCTTATAATTGCAGTCCAATCAAGAGGGAATATGAGCAAGGGTAGGCATATGAAATGAACATCATGAAAATAACTGTCAACGGTTGGATTTACTAGGGCCTTCACATCAACAGAAAACGAACCTCTTACTGTAATATGAGTTTTCGATCGATACAATAATTTTTTTTAAAAAAAAGCAGTCAAGCACTCAACAAATAGGAGCTAGATTTTCCTCTCCTTTCGTTTCCTCCACATCCATTAGCTAAATAAAATTTTCCTCATCTTCCCCTTTGAAGTGCCTTCTGCGCAGTGTCCACCTCTTCCAAAATCCTTGCCTTTCGTTTTGCAGGAATAGGAGCAGTAGGACCGAAACTAACATAATGCCCTGAAACTGCATTGAGTGCCGAGTACATGTCCCGGAAGGAAGCCCTTCCAAGCAGAGCCTTCTCTCTCCTGTACTTGGCCACCCACGAGTTCGAGGTATCTCTTAGCTCAGCCACTGAAGCAGCCACATTAGGATCATTCTTGTCCATGGTAATGGTCGTCCTCACCTTGTTGATCACCTCCTCTGTCTCTTTTACGTATTCTTCGTCTGAAGCCAGTGCAGGGTTCAGGGGAATAAGCCATGTGCTAGAGACGATAGAGGCAGTGATGGACAAGAATTCACGGCGGCGCTGCAGCTGGCGTGTGGTGTTAGCTGAGGTGGTGGTTGGTGTTGGAGTGGTAGCAATGGTGGTGGTGGGTTTGGGCTTGATGGGTGGCAGTGATGTGGGGGTGGAAGCTGGGGTTATTAGTGTTGGGGAGGCCATGACTTTGGGAGAAGGGGAGAGACAGAGTTTTGAGTGATGGTAAGAATTAAGAAAGAAGAGGAAGCATTGGGTTTTTGCCACCTGGTCTTATCGCCTTATCATTGTTTTGGTTCTATTCTATGGATGAGAAAGCAGCCTATGATTCATTGATTTCTAACTTGTAAGATATATAGATCCATCCATTCATCCACATCCTTACACATATAAACTAATTTTAAGATGGGATGTCGACCATTCTTGTTTTTCTTATAATTATGATGTCAACTATGTTGTGTAATACCATGTAATATAAAAGAGAAATGAACTAGAAATATTATAATTCACTTTTAACATTATTTAAGTATAATTCATTTATTATTTAATAACTTAAAAAGAAAGTAAGAAATGTCAAATTAAAAATGTAATATTATCATTACTCAAATTCAACTCATTGACGAAGTTTAGGTTGCTAGAAATTTTATTACTACCATGTTTCCTTTTCTTTTTTATGGGTAATCTTCCGACCCTATTTTAACAGGATAAAATTTCAGTCAATACTACGATAGCGCAATCTTTTGTTTTTTTATTTGGGCCTGAATAATAGGGTAGTCATTTTTTGTCATTGAATGATGGGCCCACAAGAGTTTCTCTCCCTATCTCTGATGGGAGAAACCCAACATGTTATAGGCCCAAACCCCAACTTGGGCTAGTTTCTTCCCCTTGAACCTTATTGGGTCCAAACTGGAAGTACCAAGTAAGACCATCAATATTTTGATTGAGCTGGGCTAAGGTTACGAATTGTGGTGGAGGAGGAACCATATGAGTAAAAAACTTTGATTTGGCATAAAAATCTTTTCTTTTTCCGATGGTTAAGATGAAGGCAGGACTAACAGATCAATCAAGAAAAAGAATTCAGCCAAATCAAGGCTTTAACCAGTTTAAAGGTGAGGTTTTTTATGCTTCTACCTTATAGCTTGCTTTTAGACTTGCACAATATGATGTCTAGTATCTATTTGTGCTCTGTAATAACATTTATGTTTAGCATTTAGTGTAGAAAAATCATGGAATTTAACAAAAACGTGTAATTTAATTATACTTTTAAAGCTTGACGCAATTTTTAAAATTTTTTTTAAAATTTAATTAGATTAATTGACACCTTCATAACTAGATGCATGATGTTTGTCATAACCAACAAATTTTTATAGTACAATAGTATTCCTCCACATCCAACTTTTTTTTTTAAATTTTCTAAATCAAACTTTGTTTCTACTGGGGAAAAGATCTTTCCTCTTTTTTTTTTCTTTCTCTTTTGTGCACAATCCCACAAACGCCTAAAAACAACTATTACAATGATCTATTCATGATTTTGTTCAAATTTTGATTTGATATTTTTCCTAACGAGTTCGTTTTAGTTTATATATGCTGATCACATCTCATAGTTTGTACCTAACCTAGACTCTTGATGATTTTCCCGAAATTGTTTTGAAAGGGAAAAGGCAAAAGAACTTATTAGGGTTTCATGATTGCCGTTGACCCATCTTAACTGTGGGTTTCATTCCATGTCTATAATTATAATATATGGTGCACACGGCTCCCACCTATGAGATCAATCAAGCATGATGGAGGGATGCATTCTTCATAAAGAAGCCAAGGTTAAAATTCTAATAATGTTATCCTGTACTCATTTTTTTTTGTTCTCAACCTGTTTAATAAAAAATAGAAAAATACAGTCAACGTACGTGGCTTCCTATTTGTACTAGATAATCAGTTTAAATCTTAAAATTCATCATAGAAAAAGATACAGAATACACCTAAACACATGAATTCATCAAAATATATAAGGAATCTAAAAGAATCAAATAATTCAAGAAAAAAATTACTAATACAATAGATGTGACAGGATTTGTGATGGAAAATTTGTATAAGTTGCATTACTCTTATGAATAAGACAATGCATAAAAGTTTAATATTAAGCTACATCAAGTAATTTGAATGTCTTAAAAATCTATTTAAATATATAAAAGTTAAAATATCAGTGACAATTCTTTTATTTTAAAAAAATGTAATATTATTAAAAGTGTTATCTCTATCATTTTTTAGGCATTTAATATTTGTTGTGCATGTCATTTCATATGGTTATGAGCATGATCAATAATCATCAATAATCATGACCAAATAATCATTCGAAGAAGATAATTTGAGTAGACAGGACCAAAAGTAGCACTATATATAAACTATAATATAGTCACGTACCTAGAAAGCAAGATAGTAAAGTGAACAAAAGGGCCTACCTTTTAGACAAATTGTTGTAAAGATAGAGAGCATAAATAAAAGTCATGACAAAAGGTTGTAGAAAAACTGAAAAAGACTGGATTCTAGCAATCCAACGCCATCGATGAAAATAATAGTAAAAATAATAATAATAATAAAGGGCGAAAACTCAGTAATTTCTATTGGTGCAGCTGGATATTTAATAATAAAATAAAGGAAAAGCTAAAAGCCACTATGAAAAAGCAGGTGGATATCCGTGATTTGTCCACTTTATTCATTGTGAAAAGTACGAGACTGTTTTCATATATGACTCATCAACTAAATTGCTAACGAGCTTTTGAAAAAGAAAATAAAGTTCAAGTGGAAGTCAGTTTGATCATTTATAAATAAATAAAAATTGATAAAATTTTCTTATAATACAAAAAGAATCTTAAAATTAAAAAGTATTAAGTATTATTTCATTGTCAAAGTTAAAGTTCTTCATTTACTTCTATTAAGTTTTGTTTGTATTAGTAAAATTGACACTAGTAGAATTTCAAAATAAGTTTAGATTAGGGTTGTAAAATTATATCACAATTGTACGATTTGATCAGTTTAAACATGAATTAAATATTTAGATGATTATGACTCAATTTTATAATTAAATTTATGGTCAAATCATTTTAAATTGATTAAAATTAGTCAAAATTTGATTGAATCATATAATTTATTCAATTAAATTGATCGATCATTAATTTTCTTAAAAAAAATAAATTCAATATTTTTTTACATTTCATAAATATTTTTATATTATTACATGTAAATTATTTTTATAACGTCATCCGATTCAATAAACTAGTTTAAACAGTTAAACCTAAACTAAAAGTCTTATTAATTTTTTATTTGATTCAATTTTGAGAACACTAGTTTAGAGATGATATTCCAATAATTAAAACAAATATATTAATTAAAAAATGAAAACTAATTTTCTTGTGATTACTTTAGTTTTTAAACTTTTTTATTTTGGTATAAAGATTTGTTTAGTTTATAAAACAATTTGACTTATTTTTTGAGCTTCAAAATGAAGTAAAAGTATAATAGTAGAAAATGGACCAGTTAGTTGTTCAAATTAAAAAAAAAAAAATTCAATAATTTAGTTATTTGGCCTATTTAATTGAAAGATGTTGTCATTCTTTAGTCAAGTCCATTCAAATTTGATAATTTGGATAAACTGGCCAACTCGTTAAATTTAATCAGACACTAGGTGAAAATTGTTCCAGTCGGAGTTTCAAGCTAGGTTTTTCTAGTCAACTGGAGCAATAGAATATCTCTAAAGAGCACTTCGATGCTCAAGTCAATGTGCATTCAAAATAGATAACTTATAATAATAATTCTTAGAACTTATACTTGGGGGCATGGCCCCGTTATCTATCCTTTTTCGGGTAACGAAGCATAGCAAGATGATTATTCGATCAGGACAGTTGTTGAGTGATTCATTTTGCATACAACGGTATAGAGATTTTTCCGAATTCTCCGGCGAAGTATTTGGTGAGAACTTAATCAAAATGAGACTTATGCTAAGTCGAACACGTTAGATTGTACCCAAGATGAGAATCCAAGATATCCATACCGTCCAAAAACCTAATCACTCAAGCAAAAATCGAGTTTTATAAAAAAAAAAATTAATTTTTTTTTATCTGGTGATTAAACGGTGATCCGATCATTTGATTAGGTTATGGTCCCGTTCTTAAAGAAAGACCGCATCTTATCCGTTATTGGACTTTCTCCATGAAAAGGAGAGGGTGCGGCTCCGTGTTTTGGTTTTGCATTGAGCCCAGCCCCAAGTCCACAATGCCACGTGTTCGAAGAAAATATGTATGTGGTGTCTAAATATGCTCGAGAAATGCAAGTAACCTGTGTTGAGGTATGGTTAAGAATTTTCTTTTTAATATTACAGTTCAGCCTTTTATTAATTAGTCATATTATGTAAATCTATCTTGTTTATAGATGTTATTAATTTTATTATAATTATTATATCACATTTAAAAAAATTATAGTAATTTTCTATAAAACATAATCTAATGATAAAAATTACTTTTAACAACATTTACATTTATATATTTATTTATTTTATTTTGAAATTTTGAAACTCAATTTTTTTAAAGCTCTGTTTTAAATGTAATCTACGAGAAAAATTGAAATGCTTTCAAATTTGAAGCAAGCCAACTAAATTAAATAAGGTCAGCTATACCTTTTTTTTTTAAACGAAGGTCAGCTATTCCTAGATACCTACAAATAGAACTTTTAAGTGCAATTAAATATATAAAAAATTTAACATACAATTACGTTTGGCTTTTGTATATGTGATGTGACATTTTAGGTTATTTAAATTAAATTTAGTAAAAAAAATTAAAATGATAATAGTTAAAGAATTTTTTATGAAGTTTTGAATCTATGTTTCTAACAGCATGCTTGAAAGGAAGATAAGGGAAAGGGATAGAAAATCTTATGTTATTTTTTTTAGTTTAGTAATTTAGGATGTTTTATAAAATGAGAGCAAGAAAATGAAAAGCGGTCATATAATCTTTTAAAACATTTCTTTATTCATTTTTATGGATATTTTTAATTCTCTAAATTTTAGGGGATTTTAAAGATTCAAATAAAGCAAAAAAATATTATTCAACCCCACGTTATATTCCAGTCTAATATCAAACTTTCTGTTTTTCTTTTTCAAACTGGCATTAGGTTCACTTGATTCAAAAATAGCAAATCGGCCCTCACGAGTCGAGCTGGTAATATGAGTTGTAATCCGTAAGTCAATTGTCAGAATAAGTTGGGTTACTTAAATTTTAGCTCATAAAATTTTGGATTATATTTTATACTTGACTCACTTAATTTGAAGTTGACTTGTTTACTAATTTTTATTTTTTAAAATTTTTTATTAATTCAATAATTTAATTCTTATATTTATGTTAATAATCATAATTTAAGAATTATGATGTAACTTAAGTTTAATGATTATTATATGATGATAGATATTTTATTGGTGATCTAACCTAGGTTTTATGAGTATTTTATATATTTTAGAGTTTATTTAATAATTTTTCATTTAGTTCTATTTTATTAGAGTTTTTTTTATTTTTTAGTGAGCTAACCTGCTTAATTCATTAATTCATCGAAGGTAAGCCAATTTGACAATTTTTTAAAGAAAAATGGCTCAAATATTTAGCTTGATGAACAGTAATGACCATTTGATTTATTTTAAAAATTAACTAAATATTCAAGTACATCAATCAATAATTTATATACGATTAACCACTAATTTATTTTCATTTTAATACTTGATCCGTGGTTAACTGTATATAAATTATTGATTAATATAGTTGAATACTTAGTTAATTTTCAAAATAAATGAAATGATTATTACTTTTATCAAATTAACCATTTAAGTCATTTTTTTTATTTTTTAACTCATTATCAAAATGAGCCAATAATGAGCCAACCCCAACTTAACCCACTTAAACTAGAGTTGGCTCGTTTTAACAGTTTTACTCTCGAATCACCCTCTTCCTCAGCCAAAAGCAAGGGGAACAAAAGCAAGTAGACCATACTGCTTATGGAAACCCATGTTTTCTTCCTCCTCTTCCCGGGCCCCTCGGATAAATTTAAAAAAGGAAAAAGAGAGTGGGTGGATGAGATGAAGTTGACAGAATTAAGGGGGCAGATGACTCTCTTTTTTGAAAGACTATGAACATTTTGTCCACTTACTCTCAGCCTTTACAGATAGTAAATGGTTTTTTTTTTTTTGTTGAAGATAGTAAATGGTATTTTAACTTAGACGTCTCTCTTGAAAATTGAATTATACCAGCATGTGGATGTGTGCCCACGGCACTCCATGGCCAAAATGGATAGTGTACTTGTACATGAAACCAGATACTGATGGTCTCCAAATCCATGGTCCTAGCTAGTCCAATAGTCCCATTTGTACGAGTTGATACAAAACGTGTGTGATATTACTTTTTAGTTTTATCAGTTGTTCCTATATAGTATATACAAATACAAGAGAAAAACAAACGGATACCTCGTGACAAAACCATAAACCACAGCATGCAAGTGGGTGATCACTTTGCCTGCGATGAAGCCAACACCCCAGCATCTCCATAGATTTCACTAACAATCCCTAACCAGTTATATTTCTTCCGTATTTAACATTCTTGCTGTGTTGAGTTTCATTGCTTGTAAATTAGTTGAAGAAATATGATATTATGTCAATGATTTCTTCTTTCCTAAAATATTGTAGCTCTTTTTAGTTGATTAGAAGAAATGTGAAAATTTTAAATAAAAATTACTATGAATTTACTTAATATAATAAAATATGAAAATATAAAAAACAAAATATAACTCGTACTTTCACTTTGGTCCATAATTCTGATTACAGATTTTTAACTTATTCTCTATTTTTTTTATCTTTTACTTTTCAGTTATTCAACTAAGCCAATCCTAAGTTGTTAAATACTTTAAAATGTAAAATTAATAATTGTTTCTATTTCTAATAATATCGATATATAATGATATAAAAATTAGTTTTAAAAAATTGTCCTCATAATCAAATAGTTATTGTTGACCTGCCATGGTTGACTGGTTGTTGGCTTTCCCCCCTCTATTTGATGGAATATAAATGATTTTGGTTCGTAGTAGTTCTCTTCCTTTCATTTTCAATATCATCTCTTCGTCAATCTTTTATGAATTGGATTGTATAATGAGAGTCCTCTCTCTCATAACCGTGGGACTCTTACCAGCAGCTACTTACACTTCGTAGATAATTTTTTCATTCTCAGAAATTTTTACATAAGAATATTACATTATCATATTTAGTACAAATTTTAAAAATATATTTTCATTTAAAAATAATTCTCAAAAATAAATTTTACTCAATATTCTTACATTTTTATCCATACGAGGGTTGTAATATTCTTATGATATGAAAATATTTTTATCATATTGCTTGTCCGAAATGCCTATCCTTTTATCGTATGCCATCAACCAATCACCACTACGTTATTATCAGTGATCATCATCCGCAGTGGTCAGTGTTATTAAACTCTGATCAGACCGGCCGGTCCGGCTGGTGGACTAGTGAACCGACCAAGTAACTGGTCCGGGTAGATAGTTGGATCGGGTATGTCTCAGAACCGGTCCGACTCGGTCTGACCTGGTCGGTTTTAGATGAAAATCGGTGAACCGGTTGGTTGAACCGGAACCAGCCAGGTCACTAAATTAAAAAAAAAATTTAAACTTTTAAAAATCATAACTTTTGACTCGTTTGTCCGATTTAGACTAATTATATGTCTATTTCATATAACTTTTCGAGATCTACGCCATGGTAGTCTTAATTTTTCAAAAAAAAAAACTTATTTTCTAAGTTATGAGCATTTTAATGAAAATATTAAGACTATTTTTTATGAATTAAGGATTAAACTCTTTTTTTTCTTATAGGTCATATTTTTTTCTCAAAATAAATATATTTTAGTTATTTATAATGATAAATATCATTATATATAATGTGTATTTATATATATATATATGTATTTAAATATTTATTTAATTTTATGCGGTTCGACCAGTGACCCACTGGTTGAACCAGTGACCCACTGGTTGAACCAGTGACCCATTGACCTAGTACCCTGACCGAGTCGACTACCGGTCTGGTTTTTATAACTATGGCAGCGGTCAATCAATGAAATCTAATCACCTTTGTCATCTTTGGCAATTGACGATACTGGCAACTTTGGCCATCACACCAGTCACTAAAATCTGACAACCCTTGTTGTCCCTAGTAGTTGACGGTGACTGCGATAGTCACTAGAATCCAACTACCCATGTCACTGTTGACGATTCACAGCTAGTCATCGAAATCTAGTCACCCTTGCCGACAACTTCACCCACTGTCATTAGTTACCGAAATTTGACCACTTACCGCTGCCGACAATTAATAGTCGTTGACTTGGGCCACCACTAGTCTGCCAATAGTTGTAGTCATTCTTAAAAATGCTTTTCATCAACTAAATATAATAATAATTATTTATGAAATTATCATTCTTAAAAATATTATTCTTAAATATGTTATTAAGAATATTTTTTGAAAGTTAACAAACGCTCCAAAAAAAGTCATATTATCGTGTGTTTAAGATGGTGACGATCGGCAGATTGAATTAGACGAGTAAATCAAATGCAAGGAATGTTGTTACTTATTATTAATTAAAACAACTGCCGGAGCAGAATTTTTATTTGATAGTGATATATATGAATTAGTACAATTACTATCCATACTATTATATTTTGAATTTAATTTTAATTGATTGTGAGTATAATTTTTTTATATTATTATTTAATGATATTTGTTAATGAGTAGTGTCTTTAGAGTAATGATTAAAGAATTAAAATAGAAAGTATTAAATGTAAAAGTAAAGTATTTAATATACTAAAAATTCAAAAAACATTTAATAATGTCATCATTCAATATTTAGGAGAATTCATTAAGAAATTTTAAATACTTGTTAAACAATACCTTAAGATAGGGGTGGAAATAGACTAGGTTAGGTTAGGCTTTATCCTAAATAGGCCTGACATATTTTAAAAAACATTGTTCTTAACCTGACCTGTTACTTATCATAGGTTTTTTTTTTAGTCTGACCTGACATTTTTATAAAAACTTAAAAGCCTAGTCTAACTTAAAAGCCTATTTAAAGGCTTATATTACTTAAAGGCTTTCGAATAAGCTAACATGCTCAAATTTTATAGGTTTCAAATATACTTAACTTTTAACAAAATTATTATATTGTAAATAAAATAAATAAACTATATTAATATATAATTATTAAATTATATAAGTATTATAAATTTTTAATTATATATTATTATAATAAATAAATAGGTTAACATGTTATGCTTAATAAGCTTTTTTTTAATGCCTAAGCCTAAACTTATTTAATTAAATAAACTTTTAAAAAAATTTAAACCTAACTTGTTTGATAAATAAAATAAATTAAAATATACCAAAAATAGGTTATTCATCTTCGCCTATACCGTAAGACACTGGTTAGGAAGCCTCTAAATATATATATTCCCATTTATTATGTGATAAATATAAAGTATGACTCTAATTAATGTTTTGTTGACTTCCCTTTTCGGTTATAAGCAATTAGGAAAAACTAATTAATGCATGGGTTGGCTAAAAGGAATACTGCCAGATAAGGATTGAGATCAAGCAACGACATACCAAAATTAATTCCATCATTAATTTTCAACGCTTGATCTACATAAAGTATCTCATATATTCCCTAAGCTCCTAATCCTATGTTTTTTTTTCTTTCACATTTGAACTCAATATCTAAAACTATATATTAGTATCACATTATAATTTTATATATATATTCGATCGTATAGTCATTGAAAACTTATCCATAACTATTGAACGCCGAGTAAGCGAGTTTGAACTTTGAACAAAATGTTCAGCATAGCAAGATAAGAACCGAGGTTATCTATTAAGATTTTGGCACAATTGATTTAAAATAATGAAGTAATATTGCTTATGGTTTTAGAGAACTCACGAGAAAGTGAAATATAAAAAAAAAACAATAAAACTTAGGTAATTTTTGTTTGGTTCTTCTTGTTTAATCGTCAAAGATGTTTCAAGAAATTACAAAATTTAGAAATGAAAATTTTCAAATTGTAAGGAAAAACAACTGTATTGAGAATTCAAGAAAAAAGGGACGAAAAAAATAATAGAACAAAAAACACGTGATTTCCTTTTAATTTTTCTTGTTTAAAATTTTCAATTTTTTTTTTTGAAAAGCATGAGTTGTTTGATCTTGTATAGTTAATTACTTATTAAATTAATGCTTTATAAGGTTTTTAATTTCTTTTTATTTATTTTTGTTGAGTACAAACTCTTCTAAATATTTAAACTAATAGGTGAAAACTAGTGAATGATTTTGTATTTTTAACACGCTTCTTTCACATAAAAATTCTTTAGGCTTAGAGCGTGGATAATACACAAACTCACTCTACCTCATGTAAATGTTCATAAATAATTTTATATCACTAACAATTTTGTTATGTGAGTATTATTATTCAAAAGAAAATTATTGTGAGTTGTGTTGGCAATATTCTTATTAAAAAGCCAAATGGAATTACTGCAAAAGAATCTTGTCTAATATAACTAAATATAAATTAAATTGTGATTAATATATCAAATTAACGATACTTTTTGAGTTTTTGTCACACGTATTTAATTTGTGGGATGATTTAGTTATAGGATGGTAAATTAGCTATCTTCTTCTCAAAGGTATGCATCTTCTATACAATACATATTTATCTCAAGAAAAATGTTGCAAAATAGGAAAGAGGTTTCACTTGTATTACTTTTTGTGCTGCAAGATTATTACTTACTTGCAATGGAAGAACTTATTAAATTTCCAATTTAGGAATCAGTTTTGATTATAATTCTCTCAAACTTTGAGAAGTTTATAAATATTCTTTAACCATAATGTCCCAAAATGTTCTTCTAAGTAGGTAATGTATAAAAATTGATGAAAATCACAATTTATTTTTTTAAAGATATTTCTTAATTGTATTAATATAAAATACATATGATGCATATATTTATATCATAATTACTCTCTTAACAAATCAAATCTATTTTTTTTTTGTTTAGGCACCCTAGCAAAAGCATAAGTTTACATCTAGTTCATATTATTATTTTCAAATACCTAAAAATATCTCAAGTGGTTGTAAGATAATTTGCTTGTTTTTTTTTATACTAAATTTGAGAAAGACATGATGAAGTGATGTTGACAACGAATATGAAATTCGACGTGATACTTAGTGATCTCCAGCTATTAAAATGTTCTTTGAAATGGGAGTAAGTATATACAAAGGTATTTTGGTGCTTAAGTTAATTACAAAGTTAAATATGCTAATGTTTAAGATTTCATGATTATACCAATCATTTATTTATAACCGAAATGTTAAAATTCTCGTAGAAGTCTTTTACTTCTGAAAATGTGCTTCCTACTAGCACTAAATCCTCGGCTCAAGAATCTCATGTTAGGTTCTTATCCTTTTCTAATATCAATTTACTAAGTCTTATTAAAACACTGTCGGTCAGACCATGGAACCAAACCCAACCTAAGTATTACATCAATATGATACAAGTGACAATGTGGAACTCTTTTTTTTCTTGTTTCCCTATTTATTTTTTTAGAAAAATATTTTAAGAAGAACATTAAATTTCATAAGCATTTTGTTACCACTATGTTATTTTATTTTATTGAATCAAAGAAAAATACAAGTTAGCGAAACTTGAAAAAAATGGAGTTGACATACGGCAGAGCTCCACGGACAAGAGGTGACTTTGGGAGTTTAGTTGGGGCAACTTCTATTTTCCTGGTTTTGTTGATTATTCAATTCAGAGGTGGTGGGACTTTTAATTTCTCAGCGTAAGAGTGCGATATCACGCTGCCCGAAGTATGTGTCAGTCGGGTGTGCTTTTCTGTCTTTTTAGAGCACTAATCTTTATTTCGCCATACCAGCAGCGCGTGGATTCCACGTTCTTGTTTTGATTTTAGGTTAAAAGTTAATTTATTATTATTATATTATAAAATTTACACCATCACTTATCACTCTTTTTTAAGAAAAATAATAATAATAATAATAATAATAATAATAATAATAATAATACGTTACTTTAATATCTCAATAAAGTCTATGGAGAGAATTATTATTTTTTTTAAAAAAAATTTAACTTTAAGATTAAGAACAAGAGTCTAACCACAATACATTATTAAACAAAAGTAAAAGTTTTCTCAACCAAACCAACCCCTTAACAAAATGTTAAGTGCATTTAGCAAGCCTACAAGCAGCATAATTAGCCTTCTCCTAAATACAAAGACAATCTTACAACATTAAAACAAAGATGAAAACAGATAATTACTTTTAAATACTCAGTCAAAGAGTTACTTAACACATAATTCTTGAATAGCAAGAGATTTCTCTTAAAAGATAACCACCAAACAATACTAGTGACAAACACGAATCACTTATCACTTAATATGATAATGTTATTTCATTTTAATAATTAAGGCTATTTATTTGTAGTAAATATTTTACACGAATTTTAAATAATCTTAACTTTAGATTTATTGAAAAGAAATTTATATTATCATCTTATTATTTAATATTATATAAGTATAAGAGTTTAACTATAATAATAATTATTTAAAATATTAATTTTTTTATAATAATGTGATAATACATAATTAAATAATAATGTAAAAAGAATTATACTAAGAGTGCATTTTTTTTAATAAATAGCAGGACTTAATTGATTCATTTATCATATAATTTTTTATACTGTTAATAAATTTAAATTAAATAAAAATCCTTATCATGGTACAAATATCACTCAGCTCCAAATTTTGCAAAGAAAATAGTACATTAATTTATCTCGTGCAATGAGCGTTCTACTAACGGTCCAAGATCTTTGAAGAAGAAAGTGGATATCATGAATGATATCACCCTTGAAGATACAGCTCTTACAAACTATATAGTATGAATTCTCAGGTCGTAGGCCATGACAAGTCGTTGTCTCAACAAGTGACTGAATTTGGGGGTTAGTGAAGATGCAATCTAACCAGCTAGAGAAGCAAGCCCAACGCCCAAGGTCGTGTATAATTTCTAATGAGACCGCCAGCACCAGTTCTTTCGGGGTTTCTCAGTGAACTACCATTCATATTAAGCTTAAAGCACCCAGGAGGATCATGTCAACAAACCAAGGGTGTCGTATTTGCCTTGGCCTCAAATATTCTCCAAAAAAAAATAGAGAAGTCATAAACCAGATCATGAATACAACTATGGACAACCAGATCGAGTAGTCAAAAAAAAGTTTACAGTACCTTAGGATTTCGCGCTTTCTAGCACCACCACAATGTGCAGGCACAAAACATGCCCATCTTGTCGCCTTAATGCATCACAGTGACACAGTCCCTAATTTAACAGGGAGGCAAAAACATTCAATAGTATCCAGCTGAAAGAAATTCGGAACTTGATTAAATCCACCCTTTAATCAAATGATCTAAGAGCGGTGATGGTGCATGTAGAATTGATTTAGGACCAGTTTAACATCAATGACTATAAACAAAAGTAGCAGCAAGACCCCTAAAGCTTCTAAAATTGTTAGTCCGAAGAGCATTGTGAAGAGCCAACCCCATGAAAACATTTATCTTTTTGACTATGTGTAGTGTCAGTATCAGCTATACTTGCTTGGCTAACAAAAGAGACAGACTTGGTTGAGTAGATGCTAGATTCTAGAAGCGTCACTACCCAAACCATTAGGCTTGGGTATGGATGGGTTTTTACTCACCCGAATTCGTCCAACACATCTTAAATAGATATTTACCTGCTCGCGAGTTTTGTAAATAAAAATTTATATTATATTTGCAAAAAAAAAATAGAAATTGAATCCTATTTATATCCTACTCACATATATTATATAATACATAATATAATATAAATTATTAAAAAAATTACTCATTGTATAAAAAATCTTAAGTTACTTCAAATATAAAACATACTATTTGTAAAATAATTAAGGTGTGAGTAAAGTAGGGACGGATAGATTTTAAATTTGAATCTACCCCGCCCCGCAACACAATAAACAGATTTTAAACTCACCCCGTACGAGTTAAGACAGATTAAGTACATACGGAGTGAACTGAAATTTCCATCCTCACAAACCATTCAGTATTGTACATTCTAAAAAAAGAAAAGACTATAAGAGATTGATGAAAGAGTCTACTCTTGCTAGACGGGCTAGACAGTCGAGTTACACGTATGATGAATTTCACATTAAAAAAATGATTGTATGTGATCAGCTCCTATTTTCGTATACCCAAAAAAAATTTGATTTTTTTAATAGAATAAAATTTAGGAAAAAAGAAATCATCTCAGAGCATGTTACAAGTTATGATGAATACTTACAATAATATTTATAAATGATTAACCAATTAAGGATCATTATAAAAAATCAAACTCAATATTTTTTTAAATTAATGTTGTTCATCTTGTTAGTTAAGTCAATATTAATTTGCACAATTTTTTTTTGGCTTAAATAGTCAAATTCTTGTTCTTAAAGTTACAATTTTTCTTGTAACTGAATTCTAATATAATGAAAACAAAATTTAATAAAAAGAAAATTTAATGATCATGACACCACAATAAGTTACCACGAAGTGGAATAGAAGAAATGCTACTAACTATATTACATAAAATTAGAATTGCATTTCTTTTAAATAACAGAGCATTTTGAAAAATACTGAAATAAAGTTTCAAATTATTATTATTTTAAATTTATATTAATTATAAAAGTATACTTCATAAAAATAAAAATCAAAGGAAAAAATTAATAAGATATGTATATAAATAAAATGAATATTATTTTTAAAAATTCAACATAAATAATAATTCACACTACATAATAATTTATGTTACAGTGGAAAGAAAAAGTAATTTTAATTTGTGTTGAATACCTAATGTTATCATTAAAAATATTTAGTAATATTTATTTAAATATTTTTGGTACAAATATTTTTATTTTTATTTTTTTGTACAAGTAAAATATTTATTTAAAGTTTAGAGTACACAACCTTATATATTTGAAGAATATTTTATTAAATTAATTATTCAATAATAATTAATGTTATTAATCTTATTTTTTTAATTACTAAATTAATGTCAATTTAAAGACTATTGGATGTGTCATATATATTTAAAAAACTAATTTAATATATTTATTAATAAAATATTAATATAATATCACGTATATTTTTAAATTTTGAAATACCAAGATGTACATTTCCTGTAAATGTTTTTAAACGTACGTGCGCTCATTAATAAAAACAAGAAGAAGAAAAAATGTTGAACCACACGCGCTCTGAGGACGGCCGAGGACGGTTGTCCGTTGTGAGTTTCGTAACCGCCGGCTGATCGAAAACTACCCTTTGGACTCTGTCCCTCTGCCCTATGCTATTGTTATGCGTCTTTTTGTTTTCTTTTTAATTTCACTTTTTTTAAAGCTTACACAGGCCCCTAAGTTGGTCCAAAATTCGCAAATCACGATTTCTAAAAGTTTTAAAATAGAAGATCATGTATTATTTGTTTAGGTAATTTTACATTTTTTCAAGATTATTTTGAAATAATTAAAATAACCATATAAAGTAACGAATTCTCCTGATTTTTAACTCAAAATTAAAATAAAAATAATCATCATTTATTCAATGATATGGATTAAAAAGAATAAATTTTATAGAGGAGTGACTCAAATGTGTAAAAATAATAATCAGTATATAATTTCTGTTACAATTACATTGTATAAAAATGAAAGAGTGCCACTATAGAGTCCAAAAGTTTATAGCCTAAATTCATCATCTCAGATGGTACAAATAAAACATTTATAGGAAAAATTGATTGAAGTGAAACCCACTTTTTTATTTCTATTAGGACACATCAAGTATAAAAAAAGGTCGGGTTATTTAGCTTTTTTAAAAATGAAAACATGCAATTGTAGTAAGTAACTATTTTTACTTACAGTAAACGTTTTAAATAGTTGACATCATATAACTTAATAATAGTGTAAATTTTTTACACTACAAATACATTAATTTTTTTTCAAAATAATAAAATTTTTTAAATAAAGAATATTTGATTCTTTATAGGGGTGCAAATGAGACAAGTTAAACTTGATCTCGGGTTCTACCTAAATTTTTTGATCAGGCTAATTTTTATGATTTGGGCCTAATCATATTAGATTTAGATACACAAATTACCTTTTTATGTAATGTTTTTAATTATTTTATCTTTACTTATATAAATTTATTTGTATCTACTACTTTTTGTTTATGCCAGTATTCAATCTAATTAATAATTACATAATAAGTTAATGACATAATAGGTAAAGTTATGGAGAGTCACAATATTTGATCAAAGTTAGGGGTGGAAATAGGCTAGGCTAGTCTGGCTTGGCCTAAAAGCCTATTTAAAGGCCTGTATTGCATAAATGTTTTCAAATAAACCAACAGGTTCAAATTTTATAGGTTTCAAATATACTTAATCTTTAACAAAATTATTGTATTGTGTATAACATAAATAAACTATATTAATATATAACTATTAAATCATTTAAATATTATAAAATTTTAATTATATGTTATTATAATACATAAATAGGCCGTCCTATTAGGCTTGATACACTTTTTTTAAGACTTAGACCTAGGCCTATTTAGTTAAATAGGATTTTAAAAAAACCTAAGTCTGATTTGTTTGACAAATAGGCTAGGCCGAAAATAGGTTACGCCGTAGGCCCCTATTGAGCAGCCTAACCTATTTCTACCCCTAATCAAAGTCTAACATTTAAAAAAATATTACAATAATATATAAGAAAAAATATTAAAAAAATAATTTACACAATATCAAGCCAGACCAGGGTAGTCGAAAGGTGACTTAATCTCAACTCAAAAAATACATTAAGTTTAAAAAAAAGACTCGATATCAGCTTAAACACCTTAGTCCAAGGCTAGATTTTTAGCCCACGGCAGGTTATGAACACCTCTAATTTTTTATATAATTTCTTTTAAGATACTTAATTGTAAATATTGTTTTGTGGAATAAAATGCTATTAAGAATATAAATAATTCTATATCTTTCAAACCAATTAGCTTAATAATCCTTTTAATTACTTTTAAAAAATATTAAATACTTTTTTAATTTTCAAAATATTTTATATTTTTACTTTTATATTTAATAATTTTTAATTTTAAATAATTAATAAAATGTTATAAAATTTTATAAAAAAGATATATCATTATTCTAAGAATATATACTCTTTCAAAATCTTAAAATTTACTCGTAATATTTTTACATTTTAAAACATACCCTTATAAAACTAATATAATGTA
Source organism: Styphnolobium japonicum (assembly GCA_023212625.1). Lineage (NCBI taxonomy): Eukaryota > Viridiplantae > Streptophyta > Magnoliopsida > Fabales > Fabaceae > Styphnolobium > Styphnolobium japonicum. The sequence continues at coordinate 21,209,625 of JALBWW010000008.1, forward strand.
ATGTCAATTTTTTATGTAATACAATGATAATTAATACAGTTTAATTTTGAATTACTATCTAAACTTTTTATATATTATTATCTAATTATATTTTACTACATTATTAAAAAAATTTAATTTAGTAATAATTGCTATTATAATTGAAGTCATCTAATAATGTGATAAAATATAATTAGACATAGTATATATATTTTTATATTAATAATGTATTAAAATTTAATCCTAATTAATATCTTTTAATGATAATATTTAAGATTTATAGAAAATTATATGATATTTAACAAGCTTACTTTGTATTTTTTCATTTTTGACCTCTTCCCCACCTTTACTGTCTACTCTGCTTTAGCAATGAATGCAGCACCAACAGCCCCATCCACACCACCTCTCCTTATTAATACTCAAACGCTCTCTTTATTTCACTCCCTTTCTCTTCCTCCTCTCACTCTGATCCCCAACCTCAATTCTACATTCTAGGACAGGTGATGAATCTCCTACTTCTACCATTCCACTTCTCACCTTAATTTTTCCATTTTTGAAGTATCAAAATTTCATTTTTTCTTCTTAGATTATCCATGCTTAGTTGCACACTTGCAGCTTTTTTCATCTAACACATAGTGGGTACGAGTTTGTTCGCTCGCTTGCTTTGGACTATCGGCAATGGAGGATCTGCATGTTGAGTTTCTCTGGGTTCTGACATTTTTTGTTTTTCTGGGTTTTTGGTTTTAGGTTCTGCTTTCTAATTGAGTAAGATCCCAGATAATTAAAGTTTTTTCTTTTTATCCCTTTTGGTTATATGCTTTTCAGTTTTGATACTTACTCTGACCCATTGTGTTCTGAATGTTTCTAGTTGCATCAGTGGGTTCAGTTACTTGGAGTTTCTTAAAATTCAAGAGAACTTCCGTTCTTTTGGCATTTGATAGACATTTTCTATTACCATATTCAGATTTTCACTTCATCTCTTGCCTTCTTATTTTTGGGTTGCCTTATTCATACTCCAATTCTCCGATCTCTTATGCTTTTTTGGTTGGTTTGACCCTCATTTTCATGTCCACTATGGGGACAAACTACTGAGTCATTTCTTGGTTTACTATTGCTAGCCACTTTTGATTTTTTATTTTATTTTATTTTATTTTTGTTTTTCAGTTATGATAATTACGTAATATTTACTTGATCTATCTCCCATGCTCTTTTTATGGTTCTATCTGTGATTCTTTGTTGACGAGATCATACTCTTTCGTCTTTTTCTGCTTTTGCGTTTTTCACTTTATCTCTTCTCGTATTCTCTGTAGTGGGAAACCAGACTTTGTAGTTTGTACTTCGTACTGATTTTCTTGCTTTATACTCTTTCCCTTATCTCTCTCTCTCTCTCTCTCTCTCTGAACTGTCCATTTGCCAAATTTCTGCTATACGTCTTTGCAGAGGTAAAACGAGGAAAAGGGCAAGGAAAATCAGGGTTTGTGGCTAAATGCTTTCGTTCATGGGTATTCCTTCCCATTCAGATTTCGATCTCATTCAGGTTAGTTAGTTCAAGTATATTAAATCTAATTTTCTCACTTCTATGTTTTACAATTCTTTCTGAAGTTTTTTTTTTTAATTTTTTCGGCCAAAAATATTTGTTTTATAAAAAAAAATTATCACTGTTCTTCCTCTTTCCTCCTTTTCCTTGTTCTTCTTTTTTTATAAAAAAATAAAAAATTGGAGTTGTTTTACATTTAAGAGAGAGAATGAAGGCTAGAGAGAGAAGCTCTTCAGATGCTGCTGCGAGGAAACTTGAATACAATATCAGCAGTGTGTTGCGGCGTGCAATTGAAGATTCCTAGCCTTGATATCTATTTGATCTTCAATTCTATAAAGATCTATATTAGTGAAAAGGAAAGACAGAAATTCTGGTTCTTAACTCATTTGTAAAATGAAAATAGTACAGTGTTTCTCGTGTTCTGCTTTTTTGTTTTTGTTTGGTTCAATTTTTAATGCGTAGTTTCTGGATGAAATTATTTCAAACTCTCCATTTTGACGCTGTCAATATAAATGTTGATGAAGACAAATGATCGGACAGATTTTTAGCATATTCTATTCCATGTTCACATGTTAGGATTTTTTTAATTCATATATAGCTTGTTTTCTTGAGCTTTTTTACTTTTTTCTTTTATTTTTACATGCAGCAATTGCTAGATTCTTCGAAACCGTATATTAACTATTAAACTCAGTTGTCTTCTTCTGTTCAGCTGGTTTCATTATCCATTCACACAGCTTCCAGCAGATTGTGCATTTGACTAAGGAGGAAAGACCCCAGTTTTCTACTGTGAGGTGTAAAGTGGCCTATATTTTGACCTGAGAGAATATTTGGACTCAGGATTGTTTGTTCAGTTGACCAGACTTGCAATCTCACAATTCATGTGAGATCTATAGTGAAAAAAGAAGGAACTTTACCTTATTTCCATCAGATGTCTGCGTCCTGGAGCTAAGCAAATGGGGTGTTGTGTCTCAACCAGCAGTCGGAGTACTTGTAGCAGCAGGAGTAATGGAGACACGGTCTCTCAATCTTGTTTAGAAATTGGATGCTGTGGGCAAAAGAGAGCAAGGAGAACATTCTCTGATCATGTTATTTCTCTACACCATTTGCCATCTTTACCCAGCAGAATTTTCACTAATGGAAAGAGCCGGGCTTCTTGCATATTTACACAGCAGGGGCGTAAGGGTATTAATCAGGATGCCATGCTTGTATGGGAAGTAAGTATGTTCATTTTATTGGAGATGATGTATGATTCTCAATTATTGAAGAGAGACTTGGTTAGTTTTAGACATTGACATCCTAATTTGGATCTGTGTTTCTGTAGGATTTCATGTCAGAAGATATGATCTTTTGTGGTATCTTTGATGGCCATGGTCCACATGGTCATCTTGTTGCACGCAAAGTGAGGGATGCCTTGCCAATAAAACTACTTTCATTTTTGCATTCTTGTGAATCAAGGGGAAATGGGTCAGGTAAAGCTTGCTTCAAAGGGAACATAAAACCTGATAGGGGAGACTCCGAGAAGGATTGCTCTGCTGAGGATAAACTGAATTCTACATGGAGAGAAGCTTACATGAAGGCATACAAGGCTATGGACAAAGAGCTGAGGTCTCATCCAAATTTGGATTGCTTCTGTAGTGGGAGCACGGCTGTCACTATAGTGAAGCAGGTAGCTCAAAGAGCAGCATCTACACTCTTGCTTCCCATTCTTTTACCCATTTCTTATTTTCTTCTCTTATCAGGGTTCAAATCTGTTCATGGGCTATATTGGGGATTCACGAGCAATCATGGGATCCAAGGACAGCAATGACTCCATGGTGGCAATTCAGTTGACTGTTGATTTGAAGCCTGATTTGCCAAGTGTGTCATGCCATCGTCATTTATCCTATCTCTGTTCAATATATGTTTTTTGCTTGATGTTAACTTATTCCAATTTGGTTGTAAATTCTTATAGGAGAAGCAGAAAGAATTAAACGGTGCAAGGGTAGGGTATTTGCTTTGCAAGATGAGCCAGAAGTGCCTAGGGTATGGTTACCTTTTGACGATGCACCTGGATTAGCAATGGCTAGAGCATTTGGAGATTTCTGCTTGAAGGAGTATGGTGTGATTTCGATACCTGAATTTTCTCACCGGCTGCTTACAGACAGAGATCAGTTCATTGTTCTTGCCTCAGATGGGGTATGAATTTTCAATCTCATATCCATTTCTTTATTTGTTTGTTCAATCTTGTTTTTGCTTTTTCGGAAATTGTTTCATTAATTTTTCTCCGCGTGACTAGGAAATTTCAACATATGATCTGCAATTCTGAAGTTAGTTTCTGTGGTTACTAGGGCATGGTGACTGCATGAAGAAATAATTATACCAGGTCATGCTGTGATAGTGAAATAAGAAAATGTGATAAGCAGAGGCAAATGTTTATATTAGTAATGAATAGCATTAACTATATGGTGATAATAAGGAAATTGAGAAATGACTTCTAGAAACCAAACATTGAGTAGAGTTTTTGACAATATTGACTGAACTAATAACTTGTCTGCTGTTTGTCAAGCAGCAGCATAACAGTTGAATTAGCTAGCCTTTTGACAGTGGTATCTTTGAAGTGATAAGCTCTCTTTAATATGAAGAAACAAATAAGTAGCCAAAAGTGTGCTATAACTGATTGTTTCTCATTTTCTGTTTTTAATTCTCCTTCCCTGCTTTTCTCATTCTAGCCTTTTATTTGTTTGTTTGTTTGTTTTGTTGAAAAAGAGAGAGAGAGAGGGGGGGGGGGGGATGGAAATTGTTGTGCTTGAATTTGACTGAGTTGATCTTAGGAGCTTCATTCATATGATGACACATGAAAAATCAACTTGGTTCAGACATCCTGATTAATATCTTTGCCAGATTTGGTTGATATTATAAGACTGACATGCTGATATTTGATTGGTCATGAGTTAAAAATAAGAAACAGATCATCAAAGAGCCACTCTTTGGACTGCCAAATACACTTACCTTCTTTTCATTTGTGGGATAAGTATCTTTTTGTTAGCATTAACAAGTTAGCCCATGACCTACGTTTTTTGCAACACTTTTCATTCTGCATAATTCTGTCATGTTTATGTCTTTGTGAAAGGCATCATAGTTGTCAAGTAACTTGGTTTAAGCCATGTATAACCTATTGAGCAAAATTTTCTCTACGCATTAATTCTATCCCTTGTAATCAGGAAAAGCAAATAATCATTAAGATTTTTAGACTTCCAGCAGTGGCACTTTTGCTAGCCTACAAATATAAGAAAAGTGGACATTTTGCAGTGTGCAAGATATGGTAAGAGAAGGAAATTATCTATTGCCTTGCCAATTTTGCTGAGGATGCAAATGTGCTGCTTAAGTGGAATTTGAAATAACTCCATGATTTTATCCACTAAATAGTTCATGACACTAAGTATAGCATGATATTTCCTTCACCACTGGATCAAATTGTAGATATTGCATTACTGGATGAGATTGTTAGTGCACCATATTATTGATTGCCCCAGCTTCCCTGTGTATATCTTTTCTACAAGAATTAACTAAGCAAGACATATAGTGAATTTGAATAATTAATTTTGGAAAATATACTACAGACTTTCCTATTCTGTTTATTTTACTTCTCTTGATGCTATCAACCTTTCAGAAGTTTATTGTTAGCTCCTAAAATTCCTATCTTCTCCTGATGTATAACCGATTGGTGTTTTGTGCAGGTCTGGGATGTGTTAAGCAATGAAGAGGTGGTTGAGATAGTATCTTCAGCACCAACTAGATCATCAGCAGCGAGGATTCTGGTAGATTCTGCTGCTCGAGAGTGGAAACTTAAATATCCAACCTCAAAGATGGATGACTGTGCTGTTGTCTGCCTATTTTTGGATGGGAAAATGGACTCAGAATCTGATTATGATGAACAAGGCTTTTCTTCTGCCACCATCCAGAGCAACCATTCTGGGAATCCAATTGAGTCAGATGATGGTCAAAAGTCTGAGCCATCTTTGCAAAGGAACTTTACTGTGAGATCCTCAGAAGAAAATGAGACTAGTGGAGGAATATCTGTTGATGTTGAAGATGGAACATCAGCTGATGATCAAAACTGGTCAGGTTTGGAGGGGGTCACTCGCGTAAACTCACTGGTCCAACTTCCTAGATTTTCTGAGGAAAGGCCAAACCCTTGAATTTTGTTGGTTTATTGGGGACGCTTTATTGTAATACCTGGTGCAACACAGTGAATTCAGGCAAGAAATTTTTTCTGGAAGTGGTCTAGTTTTGTTGCTCTTTGGTCGGATAATTACTTGTAGAAAACTAAGCTTAATTAAGGTAAAAAAAACAAAATGAATTTAAGCATAACGCAGGGCGTTAATAGCATTCAACTTTGAAAAGGCATTGAGATATTCTTGCTCTAAGTTTGCCAGATATCAAACTCGAATGCTGCAGGTCAGCAAATCTTTGTTAAATGTGGCGTCCCTTTTTTAACACAGGAATAACCTCCGTATGAAATTTGATGTCTCCAGCTAGTGCTAAGAATATGTTGTCATTGTCCAGGAGGGATGGAGTGTAACAAATTTATTGTCAGTTATCGTGGCAACCTTCAAGGTATGATTAAGAGCTCCATAAACTGAACATGGTCCAATAATAGTAGGCAGAAGAATATAGAGCTGTATTGAGTTCGCAACTGGAAGAAATTAACACAAACGAAACTTAAGTAATCTTTGTATTTAAAATTCTGGACAATTGTACATGTAGTTATGCAAGTAGCAATGTAGCATTCTAAGTAATTCACCTAGCATCAATTCAGACATTCACAAGACTCAGAACATGAGCGCAACCGGTTTTCGTTGAACTTACACACCCGCATTCAGATTCTACCATTATGTATGCTGTGAAAAATGCAACTCTAATAACGTGTATTGAGACTTTTTCCTGTGTGAAAAAGCTGTTCCTGCATAAGTAAATAATTGAAAGGTAATGCTATTAGCACATCAAAATTTACTATATCATTATTTTCACACTATTTTTCTGCACTAAGATTGATTCTTATGCATGACCTACAGACATGTCGGTCCCCACGAAGGATAGTGGACGGATTTCAAGAATTGAAAACACATAAAAAAATTTGATTTACAGATAACATTACTGATAAATTGAAACGCTCCCTATTAAGAAATGATATGGAAATTTTGAACCAGGCAAGAGAACGTGTCGGGCAAGAGCTCTCTTTTTGCCCATTCAGTGAAGTAAAAAGTTGATATACGTAAAAGCATAATACAATTGTCATCGATACTACTTACACATGGAAATTGAACGGCTTAACGAATACAACAAATATATAATTAACTATGATTCTCTTTCACTTGGGGTGCTAAGAGGGCTAGGTGAAAGAGCCAGTGAAACATAGTGCTGTGGTCTCCAAGAGCTCAAGTAAAAACTATCAAGTGAAAGTAGAGGAGATAACATCAAGAATGCAGCTAGAAGCAATTCCAAGTTTTCTTGATATGACAGTGCATAAATCAGCCATGTGAATTGTGAAGGATCCATTTAGTAGCCGCCATAACATTGGTGACTGTCTTCCACAAATAGCAGGTAATAAAAGCGAGGCCGAAGAACATTTTAACCATTTTAATGAATGAAGTGTTCTGCAGTTCACCAAGCCGCAAATGATCAACTACCAATAGGCCCCATGCATCTGATTCATGGCCCTGCCAGCGTCATTCGCGCAAGAAACACTTAACTCACCGCCACAGTTCACCCAACTCTGCAGAACCAGGAACTACATAATGCATCGACTCCCTTCTGGCTTCAACACAAAACACATCTCAATCAAAATCTTATCTGACAATGGCTTACAGAGCTTCCTCTTTCCTTGCACTTCTTCTCATCTCCAATATCCTCCTTGTCACAATATTGCAAGCAGTTGCTGGACGCAACATTGCTAAGAACTCCAACACCCAGGACAAGAAAGAGCCTCAGTGGTTGTTCAAGTCTGATCATGGCAGAGTGTATATTCCAGGCATTGGACGAGTAGGATTTCCACCTAAATATCGCTTCACACCTCATAATCCATACACGGGTGGCAGCGGAGGAGAAGGAACAGGAACAGGAACAGGAACAGGAACAGGAGCAGGACCGTCAGGTCACAGTTATGTTCCAGGTGGTGATGACACGTTTGTGCCAAACCCTGGTTTTGAGGTTCCAAATCCTGGCAGTGGTGGTGGAGTACCAGGAGCAGTTCAACCATGAGTTCACTCATGCAGTGTTGCACTAGCTAGACGTAGTTTCTAAGCCTGTTATGCTTTTGACGAAGATTCGTCTTTTTGCGCTTTCTAGCCATAAATAAGTGTGCTCCATGTTACACTAGTCTGCTACTTGGTATGGGCTTTATTGACTGCGAAGTCTTTTTCCTTTTTGCTTGTAACCTTGTTTTAAGATGAATTAAGTATGATGCAAGTTTAATTGTTTGCAACCGCCTCAAAGTAGTTGCTGATTGTGGATACTCCAACACAATTCTTCAATAGTTAGCACCTGTATGCGACTCGGATTTCTTTTGAAAACCTCGAAATGGTAATTTATTCGCAGTTAAGTGTCGTATATAGCAAAGTAAAGAAATTTAAAATATTAAACATTGGCTCCTAATAATATTTCTTCCAGATGCACTACTGTGGGGTGCACAGGATTTGTTAAAACTAAGGTGATACCATTCACCTGTCCCCTATCCCTACCCCACAAGTCATTGCAGGAATGTAGGGTTTAAAAATTATAATCTACAAATGTACTTTATTGATCATTATGGGGCCATTCAGCAGATGGTATGTTAATGCGGACTTCATTTAAGTAACAAGTCACATTGAACAGATGTTTATAATACTACGAATACCTCCACTCTCAAAATTTCCTGAAAACAGCAGAAACATGTAGGCATGCCAGCCCCAAAAAAAAAGGTGATATAGGATGAGTTTAATTTAATATACTGTAAGTGTAAAGTTTTTTAACACTGTCATTTAATTATGTGTAGTTAAATCATTAAAAGAGTTTAACTATCACAACAACTATCTAGAAAGTCTAACTCTTTTAATGATGTGTTAATACATGATTAGATAACAGTATAAAAACCTTTATACTGATAGTTGATTGAAATTAAATTTTATAGTATTGTACCTCTCTTATTTCTAAAAATTAAAAATACAAAAATGTCAATCAGGACAGAGAGATTCCACTTAACACTGAACGCATATCACACAGACCTCACCCTTCACTTTCACACTTCAAATCAACCAACTGTCCTCGATTCATATACTATAGACGTCTAAACGAAAAAGCTTTGCTATAGGAGAACAAATCCATTTATTTTCCTCAACATCTAACATCATACTGAAAGACACAAGTTCAGCACATAAATACATAAAAGGCGTGCCATCAGAAAGCGACCACACCAAACTACCACAAGTCTAACACATGCAAAATAGTAGTTTCGGGTCTTCATCTCTTCTGCCCCATCCCCAATCCAACGAGAAAGTAGAAAATAAAACACACAATCTATTCCCAAGTCCGGTCCCCCCTCCCCCCAAAAAAATTCATGTAAATGATCAGAATATGGCATATAAGTTCGCACAATTGAGTCACCAAGTTGTCTTTTGATCCAGAGACCAGAAATATCAGCATTTTCAAAAGGAGCTCCCATTCCAATGTCTAAGAAAAAGAAAAAGAAAAATTACACTGCAATCAACCCTTTATATTTTGATATGGATTTTAGCTGTCATCCTTCTTTATCATAATCAATGCAAAAGATGATAATAGTGGAAAATGGTATGGTTATATAATTTTACTGGACCTGAATATAAAACGGAACAAATGTACCATAAAAGAGATATATGAAGGAAAAAAAAAGATAAGGTGAAATTAATTGTGCAAAATTTGGTATTGCAGAGCAAAAGTTTATATTCGAGTATTACATGCTAGGATCTGATCAAAACTGACACTTGCCACAATCTTCCAGCTTGGAATTAGATCTTTCATAGGATATGTCAGACAAGTATCCTGCCAAAAGAAAATGAGGAGAATAAAAAGTATATTAAAAGAGAGCATTCTCAGGAAAGGAAAACAAAGGCAGCACCATACACATACATACTTAGGTGTGACTGTGAATAGTAATATAAAAAACTAGAAGAAGTCAGAGTTTTCCACAACCCTAAAAATTATTGAAACTCCCGAAAAGAAAACTTTTATCACTTCACTCAATATAGCCACAATTTTTCTAAACATTGTCATTCAATACTTGCACCACTATCATAATCTTAACCATCTATTTTGTAAAAAATCAACAACAAACTATAATCAATAAAATTACCAATAATGACATTGATTGATTTCTGAAGGACAACTTTAGTTTTTTAGATAAAAAGGTAATGAAGGAAAAATTAATAATAAAGAAATTCAGCAAGTCAGCAACAAACCACCCCATAGATTACCTACCATTGCAGAAAATTGATAAAAGAAAAAAAGATAAATCAGAGATACAATACCAAAAAAGGATGAAGAAAATGCTGTAAAGGCTAATAAACACATGCAGCCTCTCATATTGAGATACATTTTTTAGTTTTAACCATGATAGAAAAATGGGTGTCTTTCCTATTTAAAAAAATGTAAATTTTTCATCTTGCAATATAAAATCATAGTAAAAACAACAGAACATTATATATCTGTAGCATGCATCTAATAAGGAAAAATACAATTTTTATGGCACACGATTAATATAAAGGGAAGTGGGTGGATACCTGGTTAAGAACATTGTTGTCGTGTGTTTTTTGAGGAATCAAATGCCGACAATCTTGAAGATAATGAAGCAGAGGAATCCCAGGAAGATCAAGAGGAAGAGATAATCAACGAAGACAAAGAACCTGGTCGACCCATGATTCCTGTTCTTCTTGATTTTGGCCACGGAATCGTCCATTTCTTCGACCTTCGCCATTGGGTTCGAATCGCAGAAGGGTTTGGTTGCAGCCTGAGAGAAATGCGCAGATCATGGACGGTCCGATTGCGACCCGCTGTGAACCGGGCGCCAGAAAGGATCCGCAAGAATCGCACACTCCGAATATTTCGGGCCTCAGGCCCAACCCATTATTATCGGACTTATTCTCCCCACGAAAGTCTAAAGTGAAAATTTTGCATATATACATATGCCAGTAAGAAAAGTTTCAATAGAAATGTCTTGTTTCTGTTTGTATACCTATTGATCATTTGTTGTTGATGCTGCTCTACTTAACTAATTTAAAAATTATCAAGTCGTTGAGATCTATGGTGAATCACCCATGGGTGTAAATATTATAGTGACTAGTTTAGAAATTTCTTATAAATATATAAAAAATAGAAATGATTCGAGCTTCAAAAAGAAAAAAAATGAAATTAATCACAAGGTTGTGTCAATTGACAAACTAAGCTTCATGTGAGCAAATTTTACCTGTAATGTAAGAATTTGAATCTGTTTAAAAGCACTTTATAGTCAGAGTCAAATTAATATCCGAGCAAAAATTAATCCTACCCTTAAAGTGTATGGGGATACCTCATGATAATCTTACTAAAAAAAATGAAATTGTTATCCTCTTTAAACCTAAAAATATATTTTTTTAAATGAAACAAGCACATTAATGGTAATAGTGGATTTGGAACATTAATAATTTTGGAATTCATTTTATTTTGTAGATGAATTATATCTTAAAGATTGTTTGAAATCATATTGGTAATGAATTCAAGTCATTTATAAATTATGCTTTCCAATATTATAATTAATGACTTGCAAATCTTATGAAAGTTGACAGTTGTTGACATTGGAGTTTGCCTTATACAGTATACACTTCCTAAAGTCTAAATATGGTGAAATGGAAGAAGGGCCTGAAGGCGAAACAATGATTAACATCCTTTTGTATGTGTAGAGGCCGATGTCCCTTTTATCCAACTAGCAGGTACAGTGGAGAGCAAGCGAAAGTTATAAGACGTGGGTGAACATTTATAGTAAAATGAAGCTTGTAGTCTATATGAAGCTATATAAGCGAAAGTTGCTTGGAAGCTTGTAGTCTATATGAAGCTTTTTCTGTTTTTGTTATCCTCTTTAATTTGATCCTGAAAACTATATTTGAGCCGAGGCTATAACATCCATCATTAAGGCTTGGTGTGCACATCCTTTGTCCATAGTTTATTGGACAAAATTGTGTTCACTGCACAGGAAGATACATTTAACTTTTGTAAGATACATAACTATAATGCGTTTGTAGTGTTACTTATTTTGTTTCATGTCCATTACAATGCTTCACTCAATGATCACGAGTAAAACTCATAAAGGGTGTTATCCTTATCCAAGTATCGTAATATACGAATAGGAAATCAAAAAGAAAGGAGAAAGAAAAGATAAAGGCATTGGCTCTACACGTCCTGAACAGTATTAAGTCAATGTTACAAATATATGTATCAGCTAATAGTCTGTCGATGCCCAGAGCTTTGCTATTAGCTATAACGTATGCAGAACCTTAAAAATATATACTCGAGCAAATAAAATTCTACAGGGAATGTTGTACAAGTAGCTATTTATTAAAGGAGCTCTTTATACAGAAATATAAGGTAATAGAACGCACCCCCATAAAAAGAACATGCTTTTTAACTTGCTTTGTGAATGTATTTATATATACAATCATCTATTTATCTGATCATTGCTACCTGAATAGTTTATCACAGCCAAAAGGATGCGCTACACCCTACGTTGTATAGTTTGTATGCCGCATGGGCAGCAGTTCACAACCTCACACTTATAAGGTCGTTAAATTGGACCTTCAACTGATAAATTCTTCCAATTTTAAGTCAAGACGCCAGAAGCTTTTGCGGGTTGATGACTCTTGTAACTGCCATGAAGCTACTTTTTTCAAATTTTCAACTCATTCGTTCCTTGTATTACACAAGGTATAACAGAAAGAAAGAAAAATGAAGCAGTCATTAGCTCAATACATGATGTAGTAAAACATTGAAAAGATGGACGACTCTTCTAATTGGAACATGGGACTTTCTCTGAGTCTAGGACATGGTATAGGATGGTGCTAATGCTTATCATGCCAAGTGGGTCAATTATGTTTTGACTTGGTCTTTACACAGTCTACATTTGAGTTCCATGTAACCCAATGCAGTAGTGCCTTATCTATTTCAACAGAATACTCTTATCCATTATACACGTGCTTTTTCATTCTTATCATTTAGCATGGGCTGTTTGTCCTCAGGCATAACATAGGAAACATATGTATCAGGAACCAGTTAATTAAGTCAAAAGTTACTGGAGAGTTTTTCTCTTCGTTTCATGGTCAGGATCATGCACCCTGACCTTGGAAACTTGAAACACCCCAGAGGAAGAATACAGATGTCTTAATGCTGGCTTGAAGTAGATGACTTTACTTCTGATACAGCCTCAGATATTCGGGCTTCTGATTTCTCATTTGAATAGCTAAAACCAAGGAAAATTGTATAAGGATAAGAATCCTATTGACAATTTATTGAGATAGAGTGTGCATGAAATGCTACAGTCAAATATCCATCCTAAAATGGACACGAGTCACCTAACAGTATGAGATACACATGTATCCAAACGGACATTGCAATACTGCTGCGAATGGCAGAAGTAGTCTTGTGTAATAATTCAACATGATATGACAAATAATCTTAGAAACCGACGTCGAAAGTATTGTGACCCAGATGAGCTCCACGCTGTCCACCCAAAGAAGCTTTTGTTTCACAGGAATCACACCTTAAGTAATCAGATGGACAAAAGGCCAAAGCTTCCACCCTGCCTGTGAAGCATATTAGAGCAGTGTAAAGTCCTCTTTATCAGATAAATAACTAGAGTGGAATTTTAGTCACCCAAACAGGAAAAATTTGATAATCAAACAACTGTATGTGGATCAGGATAAATTCTTAGGTTCGCCACAGATCTATCAATTAGGACTGAGCACATTTCACCGCCTTGCAATCGGGACTGGCTTCAAACATTGCTACATCACTACTCAGCTCATGAGCAGAAATTACAAGAACACGTGATACAGATTGCTGTGACATTAGGCACAATTTGACAGCACATAAATAAGGCAAGGTTTGAAGGTGACTTACCTGAACCACTTCAGGTAATTTCTAGTTTAAGAGCTAAATGCAGAGAACATATCCAGGCTTGAAATGAAGTTAGGATGGTGATAGCTGAAAATCAGGTACCTAGGACCAGATTTATACCTACTTCTCTAGGGCAGGTACCTTTGGACTGCATAATTGTGTTGGGATGAAGAAAAGGACAAAAGGAGATAAGCAAAAATGATTGACGGGAGAGCATGAAAGGATGGTTTTAATGTACAAACACTCTTTCTTAAGTCTACGGAATTCGCTACCATTCCAGAACTTGTTGGGTTTGGCTTAAGGGGTATTTTGCAACTTGCCCCAAACAGATCTCAAACCCTTCATATTTTGGTTCCAAGGAAGAGCTATACAAGATTGCTAAAGGAAACCGGGACATCACAGGGCAGACTCAAGTGTGGAACTATGATGTGCAGCAGTGCAGGTGCTGATTCAACAACACTCAGTGTTATATTATGTTTTATATGGAACCCCTCACGTCTTTCATGCAGTCGTGTCTCTTCCTAGCAGCTAAAAATAGGATTTTGATGGTGCTTTTCTCTCTAGAAACTGTTTCTTTAGTACTCAAAAAACAAAAAACAAAAAGCAAAAATTGAAAAAAAGAAAGGAAGAGGAGACTAAAGCAGTATTTATTACTCTCTTTTCCAATGGTTCAGAAAAAATTATCAGTGAAAAGTTGGGAATAATGATGACAATCACAGATGAAAAGCATATTAACTTCCTATTCTTAATGTGAATGCTTATCTTTTCAAAACCAGGATTATTTGCACAGTTTCTTTCATTTCACAAGCAACATTAGACCCCACCAAACTATATCAGGAATAACTAGATGGTTCGTTGTGGTCAGCAAGAGCCAAAACGTCATCTTCAGTTTTCTGTTTGTGCCAGTCATTTGATTCTCAGATTGAAAATAAGACCTATGCAATGTAAACAACAAATGTAAATGACCATGATCTCAGCACCAGAGATACTACGAAAACAGTAATAGATTAAGCAATCTTTCAGGCTTCTAGGACCTACATATTTGGATCTGGGTGTATGAAATACTCCGACTGGAGATAGCCTAGTCTTTAGATTGGAAAAAATGATCAAATGCTTTTGATGTCTCTCCATGATTTTACAATGATACAATGACACTAAAGTTATGTGAACAATGAACAAAGTGCCAAGCAAGATAACACCTGAAAGTTGCATAAAGAAACAATTAAAATAGTTTCTTACAGTCAGCATGGAATGTTGACTTTGGTTCACCATATATGTTAGTTAGGGATTCCAAATGCAACAAGCCCAACACCACGAAGTAGATGATGTTATATTGCTGCCCACACAGTTTGGTCAAAACCAAACAGGCAAAATAATCACCTTAATAGTGAGAAAGAGATCCATGGAAAATGAAATAGTGACAGAAGATGTCATTTTTATAATTGTAATAAAAATATATCAAGTGAAAATGGAAAAAAAAAAAAAACAATGCCTCATCTGTTCTGTTTTCTAGCATCGCCCATTTCTGTGAAACTACGAATACAGATATGTGATATGTGGGAAGTGGGAACTCATTGTCTCATTCCAATGAGTCAATGACAAATTGACAATGTGCTGTGCTGGAGTTTCGTCCAATTCTAGTTCAATTGAAAAATCCCCAATTGAAAATGAGCATAATTGTACCTGAACGAAAAAACGAAAAGACAAATATCAAATATTAATCTTCATGGATTTCAAAAATATGCATTTATTAAAAAAAAAAGTATATGAATAAATTATTTATAGTATTCTTTTAAAAAAAATTATATTTTCATATTTTAATAGAATTTTTTTTAAATATATATATATATAACTTATAGCATGTTTGAATTAGCTTTTTTTTTGTTTGAAAAAAGTTTATAATCAAAATGTCTAAGAGAGAAATTTAAAAAAAAACTATTTTTAAGTGTAAAATAATTTAAAACAAATTATTAAACTGTTATTTATGAGTATAAAAGTTCAAATTTTTATATAAAAATTATGTTTTGCATTTTTATTTAAAAAATTACATTTTTTTAGTGGATGTTGTAATACTTTTTTTTGCTTCGGGTAATGATCTTGATCTTTACTGTCATTGTAATCATACAAAAAGTTAAAAATCAACCTCGGATGGAAACAGGATATTAGTAACAGAAAATGATATTGGTGAGAATGGACTTGGTGGGTAGCTGAGCTGGTTCAGAACAATGTACTTGGGTATTTTGAGGAATCATATGATGAAGCAGTGGAATCCCAGGAAGTGAAGAGGAAAAGGTAATCAACGAAGACAAATAACCTGGTCGACCCACGATTCCTTCGTTCGAATCGCAGAGGGGGTTGGGTTGCAGCCTGCGAGTGAGAACAATGGCAGATCCTAAACAACCAAACACTTGGGCACTAGTCCCATTTATATTATGTTTGGTTTAATTTTAAAAAATTCATAAATTATAATTAAAGTAAAAATTTATTTTTTAATATTTTTCTTTAAATTATAATTTTAAAATTTTAAAAGTTAAATTAAACACACATATAGAGTACAACCTCAATCATTACTTTACCACAAACAAAAACCTCAAAGTTAACCCAAAACAACAGGTCCAATCTAGATAGAAAATTTGTCTTATCGTCCCAAAAAACATTTTGGACTTGGTTCCGCATTTGACTTCAAAAAAAATAAGTAGGGATTGGTTTGGCCCAAAACAAATGCAAGAAGACTTGGCACTTGGGCAAAAATAAAGAATAAAAGTAATATTTAGGCAGAAAAAAATGAATTATAAGTTTAAGTACACTTTTATCCTTCTATTTGGTTTATCCCTCTAATTTCCACTTAACAATATGGTGTTCTAATCATTATGTTCATATTGCTAAACAACACAACGAAAGAAAGGAAGAAATTAAAAAATAAATAAATTACTAATAATGCTTGTGCACTATAAAAATGGTATAAATTTTACACATATTACCAATTAATACATGATTTGCTAGTAACTTATTATTCTATGTCATAACTTTGAAAATATGTTAATTTGTTTATGGTACAATAAGAGTATCATTGAGCACTATCACGAGAATTTAGACTCTTTATGAGTAATTTTAAATGTGTACCTTCTATATCAGCCTAATATCTCTCACATTGATTTAGCACATTTCGAGAAATTAAATTAATTCTCTTAGTTAGTGCTAGCCCAAAATTTAAATCTAAGTAGTTAAGTCATGAAATACACATCCTTAATTATTAAGTCAACCCTTTGGGTTAAAAAACATATATAAATAACACACCTTTCAAACAACCACTAAAAAAAGTTATCATCATAAGATAAAAATTTTTTTTGGTATTATAAGAATATTTTTGGACTAATTTTCACACTAATCAAAACTAAGTTCATTCTTAAACAATTTTAATGGCTCATCTCCTACATAAGATACCAAATTCCTAATGAATAAAGTATGAATTATTAACTATTATAAATATATATATACACGTATATATATAAGCTATACTAAGTAATATTATTATTTTTTAGTAAGAATACAACATGTTTCTACTTTTAAATTCTTATAGAGACGTCTACTTAATCATAATTAAGAGATATTTTCAGTGAGATAGGAATTATTATTTTTTAATACATTTAAGAATAGGAAAATGATCCTTAAGTGCGGCTTGTCCATAAAGGTAGACAGTTTGATCCTTTTAAAAAATTAACTAAGTATTCAACTAATTTAACTAATAATTTACATACGATTAACTAATATTTTTTTTAATACTTAATACGTGATTAATCATATATAAATTATTAGTTAAATTAATTAAATACTTAATTAATTTTAAAAAAAAATCAAACTACTCACCTTTGTAAACAAGTCGCACCTATGGTCATTCCCCCTTTAAGAATTATATTTACAACTTAAACTTACCAAGCTAATTAGTTGAGTATAAATTGTCAGCGATGTGCAGCTTTAGGAGTAAGCTTCAACTGTTCCTTCTAGCGTTGCCATTCAGTCATGACTTCGAACCTGTAAAGTGTAAAGTGTAGAGCCGTTCCTGCGTTATCGGTTTCTACATTACCTTTCCCTCTCTCCTATTCAAGTATTTTCACCTCCAATATTAACAAAAAGGACCAAAAAAAAAAAGTGAGTGTTGGATTTCGTATCTGTGACTGTCACACAAAAACCGATTCATGAAAATTAACCAGTTATTAATAGGAATTATTTCAGTATTTATTTTTTTTAAATATTAATATTTAAAATAAATTATTAAATATTTATTAATTATATTTTATATTTAATAATTTTTTTAAAAATATTTAATAACTCATTTTAACATATAAAAGTATCATGATAACACACATTAACAATACTTGTGGAAAAACGGAGTTCTAAGTCTCAAACCATTGAAAAAATCAGAACTAGTACTCGTAATAGTGGACAGCCGAGAAAGCACTCCATCGTTTGGCAGCAATTATAAACAAAGAAGATATCCAAATGTTTAGTTTGATGTATAATAACGATTATTTAGTTTATTTTAAAAATTAATTAAAAATTTAATTATATTAAATAATAATTTATATATAATTAATTAATATTTTATTTTATTTTTATTTTTATTTTAATATTTAATACATAATTATATATAAATTATTATTTAATATAATTAAATTTTTAATTAATTTTTAAAACGAATGAAACAATTATTACTTACGGCAAGTGTCCATTTGAATCATTTTTCTTATAAAAACTCATTGCATTTCATAGGTTCGCTGGCATTCCACTTGGGGACAATGAAGCCACGTTACTCACCCATGATTAGATGGGACTCGAAGACATGAGAAACTCCCAATGTAAAATGACTTAATACTATACTTGTAAGATATGATTATTTTTTGATTTAATTTAAAAATTAATTAAATATTTAATTATATTAATTAATAATTTATATATTATTAATTATATATTAAATATTAAAATAAAAATAATTTATTAATTAATTATATATAAATTATTAATTAATATAATTAAATATTTAATTAATTTTTTAAATCAAATCAATTTGATATCATCTTTCACAAAAATTATTAAATAATCATTCTCTGCGTACGCAAAATTGACAAGGCTATCATTGTTACATATAGGACCGGTATAGGCTTATAGACCTGTTCTCAGAGTTGGACCTCCCTCGTATACTCTTATTATTATTATTATTTTTTATAATCAGAGTATTTTTTTATTTAAAAAATAAGAAATTAATATTATGAAATACGACTAAATTTATAAAACGAAAATTTTTATTAATTATATTTTTTTATATACATCATCTTAAAAAAAAATACCTTAAACAAAATATTTAAAATTATTAAATTCCTTTCCCTCGAAATTATATAAGTTGATATACCTCTTTCGGATAATGATAGACAACAGGATAACACTGCATTTATTCATCCATGACGCTCGAGTCCAACGATTGCGACAACAGGGAGATTAATGCATTAGCCAGAGCTCAGAAAACTACATCCACTTCGCTGCTCTTTTTAGCTTTGGTTCTGCTTGTCTAATTGTCTGCTTGAAATAGTCAAAAAATAATGCTCTGGATTTACAACTAAAGACACACCAGTTTAAATTTTTGTCCCCTTAGCATCCTTCTTTTACCTTCTCTGAAAGCAAGTTTAATTAGCAGCAGATTTGCAAGTCTTCAGGAATTAATAACAGATGGCATATTGGAACGAATTATTTTCTTGGCATCTTACTAGAATTCTCTTATTACTTCACTTATTCATGAGTGATCCTTTTCGCTGAATGTTGTCATCATTTGTGGCCATACCTCAGTCCTTATTCATAACCTTATCTGAGCAAATTGTAGAGGAACTTTCTCTTTCATTTATATTATGTATGGTCTATTGCATAGGAAAGTGGAGTTGTGTACTTAAATTGAGGTGCTTGCTTGAGATTACAAGAGTAGGCTTTTACAATATAATCTGTTCGAGAACTTATTATTAAATAAATTAATTAAAACGTAATTTTTTTTACTTAAATCAATCAATAAGTATTATAATTTAATCTTACTTCAATCTCAAGCGAATCTTACCAAAACAATATGCTGATTCGCAACAAACTTAGTAGCTCCAAGTCCAATTTCTGATATTTGCGTAGTAAGATAATTTAGCAAAACATGGCATCATCTGACAAGTACGAATAGTGGGTAAGATTAATACGGATGAAGCAATTATGTTCTGAACAGTTGTATTTGTACCAAAATAAGTATAGCCTTGAGGTAGATTCTACTTCTCCCAATTTACACAGATTACGTTGATATTTTGAAATAGACCATTTAACTCCACAAATTAGTTAATCTTTCAGCTGTTCAGATTCATGTCACATCAAACCTGGCCAACATAAAATTTTCCAGCACCCATTAAAGATGGGCTGGACCTTAAATGGGTGAATGCAATTATGATGGCGTTACATCTTAGAATGGGTGTGAAGAAATCATCTGCATGTTGCAGCCGTATCTAAGTTGGAGATTTGGGGAAAGTGACACAGCAAGATTTTGTTTGTGATGAGAGTTTGGAGGCAATTATGTGACCGACAAAACAAAAGGCGAGGTAGAACCGCTTGTGAATGATACAGACGGAGATAAATGGATTAAAGAGAAATACCCAACAAAATCTTCCAGCATATTGCACATGCTAAAATTATAATAGTAGATCTTGATAGATAGATTATATGATCGTAAGAGGAAAAATATTCTGTTGAATTGAAAGCAAATATATAACTAAAGGAAAAAATTGAATAATAATTGAAATCATAAAGACCCAACTATACAAATCCACATAGAAGAGATGAAAATGATAGTAGTCTGAGGGACTAAATTAATTTTAACTTGACCTCTTAATATTCAACTTTAGCAGCAACTTCCGAAGAGACAAAACCTTTTCCTTTTCGTTAATTTAATTTTTGAAAACTCAAATGGTGTCAAGAGATTCGAATCAAACAATTGTGTTAACATGTAAGAAATGGCTAGATTAGATCCAACCTGACTTGATCAATGTCAACTAATACAATGAAAATAAAGATATTTTTATATTTATCATTTGTGATTTGAAAAATTGCAATGATGGTATTACAATTTCATGTCTGAGATGACAATGAGAGTTATTGATCATACTTCTATCTATGGTCCTGAAATCACCATGACTATGTTGTGATGTGGATGATTTCAACTCAATGTAATAGGAGGACTAACTGTAAAAACATAAATGATGGATTGTGACGAGAGAATTAGGGTGAAAGTTGCAAGTGCTTAGCTAATATGGTTACAAGGCAAAGTAACTATAAATGAAACTTAAATGACTAATGGTAATTTATCTTAGTTACTAATGATGATTCAAGATGTTAGGGCTCATTCATTTGAGTAATTAAGGAGGTAGTAAATAATAAATATTCAAAGGGTTAAAATTCATTTATTTTAATGATTAAAGAGCGTGTGTAACCAAAACTATAACAAAACAAGTGAAATGATTTTCAACTGTGTGGAAAGAAAATAAAGTAGAGTTAATAATGTGATTGCTTAAAGGTAAAGCAGAAATTAAAAGCCTATGATGATATGGTTTAAGGAAAAAATTTAAGACAAATTGATGTGGATTCATTTATTTTAGTTATTAAGGAACATGTGTAACCCAAACTAAACGAAATGAACAAAGTGATTTTCAACTATGGAGAGAAGAGCAAATTGAATCGATATTGTGATCACTCTTTAGATGAGAAGTCAAAAAGTTGAATAAATGTCTATAATGAGATAACTTAAGAAAAAATTTAAGACAAAATAATATAATATTGTGTGAAAGCTCAACATAATTAATGTGGCCTCACAATAATTAGTGAGCTAAGATTTATATATTATAAATTGATTAGCAAGGAATTGTGAAGGACAAAACGATGTACATACCTGATTTGGCTATTGAAAAGGTGGGTTGGTTCATTTGCAACACAAACTAGTACGAAAGCAATATACCTTTCCAAGTTTTCGTTAAGCATGCAGCTTTTGAAGGCGCAAGTTTGTTCTTACCAAAATATCGAACAAGCTTAACATATATGTAGCTGGCTTTTTGGATCCTTCTAATTATTAGTTATTACGTACATTTAAGATATGATGATATTATTTTTCATGTCAATAATATAGAGGATTTTATTTTTTTATTTTTATATAAAATGGATGAACATGGTAGCACTTTACACTCACGAGGGAGTACTGGATCATAGCAGGTTATTCCTCTCTAACCTTAATTCTATGGGAAGTACATATTGTTTAGGTATTTGTTTAAATGTGATTTTTTTCAACAAAAAAAATATTTTTTAAAAGAATAATTTTATTGTATTTTAATGTGTTTTGATAAACTTAAAAAAAAAAACTGAACACTAAAAAGTATATTTTATGTTTTTTTAATTAGATTTTAGCGTTTTTAAAAAATGGATATTTTTCATTACATAAAAAAGTTGTTCAAACATAAAAAAAAGGTTTCAAATATTATATTTAAACATAAAATATATTTTACTTTTTATAAAATAAAATTTAAAAAGATGATGAAATTTTTTTAAAAAAATCATCCAAACCAGTTGAGAGCATGTTTTGATTAACTTTTTTTGGCTTAAAAAAAATCTTATAATCAAAATGTTTTAGATATTTTTTTTTTAAAAAAATTACTTTTAGTTTAGACTAAATCTTTCTCGGGTATTTTAAAGGTACGCTCCCTCATTAAAATGATGCATTTAGAGAAATTAATAAAGAGATCTTATGAAATCTTAATTAACTAAGTTAATTTTGTGAATATATTTGTGTTATTTAATGTAATTTTTGATAATCAATCTATATAAAATACAACATTTTTTTATGGATATTAGTATTTAATGAGTTGTTATTAATTAGTAATTATATTAATAAACTTTTAAATATTTATTATGAAACTAACAAATCATAAACATTTGATAATCCATCCTCAATATTAATACCCATAAGAAAAATGAAAGTAACATCACAACAGTCGTCTTACTTACACTCTTGCTTGGCCATAAGAAGAAAATCAGGGCAAAATTTTGAAACTATGAGTTAAAATAGGAAATTTTGATAAATAACGCAAAAAAAATTCTGCTATAAAGCAATTGTTGCATGAGAGAGAAATTTATGGATGTTGATCCCATAGAAGAGATTGAGCTTGAAAAATACGTTAATATCATTTGTAACTTTTCCTAAAAACCTTTGTGGAGTGAAATATCACCACTGATTAAAACAATTGTTTATTCATATTATTGCTGATTTGAACTGTAAGCAGTGCTGCGAAACTTTTTAGTGGTGCATGCGTTAAGAATTTTCAGGACGAGATGGTTGTTAGTGCATCTAGGGGTCTTGAACTGGCCCAATGCTGCCCCTTTTGCCACAAAATCGTCCAAAATCTTCTTGAAAGTTCCTCTCTCCACAATGCAAAGCTCTAGAGGCCCTATTGAATTGGTTTTCCTGGAAACCACGTAGCCATGGTCAGCAAATGATGCGTCCATTTCATTGCAACACGCGTCAAGTACCTTGTCCTCTACCTCCCCTTTGATCTCCCAGTAAATTACATAGTGCCCCGGTTGGTTGGAGACATCCGCATTGCTAGTAAAGTCAACGAGCTCAGCTTTGGCCTTATTCAGTAGCTGAGACCCCCTCTCTACCACTAGTTGAAGGTCCTTCTCTGTATTCTTGTCTATATTTACTGTCAGAATTAGCTTTCTTCTGCACACAAAGTTCAATTTTGGGGTCCCATTGTGAAAACCAGCCACTTCCACCACATCTCCTAATCTGCACCTGTATAACCCTGAAAGTAAAAAATAATAATTATAATTCAGTTTGTACCCAAAACAGCAAAAACAGAAACAAAATCTATATCTTGAGTAGGATTACAGACTACAATAGTTAGAAATTTTGAAATGACAATTACGGAACAAGCCACGTAAATCCTTGTCAGAACAGATTGAAATGATATGTACATAAACATCGATGAAAGTAACGAAAAGCCGCAAGTCACAAGACTCGATGACCCAACATATGAACAGCCCGTGGGTTGTGGACCTGTGGTCAGTAGGCACCCAACTAAGAGCCAAATTATGACCAGCATCAGCAAGTAGCTAAGGTATCGACGATGCCCATTATTCGTATATATGCATTTCAATCATGTATCCACGTATTGTATATCTCTGAACCAACTTTCCCAAAGTTGTGTGATATTCAGCCAAATTTTTTTGGCCTGATGCAACTAGATAGTAGACAGATCCCCGTAGCTTGCATGACACATCAAGATTGCTCATTTCCGGATCCATTATTCTACACTAGGGGTTATTTTATGTTAGGACAATGGGTTAAATCGGGCTTGCCTAACCATGAATAGAACAGATTGGGTAGCTAAAAGCCTAAAAGCATTCATTAACAAAAAGAAAAGTCAAAAGCAGCAGTGGGGATCTAATTCAAGTAAGTGCATATTTGAAGTAAGAAAGATGTTCAAATATAAATCATAATAATCCGTGAGAAAAGATGTGTTGAACAAAATGAGCATTTACAGAAGAGAAGAAAGACTAATTACCGGTGAAAGTTGTGAGGACTATTTCGTACTCTTGTCCAACTTTAATCTGGGATAGTGGAATTGGCTTATCTTCCATGAAATCAGCGGCAACTGAAATGCAATCTTCTTTCTGTCTGTAAAGTGGTACGAACTCAAAGTAAGAGAAAGTGGGTACTACAGCAAATGTTACGTTCTCTGGAGGTAAAATGGGATCCACATTAACCCCTATCCAGCTCTCAGTTGAGCCATAGTCGGCACTAACTAATGGCAACCCATTTGCATAATGCCTAAGTTTTGTCAAGTATGGTTGCATAGATCCTGTCATTATAGAAGAGACGTACTTAGCATTTGGCCAAAGCTTGGGAATCAAACCAAACCAATCCACCACTTCTAGCTCCTGGCAAGCGGCTTCTAATTTTGAAGCCAAATATGGGTTTGGAGAGATGATATCCAAAACAGCCCGTCTCATTTTGGGTAATTTGATTCTTGAGCTCAAAGTACCATCTCTAATGTCATTGCATATGTCTCTCCAAAGCTCTTCGAAATTGCGAAACGCTTGCACTATGCTATAGACAAAAGCTGAAGTGATAAACTCTACTTGATCAGAGAAGAAGAGGCCAAGAAGGAGGTGGCAGTATGTGGACTGTTTATAGTCTCCACAGGAAATTACTTCATCCGGGCTGCAAGTAAATGACTTTGTTTTCTCCTGTTTGATTTTGAATTCCTCACTTGCATAGTAGTGTGTTGTGGCCGTTCCTACGGTTAAACCTCCTTTTGATTTGAACCGATTGCTGCTGTATATGAATTCAAGAATCCTACCTCCTTCCCTTGTGGGATAAACCCTGTAAGCAGTGAAAGGAAGGATGAATACTTAAAAATAATATTATATATATATATATATATATAAATAGCTACATCAGTCATGAATTCGATGGGAACAAAGGGATATTGAGAGGCACACCTTGATCTATAGGCTGCTGCTAAAGTGAAAGTTTGAAGGGTAGTTTGCGCAGTGTGGCTGGTAAAGGGTACGAACTTCTGCCTTCCCTCTGTGGTTCCTGAACTGCAAAACCACCATCATAAAAATATAAAAGGAAAAACTTCATCATAAAGTGGCAAAAGATCCTTCCATATTACAAGAAAAGGAAAAGAAATATTACATCTTTCTATAATCAACATGCATAAAAAAACAGCCATGGTTAATTACTTTTACATGGGCTATTATTTGCTAATTTGTACAATTGTATCTAGACCTTGTCATAAATCCAAGAACAACCATGAATTAAGCATATATTTATATCCAACAAAATCTGTGAGACAAAAAAGGAGAGAGCCATATATGGCCGCTATTTAATATTCTAAATTCTGATTCCTTTCAATGTGAACATGATCATAAAACTAAAGAAAATTGAGTACCGCAATGAATCTCAATTTATCCCCTAAAAAGTAAACAAAAAAGGAAGTGAAAGAAATAATAACACTTAAAGGTGATGATACCTTAAGGAAAGAGTGGTTATGGGTTGTTGAGTGAGTATTGGACCTGTTTCCCCATCTGCAATCCTTTGGATAAATGGCTCAAAATCTGCATGTGAGGCAATGGGAACCACAGAAGTGAAAAGGGATTCCAATGCACATGCATCCATCTCTGCGATATTGTAGTCCCCCAACCATTTCTTGAGATATTCCACCCCATAGTTCTGCTTCAGAATCCGGCACAGCATCTGAGTCTGAACAGAACCGGCGTTCTGCGATACATCTTCAAACCAGCTAATGATATCATAGTCACTGTTGCAATTGCCATTGCTGCTGCTATTGTTATAGCTGAGAACTGGTTCCATTAAACCCGGTTGGTACCGCGGCATCAGGATGTGGCGTACGAAAAATAATTGTCGTTGGTGGTGGTCTGTGTCTCAGTACTGAGGCAAATAGCTAGAGAAGAACCAAAGGAGCCCACTAATTGAAATATCCCATTATTGGTTGTCCATCTAGAGCTTATATGTTCCGTATTCAAAAGGCTCAGCAAACCTAGCTCCATCAAAGAATGGTACAATAGATTATAGACCACAAAAATCAAGAAATGGCGTTATCATTCTAAGGGGAGAGAGATAAAGAGAAAGATTCGTCTATAATGTAAGGATGATATGGGGACTACAGTACTAATGGCCAGGGACCAAAATCACCAGTCATGACAACTGATTATGCTTTCCCTCCAATTTATTGTGAGCCACCGTTTGAAAATGAAACCGTAATACATATATATAAGGTTTTTTTTTTCGGTATATATATATTTTTTGTAAAGTCACTCATATCATTTCATAATCAGTGGTTGATATTAGACTACGTGTCTTACTTAATTAAAATTAAATATTTTATTTATATTTTAATTAAATGAAACACATAACTAAATATTAATCATTAATTATTAGAGGTACTAATACCTTTATATATATATATATATAAACTTCTATATTATATAACTTAATATGATTGTTTTATGATAAGAATTATGTGATTAAAATAAAAAATAAAAAATTATCTAAAAATAACTAAATCTAGTTTTTGTTGAGAATTTTAAATAATATGACTGCTAATTTTAATATAAATTTATTTTTTGATTTATGACTTGTTCAAATTACGTCAATTAACAAAGTTAGTTTCTAAAGATTTAAATATATGATTTCTCTTTTTTAAAAAAATTATGTGGAAAAAGTACATAGGAACCATGGTAATAATTTATGATGTAATAATCGATTCTTTTTTCTTTACATATGTTTCACTTTTATATTGTGAAATCAATTCACATATGTTTATATATTACAAATGAAATCCACCAATCATACAACAAAATACCAAAGATGAGCATCCTAATATCTCAATCAAATTCTAAATTGATTTTCTAATCAATCATGATCCATCTTAATTAATTTAATCCCAAATTAGATATTCCAAAATTATCACCACTAATGAAACATTCATTCTTTGATTTTTTTAAATTGTCTTGATTAATTTTATCAAAAATTATTATCATTAATTCCTTAATTTTATTATAATATTTCTTCCATAATTAGATTATTTTAAATTGATTTTTCAATAAATCTTGATTAATTTTATTTTAAATTAAATTTCCCTAAATTATCACCAATAATGGGACATTAAATCTTAAACTTTATTATATTATCTTGATTAATTTTAGGATTCAATTTTATTCCAGTTTATAGGATTAAGATCTTATTTTATTCCAATTTATAGGATTAGGATCTTCTAAAAATAGGGATATAATTTAAATAGTAAAATGTCAAATGATAATCGTTTATAAGAAAATAACAATTTAGAATTTTATACAATATAAGTATCTGTACAACAAATTATACATATACAATAATTAACTACCTTAATTTTTTCTTTTAAGATTATCATTTCGCACTTTACTCTATAAATTACTCCCCTCATTTTCAAGAATTAAAATCTCAATTTTATATTCTCAAATTGTCGGTATTAAATTATTAATGAAGCATTGATTCCTAGATTTTATTATATTATATTATTAATTTCTATATTATATTTGTTCTAGAACCTACTTTTGACTTGTGAAAAGAGGTTCATTAATACGGGTTTATTTTTTATTGTCAAATTATTATTATTAATGGGGCATTAATTATTTATTTTATTATATATATATATTTTATATTTTATATTTTTTGTTTAATAATATCTTGGATTTTATTAGATTAAATATATTTTTATCTTTTTCTTGTTTAATTCCTCCTTCTTACGGACGCATATCCTTCTTTAGAGTAAAAGCCATTTTATATTATAATATTTCTTTCATAATTAGATTATATTTTCTAGCCTAAATCATTCCAATTCCAATAGAATTTTAAATTGATTTTCATTAATTTTATTTAAATTAAATTTCCCTAAATTATCATCATTAATGAGACATTAATTCTTTAACTTTATTAGATTACCTTGATTAATTTTAAGATTCAGTTTTATTCCAATTTGTATCTTCCCAATTATGGGTATTCATGAGGCATTGATTTCTAGATTTTATTATAATATATTATTTCTATATTATATTTGTTCTATAACCTCCTTTTGAAATGTGAAAAGGGGCACATTAATACGAGTTTATTTTTCATTGTTAAATTATTATTATTAATGGGACATTAATTTCTTTATTTTATTCGATTATATTTTTTATTTTTTTTCTTAATTCCTTGGATTATATATATTTATATATATATATATATATATATATTCTTGTTTAATTCCTCCAACACTTTCTTCATTGAGACTAATATCCTTCTTTATATAATATAAAGAGTAAAATCCATTTTTGGTCCATAAAAGATACATCTATTATCAATTTAGTTTCTAAGGAATTAATTTTATTAATTTTATCCCTCAAATTTCAGATCTCCAATAATTTAGTCTCCCCATCCATTTCAATCCAACACAGTTAACACAACTCAAGTATATTCGAATATGAGGTCATAATATTCAAATATTTGAAGTTTGCATTTAAATATTTGAATTCAACATTTAATTAATATTCAAATATTATAATATCATGTCATCATCTGAGTTACAGATTAGCATTTTCTATTAATTAATGATTTTAGAGATTAAATTATTAGGGATTCAAAGCTTAAGGATCAAATTGATAAAATTAATTTCTAAATAACTAAATTGATGGTAGATGTATCTTTAAAAGGCTAAAAATAAGTTTTAATCTAAAAGTAAAGTATCCCACATAATCGGTAATCTTATAATGAACCTCTTTCTGGCACGTGATTTTGCTGGCTGGCATGAGGTTCATTCAAACTATCCTTCTTTATATCCTAAATCAAATCATAAATTATTTTTTCAATTAGCGCTATATAAATTGGTCATTTGTCTATTTTGAAGAGACACATAAATTTACGCCCAATTTCATCAAAAGTTGATGTTACATAAAGATAAAGAGAATGGAAAGAGATCAATATTATTAGTTGGT
This sequence comes from Styphnolobium japonicum, assembly GCA_023212625.1. NCBI lineage: Eukaryota > Viridiplantae > Streptophyta > Magnoliopsida > Fabales > Fabaceae > Styphnolobium > Styphnolobium japonicum. Next base: position 21,238,873 of record JALBWW010000008.1, read on the forward strand.
TTCATCCTCATCATGATGTCTTCTTTCCCATCAGGTATGCTTCGTGAAATTGCTGTGAGAATGATTTGCTCAAAAGACTCTAAGCTAAGTAGTTGTTGTTTAAGTTATTTTTGTTATATTGAAATTTGTGAGATTATTTTATTATAACTCATTTAATTATATTTATTACAAAAATTTATGAGATGCAATATTTTTTAAAGTTTGTGTGAATGATTACATATAATAATTTTTGTTGATGTAGAATTGCATTATTATAATAATAAGAAGAATTTTATAATTAATTGAAAAAATAGATTATTGTTTTACTTGTGCATCACGAGTTAAAAAGTCTAGTTTTTTTTTATAGTTTTTGAAAGGCGAAAGATTTTTGAAAAGGCAAAAGACTAATTCAAGTGGTTACTTTTCTCCCCCTACTTCCCTTCCTCCCCCCCCGGGGGCCTTTTTTGTACACATTATCTGCCCCGTTTAACTCTACAAATAGCAACTCTCATGTAATCGTGTAGAACTAATAAGAGACAAGGATGCTTATCCATAACAAAATGCCCCAAACTATATCATGGCGCCAAATTAGCAATGATATCTTGTGCATCAGCATCAATTCGCCTCCTATGTAAGTTTGTTGTAATAGAACAACCTGCTTCCTTTTAAGCAACATATTAGGCAGTGTGTTATAGATTAAAAATAATAATTTTTATTTTTAATAATTTAGAGATTATTTTTTAGAGATTTTAAAGAAAAATAGAAACTATTTTATATTTATTTATAATCATAAAAATTATTTTTTAAATGAGAATAGTTTCTTTCTCTTTTATCGTAAGAATTTTTTTTAAAAGTTAATGAAAATAATTTCTTATTTTAATTATAAAAATAAATTTTTTAAACAAATAAATTTTTTAATAAACTTAAACAAATACAATTAAAATTATTTAAAATAATTTTTTACTTAAAAAAATAATTTTTTCATAAAATAATGTATAACAAACCGCCTCTAAGTGATATTCCTTCCCAATCACTAGTAGACTATATCAAAACAAGTGTTATAACTCAAACCTTTTTAAGTGGGTCAAGTTGATATTTCAGTGACTTATTTAGAACACGAACTCTTTGTCCTTGTTTACGGTCAAGCCTATCATAGTAAATTGTAATAAGAATAAAATATTTAACTAAAATTTTACTTAAATTATAACATTAGTTGTTTACTTGTTAATTTATTTAAAATTTATTACCTTTATAAGAGAGTTGCTATGATACCTGATGAGTTTGGTACCCAATTGAGTTGTTAATCATTTATTAATTATTAATTTTATAATAAATGTTTAAAAGTTTATTAAATATAAATAACAACTAATGAATGCTTAACAATTCATCTTAAGTAAGTACTAATATCTTAAAAAAATGATGTGTACTAGAATAATTCCCACTTTATAATGTTTTTATGAAGTTGAGACTTATATCGTATTTTAAGATGATGTTTTCATTTATTTTGTGTAATTAGTATGTGATATATATACATACATACGTGCAAGGATTTTTTTTTATTTTAAAAAAAATGAGTTAGCACTAGTCCCTTAAAATTCTATCTAGTTTAATAAATAAGCAACCTAATCTGGTTTGTAAAAAAATTCTTAGGTAGGCACTGCTTATTATAGACACTACATTCACCATTAAACATGTGTAAGGTTGTGTATGTCATGTTATAAATATATCTATCTTCAAAGATTATCATAACATATCAATTATTAAATAAAGTGCATATAATTAAATGAAGTGCCTATAGTAGATAATATTTATCTAAGAATTTCTCCTAATTTGTATGTGATTGGCATATTTTGATAATTATTCACATGAATAAAACAAGTATGTGTCTCTACTAAATAGCCATTCTAAAAAAATTGGAGAGCACAATAAGGATATTCCTAAAAAATAATTTGCCTCAGGCTCATACCTCCCCTACTCAAGGCGAAACTGATCAGACACCCAACAACTCATAATGGGCAGGTCACCATGTTTTGTACACTAATGCACATGGAACCCCAAATGAGTAATGCTACACACGAGCTTTGTATCACACTATATATTTAGCATTCACACATACCACTATTGTTTTTTATTTCTATTTAACTGAATCCACATTCAACATATATACGTATAAAAAATGACACTTATCTTGTAACTAGATATTTATATAATTGAATATAAAGTAAAAATGTAAAATGAAGAATAGAATTCTTAAAATTGATTTTAATGTAATTGTAAACTAAATTGTTATTGATATGCTAGCAAAGTTGTTGGGCATAGTCAAGAATTTTATCTTTAGGGGATTAAGAGTTAACAGGTTAATTTTTTTAAGGGTGTCAAATAAAAAATCTCAAACAAAAAAAAAATGATTCTAAGGCTTTTGGGCGGGCGAGGGGGGTATTATGATAAAGCATTGTCTCTTGTAATCTAGATTATAAATTTCTTTGTTAAATATTACTTTCACATATGAGTTAGATATGCTAACTAAGATGATAAAATCAAATAATTAAGAGTCTATTTATTTTTGCGTTTTGTACAAGAAGAATTATATTTGAGTGGTCAAATGTAGATTATTGGGATTCAGATTGATGCCGACTTGTTTGGATCCTAATAACTAAAATCATTGTCTCAAGGTTAATTGAAAATTAATTTTAAGATGTGAGGTTCAGTGGTTTTTCAAAAAACAATTATTACTATAATTAACAAAAAATTAATTTTAACAAGTAGAGTCCAATAATTTTATAAAACTATTTTTACAATTATACTTTAAAAATAATTCTATCTAAAAAACTCAAAATTTTATAATTAATTTTTTTTAATTTTTTTAACGTATTAATTATGTTACAATGTAATCCAAATAGATACTAACTCATCATATGAACCATATTTTGTCATTGATAAAATGAAAAATGCAAGTAATAAAAACTACTTTTTATCTTCATACTAATAAGCATGTATGCATGGTTATTGAGAAAATGTAATTTTGATACACTATTAGTGTAAAAAAAATTGATTTAATTTGATTCATTGTAAGTGTAAAGTCTTTTTACATTGTCATCCAATAATGTTTTAACACATCATTAAAGAGTTATATTTCTTAAATAATTGTTATGATAGTTAAACTCTTTTAATGATATGACAATACATGATTGGATGATAGTGTAAAGAAAATTTACACTAACAGTGGATCAAAATTAGACTAAATTTTTTTTGTATTATCATTCAATAATATATTGCAAAATCATTAAAGGAATTTGACTATCACAACAATTGCTTATGAAATCTAACTCTTTTAATGATGTGTCAACACATCATTGGATGACAATTTAAAAACCATTATACTGAAAATGGATCAAATTTAAACTCTTAAAGAAAAATTATACTTGCACAAACTTATACTTATCACTCCTCATCACGTATTTTCATGTAACTCATTAGATAACAACATAGCCTCACTGTAACGGTCCAAATTATATTTGTACCTTATATGATTTTTGCAAGTATCTTTTTTCATGTTTAAATGATGATGTCCTTAACACCAAAAAAAAAAAAAAAAACCCTAACCCTATCACAATCCTATACCAAGTTACAATTAAAAGACTTGAATATAATTTAGGGTAATGCTTCGCGTCCCTCAGCCGTTAGATTCAAGCAGAACAAGAAAATTTATTGCACAGCACATTGGGTCTCAATCTTTGTTGATTTGTTGAAGCGTTGGGTTCTTCTGAACATAATGCATAGTCAGCGAACCAGAACAAAAACAATCGCAATATGACCCCTTGAATTTTCAATACATGATATTCAATTACAAATAAAAGAGTTGAACCAAATTGCATGAGTGGTCTAAGGCAAGCATAGCTAGCAGAGTTTTATTATTGCCTACAAAATCAGAGCCTATGTTGCACGGGTACGGGTACGAGTATCCGATACGATATGTAAATACGATAATTTTTTAAAAAATTAAAATACGGGTACGACAATACAGATTAAATAAAATAAATTTATATTATAAATTTGGTGAAATTCGTAACTAATTTACTTTGATTTTGAGAAAGGCAATATTGCAAGAGTAAGAATATGTTTTAAAGAAGATAATTGATGAGAACGAGGCTTGAATCTATAGTTAGGATTTTTCAAGTAGTAGTATTTTTAGGACGACAGGTATTCAAAAAACAAAAAATACAAGGATACAATAAAAATATGGATGCAAGATACGAGTATCGGTATCGGATACGGGTACGATACGAATGCGTCACCAATTTTGAAGTATCCGTGCATCACAGAATTCAGAGCAAATTAGCAGACCTAATCATCCTGCTTGTTTACAATGTCACAAAAGGATCAAAGGATCCTAAACTGACCCTTTGCTAAAGATTGAAATCTGCCAAATGCACAAAAATTCATCAGTGCTTTATGGTTCATAACGATTGGCACATGAATTCCCTGCATTGTAAACACCCAAAACCCACAACAGAAATGATCAAAGAAAAACGATGGGCACATGGGTGCACGAGCAAGCAACATTTGGCCTCCACCCAATGGTTTCTTCGTGGACAACACGATAGTAGTGGTGTACAGGTCTGGGTGCGTGATGGAGGAGGATAGGTGAATGGCTGTTTACGTCTAGAAACTTGGATGTGGAGTCCCACGTGGGTATTCACGTTCTCAAATTGTTAGAATGCTTTCAAAGATAAGGGTTGATACCTGCAAATAAATTCTCACCGTAATAATCAGTGACGGATACATAAATTTTAGGTTGTGGGTCAAAGTTAAAAATAATATGTTTAATTTTGATTTATATTTAAAAAAAATTATTATAATCCAATTATGTAATATCATACCATGAAATTAAAAGAGTTTAATATCTAATTTAGTTATCGTTAATTTGTTATAATTAAATTTTTTTTTTTGATGTGACAATACCTGATTAAATGGTAATATAAAAAAATTTATTATATTTAATAATGAATTAAAATTAAATACAAAATAAAGATAAATTCTCAATTATTTTTTAAAAAAATTCATATTTTGAAAACACCTAAGTCATTATTATTGCTATCAATTTTATCTCCTATATATATATATATATATAATAAACACTTATTTTAGTCCTCTAAAGATACAAGTAATATTAGTTTAAATTTTTGACATTAAATTAATCTTTTTAGAAGACCTATTTGATGTAGAATATGTCATTGAAGGACCAATTTAATTTTTAAAAATGATATTGAAAGGCCAATTTGATATTAAAAATTGATATTGAATGATTATTTTGATGTATTCATCATTAAATGACCTAAACACTTGTATATTTAAAAAATCAAAATAAGTATTTACTTTATATAATAAAATAACCAATGAATCATTCATATCTTATATGCTTGTAAGTTGGAATATAATTTTTTTTAATGATATTAATAATGAATCAATCTCAGTTTAATTGATAGTGGGGGAAAATATATATATGAAGCACAGGATAAAAATAATTACATTATATATAACAAACACACAAAAGTATTGTTGTGGGGGCATGTGCCCCCATAAGCTTCAACATATATCCGCCCCTGGTAATAATATTAGGTAGGTTAATGTGTAGGGTTCGTGATCTTACTTGTGAAGTTTACCCTTTATATAGACGAGGTGTCCGAGTGAACGAGGCGGAATTCTAAGCACACAGATCTAGCTCATCCTAATTTATTGCCCTTATTTGCTGACTAAGTCCATGAGTCATTCTTATAGAAGTCGGAGCACAAGATTAACTCGGCTCAATCATAACCATACTGAACATGGTCATTCTTTATGAAAAATAGAAACAAAGTAAGTACTAGGATTTCAAAATGTGATTGCAGTCGTAGTTGTAATTGCCTTACGACTACTACAACTATGGGTATTGTGGATAATGTAATGTGAGTTGTGACCAATATAGGCATAAAAAATTTTCAACTTTGCAATTATAAAATTTTCTACTCTTAAACGAAAGTTGCAACATTGTCCTCAATGCAGTTATAATGCGGTTCTATTAAGAATGCGTTGTCATTTTTTTTGTGAATAAGAATTAGCTTGCAATTGCGGGATGATCCACTTGCATACACTGCTACAACTATAACATGGCGTCTCTATCAGGTGATGCAATATGCAATTTCAAACACTGATGGGTACTATTCTTGAGTTTCTTACTCGAGGAAAAAGTTGAAACCTGAAAGTTTCTTGGTTTCTCTGTTTTGTTTCAGATGAACGAGGGACGAAAAAAGCAGAAAGAGGAGTGAGGATTTTTGGAATTTTTTTATCAGTCTGAATCCAATGGTTTCTCAGCTGGCAGGAACACCTATTATATTAGTTTGACATTAAGCAACATACACAGAAAGACCGTACTGTCACTTTGAGGTAGGACAGAAGCACCAACTTTCAAACATTTTGGGGCCCATCTCAGAACATTAGATTTTCAAGTCCACGGTGAGCCACGCAGTTTGATTTTCCATCCCAATTAATAATGCTTAACTTTTTAAGGTAAAAACAATTATAAAAAAAGCTCTAAAAAAAAGAAAACAATTATAAAAAAATACAATAAATCTGTGCATGACATTGATTTAATAGTTAATATTAACTATCTAAAACCTGCACTGCACAGTGCACATACATATTATGTTCTTGAGTTCCACCAAAAAAAAACATTGTTCTTGAGCAAATCATTGTGGCTTGAACAATGTTTACTACATATAGGTCTTACAATCACAGTTGTTTATAACTTAATTTACAAATGGTTACATATAAATTTAACAAGAAAATAAGTGAGACTATTAAAATTTAAATGAATCATTTGTGCTATTGTATATACAAATTGTATAATTCATAAGTACCTTTACTCTTTATATAGTTTATAGATTTGCTATTTTGCTGAAAGGGAAAAATCAAAATCCGTACAAACGATTTCTAAAAGAAATAAAAACCTCGAAATAGACCCGTAATAACTTTTCTTTTTCTGTTTTCTCTCTTTGAAGTAGACAAAAGACCGTAGGAAATATAAGAAGTAAAGAAATTAAAAAAGAAAAATATGTTAAGGAAAAAAAAGTAGTCATATATAAAATGGAAAAATAGAATGTGATACATTTATGCATGCATACAATGTGTAGGAAGATAATAATTACACGTACGCATGTTATAAAATTTGGATTGGACCGGCCGGTTTGATCGGTGGATCGGTGAACCGGTCAAGTAATTAGTTTGAGTGGCTAGTTAAATCGAGTATATTTCAGAACCAGTACGACTTAGTCCGACCCAGTCGATTTTGAATGAAAATCGGTGAATCGATTGGTTGAATCGGAACCGGCCAGGTCACTAAATTAAAAAAAAAAATTTAACTTTGAAGAATCATAACGTTTGACTCGTTTATTCGATTTAGACTAATTATATGTCCATTTCATATAACTTTTCGAAATTTACGCTATGGTAGTCTTAATTTTTCAAAAAAAAATTTATTTTCTAAGTTATAAATATTTTAATGAAAATATTAAGACTTTTTGTTTTATGAATTAAGGGTTAAACTCTTTTTTTTTTTATAGGTCATATTTTTTCTCAAAATAAATATATTTTAGTTATTTATAATGATAAATATCATCATATGTAGTATATATTTATATATATATATATATTTAAGTATTTATTTAATTTTATACGGTTCGACCAGTGACCCACTAATTGAACCAGTGACCCATTGACCCAATACTCTGACTGAGTCGACTACTGGTCCAATTTTTATAACTATGACGCATACTATGTAAGATATGTATATAATAGTTTTATATTTTTTATTATATAAATAACAGTAAATTTCAAAATATTATCTAATTACTGTATATATCCAGTTTTGTCTTCAGTGTGAAAGTTGATTCAGCTTCCACCGAAAAGGTTTGAGACACAGATTTTACAGTCAGGGAATTGTTGTTTGAAAATTATTTCAATACTCTTTTTTGTACTGATATTTATTACAAATTATCAAGTATTTATTAATTTGTAATTATATTTAATAATTTTTTAAATATTTACTATAAAACTTACAATTAATATACATTTAACAAGTGACATTAAATACTAAATTCATAAAGGTATTATAACAACTCTAATATTTATTATTATCATCCTTTTATCTTCTGTCACACGTGACCTTTTCAACGTGCACAAGTTCATCCATACAGCACATGTGCTGGCATGATACGTACTTAAAATTACTACTATAATCTTATTGAATTAAAGTGAGAATTAAATAATTATTGAAAAAATGGTTGAAAAATATATATTAGGGAAAAATTATTAAAAAGATATTGTTAGAAAATTATCTTATTGAAATTTTAGTTTTAATAGAATCTGATATGAGTTCATTTGATCCTATAAGATACAAGTTTTGGTTGTTGTTGTCTAAATGTTACTGTTTATATAATAATGTTATATATTTGCACTAATTTAATTTTTATTTTATTTTTATTAACAATTAATTTATTTTTTATATAATGAATACATTTTATAGATGTCGAATCTAAAATAATTAGATCTTAGCTGATGCTCAAATTATTAACCAGTGCATGTAATTCAATAGCTAGCTTGACCTAAAAATTATGTTTTCTTGTTATCCTTGAGTTATGTCCTTTTATGACATAATTTTGTTGGAAATGGTAATACTGGGCATACTTTAGTAAATTTTGTACTTAATGCTGTACTGTATTACCAAGCAACGAAAATAACAAAAGTTCAAGAATAAGTCGTGTATAGAACCACTGCTTCTAAGAAAAGTAAAGTTTAATTTTGATTTATTGTAAAATATTTTTATAATATTATTTAATTATTGACAAATTATTAAAAAAATTAATTATTATAATAATTACTTAAAAAAATTTACTTGTTTAATGATATGCTAATATATATATATATATATATTATTAGATAACATATATTGATAATAAATCAAAATTAAACTTAAAAAAGTATACTCATACGAAATTGATCATACCATTTTGTGCTAAACATCACTGGACCATCTCTATAAAAAAGGGTACAAATGGACCTCGGTGACACATATTGAGACGTGTATATGATTATGTGGGGTTAATGACTTGAAGGAAAGTACATTATTAGAGATTATATAATTCTAGCAAATAGCCAAATTGTTCTGTTTCAGGATAATCGTTCTCTTTGGCACTAATCACCCAAATGATTATGAAAGCAGGAGCCTTCTAACGTACACCTACACCTAAACAGAAGTGGTACATACATATTTAGAACAATTTATCTATTGTTACTTGTTATCGCATGTTTAATTATAATATTATGAAAAGAATTTTTACTTTTGTTTGTTACAAAAAATAGTTTCTACTTTTATTTTTATTGTTGCCGACCTTATCCCTCATTTTTTACATTTTAGTCTAGTTTTTCTTTTATAATTTTTCTCTTTATTTTTTTTCAATTGAAAAATCAATTTTTATGAAATCATAGTTTCAATATGTTTTTTTTTTAATATGAGTCATTTACTAGAAATAATAAAATTCATCAATCTATCTAATGGTTCATAATTATATAAAAACCACGTAAATAAGTTACTTTTATTTTTCTCTTTGTAAAAAAGTACTCTACGAATGAATCACAATAAATAAAATAATAAATTATTATTTTGTCATGACGAGATTTCTAAACCTATCTTGAGAAAAATAAAAAAAATCATTTATTGAAAATAAATTAATTTAATGAGTGCAAATAAAAATAAAATAAAAAAATTGGGTAATGTAGAGAGAAAAAAAGAAAAAAATTTATTTGTCATAATTTTGACTAGACAAAATATAAAATTTGAATTAGATCTATATAGAAAATTTTAGCATGTTATGATTCATTTTTAACTTTTCAACTCACTAAAATAAATTTTCTTGGTTTCAGACTTGGTACAACTCAAAGTCATGATTCTCTTTGGCTTGCACAATCAAAACATTATTCCGAGAGTCTACAAGAAGATAAAAAAATATGAGATTGTATCAAGAATTATATACAAAAAAATATAAGAATGTCTTCGAGTGTTAAGGAAATTGCATAGATAAAAATTAAAAAAAGAATCAATCTGATTCAAGTCATATAGTCATAATCTATATGAAATTTCCAAAGTTATTAATAGAAGGTAAGCTTCGAAAAATCGAAGAATTAGAGATGAATGTACAAAAAAAAAACTGAATTGTGTGAACCATTTCATTATTTCAATAAAATAAGAAATTACCTTTAAAGTATAGTAATGATAAAAAATAAAGAAAATATTTATTGAAATGCAAAAAAAATAATTATTGAAACAACATACATGTAATGATAAAGCACTAAAAAAATGAAAAAATAAAAATAAAAATTCATTTTGGGAAACTCAGTCCCATCAAGGCTTTTTTTAAAAAAAAAGCATTTTGGAACTATTAGTCCCGTCAAGAGTTTATTTGCAGATAATCAATTTTTTTATTTTATACATAGACTTTTTTTTTTGGGTAAAGGACTTTTACTCCATTTATTGTTTGTGGAAGTGTTAGATGAAATAAAGCAACCAATTCTACGTATAATTATCAATAGTTAAATTTATTGACCAATTTTATGATTCTTAATGGATGACTCATATTAAATAGTGGATGCATGCACCTGTTTATTACAATTGTACGTTAGACAAATTCTATTATACCAACCTTTGTTATGTGAAGAACATTTGCTTATGTGAAAGAATTTCAAAAGAAGAGATTGGGAAGTGAAAATATCAAAATAACAAAGGATTTTAAAAGGACCAAACATTTTTTTTAAGTAAAATATAACTTAGAAACAAATAGGCATATTTTGAAATTTCCAAAAATTTGGGGAGCATGGTAGTTGCATAATGCTTTATAATTGTAATGGGCCTAAACACAGGTGTTTCTTCTAAGCTTTAATGTTGTGACTTGTGAGGATCCATGAAAGCACACAAAAGGTTACTCTTACACATTATTAAGTTCTCGGCCTGTTGCGTTTTGTTGCTGTCGATGCTTCAAATGTTTCTTGGTCATCCATGTCGGCCATTCTGAAATTGAATATGCTAAAAAACAACGTTGAATCCTTTTTCAATGCGTTGGCGTTTTCACTTGTTGTCTCTTTCCCTTCTCTCGGAATCATTTATTTGGGGCATGTCCAGTTGTAAGAGATCGAGAAAAATTTTCCAATGCCATCTACCACTACCTCTTAATTACTAAACTGAATCATGTATAAAGATAAGGTTCTTGGTTTCTTTCATTAGTGGCTTAAGCAGATTTTTCTATTGATCGATATTAATGACACTTTCACAGAAAATTTTGGAGTATTCATTACATACTTTAATTTTTGTATTTTTTTTTCACGATATGGTTAGCTGATATTTATTACTGATAAAAATTTGGTATAATCTTTACATTATTTTAATTTTTGTATATAGATAAATTTATTTTTCTACACAAGGAATTGGTTTTTTTTATAGATTATATATAAAAAAATAATGTAATAGTTTTTTAATTTAATTTTAATTTACTGTTAGTGTAAATAAATTTTACATTACTATTCAATTATGTGTTGATAACAAAGGAATTTGTCTATCACATCAATTACGTAAAATATCTAACTCATTCAATGATGTATTAACATATTATTAGATGACAATTAAAGAAACTTTCTTTAGACTTTGAGTGAATCAAAATTAAATTCTAATTTTTTATATGTAAATAACTATTGATTATTTAATGGGATAAATGTGTGGTTGCATGCCACCACTTATCAATGTATCAAAAAGGAAAAGGAACTTATATATGTGGTATATATATATTTAGTTTAAATTTGATTAACTATGAATGTAAATTTTTTTACATTATTAACTAATGATGTGTTGACACTAAAAGAGTAAGATTTCTTAAGTAGTTGTAGTAATAGTTAAATTCCTTTAATGATTTGTAATGCATGATTGAATAATACTATAAAAAAATTTTACATTGACAGTTGATCAAAATTAAATACATATATTTATGTATCTATTAGTGTTTACCTTCTTAAATTCATTGGAGAGTTCAACCCAGCCTTCTTCTTCTTCCTCTCCATTGCAACTTGCAAGCATTGCATTGTCATTATCTGAAAACCTATTTAAAAGGTTCATTTTCCGAACATTCATTTCTTCTTTTTTAGTTTTTCGTGGCTGTGGAAATGTTTTCAAAAGATTTTGTTGGAATCACATATTACCAGGTAGAGAATGAGGTGATATAGTGATGTTTGAGTTTCATGCACTGTATACACTATTGATAGGTGAATGCAAAACGTGGCGTAAACATTATTTGATTAATTATTTCCACCCATGTCATGTAATTAATCAACATTCAATATGAAAAATGATTTGAGTGTTGTGTCTTGCCTAGTTTTTTGTCTGGAAAGCTTTTATGTATTAAAAGTCCAACGCATAACTGGTCCCTTGAGAGTGGCATTGCTAAAACCACTAGAGCCACTACCTAATATGATATTGAGAGCCCATTTAGCATTGTCATGGGTCACTCAGTAACATTGACGGCGACATCAGAGGTCCTTGCAGACTGGAATTTAGATTTTTTTTCAAGTGAAAAATCTATTTTAAATAAGAGAATGAATTTTAATAAATTCGTAGTTTGTTATTCATCTGCTTGTATTTATCAAAATCTAAACTAATAAGTTTTAATTAATGTTTATTAATATCACATTTTACTCTTTAAAATACATTGAATATTCCTTCCCATTTCTCAAGAACCAAATCTCCTAAAAATTTAAGAAGTTAGGTAGATGCACAACTACTCTTGTTTAGTAATTTGCTTTGGTTTCTTTTTTTTTTTTTTTCCAAAGTAGATTGCTTTCGGTTTCTTTCGTGCTTTGTTTTGTTTAAATTCTTCAAAATCAATGAGACCCACATACAATTGGGCTTCCTCTTCAATTACACTTCAACGAGGGTGCAAAAAAATCACAACTGGACTGAAAGTGAACAAGTTTACAGTCCAGAATCTAGAATGGGCTCAAAATCGCGAGAATTGAGAAAAATAAGGAGATTTGACCAGCATTGCATATACAAATCGCCAAAGATAGAGATGGGAGCCAATCTGCAATCAAGCATTTTTTAATTTTGATTTTCATCGCAAAATGTTTAGGGGACAATGGGACATTATGTATTCATATCTACTAGTAAAAAAAACTAAGAGTGTAATTTTGATCTACTATCAGTGTAAAAAAATTTTATACTGTCGTCAAATCATGTATTGTCAACTAATTAAAAAAGTTTGACTATTATAATAATTACCTCAAAAGTCTAATACTTTTAATGATGTGTTAGTATATGATTAAATGACAGTATAAAAAAACTTTACACTGGCGGTGAATTAAAATTAAATCTAAAAACTAACCTACCAAACATTATGTATTCATTTATCAGTAAAAGAGGACGTACATATTTTAAAAGGATCAAATTGTACAAGTAATGACTTCAGAGTACTACTGAATATTTAGGTTATGGAAACCCTTATTTGCACTGAAATTTTTTCACCAATTACACATACTGAATGACATATGGCGTGTAGTACAAGTGATATTAAGTTTTTCTCGTTTGGTAAAACTGAGAACAGTATAGTTATAACAGTGATAATCAAATTAATTAACTATATATATGATATGATGACATCAAAAACCAATCATTTGGTTCGGTGGGTCTCATAGCTCCCCGTATTTTGGTTTGGCTTGTAATTTGGTTCAACGCTAAGCTTCCAAAGCAAACCAATCCATTCCACTAATATCCTTGAGTTAAAAGCTTAAGTCCCGTCAACATGGTGGGTTATCGACACACAAGAGTTTGCTAAATACCTATAAGGGAATTGTTGAATTTTGTAGATGAAAATTGTCCTGCAAAATAGAGTAGAGGGAAAAGAGAAGGCTTGAGACGTGTGGGAACATACTATTCTCAAGGATTTATTCACTTGGTGCGATAATCCCTCAAAATATAATAGGCTCGTCCTGATCGGAAGTAGTCGAGGTATCAGAACAACAGATAATTTTGTATCAGTTAAGCCAGTAACAATAGGAAGAAGAAGAATTGATACAGATGAAGAAGTCGGTTTGAAGGAGAGAAATAGGGAAACTAATTAGGTAGTTAAAATTTGAACGACTAAGTCAAAAACCACCTGGAGAAATTTGGAGAACAATAAAACTAATCGGTTGAAGAAAACATGGGTCAATTTTCAAAGCTGGACCAAGTCAAAAAAATACTTAAAATGGAGCTGTTTTAGGGCAATTTAAAAATTTAAATAAAAATAGAGCAAAAACTATAAGATTTCATTATCGTGCGAGAAAATCAAGTCAAATGATTTGCACTACCTTAGTCCAATTTTAAGCACGCAATCCCTTTCATCTCACTAATTCATTTTACAAATTCATATCACAAGTTACCTTATAAACTCTCTAAAAGTTTGACTTTAAACTTTAGAAATACTACACCATACAGGAATGACATGGGATTCTTGAATCGTTGAATTCATATACAGCAGCAACAAATTGCAAACAGAAGGATGCTTAACAGCAGGAACAGCACAACACATGCATGTTTATGCAACAGGCATATACTCGCAGACCAGATGAAGTAATTTTAGGTGGAGACTATAAACAAGACTCATACTGCCATCTCCTCCTTGGCCGCTTCTTTTCGGTTTCAAAGAGCTTTGGAGAGACATATGCAATGACATTAAAGATGGCACTAATTCCAAGAATCAAAATATCCAAAATGAGAAAAGATGTTCTGGCAGTTCTGGATATGTTCTCTCTCCAAACCCATCTTTGGGTTAAAAAATATATAGAAGTCGGCTTGCAAGGAGTTAGGAGCAATGAGTTGGTTAGTCTAATTCCAAAGATTTGGTCAAATGCTAAGTACGGTATTCCATAATGACAGGATCTAGCAACCTTACCTGAATAATAACTAAAAGGCGTTATTACTGCAAAAAGCTTGCTCTTAGTCAGTGCTGATTATATGGTGCAAGTGAGAGCTGAATAGGAGCTAATGTGGATCCTCGCTTACCTCCAGAGAATGTAACATTTGATGCAACGTTTACTGCTGTACCCGCTTTCTCTTAGTTCAAATTCATTCCGGTTTACAAACAGAAACAAGATGGCAGTTCCCTTTGTCTATGATTTCATTGAAGACAAGCCAATCCCACTCTCCCAGATTAAAGTTGGCCTAGTGTATGTACTTGTCCTGTTCAAGGAGGAAAGTCCAACTCAAAAGACTAATTTATTGGGTGCGAGAGTCTCATAGCTTAAATACCTTATTAAGTTATTTTTTCTAAACAATATGATACATATAAGGGGATGTCTGCAATGGCCTACTCCAGCTGCTCACTTTAGGTACCCACTTAGGGTGGCTTTCACTCTGACTCTTCTGGTACAGGTAGCCCTTTATCTAATCGCTCCTTTTTATTTTTTCTAAACAATGTGAGACATAAAAGAGGGTGCATTTAGGGTGGCTTTCACTCTGACCCTTCTGGTACAGGTAGCCATTTCTCTGATCGCTCCTTCTTATTTTTTCTAAACAATGTGAGACATAAAAGGGGGTGTCCGCAACAGCCTACTCTAGCTGCCCACTCAGGTTGGTTTTCACTCTGATCCTTCTGGTACAGGTAGCCCTGTCTTTGATTGCTCCTTCCTAGGTCGCTTCTTTTCAGATCGCCCATTCCGCGTCGGCCGACTCTCAATAAAAGAGCCAATTGTTATGACTCAAGGCATAAGGAGAGCCCAACCCAAAAGACTAACCTATTAAGTGAGAGAGCCTCATAGCTTAAGTACCCTATCAAGTTGTCTTTTCTAGGCAATGTGGGACATAACATGTCCTCACAACTTTCACCGGTAATTATCATTCTCTCCCCTAATATAAATTGTTCATTTTTATATTGTGTTTAAATTTAATCTAGTCTTAATGTAATAAAATTTGTTATATTATTATTAAACAAGAAAATATCAAAAGATTATAGCTAGTAATTAAGGTTTTTCACTTATATTAAAAAAGCTTAGCTCATTTTTAAATATGTAATATCATTAATTCATTAATAGCGTAAAAGAATACATTGTTAGTTTTTCATAGATTTTTATTTTTGAGCAATCTTTCTTTTTTCGGAGAAAGTCTATACATCTCATGGTTTCTCTTGATCTCTTTCTTTTCAGTGAAGAGCCCAACTGAATGTTTTTAAGTTACACAACTATAACAGTTTTCATAATTGTTTGTTACTGCCATTTTTAAATTCCAATAACCATGTAATCTAATTGAACATAAAAATTTGCTTTCAGGCTGTATAGGTACAGATTAGAGGGTGTGGTGGAAGTGGCTGGTTTTCTTTTCACAATGGGACCCCAAAGTTGAAGTTTATATACAGAAGAAAACTAGTTCCAACAATAAATACAGACAGGAATACTGAGAATGATCTTACTTAAAGTAGTGGTTGAGATCACGTCACATCTTCCAAACAAGGCCCAAACTGAGCTTGTCTACTTAACTAGCTGTGCCGATGTAGCAAACAAACGGGGACACTGTCATGTACTTGGGAATGTTGCAGGGAAATGGATGCATCTTCTACTGCTTATGGCTACGTGTTTTCTAGAAAATTAAACCAACCCTATTGAGCCACTAGAGCATTGCATTGTGGTTGTGTTGAGAGGGACTTCCAAGAAGATTCGATTATTTCGTAGCAAATGGGACAGCATTAAGGCAATTAAAGACCTTTAGGTGTATCAACAACCAGGTCCTCCTGAAAATTCTTGATGCATACACCATGAAAGGTTTCTCAGCATGCACATGGTGGAAAAAAGGGTGAATGGCTCACTTTTTTTTTTGGGTGGATAACCCCAAAATAACGAAGTTTTGATATGTAATTCACAATAACTTCATTTCAAAGTTCCAGTTTTTTTCTCAGATTTCTTTCCATTAGCAAAGTCTTTTATCATATTCAGTAATACTACTATTATACAACAAAATAAAGGCATAAGCCACAACTACAGGATCACCAACATACATTCGGTATTGGAAATGAAAGATGGAAACCAAATTTACCATTTGAATCCTTTTTCATGAAAAATAAAACGAAAAAAATATTAAGAAATTTTTTTTTGTCAATCATCCTAATTAGTCCTTTGGATCGAGTGATGTCCCATGATATTCCCATGGTCATGCCCTTTGGGCTCCCTATGAGACTAATTCATGACCATGAAAGTGAGTCTACTTATCAGCTCAACCAACCTCATTTGGTTACCATGAATATATTTACCCATTTAGATTTTCAGCTCCAAACCGCATATGAACGACCACTACCACTATTTGGTCAATGTTGGCGGGGACCATAAGGTAATTGACCACCTAAGTGTAATTTTAGGAACTATTTATTAATTTGGTGTTATTTTTAAACTATTTACTTAAATGTGTTTGTTTTTGTCACGTTGTATTTTTTTTTAATTTTCTTTTACATACATGGCACTTGCTGTATTTTTTTTCTAACTCTTTTTTATATACATGGTACTTGCGCTAGTTCACTTGGCACAGGTGTTATTCTGTTGTCATGTGACGACGTTTAACTGCGGTTATTACCAAAATTAGGATTAATTGTGCTTCATTTTTTTTTCTTTTGCAATTTGGTTATCTAGTTTAAAAGTAATCTAGAATGGCTCGAACACAAGTTTCAATGATATACACCATCTTAATCAATAGACTAAATGACTTTTTTGGATTCATAATGTAAATTATAATATATATTAGTTATTATTAAATGATATTTAATCATTTAATGATATTAATTAAGAATTTAATTTTGATCCACTATTAGTGTAAAAAAAATTTATACTGTCATTCAATAATGTATTGATACATCATTAAAATAATTAGACTTCCTAGGTAGTTGTTGTGATAGTTAAACTCATTTAATAATTTGTAAACACATGATTAGATAATAGTGTACAATTTCTTTACACTGACAGTGAATTAAAATTAAATTTATTAATTAATCATTAAATGACTACATTAATTCAGATGATCATTTAATATAATCATATCTTTTTATGTGAATTTTAATTTTAGATAATTATTTAATGTAGCTATGTTGTTGTTATAAACAAATTTCAAAAAATTCAAATAGTCATTTAATGGTTATATTGTTATCATTAAATAATCAAATATTATTTAATAATAATTAATATATATTATAAGTCTAATATAAATTCAAGAAGTCATATAATCTAATAATTAAGAAGATATATATTATTAAAACTTGGGTATAATACAATTTATGCTACTTTTAAAATAAATAACAAAAATATAATAAAAAATTAAAAAACACAAGACATTTAACCACGATTTTAATAAAAACTGCAGTTAAATGTGATCATGTAATAAAAATAACTATTTAAATAAATAATTTAAAAATAACACCCAATTAATAAATAATTCCTAAAATTACACCCATTTCACTAATTACCCGAAGACCATGGCCCGTGCAATCTTGAGCATAGATACCATGTGATAAACAGTGAGTGTCCCCAATGCCACCACGTCAATCTTCGTGGATGGAAGAAGATCCTGCCACATGGCTCGTAGGTGCCACCGCACGTGAACTGAGACTCTGAATGGTACCACTTTCTTTATTTCAGGTCCATTATTTCAAACACTGCATTGAATTGGAAGTGTTAATCATGTCATGCTTGTCACATTGTTTATGTTATCTACATGCAGCTACTACAACTACATCAACCTTGTAAGTTATGGAGAAATTTTTTAGTAATACTTATTATATTCACTTCATTTTAATATTAAATGTGTATTTAGATTAAATTTTATAAATTTAATTTTAGTTATAAGTGAGTTTGAATGAAATGAATAATGTTTAAAAAAATTTATTAAAAAATGAATATTATTAAAATAATATTAATAAAAATTACTTTTAGATGTATAATTATAAATAATATTAGTTATTTTGAATTTAATTGTTAAAAAATTAATGTTAAAAAATTGATGATAAATAAATTGATTTACAAAATTAATTTGTTAAAAAGTTAAGTTTATTTGAAGTATTGTAAAATTAAATCAATTTGAGTATAACTACAATAATATTTTAAAAATTATTAGGTTATATTTATTTAAATATTATTAAAATAGTAATATAATATCAAATTATAAAAATATTTATGTCAATACATAAATAATTTTTTTTTTCACTGCAAAAACAACAAAATGTTGCTTCTATCCAAACGTGATTTGAAATGAAAATTGCATTCATTTTCTTCCATCAAAATTTCACTTAAACAAGATAGAATATTTTAAGAATTCGTTTACACCTTGCGAAGGGAGGTTTGGCATTGGCGTTTACGCTCACCCAAAGACACTTTAAATATGTATAAAGTTGTATAAACCATATTATAAATACATTTATTTTTAAAAAATAATTTTACATATATCAACTAGAAGATATATTATAAGAAGAGTAATAATATGTGCACACCATTTTTTTATACTATTTTTACACTTGATTAATAATGAGTAAATGTTTGGTTAATATAACACATCATTTGATTAATAAGTTTTACTAGCTTGTAAGTGATTGGTATCAAAACTTATTAACTAAACAATATATTGTATTAACCAAAATTTACTCATCATTAATCAAATATAAAAATGATGTAACCAAAATAGTGTGCAAGAATCATTATTATAATAAGAAGTACTTACCTAAGAATTCTCTAAGTTCTAAGCCTCCCTCTCTGTTCTCACTCACTCTACACCACTCACTCTTGAGAGTCAGACTGTCAGAGTTCTTGTTCCTTCTTTGTCATATCCCCTCTGTCTCATCATTTCCTTGTCCCTTGTGATTTACTCCTATGATAGACATAGCTACACAACCTGCAACCTGAGGTCTCGACAACCGCAAATTCCATCATGTATGTTTATGCTGTATTAGGGGGAAAACTACTTTTTTGTTTGTTTGTCTGTCATTCACGAACTCAATACTTAGCTGTCTTAAATTGGCAATGAGAAAGGTAGAGCAACAAGTACTGCTGCAAATGCAAAGTTTATGCTGTAATGGGTGCTGAAGGAAGCTGGGGCATGGTGCCACCTCCAACGGTGGCACCTTCAGATTCCCAGAGACCAGAGCATTGGAAGCATTTCGGTGACCCTGTGAATGCGATGTCTTTTGGGTTTGTTGCTACTGCCATCCTCATTTCAATGTTTCTTCTACTGGCTATCTTTGAGAGGTTTCTTAGGCAAAGGTCAATTGAATCCAGTGCTCGAACTCCAATGGATCTTGAAGAGCAAATGGTTTTTGGAGGAAAGCTCGAGAATCCATCGCCCAAGGTGCGTTCTACCCCCTTCCTTTTTCTTTCATTTACTTCTAATGCAATTGATTCAGCTTCACCGTGAATTTGTGACTTTTCTTTCACTTTCCTGGCATGCTGTTATAATGCCAATAATGATGCAGTTTTTACTGTGATTTTCCCATAACTGTGAATGTGCATGGGATGGGCCATAAGGTCACAAACTTGCAGACCATACAAGTAATAAATTTAAGCCTAGCATATGGAATTAATTATCTATGCAGTTGCAGACCACCATCTAGTAGAATTTCTTGCTTTATTCCATGTTCAACCTGAAAAAGGGTGTTCAGAGACTTCAGTCCTTTACATGGCAAATGTAACTGCAAAAGTGAAATCATTTTTGCTCCGAAAATCTTGTATGAAAGAGATTGAATTCAGTACATTTTAGGTTCCAAACATTTTCGTATGACATGATATCATAAGTAGTAGTGTATTTATGTACAACCAACTTCCTCACCCTTATTTTGTATGCTTAATTGTGTACAAAACCCTCATGAGGGAGACACTAGGGTAGCTTTTTATCTGTTCATACTAGTTTGTTGGTCAACTTGGTCTTATGGGGACTGCTGTTTGTTAGTAGCATATGTTTTTCTTTCAAATGGCATAGCAAAGAAGCAAAAAATTTTACCAAATTTCTGTAACATAATTTAACGTTAAGTACTACTAACTGTAATAAAAGAATTTATTGAAGGATGTTTCTTAATTAACTATTCCATGTTAATATCAAACAGAATTAGACACAGCTACACTCCTTTAAGTGTGCCATCCAAGATCACTTATGCTCTAAAATTGGAAAATTAATACTCCTTTAAATGTGCCATCGATCCAAGATCAATTGTGCTCATGATCATCGCACGCTGTTATGCTTTTTCTGAGAAAAAGGAACTCTACAATGAACTCTGTCACACTTGATTATAGTTTTAGGCTTAATGTACTGAGGACTACTGTTTTCTAGCCATCACTGATCTTGGTGCTCAATAAACCTTTACCCATCCACCAGATGATTGCATTACTATGTTTAATCAAAATTGAACCTGATCCCTTTCTGTTTAAAGATTGAATTAGACTTCTAAAATGCGGTTAGTGGTGAATAGTGCTTAGTGGTGAATAGTGCTACTGCTTTGTTTGGAGGTGTGATGATTGTAGCATCATCTTCCTACTCCGATTAAGTTGCCTTGCCTTCAGTGATGGTCACTTCTGTATATGCCAACTCTTTATTGCCTTTCAAGGCAATGCTTAAGCACATGTAGAATGTAATGACATCTACCAATCAAACTTCTACTTAAAAAGAGTGATCTAGTACTCTAATTTGCCAACGAACGTTTACACCGTATGCAGATGTCATGTTTTTCTTCTTAAACGGTTAAACCCCAATTCCAGGCTCTAATTTTCCTTTTTAATGTAATACATTAATTTCATGTAGCAGCCACTTTTATATGCTGACATAGTCGATAGTCTTCAGCTACTTTCCTTTTGTAGCTGTGGTATACGTTTAACTTCTAATACATTTATGGAATGGTAGATATGCTCACATGGTAGCCAATAGCCATTGACAGCTCCTACTACAGGGGTGAATTGTCTTTTCTTTGTATTTGCATGCTTACTCAATCTCCATTCCACAAAATCCAGACAGCAGTCTATGGACTGCTCATACTTTTGTTTGAATGCTCTATCTCCTCTTATCAATATGATGAACTCTTTATAGGATTTCGTAGTGAGAGTTTCCTTTTTCTCTCTGCCTCTCTTTATTTATTATTTATTTTTGCCTCATTTTCTTATGTTGATATAAGCTACTGCCTTTTGTTTGTGTTTATGTTAGATGACAATTTATGGGAGAGGTGTATTAGTGTTGATGCCTAGCGAGCAAATTCCTACATTCATTGCACACCCTGCCCCTGCACCATGTCGCCCAGAGCCCATCTCATAGCCTCTCCAACATAACAAATGCTTCCCTGCTCCTTTGACATCAATGACAGGCCATAATCTAACAAATAACTAGAAATATAACGGTTCATCCTTTCGATCTGTCGCAACAATCAAGCTCATATCATTTTAGCGGTGTGTATCAATGCCTCTGATGAGACTCATCAGTGATGGGCATCATTTGGATCAGAGATGAACACGACGTTCATTCAGTAAACAGCAGAATGACATCTTTTTTTTTCCCACACAATTGACACCTTTTTCCCCTAACTGTTCCATTGTTGTTGATATCCCTTTCTCGATGGATCTGCTCCCTAGCCGTAATGAAAATTTTCTGTAAATGTTAATTTGCATGGTAATTTTCAGTGAAGTTGCATCGGGATAGCATGAAATTTTCTGATCTTCCTTTTATCAAGGAGTTGTTATCAAAATGAATCCTGAGATGCTTTTTCAGAGTTATCATGACTTGTCTTGTGCTCAAGTTGCTAAGTAATTTGCTGTTCCTCTTTGGAGGTAGGTATAGTGATTAACAAAACATATTAATGGCGGCTATTATGGACAAAATGAGAAAGCCCATCGAAAGCTATCATTTTTCTTATGCAGCGTTAATAAAATATATTCGATGGGGTGAAGATGAAGAATAAATGCTACATGAAACAACCAACCAAAGAGAAACAACTTTGTAAGCCAAAAAACATAATGATGCCTCAGCATTGAGTAGCTTAAGGTGGAGGAGTGAAATTTCAGTTAAAAATATTAGATTTCATTCTTAATATGGAAAAAAATCCACCTGTAAAATGATCTCTATAAAAAAAATGTACACTAAATGAGATAATACGTCCAAATGTCACACTCGCATAAGATATCACAACATGTTTGATTGTTAACTGAAATAAACTATGGATTAAGATAAATATGATAAATGCAGTTAGAGCATGCACTTCAATCTTCTGGGAAAAAATTATGGTTATCAAGATTAATACCAATTGCCAAGAGAAAAAAAAATATACTAATAGCAAATAGGAAGTTTCTTTCTCTCCATCTTGGGTCCTTCATTGGGTGTCCTGTTCTGCACTTTTTTTTTCTCACGCTTGCTTACAAATGGAAGACAATCCACACCAAAACCAAGAAACAAAAGAAGCCCGTCTTCAGTCTTCACCATCCCCATATAAAAAGAAAAGAAGATGCCCAATTTCGAGGACCATTTCCATATATCCCCACACAAATTCACCATCTCTAAATTAAAGGACGAGATAAATAAAGCAAGGACTTGAAAAAAGAGAAAATCCTTTTGAATTGAATTAAAGGATCCTTTCTTTCTGATTCCCCACACCTTTTTTTAACCTCACGGAAATGTACAGTTATTTTATAGGACATTTACAGAAGGAATTTTTTAAAGGAGTCCCTCCCTCTCCCTCCCACAAGAGTATAAAGCCAACAAGCACAACTCCAACGTTTAAAAAAGCACTTAAAAGTCAAAAGTCAAACTGCTACTAAATTGAAAGCACGCCATATGAAATCGCTTCTAGAAATCAAAAGCCTGAAAAAACGTGCTTCTACAGAAAAATAAAGCACTCCATGGAAACATGTGGGTTCTCAAGGGACTCCTCCTCCTGCGGAACGCCGTCGTTTTTCCCCCCAACTTCGTCACTCCCACTGTTCTCCTTCTCCACACTCTTCGCCGGCGGTTTCAGCTGACTCCGGCCACCGCCGGCACCCACCTTGCCCGCCCTGGAACACGACGGCGACCTCGATCGCCGGCCGGAACCCTCGCCGGAGTCACGGCGGATACCGGCGGAACCAGCGTTGAGCTTGCGAGTCGCCACCTGGCCAGATTCCCTTCCACGAACAGACCTCGAACCACCGTGACCCTTCTTCTCCGGCGAAGGCTCCGGTCTCCTCGCCGGCGATTTGACCCTCCGTTCTCTCCCGCCGGTGACGTTACCGTCGACGGCGTAAGGACGCTTCCTTGATGATGCATCGGATGGGGATCGATTCCACCTCTGAGTTCCCTCTCTGCTGCTTCGTTTGCTCGTTGCTTCGTCTTCTTCTCTCTTCTCTGTAATGGTAGCAGTGGTGGCAGTTGAAAGGCTCTCGCTCATGCTGCATAGTTCTGAAAGCTGAGACGCCTCCGAGACTTCCTCTGCTTTGTTGATGGGACCCTTTGTTTCAAATTTCTCAGCTTGGTGTTGAACAATAAGCATTTGGGTGTTTGTTTCTTCCGTCAAAATTGAAACTTGGTGAGGTTTGGAAATGGGTGTTTCTGAGAGAACCTCTTTCACAGATTCCTCTTCTACAGGTGGTGGTGATGGTGGTGGTGGTGGTGGTGGTGGGGGAGATCGATGGTCGAGTTCATGGGTCGCATTTGATTTGGGTCCAGGGGATCTCTGCTGGGGTTGCTGGTTTTTCAGACCGTTTTGGTCATCTGGGTTTTGGTTTTGGTTTTGGGTTCTGGTTGTGCTGAAGCAGCAACCCATTTGGATTTGGATCAAATGGGAAGAGATTTTAGAAGGTGGCAGTGGTTTTGTGGTGGGAAGACAGTGTTGGAAATTGCATGGCTTGGGTTTGAAAATTTTGAGGAAAAAAACAAAAAAATGTCTAACGGCTATTGAAATGTACGTTTGTCTGGGAAGTCAGAAAAGGATGTGAGGAGAGAATGGGAAGGTGAGAGGCAACATACAGACACAGCAATTGATAAGAGTGAATGTGAAAATGTAGGGAGGGTACGGCTGAGCGAAACCAAGAGCACGTTGGACGGTCCTATTTAAATAGCTTGTTTCTTGCTCGTGATGAAGGATCAGTATTATACACCATTAACTTCGTTAAATCATGATAATAACTAAATATGTAATACTTTTTCAATTACACAGAAAAAAATATAAATTTATTTAAGGGATTAATCTCCCTCAACATATTATATATATATATATATAGTCATATTTAAATAGCTTGTTTCTTGCTCGTGATAAAGGATAAATCAATATTCAATACACCATTAACTTCGTTAAATCATGATAATAACTAAATATGTAATACTTTTTCAATTGCACAGAAAAAATATAGATTCATTTAAAGGGTTAACTTCTCTCAACAGATTATATATATATATATATATATATAAATTAAGAATTGAACTCCTAATCACATAGGACTTAAGTATTTATCACTTATATCACACTATATTAATTTTAAAGTTTTAAACTAATTCCTCCCTATATTATCAAATGATAGCCAACTTTACTGGTTTCAGCTTTTAAGATTATAGAGTCGTAATGATGTTGGAGGCTTGATCACCTATCAAGCCAAATGTTAGATTGTCAGATTTATTTTGTTAAAATTTTTTAGAAAATAAGTTGACATGATTATAGACTTAGTAGTTCATTTTACTTTGTTTTATCTAACAATCACTTTTAAATTATATCAAATTTGATGTACCAAAAAAGAATTTTATGTCAAATTTTGACTTGTTTTTGGCTACATAGCACTACTCGTCATTTATCTTCCTCCCTTGCCCGTGTATTTATATCTCTATTATACATAGAAGGAAAAAAAGAAGAGGTCCTGTTTATATTTTCATATAAATAGATAATACTTTGTAATACTTCACATTAAAGAGGAAAAGTCTTCTTTAAAAACTTGGGCACAATTGATATTGATATGATAATATTAAGGATTTAATTTTGATTTATTATTATTATTTACACTATTTATAGTGAATCAAATTTAAATTCTACTTGCAATATCCCATTATATAGTTGTAAGCTCATAATTTCATTTGATTAAAGCTAACACGTAGTTCTAAAATTCAAACAAAAAATAAATATGTCGTCACTTGTCATAGTAACCATTACGCATTTGAAATTCATTTATGGCATTCTATTTATGGCGTAGCAACTCCGTAATGGAACCTTGTTTATTAAACTCCATTTATGGGGATAAGTTTACGAAAAGAAAGATAGACGAAGAATTCAAATTCCAAAATCCCACTCTATTTGGACAAAGTGAACTAAAAGCGGTGATCAAACTATCCGATTGTCGGACCGTGTTGTCACTCACTTCCGAGCAACTCTATTTACACAAGTTCAATCTTTATATATATATATATATATATATTACTGATTAATAATTAAATTTATTTAACTTATATTTAAATAGCTCAAATCTTACACATTTTCTTAAATGGTTATGTAGCAATATTTTCCTCAATTTTATAATTGTTTTAAAACAAAAGTCGTCTTTAAAACTAATTATTGTAAAATATATTATATTACTCAACAGTAACTTTAACCAAATATCCAAATATGCATTAGGTCTTGTGAACAAATCTGCAATGTCAAAAACTTGGAATAATTTGTATAAATCTAGAAATTCAGGGAAAAAGTTTGAGATTTAATATTGAATACACAAATTTTTGTATGTGTAACCTAAACTTAGGTGAGTAACAGATTTAAGTTTCATACTAGTACTGGCCTAAAGTCTAAATATAAGGACCCAAGCTTATTTATACACATTAATTTTTATATAAAAAATGAATTTAATGTTCAAATAACATGTGTATTAAATATAAAAAATGTGTAAGATTACATAAAAAAAATTTAATGTGCAAATAATTAAATATGAAGCATATGTATAGTTACCAATGAAAAATTCAAAAATTGTGAAGTTGTATGTCACCACCAACAATAATTGAACATAAACCACGGTGGATAGAACCCCACCAAGATTTGCCCCACCTAACATTCTACCATGATGAAACAAAACGGTCCAGGAGACAAGGTAGTAGCCCCCCACAGTACAAATGGGCTACCCGACTTTCCAAATTTCATTAATTTTCAAATGAATGTATCGTAGCCGAAAAATAATTGCTTAAGGATTCTAGCCTTCAATTTCGAGTTTTACCACCAATATTGAAAGAGAAACGCTTCCCACTTACTAGCCTGGCATAACCCGAAAAGCTACCTCGCCACATCTCTGCCTCCCTGATGATTGTAACGCTAACACTAAATATGGGTTCGGGGACAATCTGCCAGCAGAATTATAGCTCTTGGTTTACCCTGCAATTAAGTAGACCTAAACTCTGATTTAAATTTCAAGGTCAGTGAGATGTGTTAGGATGTCAGCTACTAGAGAAGTCCATTGGGTAGCAGTAGCACCTCTAAGAAAATCACACTTCAACAAGATTAACGTAGACAGCTTTAAATCATTTCTCAACCAAGAGCTGAACACTAAATTTTTTGTAATTACAGTAATTGGTATAAATTGCACGTGAAAGGAAGTAAAATATGACTACGAGTAGTGCACATATATGAGAATATATTCAATCAACCTCTGAAATGGGGAGGAAAATTGTATTCCCTGAATGAATCTCAACTAATCCACTTATTGAAGATTGGGTTAAGGAGCGAGTGGAGAAAAAACTGCACAGCTTGAGCCTTTTGTATCATTTTACTGATATAATATATGTGACATGAGCATCAACAGCATCAAGTAAGCTTGAGCTCCTTCTAACGTATAATAATGCAAAGGGAAAAAAATGTGTAAAAATAACCAAAAAAACAAAAAACAAAACGAATTCATCAAGAGGCAGTCAGCTTTGAGGGAGATACAGCCCTATCTGATTCTATCATGGACTTGATATAGAATTCACCTGCCTTGTATGATGACCTCACCATGGGGCCAGATGCCACATATCGGAATCCCTATCACATACAATTGATCCATCATTCACACCACATGATCAACTTATAATTAATACATGTCATAATAGATGAAAAAGAAGCTTTTAATAGATAAGAGTTTTCCACAAATCCACATGATGCTACATGTGACGATAAAAAAAGAAAGAAATGTGCCATGATTACACTCGCATGATCATCAAGTATAGAATGCCAGATGCAGAGCTAGGCCTAAATCCCTATTTGCAGTGCCACAGGGGCACGCTAATTGCCAAGAATAAGTAGGAGAATGATAGTGCAGTATTTAGCATGGAGTGACAAGATACAGACTATTTTACACAAAGATTGAATATGCAAGAAAATGCAAGAAATGAGGCTTCTAATGTAGGAAGTACAATGCTACAAAGCTAAAGCACACCTCCTGCACTCAGCAGCAGACAGATATAGGGAGAAAGAATCCACTTTCCATGTTCTCTTCCTACCCTTCTTCCCCAAAGAGATAAGTTACTCTTTTTTGAGATTATTAAAGACCTAAGATTATGCTTGTTTGGGTAGGTGGAAAATAATAATGTTTCGCGACACAATATAGTCTAGATACATTGTCATTCTCTAACATTCATCTTTTATTATTAAGACTTTATTATGTCCAAAATCCAAATGCATTTCCAACAAGCATAGCCTTAACTTAGATACCAACTAAGGATGCGGGTAGAAGAGGGGGATCCAGTGTTTGGTATTTGAAGTTGAATCTCCCTCTGTTTCCATATACTTGTTCTTTCAATGATTTATGCTTGATAATAAGGACTTAATTAACGCATGTTTTTGGGAGAAATTAATTGTTGGGGGGGGGGGGGGAACACTTCCGAAAGATTAGTACTTTCTACTTATGAGTACAAAACAGATAATTCGAGGAGTTAATCTGACTAATGTTTTTAACAATCCAATATCATCACCATAAGTTTTTTTCTTTTTTAAAAAAAAAACTAAGCAATAGAATCAGTAACTAATTTGTAATCACCCAAAACAAAAAACCATCATAACATGCAAAAGGAAAGGAGAAAGAAGTGCATCATATTGTCAAATACTGTAACTATGCAAGAGGTTTTTATTCAGTTTCCATAATTTATTCCTCCAATGATGGATCAATATAAGCTACTGGGAGGATTTTAACTACTTAAGCATATTTCTGCAAACAAAATTCATCATCTCTGTAGGATCTTAAGGTGAGAGCTGCTATACAGTCTCAAAAACAAGAAAAAGAAAATATGGCTCAAGAAATGAATACATTGAAGCTAGACGCACCAGATAATGTTAGCTAAAACCAAATTTTAAAATTTTTAGACATGCGACCAGACATTAAGCTTGTAGCAATGCCAACATAAATACACATACATGGGTTTGCCTGCCTCAACTCTTGCTATCATTAACAAACACTGGCAAGAAGCCCAAATGTTTTACGTTGCATGCTTTGACTCAAATATCTATGTAAGCTATGAGAACATAGCAAACAACCACAACAAGGTTTTAGTGAATGTACAGAACCGGGATTTAGATTACGAGAATACCAACAAAATGATGACAACAACAATAGATACTATTAATAATTACTTTTGAACCCGAAAATGTAATATTCCAGTATTCCTTTGGTTCATAGAAAAGTAACAATTAGTCAGAACAACTAGAACAAACGCTAGAGACTTACCATTTCAATGCCAAGAGTCCGATACTTCTCAAAGGCCTCAGGTGTAATGTATTCAGATACTGGCATATGGCGCTTTGAAGGTCTCATGTACTGACCAAATGTCATCACATCAACACCAGCTGCTCTTACCTTCTCCATTGTCTTCACAACCTGGTCAGGTGTTTCTCCGCAACCTAACATAATTGAAGTCTTGGTGAGGGTTCCGGCAGGAGCATAATCCTTGGCCATCATTAGAACATCCAAAGACTGCTTAAAATTAGCACGATGGTCCCGCACAACACTCTGAAGCTCTTCAACTGTCTCAATATTATGAGCAAAGACATCTAACCCTGATTTGGCAACCTTCTCTACACAGCCAGTGTCTCCTCGAAAATCAGGAACTATCACAACAAAAATAGGGGAACCAACATTACAGGAAGATATTTGAATTGTATTTAAAAATGTTTGCAATTAAGCATAGTGTCCTTGATAATAATCCATCTCAACAAATATATACTGAATACTGAACCGGTGAACCCTAGTATGGAAGCATGTAAACACAGATCAAACCTTCAAATTTATTCCCTACGCCCTCTAAGCAAGATTTTTTTTTAATTCTGATTAAAATCGTTGCTATTAAAAAAAGAACAGCAAACTAGTAAACCAATTGTTCCTGTGAAATTCATCAACAAAAATTGCATTGGAATTCACATTCTAGGAAACAATGACCTAACTCACCTTGCTCCCTAATAGCCTATTGTCGAAACAGAAACTCAAAAAAAAAAAAAAAAATAGTGCTTCCTTTTCATATCGACTAGCTATACCTGCAAACCATTTAGATGTTCACACAGATGACCACATAAATCTAATTTCGCAAGACTACAAATTTTTAAAATGCATACCTAAGGCTTCTATCAGCATACTTGGCTTCAGTTCCTTCAGCTTCTGCACTGTTTCAGCAAAATGACCACTCCCTTGATCAGGTAAATCATCACGATCAACACTGGTTATAACCACATAATCCAGACCCCACGATGCAATTGCTTCAGCCACATTGGTGGGTTCATCAGGGTCAGGAGGTGGAGGAGTTCGTGACGTCTTCACATTGCAAAATCTGAAAATCAACATAAAATAACTAAATGAAAAAGAGTCCTAGTATCAAACCATTCCAGGTGAAAGTACAACAGATTTTAATATTGAACCATACAGAACTATAAAGGAGTATGGAGCGACATTTTACATTATCATTAATTTTTTAAAAATTTTAAAATAAGCGAAATAAAATAAAAAATTATCGTGTAACCATCCAATCATCATCCATTCAATTTTATAAAAAATTTACAAGTTTATCAATTTAGAAATAAAAAATTATATCCCCTTTCATTTCCCTCCTCCACCCTAAGGCAGTAGGGGTCAAATTCAGAGTTCAGACAGCAGCAAAAAAAAATTATTTTTTTAATTAGCACTATAATAATTTGACCATAACTACCAGTGACAGCAACCAGACAAAAGAAGCTATTTCTTTTGAATAGGAACAGTAACTCTGCAATGAACTGAGATTTTTGGTGCATAACCTGCAACCACGAGTACAAGTGTCGCCCAAAATCATGATAGTGGCGGTGGCAGTCCCGGTGTCGCCACCGGACCAGCACTCACCCAAATTAGGGCACCGAGCCTCCTCGCAAACGGTGTGAAGCTTCAGTTCCCGAAGCTTCTTCTTGATCTGCACGTACTTTTCGCCTCCGGGAATGGACTCCTTCATCCATTTCGGCTTCGGCAGCGGCTTCTTCTTGGTGCCGACCTCCACCGAGTACGAATTGTTGGATTTCAGGTCAACGAATTCGGAGAGCGACGGAGATTCCTCCGCTAGCCGAGCTCGGAGTCCCTCGAGAGTATGGGGAAATTGCGATGAGGAGGTGATGGTGGTGGTTGGTGCGGTTGTGGACGATGAAGAGAACGGTTTGGTTGCGGATTTTAAGTTTCGAACGATGGTTCTGACACGCGAATGCATGACTTTTCTCTCTCTTCGGGACAATCGGGGATGGAATGCACAGAGAGAGAAACGAAGATGAGGTGCCTTGTGGTTGAGGTTATGGTGGTAGGAAACTGTTCCAAGCTTTCAGCCATGGATGCCGCTCCAACCAATCACACTGTGGGCCTAACAGTGGGCCGAATCGGGGTAATGGTTCTTTTGGGCCGTACTGGCCCGATTTGTAATTGGGCCAAGGATAGCGAGGCCCAACCCAAAACCAAACACGTTTGTGGCATACCTACCTTTTTTGTTTATTACCACTTAAATGTAGAACCTTTTTTCTAATTTCTCACACATTTCGTGCTTTTGATTGACTGGATTTTAGGGGAAAATATCATTCGAACCGAATTAATTGATTTCTTTAGAACTAATTAGTTTTATTTTAATAGGTGAATTGAGTCAAACTAAATCAAACTTATTTTAATTGGTTTGATTTAATTGGGTTTAATTAATTTTTTAGCAAAACATTTTTTTGTTAAAAATAATCATACCTAATTTTACTTTTTTTTATTTATAACTCAGTTAACAACAAATTATCCTAAAAATCTTAATAGAAATATCATCAAATAGACATAAACAATAAAATGGTCTAAAAATTTTCTTAAAAATAACAATAAATTGAAATCAAATCCTATATAAGTAAATAAATTATAAAAAATATATATTAATATATGAATTTGATTTATTTTGGTTCGATTTTATAAATGAAAAGCATAAAATGAATCAAACTGATTAATTTTCATAAAATAAAACAAAGTTAATCAGCCCCTCTCTCCAATTTTTTAATACCAGGTTGGATTGGGATGAGCTGACCCAAAAAATGATCTGATTCTAACTTGAAAAATACATTGAGTTTAGAAGAAGAATCAAATCTCGGCCAAAACACCAATGGACAAAGCTAAGTTTTTGAGATAGACGAGGTCATGAATACTCATGCTGACTAATTAAAAGTAAAAAATTATAGTTAATGATAGTTATCTTAAATTTTAAAATTTTATATATTTAATTAAAAACTGTTGTTAATAAGTGCTACTTGAAATTTTAATGCGACACTAAACTTGTCATTATTATTGAAATTCGTTAAGAGCATTGAAAAAATTTCACTCACCGAAAGAGGGAAATTTAATTTTTTTGGACAAAATTTTTTGTGTTCGGGAACATTTACTCTAGGAAGATACCATCACGTGGAGGCACTACGTGGCATCAAACTTGCCCCAGTCCTTGCTTCGAAGTTCAACGTTCAAACCATTGGTTTCCACACACTTTCTCGCACTCAGTCCACAAAATATTAACTCAGTCAACTAGAAAATTTCTAAAAATTCCACTAACCTGATTATGAATGGAACATATATCAATTAACAATGATAATAGTTGTTGGATTTCATTTGTGAAAATATAATAATAATAATAATAATAATACTTTTAGTATAGAACATAGACCAGTCTTGAGTTGGGTTAATCAATAAAGTTTAAATTTCATTCACTGTTAATATAAAATGTAAAGTATTTTACATTATTATTAAATAATGTGTTGATACATTATTAAAAAATTTAATTTTTTAAATTATTATTTTGATAATTAAATTTTTTTAATAATTAATTAAATAATAATATAAAAAAATTTATAGTAAAAATATATCAAAATTAAATCCTTATCAATAATTCTCGTCGTGATTAACAAGTCATGGTCATCTTACAATTAATTTGTTATTCTTATAGTTTATGTTATCGGTGTTATGGTCTTCCAATTTGCATACTTTTTGTTTTTGAATATACGTTTGAATTTTGTTTAGAAAATGCCAGGAAAGGAACAAGTTAGGGGCCGACGACAAGGACATTACTCACATGAGACAGTAGCTGTTGCTCTCCCCTAACGAGGTTTGTACTATATAGCTAGGATTATGTACTAAGTGCACGGTAACAATACAACGTAATAATTATTTGAGTATTTTTAGATTTAGATTCCACTAAGTTTTTGTTAAATTAATTATATGTTTTTAGTGATTTAGTGTATAAATTTACATTATTTCTACTCAAAAATCTTTCCTGAGAAATTGACAAAAAGCAAAGCGTGACTTGACTGGGAAACAAGGTTATGAATCCATATGATATGATGTGTGCATGTCACTGGCCATCGTAATCTTTAATTTCACATTAGTTGAATTTGATCTCCTGGTAGGTGCACTGAAGTGATGATGAAAGTTAGAACTTTTGGATTGGACCAACGGCTTTGATTTAGGGTTCCTTTTCATAGTGTAAACGCCGAGCAATTGAAAGAAATTTGCAATTTTGTCAAGGCACCATTTGGGTTAGAATGGAAATAATGAAGGAAAAGGAGTCAACTAATTAATCATTTTTTTAGTTTATTGGGCCATTAGTTCCTGGAGATTTAAATTTGAAAGTTTTGGTTTTTTTTAGGGGGGGAGAGATAAAGAAGGGAGGAATGGTAGAACAACGAACTTTAACCTTGTTTAAAATTTGGATAAAATACACTTTATTATCATGTTATTTAAATTTTTCTCATATAACCTCTTTTAACAATGGTTAACCTATGTAAAAAGTATGTGACTTTTAGTTATAAGAAATATGATATTTTTTATTCACTACCACATCAAATAGTCTTTTCATAATTGATTTGTTTGATTATTGTGTTGATGAAAACAATCACAAATCCATTAGTATTTCTATTAGCACAAAAACCAAATAACTAAATTATGGATGAATATTTGATATGGTAGTGAATGAGGAATGTAATCTTTTTTATCACTAAATGTCACATGAATTAACCATTATTATATTTAATAGAAAATCAAATATTTTTATTGTAATAAGCTAAACAAGAAGGGATTAAGTAATTATTAAAGGAGTTATTTCAAAAAGGCTTAAACAACAAGCCAGGAAAATGTTTTACTCTTGAAAGTTTTATGAGAATAAGTTATATTTATCTTGATTTTTCCTCGCTTCATTTTAGAAAGAGATTAATTTTAGCAGCCTTGTATGAAAATAATCACCTCAAACGCTTTATTTTTTCCATTTGATACAATAGTGACAAAATGAAGAAGAAGGAATTATTGAAGAAATAAATGATTTCCATAATTGCATCTTAGAGTCGTACGTGTATTGTCATGATTCAAAATAAATTAATAGACATAATGAGGATGCATGTGTTCATTGAATTATAAGTTATGGTCGTCAAGTCAACTTGATAGTCTATAAGCACAGAAGGATAAGGATTTTATTTTTGGATAATACTGCTGAACGTTGAACACAAAGCAAATGTTAGCCTCCTTTACTGTATATATAAGTAAAGTTAGCTATTTTGAGGAGAAATTCTTCAATAGATTTAGTTTATATAAATTGTGTAAATTAAATTAATAAAGAAAACTTATACGTCGTTATTTTAAATGAAAAATAGTTGGCACATAAATTTAGGTAATTTTTTTAATTTAATAAATAGTAGTAATGTATCACAAACATGACAGGTCAACACAACAGAAATTTAAATGGATAAAACTAAAACTCCACAATATTATAAATTGGGAAGTTAATTCACAATCTACTTATTACTGATTCTTTTTTGTGGGGGGGGGGGGGGTGGGGTGTTATGATGATTCAATTGAATACAGGTAAAAGGATCTAAAATTTATTCAAAATGATTTGATGAAAGAGTTGTGATTAAGTATTAAAAAATAAATAAACATGTGGCTTTAAAACTTAAAGAGCTTAAGTGTTTCAGATCATTTTGCATACAGATGTTACATGGGTAGCATGTTTGGATTATTTTTTTTTGGTTTAAAAAAAGCTTATAATCAAAATGTCTAAGAGAAATTTTTTTTTTAAAAAAAGTTGTTTTTAAGTGTAAAATAATCTAAAACAAACATGTTAGAATTGTTCAGCCAATTTGAATTAGCTTTTTTGTTGGATTTAACTAGCTCGATATGAGGAGAGAGAAAAAAAATGCTGGTTCAACTTGAAGAATTTTTGTAGGTTAACATTTTTGCATAAAATGAACTGATACTTTTGTCCAATTTGACAAAAAAAAAAAAAACCTATAAATTTTCGGTCAACTCAAATGAATTATCAAAAACTCAAAATGGACAGCACTATTTTTGCTTGAACATTTGAGTGTTTCATTTATGGCAAGTTACGAAAAAGAGACTGACATATTGTTAAAGATGAAAAATTATCAGGTATTGTACGGACAAAAATTTGACTCTAAAGTGTCAAATTTATTAATTATCAGATTTGTTGGTGTCTAAGTTAACAATATTGTAGTTCCAGTGATCAATCTTAGACGAGAACATTCTTTATTGGGTTCTCACTTTCTAGTGATTAAAGTGTCAGTTAAATAAAAAAAGTATAAAAAAGAAGATGAAGATGAAAATGACAATGAACAGAAATGAAAAGCAAAAGTAATTAAAGAAAACAAGTAAAGCAAATCAAAAGAAAATAAAATGTAGTAAAAAACCTGAAATTAAATTGTATAAAATGAAAGTGACATATAAACTTGATTGATCTATATATCCTTTGAGCGTCGCTGGAACTTTTGAAGTGTAAGATATTTCAAGTTGTAACTCCTAATACATCGTTATAAGTAGTATTTATATTATATTTACATTCCTAAGAACCTGCCATTTGTGGGACAGATAACTTACATGTAACTAATACATGTTTATTCTTTAGTAATAGCTTAAAAACTACCAGCAACTGTCATTGAGTTAGCATCAGCAGTTCTTTGATTTTTAGATGCAACCACTACTCTTGAAATTCAAATTGGTAACCATCAGTTCATGGATAATGGTTTTGTCCTGCATCAGCTTTGTCAGTAATTCGCAAGTCCCTTTGTCAGTTGAGTGTATACTTGAACTTCGTCCACTTCATATGTTACTTAAATGTAACTTTTGTCGAGAACCTCTCTGAAGTTTGATTTGTTGAGCATAACATTATTGTCGATTTCAAATATTTGTCAAATAAAATTTATTTGTCGATTACCCTTCCTTGATTTGTTAGATACAATACATTTTATCGATTTTGCAAATTTGTTGAATATAACACATTAAGTGTCGGTTCAATCTTTTATCACAAATTTTATCAACTCAATTTTTAACACAATTTTATAATTTTAACTAAGTATAAATTATCAAATAATATATTTATTCTATTTTAGATTTACACTTTTTCAACTTTAACTTTGTAAAATGTCTTAAACTGTCAATTATTAATTTTATCAAAAATTAAAAATTTAATAATAACACATATCAATTAGTCTCATAAAGCGGTTCCCGAAGCAGAATCCGTATCAAATGCATGGTGGGCAAGAATTGCGAATTATGGACAGTAAGATTCCCATGAACGCTAGGTGCCCCTACGAAGGGATTAATGATTTTTCTAAGTTGACAGAACCACAAGGAGGACCAGGATGAATGGCTTGAGAAAAAATATTATCATTTAATTTTTGAATAAAATTAATTAAATATTAAAATAAAAATAAATTATTAATTAATTATATATAAATTATTAATTAATTTAATTAAAGAGCGAATCAAATAACCTGAGTCATTTTTCTAAATACAAAGGAATTGGGGTGTCCATATCTGGCAAGTGTCGACTGACGAACTTGTGTGGCCATGATGCGAAGAAGAATCCCAAAGATAACTATTGAAATTTGGTCGCGCAGTGGCACTGAGTCAGTGACAGAGGCAGCAAAGCACCTCAGCTCGTGGCACGTTTTGATTGGTATTCATCTTGTTGTATTCGTGTCTGGGGAGACATATATGTGTAGCGTCACAGTCAACAACGATGGCGTCGCCAAAAAACTCAAAGGTGGTGACTGGTGGTGATGCCCATTCTCGTTGGCATTCATGGGATACTAATAAACATGTGAACCACTCAAAAAAGGAACAGCTTCCAATCATCCAATCCGTTTTATGATCAGATGTGAATGACTCGCTTTTCAATGTTTACTTAGGAACCTAAATGCAAAGCTGGTTGCTTTCTATGATTCTCTTATTTTCTTTTTGCCCAAATTTGCCATTTCGTACAAATAAGTCAATCTTCATTCAAATAATTTACTATACAGTAGGATTTTTTTTAGTAAAAAAAAAATTAATTAACGATAAGTTACTATACAGTAGGCTTTTTAGATAGTTATAAAATTCGAATCGAATATTCATGGGTGAAGCAGCCGGTTTACTGACTGATCGAGTTGATCAAATTTGAACCAAAAAAAAAAAGAGGGTCAACATGTATAAGTAGATCAGCATAAGATCTAGATTATTAAATTTTTGGTTCCAATAAATTTTACCAAGAATGCAGGAATTCAAATTCTATTAGGTTACATTTGGCAAATGAAATTGAGCCCAAATTAGAATTAGATTTCCTAATTTTAATTATCTTGTTTAATATATATATTAAAATTAAAATTTTAATTATGAGTCTAATTTTATGAAATTAAAAATAATTAGTTTATACTATTTTTAATTCTTACCTTAAAGGCTTAAATCTTAAAAATTTCAATTCTAAACACCAAGATTTTTTTTTTGAATATTAAAAGGTAAAAGTTAAAAAATATCCAATAACTATTGCATCTTACAACACTGATCCAACAAATTAATTATGTCAATATAAGTTTTAGAACACTAGTTTTCTTTAATTAAATGAAATGTTCATTATTACTAATAAAATATATGATTATTTTCATTGAAGACATATTTACAATTTTTAGTTGAACCAAAAACTATTTTTTTCGTTTTTGACGTTATTATTAGGAGTGTTTATAGTTTGGATTAATTTAGTTTTGAGAAGAAAAATTATCTGAATCAAATCAATCAAATTTCTTATATTGAGAACTGATATGTTTGTTTTTAATTGAATAATCGAACCAAACCAAATAATCACAATCAAAATGGTTTGGTTCGGCCTAATCAATTTTTAGCTAAATATTTTTTTTAAAAAAAATTCATATACATCTTTACTTTTTTTCTATGAGCCAATTAAAAATAACTTAACATAAATTTTTAATTAAAATATTATAAAATAATTATAAACAACAAATTGACCTAAAAATATTTATAAAAACAACAAAAAATTAGAATATAATTATTTATAAGTAAGTAAATTATAAAAATATAAATAATTATATAAATTCAATTTAGTTTTACTTGATTTGATTTGATTTTTATAAAAGAAAAAAAAATTAAAATTAAAATTAATTATTTTATTTTTTATTTTTAAATTTGATATTTTTTTAACTAAATTAGTTTGGTTAACATTATAAAGAATATTAATTGTGTAATTAAGTGATAAACATGAGGGTTATTCATATTTGGTAGGGGTCAGTCAGTGTCTATGACAGAGATTTCAATTTCCGTGATGAGTGACAATATTCGGATAAATAGATTAAGACCGCCAAGCTTTTTCAGCTACATTTTTTCTTCATTGCTTCCTCCTTTGCATAACATAACGGTCTCTTCTGTGGGTTGAAAGCTATAAACTTGACTTCCTTTTCCTCAGCCTCCTTTTTGTTTTTGTTTTTTCTCATTTCCGAGGTGGAAATTATTTCGGAATTATTCTTCCCACGTAATGACGTGGAAACTCTAGTAATAGTTATCCTTACCTGCCCGAGAGTCCAAATTTTTTAATGAATATATACTATTTAGCAAGAACAAAGTATGTAACGACAAAATAATAAGATATATTTTTTTATTTAAAAAGAACTTTAAAATCATCTAAATCTCGTTCACTTTAGCCGAAACATAAATATCAGTCTCAATTAAAAAAAATTAATTTAAAGATTTTATGTGAAATTTCTACATTAAAAGTATATTTAAAAAAATTATACGATTATAAAAGTTTTTTTTTTTGAAAGGACGATTATAAAAGTTATGAGATTCTATAAATCATCTATAAGGATCGTGTTTGTCATTCTCTTTAGATATTTTATATAAGAAATTTATCTGAAAATTTAAATTAAAATGTAATATATGATCTTTCATAATTTAAATTCTAAAACATTATCTTAATTTGATCTCTTTCACTTTCCATCTTTTTCTTTTAAGACTATTTACTCAAATTCCATCATTGTTGCAGGAAATCAGTTATTGTCGAAAGCCTTTTGAAGTTGAAAGCTAAAAAAGCATTTGTTTATCGATTATTAATTCTTTTTTATCCTAATTCAGAAAAAGAACAGGATGTATAAATTTTTTTATATAAGCTATATTATTATTATTATTATATAATAGAAAGGGAATTTCTCACTTTCGTATCTAATTTTTATTTTTCCAAAACTATCATTATTAATTACTCATTTAAAAATAAGTATACAAAGGATAACATTGTAAATACATCTTATTACTCTTTCAAATATTTTTAGGTAAATATAAAAAAAAAATTATAAAAACTTCTTACTCCTCAATTACAAATGTCTTCAAACATTCTAAATTTCTTATTATGTAATTATAATTAACTTCAAATATTGCTCATTATTATTCATTTTTTAT
The DNA here is from genome assembly GCA_023212625.1 of Styphnolobium japonicum. Classification (NCBI taxonomy): domain Eukaryota; kingdom Viridiplantae; phylum Streptophyta; class Magnoliopsida; order Fabales; family Fabaceae; genus Styphnolobium; species Styphnolobium japonicum. The sequence continues at coordinate 21,279,100 of JALBWW010000008.1, forward strand.
TTTAAACAAAAGAGTTGCTATAATATTAAGTTTGTTATTCAACGTGAGTTGTTAATTATTTATTATTTATTAATTATTAATTTTACATTAAATGTTTAAAAATCTATTATGTATAAATAACAACTAATAAATATTTAACAATTCATATTAAATATTGATATTTAAAAAAATAAATAAATACAGAATTAATTTCCTTTAATCAAAAATAAAGAATGCGGATTACCACGTAGTGGTTAATACTTAATACGCTAGTAATAATATTTGTTTTCATCCAATTATAAAAGCAGATATTTATAAAATTCAGTGGGCTTTTAAAACAGCTGACACGGAACCCATAACAATCGTTGAACAGGGGGAATTATTATAGTATTTTAATGGATATGATATTAAAGTAAATTATTAATTATTAATTTTATAATAAAAATTAAAAAATTTATTAAATATAAATAATAATTAATAAATATTTAATAATTTATTTTAAATATTAGTTAAAAAAAATGAATATCATAATAAATCTCTTCTGCAGAACACGTGAAGCTCGTAGATAAACTGGCGGCTCTTACACAATATCAGTTTGAATAATTAAAAGAAGAAACAGATAATTACAGTTGGTAATGTCAGAAAAATGCCAATTATATATTCCATTAAATGCCAACATCACGCGCAGCCACAGCACGTGAAGAACACTCTTCGTAACCATTAAGAGAGGATCACCCGTCATTGCACAATAATAGAAAAAGGAAGAATTTATAAAAAGAAGTAATCATTCATGGCTAATTTTTGAGAAATGTCGAATATTGTGACTGTTTTTTTTTCTCTTTTAAATTGAGGCATTTTGTTCAGGTAAATGATATTTAGATATTATTTTTGTTATAATCAGTTGATATTTAAACAACTTGATTTTTTTAAATTAAGCTTAAATTAATATACTTAATCACATATTACATATTTCGGCATGTTTTAATTAGCTTTTTTTTCTTAAAAACAGTTTATAATCAAAATGTTTAAAAGAAAAATTTGGAAAAAAATTATTTTTGAGTGTAAAATAATCAAAAATAAACATGGACTTTATGTAAAGTTTTATGTTCAAGATTATAAGATACTTCCATATTGTATAAGTGTGTTTGCAATGTAAAAAACAAAAGATTTCAATTGATTTTAAAATTAAATATTGTGTTTACAATGTTAAATTTTTTTAGTTTTAAAATTTATGAATTTTATTGATTTAGATTTACAAAACGTATCAAATATGATGAGATTTGTTAGGATTTAATTTAATTTAATTTTTTAAATTAATTATTTTACTTTTATTAAATTTTGTTTTGTTACAATATCATTCATAATAATATAAGAATTAAAAATTAAACTAAAAAAATTAATGAGTTCCAAACATAATAATTAATTTTTAAATCAATTCAAATTTATTTTTTTATAATGAATTCTGAAAATATAATATAATTTTTAAATCAATTCAATTCAAATTAAAATAAAATAAATTTCATCTTTAATTATTCCAAATACAACCTATAAGAATTATTGGTTGGTGGAGAATTAAACTTGTTCAAATTCACTTGTGTGATAAGAGAAGGGGGCAACCTACATATCATTTTGTTAAAATGAGTGCAAAGTATGATGCTTGCTATATTAAATGGTCTGATTTACCTTTTGAGATCAATTTTCTTTTAGATGGCGATAGCATGATAGTAGTTTTGGTGCGTTGTTTTGTTTTGTTTTTTTTAAACTTTTCTAAAATCAATATTTAAATATACGAAACTTCTAATAATTTGGTAATATGATGCAATCATATGCTAATTGCACAATCCGCTAAAAAATTGAAATAAAGGTAAAGTGTGGCATTTTTCTATAAATCATCCATATTCTGTTTTATGTCTGATGATTTCTCTTACTTTAAAACTGTATTTTATAACGATATATTTACTTTTAAATGGAATAGAACATTCAAATAGAAAAAGTACTTTATAAACTGGAAAGATGAGCCCTCATATTACAAAAAAAAATATTTTGAGAAAAAAGAATCTATTATATTTAAAATTAATTTTTGATTAATTATTAAAATCAAGTTTACCAAGTATGTGTTTAGATTAATTGTGAAAAAAAGATTATATTAGAAATTAATTATATGTATAATCAATTTTTTAAGATAAAAAAATTTGTTTGAATTGTATAAAAAAAATTAATTTTATGTATTAAATTATTAAAAGAAATATGTAATAATTGAAATTTTTATTTAATTAAGGACAAAAGAGTATTTATTTATCAAATTTTTTAAAATAATCTATAATTATATAATTAAAAGTTCTCAATACAAGTTTTTTGAAAAAAATGTATTTTTATTTATAGAAAAATAATCTTAACTTATAATTAATTTTACACATTTTAAACAAATAAAATATTTTTTATTAAAAAAATTATTTAAAAATGATAATATTTTCTAAATATACTCCTAATATTATTTGATAATACTGCATACTTGATAAGTACATCTCAATTTTTTTTTAAATTTTTTGGTACAAAGAACATCTCAAATTTAAAACCTGTTTGTTTCACTTTTTTGGTCGACACTAGTAGGCCCTGAGAGGGAGGAAATTTTTTTAAGTTCCCTTAAACGTGTCTAGCAACACACATTTCAAAGGAAAAATATGTGGGAATTGCTATCTCAACAAAAAAGTGGGATTTGATCAATAAAGAACTAATTTCCTTTGATATATCATTTTTTTATATATTTGTTTAGTGTTTATATTTTAATTTCCCATCCTCTATTATTAAAAGTTTCCATATTGTTTTCTCAATATCAAGTAATACTTAATTCTTATATGATACAAAGCAACAACAATTTCATCTTTGAGTTTTTAAAGTGTTATTTTAGATCAATTATCACGATAATTAAGACTAAGTCTTATTTCAAAGTAATTTTAAAGACATAACCTTTTACATCAGTCTAATATTTTTTAAAGAACTCAAAACTTAAACTTGAGTAGTTAAGGAAAGAAAAAGTACTTCCTTAGCAATTATAATAACCCTTGGGTTCCATCATCCGTGATCTTTTGAGACTTTGTCATAGTGCATTTCCCTTTTGACCTAAACAATACGATGGTTTATTGTTCTTTGTTTGAGAATATATGCTAATTTGACAAATAATAACCAGAACAAAATTATCTTTTTTTCTAAGGTTGGAATAATTTCCCATGAGACCCCAACTCCAACACAAAGAAGGCATAGGATCAGGAACTCATATGGTTCCATTACTAAAAATAGCAAGTGGAAGTGGAAGCAACAAATTGAAGCATAGCATAACAGACAGAAGTGTACGCGCCGACGAGGTAGCGTGGGAACGGTAATTTCGCCAATCCAAAAGACTTTAGTCACTTTACAGAGAAGATATGTATGACTTTCAGACACACACTTGACAATTCTTTTCCTTTGTTTATTAGAGAGAAAGAGAGAGACAGTGCCCAGAAACAGAGAGAGAGAGAGAGATTTTCAGAGACAACCTCAGTCATTGAACCTTTACAAATTTGCCTTTGCCCTTTTCCTTGTTTCCAGTTTTTCTTTTACAAAGGTTTGGGTTTAACTGAATTTTCAATTACTTACTATTATTTATATGCCAAAATTCCTTTTTGATGCAATGCAATGTGTGCTTACGTTCCCCTCTCCCACTGCTAATTTCTGTTTTTGCATCTTAGCCGCCAAGTTTATTTCTTCAGCTACAATTGCAAATTTCTGCTTTTGCAGACTCCGCTGAGCTTTTTCTCTTTTCCCGGTTTGGTTTTCATCTCTAAATTTTCAGCATTTGCCAACGTTCTTCTGCTCTTCACTTTCTCTGTAAGTAACTTCATTTTCTTTTTCAGATTTCGTCCTCATGCTCATGTATAACGCTTAATGTGTAGATTTTGTTGTTGTTGTTGTTGTTGTGTTTAAACATTTGTGTGTGTGTGTGTGTGAAATCATGGGTTTGTTTTTGTTTTTTGTTTTTTTGCTTATTTGCCTTTAAAGTCTGCAATTTGGTGGATTGGATTTTCAGATAGGATCAGGCGCTGTGTTTACGACGGTTGACCTGGTTTTTCATTTGGGAGGATGTTTTCGTGATTGGGTTCACCGGGGAAGAGTCAAGAGTGTGCTGAAGATTAAGGTTGAGCTGGGGATCAATGGGTGGGAAGAGATCTGTTTTAGAGTATAACAGAGTGAAGATCTATGGACAAGTTCTATTCGGATTTCTGTTGATCTGCACAGTTCAGTTTTCAAGTGCAGACACTAATCCCACTGATGGTAAGGCTTCTCTTGCTTTTTGCCTCAGGCATTTTCCATAGTGTCCCAAGTAACGTCGGAGAATGAGTGGTAATTGACTCGAGATTCTCTGCTGACAAAAGTGTAGCAATTAGCTGATAGTGCAGCTTTCTGGGTCTCTCTTTTATTTTATTTTATTTATAAATATTATATTGTGTGTGTGTGTGAGTGATAGTTGAAGACTGTCTGCTTCTCTCGTATCTCCTGGCAATCAAGAAGGATTTCATATATTCTACAATGATGCTTTGGGTTGATACCCAACCTGGCTACCTCCCTTGCTAAATTGAAGTATTAAACTTGTGTTCCTGTGCCTCATAGGTCTTCAGTTAATTAATATGCTCAAGTGTCACTGATTCAATAATACAACTTTGCTATTTGCCTTATTTTCTCGTGTCTATTGGCCTGTTACTGAACGCTAGTACATTAAAATATCCTGCCTCTTGACTGATATGTGGACTGTGGAGGGTTACTTAATTGTGTGGCTGTGAACTAGGATAGAAAATTTATGAATTACAAATTTCAACATATTCTTGATTGATAATTCCGTATATCTGTGGTCTATAGGAGTTCTAAAATTTTCTAATTGTATCAGTTGCTGCAATTAATAGCTTATATGCTACACTGGGATACCCTGTCCTCCCTGGGTGGGTTACGAGTGGGGGAGATCCATGCGGACAAGGGTGGCAAGGTGTTCAATGTAATGGTTCATTTATACAAAAAATGTATGTTATGTTGTTACCCGTTTTGCTTGATTCTTCATATTGATTTATTGATTTGATATCTCTCAAAATTGATGATCATAAGCTCTCTTATCATCTTATGCATGACAGAGTTCTGAATGGTGCAAATTTGCAAGGAGAACTGGGTGATAACCTGGGAACATTTGTTTCAATCTCAGTAATGTAAATAGAATTCTCTCTCTCTCTCTGGCCTGCTTTCTCTGCATTTGTCTGTGTGTGCACTCACATATGCATGTCTGAGTGTATGTCTGCACACCTATTGCATTCTCCTCAGTTCATGAATTTCAGTAGTCATCTTCTTACAGTACATATAAGTTTCGTCTGCATCATCTTTGCTGTTTGTTATATATTTCGGGGGCAGAGATCTAAGCAACAACCACATTGGCGGAAATATTCCATCCAGTTTGCCAGTCACCATGAAAAACTTGTATGTGATAACCTACCTCTGTAATACTAGCTCTTCCCAACAAATTGTGCAAAAAGACATGATGGTCTGTACTTGCAGATTTCTTTCAGATAATCAATTCATTGGAAGTATTCCAACCTCTTTATCCACATTGACTGGAATGACGGACATGTGAGTTTGTTGCTTCACTATTTTTTTTTATTAAATTCTAATGGTGGCTGATGTTAAATTTTGTGCAAGTTTAACTAAATGAGATTGAATGATCTCCTTTCAGGTCTCTTAACAACAATCTTTTAACCGGAGAAATACCAGATGCATTTCAGTCACTTACACTATTGATCAATCTGTAGGGCCTCATTTTAATTAACATATTAATATTGTAGACAATTTGAATGAAGGTTCTTTGCTTCATTATACATGAAACATATTTGATGGAGCCACTAACTGTTGTGCAGAGATTTATCTGCTAATAATTTGAGTGGAGAGTTGCCTCCATCTCTGGAGAATTTGTCAGCTCTGACCACCCTGTTAGTATTTTGTCTTAGTAAGATCATGTGTATGAATTTACTTCTCTGTTCTATGTGAAGCAAACTGACTATTTCCTTGTTGGCAGACACATACAGAACAATCAACTGTCTGGGACCCTTGATGTTTTACAAGACCTTCCTCTGAAAAATTTGTACTTCTCTTAACCATGTTTCATATAAATTATAGCTGATATATTACTTTATAGAATTGGTTTCAATATGGGTTGTAGAGATTTTGGAATGCGTATAGGATTAGATGCTATCTTTTTGAATTTGGAATTATTTGATTCTCAGTTAAATTTGTGCTTATTCAGCCTTGTTTGTGCAGGAATGTCGAGAACAATCAGTTTGCTGGACCAATACCTCAAAAGTTGCTCAGCATCCCTATCTTCAGGTGAAAGCCTTAAAAAATCAAGTATTTTGCTTCTTTATGCTTAAATGGGATGATTTCCTGAATTAGAAAATGTGAAGATGGACATGGAACTTGGTGGTTTGGACTATCTTTTTCTTGAAAATATCTCTGCTCCTGTTAATTCCAAAGATGTCCGGTATTGAAAGTAAGCAAAAATGGGAATGGATAAGGTCAAAAGAAAATAAAAGATACTTTGACATAGGGCTTTCTGCATAATTTCTGAAGCACTGCAGTTCTGGAAAATAACTGATTAGATGCTGCCTCCATTTAAACAACCAGGTAATAGAAACAACACATGTAATGTAAGATAATATGAGTCTTGAGTGAAGATTACAGACATATAATTTCCAATGTGTAATATTCACTGTGCAAGGTATACTTCTTTTGCACCCAAATTAACGTTTCAAACAATTTGCGATGAAGGAATTACATATGGTTGCTTATGTGGTGTATAATGGTGCTTGAAACTTGTGGTTCTGGGCCTGATAAATGTACACAAGGTTTGGACTTCATATTTTAAATTGGATTTGAAGAAGGATAATAATACTTAGCAAAAGAAGGACAATGGTAATGGTGAGCTACAATTAAGAAAGTGGTCACTAGACTATTGGCATATTGACAATAGCAGGACTTAAGGTGGAGTTTTAGGGTTTTTTTGGCTATCTTGTAGCTTAATTGTTATTTGGTTAAATTAATCTTTAGGTCCTTATATTATTTGAGGATTTTCAATTAGATCCTTATATTTTAAAAGTTTGTAATTGGGTCCCTATATTTAAAAAAAAAAATGTAATCGGTTCCCTTTTTTTTATTAAAAATTAATTGGGTCCCTACTGTTTAAAACTTTTAACGATGCTCTAACGATAGGCAGATTCAATTTCAAATTTATGAAACTAAAGGGACCCAATTTCAAGCTTTTTAGGCCCCAATATTTTCAAAAATCTCTAATTAGGTCCCTGTATTTATGTTACCACTAGCAATTTCTAATGGTGCTCTGATGGCAGGGACCAATCAGAATTTTTTGAAGTTATAGGGGCTTAATTACAAACTTTTAAAATATAGGGACCTAATTGAAAATCCTCAAATAGTATAGGGACTTCAAGATTAACTTAACCTTGTTATGTTTTTTGTGCTTATTGTGAAAAATCAAGTGTTCATTCCTTGTTTGAAGTTTCCTCTATTGTGTATTCCTTTATTGATTTGTCTCATCAGAAATTTAAGTAATATATAGTTGTAATTTTGTGGCTTCAATAACTAAAGATGATGTTTATTATGCAGAAACGATGGAAACCCATTTAATGTTAATGCTACTGTAACTCCTGCTCCTCCACCTCATTCCTCAGTGAGAACACCACCAGGAACACTGGTTTCTGGGGCACCATCTTCTGGACGCATACCTACTAAACAAGCTGATGGACCCACTTCAGCAAAGGAATCAAATTCTAGGAAATCGAAAAAAAACACCAAAAGGGTGGTTTGGATATCTATTGCTGGTGTATTGGTATTTATTATTTTGGCACTGGGACTCATTCTCTTTATTCCAAGATGTAGCAGAAGGGAACGGGACCAACGGGTTGAAAGAAGATCCAAGCGACATCAAATTGGTGCATATGGAGGTGAAAGACAGAATCCTAGGGATTATGGGGCTTTAGTCCAACCACCTAGTCAAACAGAGAAAGGCAAATAAATATATCTTTTGGTCTTTCATCTAATTTATTATCTAACATTTAATTTTTCATTGTAAGGATTCACCAATTTAGTCATTTCAGTTTTTAACTAATTTTAATTTATTTTAACAGTACCAATAGAGGATGTTCCGAGGCCAAAAGAGGATCATCAAGCAGAGGCCAGGAGAGTGGTGGCTATTCCAAAGCCACAGGATGAGCTAGAGAAGGATGTGCAGAGAATGGGAACAATACCAAAGCTGGGAGATCATGAGATAGATATGAGTGCACTAGAAGTATATTCAATGCCCCCTCCTCCCCCTCCACCCTCAACTCCCCCTCCCCCACCCCCACCTCCTCCTCCTCCTCCTCCTCCTCCACCTCCTACTGAGAGGGTGATTGTTGAGCCAAAAACATTCCGCAGAGGGACAAATGTCAATCCATCCATAAAAAGTCCAGTTCCTCCCACTTTTGCAAAAGCTTTCACCATTGCATCCCTTCAACAGTATACAAATAGCTTTTCTCAAGAAAATCTTATAGGAGGAGGCATGCTGGGGAGCGTGTATAGGGCAGAGCTTCCTGATGGGAAGGTAGAAATGTTGCTTATCAGTTGCGCATTGATTTATATAGAATGCACGTATGAAACAGGTTATGCACACTGGCTTTATTGGATGATCTGTCTTCCTAGACTTTAATCACCATTAGATAGCCAATAATGGTCACATTAATGTCATTGATACTATTGAGAGTCCCACATTGGATAGTGATATGGCTTGAATAGTAGTCATAAGTGGGGGACAACCCTTACTCCATGAGTTAGCTTTTGGGGTTGAGTTAGGCTCAAACTCAAATTCTAAGTTAGTATCAGAGCGTAACCAAGATTCGTTGGGCTACCCGCAGTTGTCTAGTCCTACAAACTTCACGCACCAGATGTCCAGTTTTGAGCGTGACAGGGTGTGTTGAGAGTCCCCCATTGGATAGTGATATGACCTGAATAATGGTTATAAGTGGAGGGCAACCATGACTCCATGAGTTAGCTTTTGGGGTTGGGTTAGGCCCAAACCCAAACTCTAAGAGATACTTTGTTTTTGTTTTTTGTTTTTTTTAGTCTCCCAAAATGTTCTTTTAGGTGGACAGATGATATTCATTCTGTCATCTTATTTGTTCCTGTTTCAACATTTCTAGTCTGTGAGGTCAAACATAGCGTAGAAAGCATGAAATTTTTTATTCATGTGGTTTGATGGGGTTGTTCTTGCATGATAACAGGTGTATCTCACATTGTTGATTTTTTTTTCTTTTACGTCTTTTCACCGGAGGTGTAGTTGCAGTATATGCATGCATGGCTCCCTCTTCTTTGTGCCAACTTGATTGCTTAGGTCTTTGATAGTTTTATGATTTTTGAAGGACTTCAAAAATATTTATTGTTGATTCATGATTCTGGTTAGCTATGCCTTTGCCTTTTCTGCTTTTAATATTTTGCCAAACCTGAATGACATGGTAAATCGCTAATTTAACTCCCGATCTCTGTGAATCACATCTTGATTCAGATCTCTGTTTCTCTTTCCCTTGCTAATACAGTCTTTCATGTTTCATGTTATGTCTTGATTGGATTTATATTTCGACACTAACTCTTTCTGTTTGAATTGTTAGCTACTTGCTGTGAAGAAACTGGACAAGAGAGCTTCTGATCACCAGAAGGATGATGAGTTTCTTGAATTGGTAAATGGTATTGACAGAATACGACATGTAAATATTGTTGAACTTATTGGATACTGTTCAGAGCATGGTCAAAGGCTTCTGATCTATGAGTACTGCAGTTACGGGTCACTGCAGGATGCACTCCATTCAGATGATGAATTCAAAACAAGACTCTCATGGAATGCTCGCATTCGGATAGCACTTGGGGCAGCTAGAGCCTTAGAGTAAGTCAAGTAACCATCGTTGTTAAGGAAAAAATATCTCCAGCTTGTTGATTTGTAGCTTATAGTGGGTTCAGATTTTTCATTTTCAAATTCTAGTTTGTCCTGCCTGACTTTTTAAGTTTTGCTCATTGAATTCATTTAATGCTGAAAGTATTTTGCTAAAAACTTGGTCATTGATACGGTAGCTATATTCCAACCTTGCTAGAACTTTCTAAAGTATAGCTAAAACATCATACTTACCCATAATGCTTCTTGATGTGGATCTTATAGTGCAAATCCCATTACGCTCTATCCTGTGTGTGAAAGAGGTTATAAATAGTTAAACACCATGTCAAGAACCAATTCAACCCAAAAGCTTATGTTGTTAGGTGCAGGCCCAAGAATGGTTTTTACTTTTTATCTCCGACAAATAAGAAATATCTTGTCTAATCCCTTTAGAGAGGTATAGGATTTTCCAGACAAATAAAGGAAGCTTATGCACAAATATAATTGGAAGTTGAGGAGTGTGGAAACTTGTCTTTGCTTTAACATATTTAAAGACACAAGATTTGAGGTTCTGAATCTAATACTTCTTGTCGTCTAACAAGGTATTTGCATGAGATATGTCAGCCACCTGTTGTACACAGAAATTTCAAGTCTGCCAATATTCTCCTTGATGATGATCTATCCGTGCGTGTATCTGATTGTGGTTTGGCTCCATTAATAGCTTCAGGATCTGTCAGTCAGGTAAGAGATTATTTTATATTGTAAAATGTTTCAAAGGTACTAGGGAAATTGTAAAATTTTTATGGCCTTGATCTTCCTCATGAGAGTTTAGCAGGATTTAATGTTAAATAGCATATCATTAAATAATTATGTCAATGAAATTTGCATTATAACAGTCTGATAATATTCTGTGCATTCTCAGCTCTCAGGACACCTGCTAACAGCTTATGGCTATGGAGCTCCAGAATTTGAGTCAGGAATTTACACATACCAGAGTGATGTGTACAGCTTTGGAGTGGTTATGTTAGAACTTTTGACTGGCCGTCAGTCCCATGACAGGTGATAATGCATAAGCAAAGTACTTTAGCACATTTTGGGCTTTCCATGCAGTTATTTTATTATTTGGAACATCTTGGACAGGACGCGTTCTCGAGGGGAGCAATTTCTGGTCAGATGGGCAATTCCCCAACTTCATGACATTGGTGCATTATCAGGCATGGTAGATCCTTCTTTAAATGGAGATTACCCAGCGAAATCATTGTCAAATTTTGCAGACATTATTTCTCGATGTGTTCAGGTGAACCTTTGTCAGTCTGAACTTAAATCTCACTTGTTGATAAGCTTATTTATATCCATCTCATGGAATTAATTTCTTGGCATTAAATGTATCTAATGCAGTCGGAGCCAGAATTTAGGCCAGCAATGTCAGAGGTTGTCCTATACTTATTAAATATGATAAGGAGGGAGTCTCAGCAAAGCGAATCAATTGAAAAATGAGAATGGTAGTGATATTTGATCATAAATTAATGTGCAGAGATTTACCTGCTGAATATCAACTAGTAGAGATATTATATACCTGTCATCTGAGGAGGGTCCAATTAGATGTCTCCATGCTTCATTACTTCCAGCTAACCTATTCAACACTCACATGCCAAGTTCTTCTGTCCAGTCAGCTTCAGAGAATTGTAGTCACCAATACTCCTCGCATGTGTAGTCATATTTATATCTGATAATTTCATAGTTCATTAAACCATGCCATGTTAGTGTTGCATAGGCGTGCAAATTAACCCATTTGTCTGATCATTGTTTTCAAATTCTTGATAATGAAATGTAATTCAGTTGATAATGAAAATTTGATAATCATTGTACCAAATCACATTCTAGCATTGTAATTTAATACTGATATTTGATACGCTTTCGGCTAGTATACTTAATCGTAACAAGTAATACGGTTATAAAACTGAGTATCGTTTGCCAAGATCACGGACAATTATCACTTCTCAAATTGGACTACTATTTAAACATTTATTTAAGCAAAAAGGGTCTTAATTATGATAACTCTAATTAAACAAGAGTAAAATGGTTTTGAGTTTCTTTGAGGAATTTTATCAAGCACTTGGTGGTTGAATAGAAATTTGATTAGTAAATGGATAAATGTGAACGTTAGATTATAATAATCATCCCTTAATTGCTATGAAATGGTTATTAAAACAAGTCCAAATTTTATTATGAAAATCAAGTCTTTTAAGTACCTAAATCCTAATTCCTTAGGTGAATTGAGCTTAAAACTCCAAATTAAACTCCTAATTCCTTAGGTGGATTAATAAGAAGATTTGTATTAAGAATAAAAACTTAAAAATTACTAGCATTGCAAGATCTATTCCTAGATTCATGAATTACTATGTATTTAATCCCATTAGCATGCATTAGCATCAATTTTCCAATTGTTTACTAAATCAACAAAACATTTCAAGGTGGATTAAGCCAAGAAAAGCATTAAGAGTATAATTAAATATTCATAAGAAGAAAGAACTTGTATTAAAACTAATCAAATTACAATCAAGTTCTGAAAAATAACATTTAACCCTAACAAAGGGATTTAGCTAGACATAATATAAGAGAAAGCAAAAGGAAAGGGAAAGAACAAGAAGAATGATTCAAACTTCATGGATATCTTCCTCAAAGATTGATCAAGAGCTATTTTCATGCAGCTGCTGACCTAAAAATGCTCCATTCTTTTGGCCCCCCTTTTTAAAATGACTTAAAAACAGATTATATAAGTGCAGCAAGTTGCCTCGCGCCGCGGTGCAGATTAGTGTATGCCGCAGCGCCCAATCTTTGGGTCTCAACAGGAGTTTGTGGCCGAAACTTTCGTGCCGCGGCGTGGAATGATTTCATACCGCGGCGTGAATAATTGGTTCATTCCATCATTTTTCTTCTTCTACTGCAGCTCACATCTCATTCCAAATGTTAGATTGGGGTGTTCCCTGTAATAAAGATACCATCAAAATTAATGCAAGTGCAAAATTAATTGATTCCTTAAAAATATATAAGATTTTTGCAAGGATTATCAAAGAAAATATCAAAATGGAATCAATTGAAAGTGAGTGAAAATTCATCTAATTAAGCGTGAAAAGAAAAACTTAGCAATTTAAAGTTAACAAAATTTAAGTCCAAATAAGTATAATTTACACAATTATCAATATTGTTCTTTGTAAACCATGAAAGAAAAAATGTCTATCGTCGTTTTCTTGTTCAAGAAGATGAACGTGCACTTCTGTAGTTTTCATGGGCACTTATATAGATGCCAAGGGTCATGACTTTATGTTTATATATATATATATATATATAGGGAGCATATCTAGTGAGAGGAGTGGTTTATTGTGAGAATGAAATGAGAAGCAAATCTTGATCATTGAATCATCAATGTATAGTCAAAATTAGAAGTTATTTAAAGGTCACATGACAACTTAAAAACATCACATGACTTTATGTTTTAATCTTCACCATATATGAATAATCCAATAGTCAAGATTTGCTCTTCTTACTCTTATAATAAATCACACCTCTAATTAGATATGCTTCTTTTATATATATATATATATATATATATATAGATTTCCCTATCAATGCAAATTTGGCTGGCGGTTCATACCATGCTGATTGCTGACATTGATAATCATTAAGACAAAGAATGCCTGCTACGTGACGTTTAATGCAAAATCGAAATTGACAGGCCCATATGTTCCCAGTCATATACGAGAATGATGGATTGGATGGAGTTGGTGGAGAGGAATAATTTTTAAATTTTAAGTAAGTATTTTTTTATTTTAAAATAAGAAAAATAAAATAAAAAATTATATAATTTTTAATTTTTTTGTTTATTTTTATAAATATTTTTGTAACTTTTCTAATTTAAAAATACAAAATTATCCTTCCTTTTTTTTCTCTTTAAATTCCTCTATCCTAAACGTATCAACGATTTTGGCATGGGCTTTCTTTTATTTGGGGCAGCTAATTGAAGAATATAGAAGGCAAAAAAAAAAGGTTAATATATATTTGAATAAATTTATGTGGGAATGCTACAAGGGATTGAGTATCATTTTCAATGTTATTTTTAGAAAGAGAAAGACATAGGATATTTTGTCCTTTAACTTTATATTAAGTCTTATTTTTATCTTAATTTTTTTTAAAACTCACTAAATTTTTTTTAAACACTAACATCGTTAAAAATGTTAATAAAATTTATTGACATGACAACTTATATAACTATAAATATACAAATTGGTAATGAACTCTCGCAAATTAGGATTTTTTTTAAGTTAGTAATTGAGACAATTTGGATAATTTTGAAAAAGATTTAAGATGAAATTGAAACAAGATATAATTATAGGACGAAAATAAAACTTTAAATAAAATTAAGGGATAAAAATTTTAATCATTTTATTTTATTTTATTTTCATTGGCAATAAATAATCTATATTTTTTAATGAATGATAGAAAATGATTTTGGAGAAGAACTAAAGGTGTTCCTCACAAACTTATAATACCATCAATATTGCATGTGCACTTCCAATGCTAATCCTATACCACCATTGAAAGAAAAGAAAATATAAAATTTGTTTTTACATTAAATTTTATAAGTATTTACCTAAAAAGGATAATTTACAAAAATGATTAGGTATACCACCGTGAAATTAATTTTTTTCCAATTCAATAAAATATGATATTTAAATATTTGTTTAATATAGTTCATGAAGTTTGATTAAAAAAATAATTTAAAACATTAAAATAGATAAAATGGATTGCTTATTTATATTCTTATAAAATTTAAGATAATTAATATCACTATTAATAAAAAAAATGGAGATAATTTTTTTCTAAATTTATTTCCAATGTTTTTATAAAGAAAAATAAATATTTTGTCCCTTAACTTTATTTTAACTTTTAATTTTATCCTTCAATTATATATTGTTTCGAAATTCATTCTAAATCTTTTTTAAAACTATCAAATTTATCTCAATCACTAACTTTCAAAAAATACTAGTTGGCAAGAGTATATTGTCCATTGTGCACTTATAGCGATGTAAGCTTTCATGTTAGCAAATTCTGTTAACATTTATAATAGTATTAGTGTTATGAAAATTTTGGTGAGTTTTACAAAGATTTTGGATGAAAATGAAATAAAATATAATTATGGGACAAAAATGAAACCTAATATAATGTTAAGAGAAGAAAAGTTTATTTTTACCTATATTTAAACAAATTTATGTGGAATGCTACAAGGATTTTGAATATCATTTTCAATGCTATTTTTAGAAAGAGAAAGACATAAGAGATTTTGTACAAAAAAATCACCATTTTTTTAAAAACAAATTACATCATATTCTTAAGAAATGAAAAAAAATTCAATATTCGCAAAGAGAAATAAAGTATTAGCTTTTTTCTAGATATATTGAAGAGTCATTATTCTTATTTAAATTTTTTATCCATTTTAATCAATTTCACTAAATTTATAGCTTTTTCTAATATCTTAAATTATACTATGCTAAATCATCCGCCTTAAAATTGAGAATTGTTATTTAATTAAAACACCTTAAGTTATAATCAATTGGGTATAAGAAAAAAGTTTGGAATGGAGCTACTTATGCCATTGTAATAACAGTGCTGCTAATTGGTTGATTAAAGGTATTCTTTAAAGAGTATTTAATATTTCTTAATAAATTCTTTAAATTATTAAGTGTCTTGTTAATCACTGCTTTTAAGAATTACTTAATACTCTTTAATAAATAATTTTAATTATTAAATAAATAAAATATTAAATATTTTTGAAAATTTTATAATATTAAATGTTCTATTTTTATATTTAATATTTAAATTTTAATATATTAATTAATACTCTCAAAACACCCATTAATAAATAGATGTTAATTATTAAATAAAAATATTTTTTTTAATTTATAACATATTGATTATTTTATTTTTATATTTAATACTTCCCATTTTAATTACAAATCAAGCGTTAACAAATGCCATCTATTCTAAACTTAATATGTGAAGCCAAACCCAATTTTAATAATAATATTAAAAATCTGAACCTTCAAAAAAAAAAAGAAAGAAAAGTTAAAACCTTGCAGCCTGCAGAGGCGCTCGTTATAATAAAATGCATGAAGATTGTCCCTTCGATATTCTTTTTATCTCTGTTTTTCTCGGTCACGCGCGAACTATTTCCTCACCGTTTCTCTTCAGTTTTCCCACTAAACAAACAAACAAAATCGGAAAGCGAAGCTGTCTGTTCTCCAATCCAAGGCCTCTCTATCCGTCTCTACTCTCCACCGCACACCAAAACAACAACAACAACAACAGCAGCAGCAATCCTCATTCTTCGACGCCTTTCTTAATTATCCTCATCAACCACCAGAATCCGCATCCGTTTTCTCTCTTATTCCAATTCAGATCCCTTCGCTTTTGCTCACTCTCACTGTTTCGATTTCATGAGTCGCTACGATCCCAACCCGTTCGAGGAAGAAGAGGTTAATCCCTTTGCGGTGAGTTCCATAACTGTTTTTCATTTCCTTGCGCACTGAAAGTGAAATCTCCTAGTTTAACTTGGTTTTGTGTCCGATTTTGTTGAATTGGATTTTTTGGGTTGCAAGTGCGTAATTCTTTTTATATGCGTTTGGTTTATGGCTTCGATTTCCTTTTTTCGCTGGATGATCAGATCCGTTTGTGGTAATTGAAACTCATAATGTAGCTAAATAGGCGATGGTTACTGTCGTTTCGGGATGATCGTTCTTCTTCTGAGAAAAGAAGGAAAAATAGTATAAAAGAATTTTTGAACCTGATTAAATGTAGTAGACTCTGTCTGGATTTTGATATATGAGGTGTTAGATGGAAATTTGAGGTTCGTCAGATTGATTTAGGCATTTGAGAGAATGAACCATCACAAATGAGCAAGTACAAAACCTTCACAGCAGAAGTTCACAATTTAAAATAAAATAAAATTCATTGACTGACCTTTAGGAATCATATATCTGAAATTGATTCACCAAAGTTTGAAACTTTGAAAGCTAACATGGAAAATATAATATATAAGATATTGGAAAATCCATGTGTTGTGTTGCAGATTGGTTGCCAAGGGATATGATTTTGTCTTTTTATGAGGAAATATACTGCTATTAGGTATGAAAGAGCGTTAGGTTTTCTCAATCAGTTACCCTTGAAAGACGGGGCCAGGGGGTTCCTCGATACACTTTCTCTTGCATCAATAGAGATTGACATCTTACAGAGAGTTCTTTTGATTTCTAATTAATCCTTATATTCTTGAACATTGGTTTGAAAATTATCAAGTGACAAGCGATGATGTAATAATGCCATGACTGTTGCCTTTCTTGATTTGAAACTGCAGATATGCCACCTCACATATGCTGAGTTCTTTTAGTCTTGCGTTCTTATTTTTTATTATTTTAAGAACTAAAACGTTATGCATTTTCATTAATGATATTAGGATGGAGCAGCAAAAAGAAAAGGGTCAGGGCAATCAAGTTATGGTGGAGGTGCATTTTATACTACTGTAAGTTTTCCCTGTCCTCTGACTGAGACCATTATATTAACATACAACACTTTATACAATCATATGGAGATGAAACTTCACCTGAATGGGAGAGGTGCAAAGTTGTTGCGTAGTTTATAGTTCCTTAACTGGCCTCAATATCTGGAATTTGAAATATTCAAGTTTTGATTTTGTATAGTTTTCCCCTTTGTAATTAATCTAAAGATTTATATATACGTGATAGGTTGAGAGGGACCCATTGGTACATTTGGTAAGGTTCCACAGGATGAAAAGGCTTTGTACTAGTTGTCTGAGAGAGGTTGTAGTTTTTATAGTAATGGCACATGTTGGAAATTATTAATTTGTATTGGTGAATTGTCGAAGTTGATTGCTTGTTGCAGAGTGCAAAAAGTTTAGAATGGACTCTTTCTTTTTTCACTTGTGGAGTGGGTCAAATTGAGTTTGGCAGTACAGGAATTCAGCAATCTGTTCTCAAACAGCTCAAATGGAGACTAATTTCCCTTGGAGGGTGATTTGTGTATTAATAATAAATCATTAATAGGGTAAGTTGTGGCAGCCTACTTATGGGTTTTTAAATTGACACCGTAGTGGCCAATGGTATTGATGGTGTGTTGGGGATCTTGATTCTTGATAGTTCTCTCTCTCTCTTTTCTTTTTCTCCTTTATTTTTTTATTTTATTTTATTTTTTGGGAGGGGGGGCTCTTCTTGTCTCTTCAAATGGGGACATAAGTGACTGGGAAAGATTTGCTTCATGTTAATGATGGTCACTATTGGACTATAAAGTTAATGATGAGATGATAGCATAGCCTACAGAAGTTGTCATAAAGTTGTCAAGAATTAATGTTTTCTCGTCATGCAGGAGTAAGTGGTATAAAGACAAATATAGTGGTAATTCTCAATAAAATATTTGGAGTAATTTCTGAGGGATTGGTAGTAGACTTATATATGGATGGCAACACAATGTTATTTTGGAGGTTGTGGTGGTTGGGGGGGGGGGGGAATGGAGATAGGAGGAGATTTCCTATGGAGTGGGAGGGTGATATTTAGTTTCACTTGGTTAGATGTCAAGACATCTCTTTATGGGAGCCTATAGGATGGGGCTTTGGAAGACAGTCAGGATAGTGAGAATGACTCAATGTGTGATGTTAGGTTCATAAGAGACATTTTGGGTGGTGGGGAAATTGAAAAACAACCTTCTCAGGTCACTTTTGGCAGCCAATTGTTATTTTAATGTAGGACCTGAAGAAGGGATTTGTTAAGGTGGAGACTGGAAAGAAAAGATATATTCTCAGTGCAAAGTTTGTACAGGGGACTGAGCAGCAAACTTCACCTAGTTTCCTTGGAAAGCTGTTCCTGGTTTGGAGTTTGGAGGCTATAAAAGACAAAACTTGGTCAATGGATAATTTAAGGAGGGGAGGTTGCATCTCAAGCAGTTGGTTTCTATTTGCCTCCTGTCTTCTAATTTCATCAATTAATAGCCTGTCTAGGTTTTTTCCCCCATATTGATTGCATAGTAAGTAGGACAGTACAAGTTTGCAACCAGAAAAGTGGGGGTGGGACAATGACAGGCATAAGAAATATGCACAAGGTCAAGAAGAGCTAATTTGGACTTACTTGCTAATATGTTGTTATGGTGTTTCCTGTGGTCATGAAGTTGGCAAACATGTTTTGTGGTAGTGCACTGCTGTTATGTTATGATGGTGTTTTGTGTTTCTTTTTCTTTGGCAGACAGCTGATTTGGGGAGGATACTTGATGTAGATTGATGCATT
Source organism: Styphnolobium japonicum (assembly GCA_023212625.1). NCBI lineage: Eukaryota > Viridiplantae > Streptophyta > Magnoliopsida > Fabales > Fabaceae > Styphnolobium > Styphnolobium japonicum. Next base: position 21,298,402 of record JALBWW010000008.1, read on the forward strand.
GATTTTTGCAAGCTGGTGTCATTGCTTGCTTGTGATTTCAGACCGTGTTCTTTAATGATGATTTTTCAACAGTAAACTAAATAAACAGGGCAAGTAGCATGTTTGTGTTTGTTTTTCCAAGGAGGAAGATAATATAACTGAATTAGGATTCAACAACGTTCCTGTCTGATATCAATGACCTCATACCTAATGAAAAGGCAGGACCTCAGTCTTCAAATAAAAGTTAACAAGGACGCTGGCTTCTAACAGGCTCTTCTGCTTTACTCTTTTACTTTGTGGTTACTTTACTAGTTTTTTTTTTTTGTGGATATGCATTGATAATTATTCCTTTTTTTCTTGAAATTGTAAGAATAATAGGTAGCAGTTAGAAACTATGGTGATTTGATGTCTTCTTTTTCTTTCTACATGGTTTGCATCTCTTTGGGGCTTATTTCCTAAAAATTCTCTGATTTTTTAAACATACAAAAGAAAAAGTCTTGTTCATTTATTACCTTACTACATATTTGTTTAATTTTGTAGAACCCTGGAATTGTTCCCTCTACAACCTCAAGGCTCTCACCCCTTCCTCCTGAGCCTTATGATCGTGGTGCGACTATTGACATTCCTCTTGATTCCTCAAAGGTAGACTGGATTATGAAATTGTTGAAATAAATGTCAAAACTATGCTGTCTCAATGTTTTTGTTGAGCAGAGATTTAATTATGCCCTACTTAACTTTAGGACACCAAAGCAAAGGAGAGGGAACTTCAAGCTAGAGAGGCTGAATTGAAAAGAAGGGAACAGGTGATTCATCCTGATATCTTGTTTGATTGCTTTAGAACACAACTTAGTTTATACGAGTTAGAAACTTGGCTTGTCTGATTCAATATTTTAGATTGTTATTTTATATAGGTGCTAATAAATTATAATGATTCTATCAATTCTAAGTTAATATCAGGGACCTAATTGGTAGCAAGAGTGGCTTATGTTAATTCTGTGATACTGGCCACTTGTCCTTTTTCTTTTTCATTAATATATTAGTATATGGGCATTCCTTCTGTTGAGAATTTAGCTCAGTACATTAATAAACAGTCATTTCAGATTTTTAATGCTACATCTGTTCACTTTTACCTTGCTATGAATTAATTTGGCCATTGTGTTATAATATCATTTGTTTTCGTTAGGTAATTGATGATCCCATGATGTTTTGTAGGAACTAAAACGAAGGGAAGATGCTATAGCACGAGGTATTTGAGTTAATCTATTCTTATAGAAGCCAACAGGAATAATGTCTACAGTTTGGTGTTTTACATTTTTTTTTTTTTGCAGCTGGAATAGTTATAGAGGAGAAAAATTGGCCACCTTTTTTCCCCATAATTCATCATGACATTGCAAATGAAATACCAATACATCTTCAAAGGATCCAGTATATTGCATTTACAACATGGTTGGGTATGTTGAAGTCCAGAATTTTGTGTTTTAGTATGTGTTTAAGTCACAACTAGCTGCTTGCTCAGTTGCTTGCTGATAATTAATATTAACAAAATCTAGATTTGTTTTTCTTCATATGAATTATGATCTGTACTTTGTAGTTGAGTTAGTAACTGATATCGAAGCTTTTAGTATAATTCACAAGTTAGACACCAAGGCATTTTCATATATGCTCAAAACCATAGCTGAAATTGGAATTTACTTAAAACAAAAAGTACTCAACTCTTTTTCTTCATATGTCCTGGTAGTTTTAGTATTTTTGCTATATGTTGGTATTGTTATATAAACGCATTACCCAAACTTTAGTATTTAAAACCTTCCTTTTTTTACTATTTAAAACTATTGCTTCCTTTGTTTTCCTGATACAAGATCCAGCATCAGAAGTAATATTTAAATCAAGTTCCATTTTTTATTTAAAGTGAAAGTAAATCAAACTATATTCAACTATACCTATATTCTATTCCCATGATAATGTTTTTGTTTGTGTGACATATCTTGTTCAATGAACTATAGCAATCTACTTCTAGGTAAAATAGGCATTTTCTAATGCAAACAATTGCATCAGTTTCTAAATAAAACCGTGTTGTAATTGTTTCTGCAACAAATTATTGAAATTGTGAAGCAACCCTTGTCTCAGCGATGGTAGATTCAAGATATCTGTAAGTATGGTTGAAATTCTGACATATTTTATGCTGAAAGGAGTTTCATCTTCATGGATATTTTATTTGCTATATACATCCTTGTATTTGTGTGTGTATATTGTTTCTTCTCATTTATTGTTTTTCAGGTTTTTTCGAAATCTATTTATTTGAAGTTTGTTTCAATGAATTTCATAACAAAGTTAAAGACTTTTTTGAAACCCATGGATAATGTTTTTATAACTTATAACTGAAGTAGAGACAAGGTTTAATGTCTTCTTTTCTTTTTATTTCGGTGGGGAGATGTGCTCTTCCATTCTCCCCCTCTCAACCTCTGAAAAGTCTCCCTCCCCCCTTTCACTAGAAATTTCTTACCTTAATTTTATCAGCATTTATCTTACTTCAAGTACTGTATGCGTGTAAGTTTTTCAACTTTGTAACAATCTGCAGGTTTGGTTGTGTGTCTTTCATGGAATATTGTGGCAGTTACTACTGCTTGGATAAAAGGGGAAGGTTTGTTTTACAACTGGATATTGGCCCATCAATCTTATTAGGTTATGCTTAATTTACACGGACTTGTCTTGCCTTGTAGGTCCAACAATCTGGTTTCTTGCTATCATCTACTTTATTTCCGGTGCTCCAGGATCCTATGTGTTGTGGTATCGCCCTCTTTATCGTGCTATGAGGTAGTCTTCAATCTGATTTAATGCAATTTTTCCAGTTTGGCATGGAGACATCTATTCAAGAGGTTTTCAGCCTATTTATTAATCTCTGAAAAAAATTCAATGATGATGATTATTAAGTTTGATCACAATTATGAAGCACTAAATATTTTACTGTAAGAGCAGTATGTAAATCTGGGGAATGTATGGGAAGAACGTGGGCCACTGGAAGGTAATACTGTCATTGTGAAAACTGAAAAGCTTGTGGACGAAATTTTACCTTCTGAAATACCTTGATCTGATCTTCTCTTTTGGAAGGGGGAACCAGAAGAAGAGGGGAAAGGAAAGAGGGGTGGGGGGGGAGAGGTGGAGTATGTTGATCCTTAACCTTCGACTGAATTGCAATAAAAAAAGCATTGAGATGTAAATGCTTTAGGAATATTTATATTGTGAACAGGAATAACTTGTTATCAGGATCCTTCATTGTTTTTTCTGATTTTATTACTCCATATTGTATGTTTCTGTATTATAACTGTGTGCCATCTCCTGTTACAGGACTGACAGCGCTCTGAAGTTTGGCTGGTTTTTCTTGTGTTACATGGCAAGTTTTATATATTTTCTCACTGTAGTCACTCATTCTGCACTAATTTTGTAAAAGTGCTCATCTCGTTTTTCCCATTTTCTCCAAGCAGGTGCACATTATTTTTTGTGTTTTCGCTGCAGTTGCTCCTCCAATTATCTTCAAAGGAAAATCTCTCACGTGAGTGTCCTTCTAATCTTGCATTCGTTGCATTTAGTTTGCAACTTGGTTTTCTTCTATAACTACTCTTTTACCGATTTGATCTTTTGGAGGTGAGGAAAAAACACTGGGGACGGCTGAAGCATTTTATTATTGACCTAATTGATTTCTCGTCTGGGTTTTTGTCTCTAAAATATTTAACTGAAGGGGGAATATATTTGAGGGGCAATTTAACCTGCATAATTTTGTATCTACTGCACATAATGACTATCTCATATTCATTAAAAAAAAAATTGTATTGTTGTTGTGTTGGGGTTGACGGTATGTTCATGATTTTTTTTGTAGATCAATTATATGGCAATAAATTGTTTTTCCAATTTTACTCAAACTAATGGTTGTGTTGTACGTTGTTATGCTGTGGACAGAGGTATTTTGCCTGCGTTTGATGTGATGGGCGACCATGCATTGGTTGGGGTATGTTCCAATTGTGTATTTGTTGGCTTCTGTATCGCACCAAGCTTCTTGATAAGGAGCAGATAATCATACAACAATAGTTTGATATTATTCTGTCCCAAGGGGTATATATTCGAGTCATATGATTTCATGTTGAAATCATATTAATACTTGTGCTGAATTGCAGATATTCTACTTTATTGGGTTTGGATGTTTCTGTCTTGAGTCACTGCTGAGCATCTGGGTTATTCAGGTTTTTATAATCTTCACGGTAACTTGGTATTCTCTTGACTCTACTTGTGCTTTCTTGTTTGACAGTTGATTTATCTTTGCAGCAAGTATACATGTACTTCCGCGGCAGTGGGAAGACTGCACAGATGAAGCGTGAGGCTGCGAGAGGGACCATGATGGCAGCTCTATGACGTGGCACTTGCAAATCTTTTCCGGATGGTTATACCCAAAAAATTGATTTCCTCAATTACAAGTTCTACACACCTTGTGCGCCTTGCTTAATACTTGAATGTGTTTTCCTAGGTTTTGGGCTAGGATTGAGTCAAACCAGATAATTAAGAAAGAAGTTTTAGTTGTGCATATATAGACTAACGTTGTTTGAGATGCTCCCTTGACACATGACTTGTTTCATAGAATATTGTTTTCATTTGTATTAACAAAAATGGTTCATCAATTCCAGTGAGTTACATGTTCTGCTGACTTGACATTCGGATGAAGATACTCAGCAAAAGAACAAAATGAAAAGAAGTGGATGAAGATATTGCGTTTAAAACCTTTTTACTAATTATTAGATGCATTTTATTTTCATAAGTGGAATTAGGCAAAATATGAAAAGGACTAACATGTCCGCATGAATGTGAATTATATTATTTTTATAAAAGCCAAATGTAGTGCCATGTTGTGCTGTAAACTAAATCACCATGTTAACCAAAAAAAAAAAAAAAAGTAAATCACCATGGATGGCCCTATTTATTACAACGCCTCTAATGACGTCCACGTGTAGGCATCAGATCTCACATGCACCCCGCACATCATAGTTATTGCGTTTCAACGTGGAACAAAACCACAGGCCAGTCAGAGCCTGACCTGTGAGCCACCGCCATTCACTAAACTTTGAGCAACTGTCCGAGCCCCACTTTCACTTTGTAGTTTATCCCCCAATCCAATGTTCACGTTCTAGATAGCATATGAAACATGATCGAACGTTTAACCATCGTAATTGTAAAAGGCGCTTGTTATTGCTTTCCTTAAGAAACAAGCTCCTCAAAAACCCTTATTCTGTATCTCACTATATACTATATAGTATATACTACCTGCCAAGTGCCAAGAAGGCTTTGTTCGCCTCTGTTGAACTGGAACTCGACAGCACCATGGTATGCTTCTGTTTCCTGGTGGACCAAACGCGCCAAGTACGGCGGAGCAAGCCGGCTGCCGGCATTTGCTCCCGGTGCGGCGGCGGAGCTAGCGTGGCGGATATGAAGACCGCCACCAGATTTTGCTATGTCCCCTTTTACTGGAAATCTTGGAGAGCCATTGTCTGCACTTTTTGTGGTGCTGTTCTTCGTTCTTACGGATAGAATTATACTCATCGCATCACTCATCTTTTCCAATTTCCTAGTTCATGTTTAATTTTTATCATAATTTTGTTTCTATTATATATTCTTTCTCTCATTTCTATCCTCCATTCATGTCAATTAGAGAAAGCTAGTACTTCTCTCTGTGTTTGTATTTTTCTTTTTCTTTTATTACTAATATTATTCTGGGCGGGAGCTACGACTACAACTACAAGGAGGCAGATTCAACAAAAAAGAGGAAGATGAAGAAGTAATAAAGGCTAAATTAAGCAATGAAAGCTTTCTTGAGCTATAGCTTCAAAATATGGTGATCTCTAACAACCAACAACTGGCACTCATGAGGAAGGCTGAACTGAAGTTGACATGGCGGTAGGCACTAGGCAAAGGACAGTATTCTTTTGTGGAAGATGGCAGCTTGTTTGGTCATGTTCCTGTCTTCATTACGCATTTTGTTTTTTCCCCCATATTGGAACCTTTTCATTCTTGAGGACTGAGGAGCAAAATGAGTACATTAGTTAGTTTCTTTTTTTAAATAATTTATCTACGTACACTGTTGAAAGATTTGTATAATAAGTTATTTACGATATTTGTTAAAAAAAATTGTTATAGATTTGAAATATTTTAATATAATTAAATTGTTATAATATTTTTAAAGTATGTAACTTAACTGTTATTTTTAAGTATAAAAATGAAGTATTTGATAAATTTTAACAGATTAGTTCTCCTAAAATCTGAAGGTTTATTTTTTATTTTTTGGGTTTTTTATGTGCATTATTTACATCGTATACTCCTTCAACATCTCATATATTATTCAAGCCAAACGATGGAATTTACTTTTCTTTCTTTTTTTTGTGATAAAAAATGCATTTACGTACTGAACTACTATAAGGTGGTAGATCCTTACGAATGTGCAATTAAATGAAAAAATAATGAAGATATATAAAGTGGAGGAAAATAAGGCAAATGATGAAGACCATGGGTGGGGGCATGGAATGACCCTCCAATTTTTTTAAAATACAACACATTATCCTTAAGTTTTGATTTTATTTTTAGAAAATATAAGGCCTATTTGGAACGTTTTTAAAAGTAATTTTTTAAAAAAATAATAAAGCAAAAAATATATGTCTGGGTCAATGTAAATGTTTTTTATAGTTGTTTTTAAATTTTTTTTGTAAAAAGCTCAAAACTAAAAACAGAGAGCATCTATTAAGTGTTTTTAAATATTTTGAAAAAATAATTTGAAGAAACAAATAAGAAAAACTGTTTCCATTAATAGTAATTTTATAAATAAGTTATCTTATTTTTTTATTCCTCAAAACAATATATCCAAACAGATTTTTTTTTATTCTTAAAAAACAATTATATTTTTTATTTTCTGTTTTTGTTTCAAAAAATATTTTATAAAACAAGAAAACAATAACACTTCTAAATATGCCTAATTTTCGCTTCTTGAAACTTTTTATTTTGTCTCTCAAAATTTTTATTTTAATTTCACCCGTAATGGTGACGATGAATATAAAAGAAGAAGAGGATGCGCATACTATAGAAGAAGAATCACTCCAATCAATTGCTTACAGTGAGGGTACAGTTAATCAATACCTGTCGTTCACATGTCCCATCATCTTAAAGGTATATATATAATTATATATAAGGATAAGAAATGATATTTACACATATTATTTATTTTATATTTATATTTTATTTTATTTTTATTTGTCTTTCTTTTAATATTAAAATTTTAAATAAATGAAAATACGTTATGTATAACTATCTTTATTTTATTAAGTATACAACTGTTTGCCTGCCTCATTTTAATAGATATGATTCATATGAAGCTCTGTTTAATGCAAACAGTAGGAGAGAAGGCTTTATAACTTCAACTATTTATGCCAGCAGCATCTACCACAGTCAGCTTTCCATCTATGTTCATGCTCAGTACATGGCCAAATACTCTTACTACCGAGGGTGGTATTATCAGATTACAGCTTTTCAACATTTATTATGTGTTTTAGAAAAAAAACACATTTATTATGTTTTATTTGGGTAGTTTCGAACTTTTAAATTAAATTTGACAATTCTCTCTACTTTAACTTCGTGGTTCTTTTATACAGTATTATTTTGATATTTATATATATATTTTAAAATATTAATATATAAAGTGAATGATTAATTATTAATTATTTATATTTAATAAATTTTAAAATATTTATTATCAAATTAATTATTAATAAATAATTAACAATTTATCATAAATACTATCCTTATTAAAGTAATATAGGAACTCACTCTTTTATATTATATTGGAGATAGCTTCTCTTTTCTTTTCATGTGACAGTACGTAATAGGCTTATTGATGCAATCGTTCGTAAAAAAGCTTGCGTAACACCTCCAATAGTCAGGGTTTTAGATTTTTTTTCCCTATCTTACTTTCTTTTCAAATCGAGGACTAGTTTGGTGGTTATTTTGGGTTGTTCTGACAGGAAGAAATTTTTTTTTCACATATTACAGATTAACTACAATATCAAAAGTCCATTACTACAATGATTCAATAAAATGTTTTTTTAATTACAATTTCAAGTTGATCTGTTTAAGAAGCCATATGGAAGCTTTTCCCAATAGATACAACAGAGTGACTTAAATTTTGAAAAATCACAACATTATAATTTATACCATAACATCAAAATTACTTTAGTGCCAAAATTACTTGAAGGTTAATTAGTCATAGCACCTACGTTGTAGATATGTCTTTTCTTATGATTCTCTATTCTTCCATTTTTTATTTCTAATTCTATACTCAATTATTTAGTGAAACAAACTCTGCATAAGCATAACTACATAGTTGTTCTTATTATAACTAGAACTAGAATAAAAGCACGCATATATGTGCACAAAAAAATAAATTAAGAAATATTTTTTCGAAAAAATAGTTGAGAAGAAATAGAAGAATGATAAAGAATTTGAAAAAATGGAGAATGTGTTAAATGAAAAAGAAATAAGATAAATATAAAAAAAATAGATAGAGAATATCATGATTTTTATTTTATAATTTGTGAGTTTTTTAAACAAATAAATAATGAAATAATTTTTTTTTATTTTCAAAATCAATACAAAAATGAAAAAATTAATGGTTATTTGAAAATTTTATGTTGAAATATAAAATGAAAAATAGTAGTAAATATACACTATCAATACAAAACAAGTTCATTAATCATTATTCATTTCTATGTATGAATCCTAATCAGCCACACATTTAATTAGGAACTGAATATCTAAAATGATTTTTTCAAGACTTATCCTAACTATGTCGCTCGATTAGAAACTTAAATTTTATATGGGATGAACTTTACCTCAAGTGTAGGAGTTTGAATCCTACATGCAGCTTATAACGACACTTAAGTGAAGATTAGTCTCTTTGGGTGCAAAAACACATTGCAAAGGATAAAAATTAAAAAACACTAATCCAATATACACAAATTCGCACTAGTAGCACATTGTAGATCCAAAGATAATAATCAATATTATTAAAACTAAACTAGATAGTGAATCGAAATTTTTTTTGATTTAAGTTCAATTGTTTAAATCGGTTAATTGAACTAGATGATGTCATAAAAATAATTTACATGTAATAATATAAAATATAAAAAAAAACATTTATGAAATATGAAAAATATTAAGTTTCTCCCCTTAAATAATGGTCAATCTGTTCAATCGGATGATTCGGGTGATTCAACCATATTTTGATTAATCTAAAGTAATATGACTGTAAATTCAATTATAAAACTAAATCATAATCATCTATCACAATTCATGATCAAAGCAATGGAAACTTTAAGTCTAGTTCCGCTAATATCCATGCGTGCACTTCATTTCATAGAGTTTTGATCACTTGAATGTGTACAACTAAAGCTATTAGTGTTGACTGAAAATAAACAAATAATCTATGATGAGAAGCGAACATCAACCTTATTTTCTCTGTCGGGAAGGGATATTTGACTACTTGGCTGCTTCACACATGCAACATCGCAACTACTCCGTAATTGTATTATTCCCTTGACCAAGCGGGGAAAGTGTCATGTGGATGGGAGTTTAAACTTAAAAAATACAACAGCAAGTGCAGAAAGAGGCATATAGCGTTCAAGCCACAGCTAGTTTGCTAGCTGTTCATATGTACGCAAACGGGTCACTGGGTGTGTCGGTAGCACCGCAACCTTGACATGAGCTACTGTGCCACTACCACAGGCCCACAGCTGCCATAGGCATAAAATGCAGACTAGTTATTGATTCAGAGCTTTTCTGGTTTGAAATCAAAATACCAGCTGCGATAATAGTGTAGTTTACGAAATCCTGAACAAATATATAGTGATAGATACCCTTGAGAATGACGTTGGGTTTCAACTTTTGAGATGCTTACACCTTCGGCAATCCATATAATATTAAATATGTGAAAAACGTCATATTATAAATATACTTATTTCTAAAGATTTTACTAAGCAAATTCGAGTGCTGGAACGCTGAAACTTTACTTGTATTGGTCATGAAAATAATTTATATGGAAGCCTTTCATTTTTAAAGAGCTAACCTGTATTATTTTAACTAATGAAAAACTTGAACGTTGAAGAGCTGAGTGTTATGTAACAATGTACTACCTTTAAAGAATTCTCTTATATATGTTAATTGTTGAATAAAGTACATATACAAAAAAATGGTTACTTAAGCAATTCCAAATGCTCTACTGGTTAGTTTCTCTCTTAAGTAATTTATGTCATTATACGCTGCATCACAAAGAACTTTAGTGAGGTTAACTCACATATTAAGCCATAGGTTACTTGGAAATAGAATAATTATCGGACCAAAATTAAAATCTATAAATTAGTCTAGTTTGACAAAAAAATTAACTTGATGTACACTTTTTAACTTGATTACTTGTGTTTGAACATTAGATAAACACTTAAGAAAGTTAATTTTTCTAAATACTAGGCCAATTTAGAAGATATACATCCTTAAAATTGTTCAAAAAGAATCTTAATCATAATTAATACAAAAATTGCCTAAAAAATATCCTTACCGTAATTTAAAAAAATGTCTTTCTTTTCATGTTATGCTACTTAGAGGAAGATATTTTAGTGCATACAAATTAGAAACAACTAGCAAATAAAAATAAAAATAAAAATTTAGTTATTTATATTTATTTAAATATAAAAAAATATTATAAATTTATTCTTCAAAAAATTAAATCAAGTACTCAAATATTCCTCCTCATTCCCTTTTCTCTCTTGTCCCATTTTAATGAAAAATTATTAAGTATACTTAAAATATTACTTTAGGTTAATAAAAAAATAACACATGAATTAAAAAATTAGGTTCCACTACAATTATAACTAAACTTTAAGTAGGATTCATTTTTTTAATTGATCTAAAATAATAGTTTCGGTGTATCTAAGAATTTCTCGATTCCAATAATAAAAAGATCAAAAGTAATGTAACAAGACAAAAAAAAAAGCAAAGCAAAACAAACAAAAATATAATAATAATAATAATCAAACGGCGTCGTATGGATCCGCATGTACCATTCTCCACCCCGCTACTTCTCTCCACAGAGGCTATCGAAAGTCAAAACCCAGTGCGCCTAGGGTTTAAGCAGCTCAAGCAAAGCACTTCCAAAACACCAAAATCCTCACTTTTTTTTTGAATTTCTTTTCGCCGTTTTGAAATTTGAGTCCTTCCTATTAATTCCAAATTTGTGGCTACGGAACCCTAATTTCGCTGCGCTTGGAGATGGTGTGATTTGCATCCCAACCTGAACCCTAATTTTGCGACTTTTCATTCGCCGATTTTGATTCCATGCAATTTCCGATTGAAGATAAACCAATACCAGACATGTCTTCCGAACAGAACAACATCAACGGGGCTACACTTGCAGTTGCAGGTTCGTCCGTCCACGTGGAGGAGCAAGGGACGAGCAACGGGTCGGAGCTGGATCCGAATGCTATTGGGTCCACCCGGGTGGTGAAGGTGGAGATACCGGAGTGTGAAAAGTTTGAGACTTTGGGTTGTGCTATTGAGGAAGGGGTGGACAAAATCACTTTAGTGGGTGGGAATGAAAGTTGTGTTGGAATTGAGGGGAATGGTGAAATTAAGGGTGAGACAGTGAGTGGTGATGAGGTTGAGAGTGAAAGTTCAGATTCTGAGAGTGCGAGTGCATCTTCTTCATCGTCCTCATCATCTTCAACTTCTTGCGGAAGCAGTAGTAGTAGTAGTAGTAGTAGCGGTGATGATAGTGAGGACGACAAAGGAGTTGAAGAAGGCGAGATAAGAGATTCTGATGGACGCAAACCGGTTAATGATGATGATGATAGTGAAGATGGAGAGATGGTTAGTTGGGGCATCGTTGATGATGATATTGGTGTTGGTGACGATGGTGATGATGAGGGTAATAATGCTGCAGGAGGACCCATCAGGTCAAAGAATGAGCTTGAGGTATTCTTTTTTATTTAATTATTATTATTATTATTATTATTCATAAACTAAATATTTGCTAATTTGATTGTATAGGGCCTCCCAGTGCTACATGGGGAATTATCAGTTAGTTCTCTAAAAGTTTAAGTTGTCAACTCTTTAGTATTGCTGTTCATAATGCAAGTGAACAGTGGGGACTTCGCTGAGAGGTCTCAGACTCGTCTCTCAAGCCAGTCTTTGAGCTCTTTGAGAATAGACTCTGTTTTATAAAATAATTTATTCATAATTGTCACATACAATTACAGACATGCTTGTGGTTGGTTTGGATCCTGTGATATCGGTCCCCAGATGTTTATTTGAGTTTGGCTTGTTCTGGGAGACTATTGTTACCAATTATTGTCATACTACTTAAAGTCTGGGCTTTGACATGTTGAGTTTTTTACCTTTTACTTTGAAGCTTTATTAGGCATTTAGGATTGAATAAAGTTAGAATATAAGAAATTCTGGAAATCTTTTGACACTCGATGCAATATATGATATACATAAACACAAGATGCAAATTGCTTTTTATTCAATAGTATCTTGAACTAATTTGAGTGACTAGAAGACCTTGCTGTGTGCTGTTGTTTACTTTTATTTTGCTCTTGGGATTTTCTTTTGAATGGTGTAAACTTTGCAGAATCTGCCTCCAGTTCCTCCAGTGGATGTGACGTTAGAACTACACCATCAAATGCTACCAGTGGGGGCTGTTATGTCGGTAAGCTCACAGAAACCTCATCTCTAATAAGAGAACCAAAATAGGCATTCCAGTACAAGCTTTGTTGATTGCAAATTTAGTTTCTTTAGTTGCTTGGTGACCCCTGTCTGTTTAAATTAAGTGTTTATTACTATATTAGATAATAATATGAAATAGATCAGGAGGGGCATCGATTATTGTTGGAATCTACTTAATCAAGTTTCTCATTTTGCAGATTATCGGTGCTCAAGTCATTGTGGAAGGAGTGGAGAAGCATGACCCTCTTAATGAGGGTTCTATTCTCTGGATGACTGAAAGCCGAAAGCCGCTAGGGTTAATTGATGAAATCTTTGGACCAGTCAGAAACCCTTATTATGTTGTTAGATACAATTCTGAAAATGAAGTCCCTGCGGGGATCCATGGGGGAACCTTGATCTCATTCGTTCCAGAATTTGCCAATCATGTGCTTAGTAACAAGAATCTTTACAAGAAAGGGTATGATGCGTCTGGTGTGAATGATGAAGAGTTGTCTAATGAAACAGAGTTTTCAGATGATGAGAAAGAGGCTGAATACAAGAGAATGCAAAAAATGACAAAGAGAGGCATTAATGATCAAAATTCTGGCAAGAGGAAAAACAATAGAAAGAAAGTTTCACCGAAAGAGCATGTAGTACCTACCATCCCTGATGCCCCTGCAGCACCATTGCTTGATCATGGACACTGTTCACCGTTTTCAGGCATTGGACAAGGTCCTTTTGGGGGAACAACCATAGTTCCATCATTTCCACCCACAAATTCAGGTCCTAACTTCGCTACAAATGGAGTTTGGACAAACGCGACAACACTTCCACAGCAGCCACAGTCTGCCATGCTTCCTAGTGGATTTCCTGCAAATGGCATATCATGGTACCCAGGAAACACTCAAATTTCTCATCAGTTGCCTGTGCCAGGACTTCCATTTCAACAGCAATTACATCCCAGTCACGGATCTCTTTCAACAACTATGTTGCCTGGGGGACAGCCCAATATGTTTGCACAACCCATATATGCACAGGGGTTTGTGGGTCAAAACCAAATGACATATGGGTTTAGCTCACCCTTCCCACAGATTCAGCCACCTATATGTGCTGCACAACAGGGTTTTCTATCCAGTAATTTGCAGTCAGAAAGAAACCTTAATTTGCATTCTAATACTATTCCAGACAATCACGGTGCCCCCCCTCAATTTCATCCAGGTGCATCTGCTAGTCGTGGGAGAAAAACATTTCATGGTGCTGGTAGGAAAGGGTGGCGACCAGGCAAGTGAAGGTTATTGTGTACTATAATGCACGTTGAAATAATTTCTCGAGTTGGGCCATTGTGTAAGGACTGTGTGCTTCAATTTTCTTTGTAAATTTCCTGGAAGCCTCGTTTGAATTTTGAAGGAATTCGGTGAGCTCCTAAGATAGATGAGTTCCTAAATGTTATTGGGTAATATTAGAAAAACTTTCACCATACTCAAGGAAAAAGTCTTGTTTATTTGAAGCATGGGTATAAAAACTAGTTACAAGTTTGAAGCAGATATCGTCACATCGTCTCCATTCGAAAATATATATATATATATCTTACATGTTCTTTCCGTAATCTCAATGTCTTCGTACTCCTCTAACTTCAACCTCCAAAGACCAAAAGCAAAAGTCTTTTCCATCCCTTAACCATGTTAAGCCAACTCCTAATAATGGTTATCAAAGACTAGGTCAGGTGTCCTAATCAATCAATAGGAAATCAAGACCAATAGAAATGGTTGAGGCACAAAGAGGGTAAGTACAGAATGGAGTCAGGTTATGACTTGTTCTTGCAAATCTCTTCTCGCGAGCACCACAACAATTGGTGGGTTACGATAACCCCTCAAATGGGACGTCTCAAATTGAAAATATATGTCCCTTGTGCAATTCAGAGATTGAAACTGTCTTCCATTTGTTCACAGATTGCCTTCACTCAAGAATGCAGTGGTTAATTCCCCTTTCATGTTGAGACCAAAGGACTTCCCTTCTTCCTCTCCATTGGAATGGTGAGAGAGAATGAGCCAGCGTCTAAACAGTCAAGTGAACCAAAAGGATATACTGAACTCACGGTAAACATTCTTTGGGACTATGGACAGAAATGAATGATGAGGTAATCAATGACAATCTATGGAATGGAAGACTTGTGTTACAAAAAATAAAGATAGTTTCGGATGAATATCAAGGGGCTAGGAACCTTAGTGGGTGTGTTGGCTCAGCCATTGTACTATCTTGTCATCCTAGCTAAACAGGGTATTCAATAAATTCACTTATCTTAGGCCAAAAAAAAAAAAAACTACCATGTTCTCCAAATCAAGGTACGTCTTCAACAGCCACCAATTAACCTATACATTAAATTGGTTGATTTTAATCTCCAATAAATAAATAAATAAAAGTTCTCATACAATGAGTCAAACCAATTTATAGTTTAGTTCATTAGCAACTCAATAAACTTCTAATTTTAGTTCGTTTATTAAATAAGTCAAACTTAAACTTTTATATATTCAGTTTATTAATTCGTGAACCAGCTCAATATATATATGTAGTTATTTTTTACAAATAATAATAATAGTACTTTAATTTAATATATATTAACATTTTATTTTATTTTTAGTCTAACTAAATTATTTTTTAAACAAATATATATAAAAAATATAAATTATGTTCAACTACAAATTCAAACATAACTCATTAAATAATACAATCTTAATTAATACAAGATTCAATATTAGCTCAATTTTTTAATGTAAGCTTAGCTAGACTCATTTCTATCCCAACTGTCAATACTATTAATTGCGTGCCACTCATAGCCCAAAGAAATAAACGTACCCCTCATTTCATGAGGTAAAAGGTGAGAGAATGAGCCTTCTCGAACGAAAGCTGTACGAAGCATTCAAATTAAAGTCCTCCCTTCTCGAACAAATAAAGGAAGCACATTCACGGAGGACTAGGTAATAGTTCCCAAAAATACGGCCATGGTCGGGGACGGTATTCTGGCAGGGTCACCACCAATTGGATATCAGTACTTTGTGCCACTCTTCTTAACATTTTTCTCTCAAAGGATATATAAACATATGGAGAGTGCAACATAAATTAGAAACATTATGAAAGAGAATAAATTACTGACATTGAAATTTATGATCCAGTCAACGAGAACAAAGAATGTTGAACTCAGACTGGTAATTAGTCCAATTAGGCAATAAAAACATTCCTATGGGCATAAATAGCCCATATGAAGGGGGGTGAATATCAGAACTTCGGAACACAATTTGGATGACTCAAGCTTTGGCATTGCTTGTAAAGTCAGTACAAGTCTGGCAACTGCAATCTGAAAAACGGCAGATATCACACCCAAAGCACACACAAGAAGTGCAACCTTTGCATGTTGGAGAACGAGTGCATCCCCTGTAAACTCTGCGACTTGCTCGTTCTTCTTCATCATCACATGTAATTCTGGAAAGTTACTATTAATAATTGCTCCATAAAATATATAACAAACGTAGTTCTAGTACAGGTGAATATAAAGCAATATAAACATGAATAGAGCACACATGCACATAGTAGTAAAAGTACAATTCTTGAGGTTATGTTAGAAAGACAACTGAATCCCTTAGACTTTGTTTGGATTAGAAGAGAAATAGGAAATAGAGTAAAGAAAAATAGAATAGAAAGAAGTAGGGAAAAGAGAAGTAGAGTAAAAAATGAGTAAATTTTTCAGTTGTTTGTATTAAGAGAATTATGAAATAAGTAGGAAAGAAAGAAAATTAAAATTTGTTGTAAATACATATTTGCCTCTATTTATTTATTTATAAAATAACGAAAAGAAGAGTATATTAGACAAATTTTCACCTTTACCAATTTCTTCTCACTTTAGGCCTTTGTTTGTTTTGAGAGAAATGGAAAAGAGATAATTAGAGAAGAGAGAAATAGAAGAGAAATGAGGAAGCTCTCTTGTTTGGTTAGAAGAGAAATAGGGAAGAAAAAAAAATAGTGGGTGTGGAACTTTTTCATTTCTCTCCTAAAGTGAGAAGAAATAGAAAAGAAATGAGTAAAAGTGAAAATTTGACTAATATACCCTTCTTTTTATTGTTTTATAAATAAATAAATAGGGGCAAATATGTATTTACAACAAATTTTAATTTTCTTTCTTTTTTATTTTTCTCTTAATTCTCCTAATCCAAACAACTTAAAAATCTACTCATTTTCTACTCTATTTCTCTTCTCCCTATTTCTTTTTACTCCATTTCTTTCCACTCTATTTCTCTCTTAATCCAAACAAAGCCTATGAGAGAAATGAAAAAGTAATGAAACCCACCATTTTTTTTCTTTCTTCTCTATTTTTCCACTAACCAAACAAGAGAATGAAACCATTTCTCTTCTATTTCTTTCTTCTCTAACTCTCCCTTCCTCATTTCTCTCAAAACAAACAAAGGCTTAGGGATTCTACCCGAAAGTTGAGTCTGCTATCCAGAACCCTAAGTTGATTCTTCCTATTCAGTAGTAAAAAAGACAATAAAGCAAACAGATGTCAGATGTTCCATATAATTAACAGCCATGCACAATGTCAAAGCAAGCCAGTACTGACAAACTAGACCAATTTAGTCTACTGAAATAAATGATAAGATACTCTTAAAAGAAAAATATTAAAATGAAAACAAAGTTCTTGAGCAAGACAGGCTGTTGACAGAGACATTCCCAAACTTCTTGTTGCCCACAGACCACACGTTACAGAATAACCAGGCATTTATCTACATAATAATTCTTTTTAAGACTGAAATTCCATGTCTAATAAAACCAGCATACATAGCACAATGGTATATTAGAATTAAATGAACTTTAATCTATACTGTCATCCCATGGTTACCTTATGAACCATTCACCAAGGTTGAAACACCATCCACTCTAGGAAAGAAAAACAGGAAACTTTAACCAAAGAAAAAAAAAAGATGCTAAAGATATATTATTCCAGTATCATCACCATAAAAATCTACAATTCTATCCATACAATAAAATAAAAATCAGATAATTACAGAACGAAGTCAAGGACAAGGAAAATGAAAGATATTTTCACAAGAGTTCTTAAGTCCAGCAGTTCTGCTTAGTTTATCGCTTTGCACCCCATCAAAAAAATTGAGTACCACAGATTCCCACCAGCCCCGTGTCCCCGCCTCAGAGTGGGGACAACAATCTATCCATTGTCATTGGTAGCAAACTCAACCAAAGTATCTTTTACCATCAATAGAAAGGTCACGGTGATGGAGACCAGCCAGAAAAGGGAAAAAAAAGGAGAGAGAATGGACATAGTACACTGGTCACAGTGGAAATAAGGTGTTTAATAGCTGAGCAAAATGATAGTATATTTCAAAGTCAACAAGTAAAGAAATGCTAGAGGCTACCAACTATAATAGCATAAGCCACAGTACCTGTTAAGACAATTGGAGCCAACTATCACTCCAGATGGCATAATAGTCTAAGTAGCAGCGGCAATGGTAATATAGATGGAGAATGAACATGCTGAAAAACCAATACTAAAAACTACTTTTCCTTTATTTTAGCTTTTAAGAACATTATTTTGCTTTTGCTAGCAGGAATTGAACACAGACTGACTTAACTACAAACCACATTAAGACTGGCATTAAAGGACCAATGCAAGTGCCAGTTCAGATATTATAGCTTAATAACATAGAGAAGTTTCTTCCTTTTAAGCTTTTAAACGAACCTTTTCTAGGTGCATTAAAAGATAGCTTAGACATAGAAACTTGAAAGGCAAGCCATGTCAAGTGAATATAAGACCACCAGCATTGTCAATACAGCTACCATAACCACCATTGCTAGCAACAAATCATAGCCGTGTCAGAGAATCATCATAATGATTACTGTACACTTACAAAGCCTAAGGTTTTGAAATAGTGACATTTTAAATTCCTGTGAAAAGAAAATCACAGAATAAAAAGACCCATACTGGGAAAATCCCTATTCCAACATATTTTACTCCATAAGTTCTCACGAGTAACTTTAACACAGCATCACTCCGATTAACCATACCTAGACTACTATTTCACTACTATATCTCCATAACCATGTTGTGTCCAAATGTATTACCTCAGGAGATAGTCTTCTTTTAGATCATTAACCATCCTATTTCAATCCCCATATATTCACAATTGTAGACTCTTCCACCATGCACTGCAGTTGCCCTCATCATTCTCATCTCATTAACTTTCTTCAATGCCAGCCACCGTATATTTATTTCCCTCTGCCATTTCCACTCCCTGTATAGTTCCTTAATATACAGCAGTTCGCCGAATTCAGATGTTGGGACTTATGCACTTCTAACAATAAAAGATGCATTTAACTCCGTATAAGGAATTCAACAAACTCTTGAACATATTACAGCCAAAACATACATACAAATCATATAGAAAAATTGCTTCAGAGATCACTAATTTAGTCATTAAAATATTACTAAATATTTTCAGAACCAGGTATGGTTAAGCTCTTCCACCATGACACATGCACGATAGCATCACCAAGATACATAGTGGCTTTTTGTGTAATGCCTATCGATAATAACTGTTAAGAATTCATTAGCATACATAGATATCAATAAAATATTATTATATGTCAAATTTTCACTATAATGAGATAAATCATAAAAATGCATTTAACAATTACGTATCATAGTTCTAGTTATTTAGTAACATAAAGAGCCCATATGTAGTCTGACAATGCATAAAGAATCCATATCAACGTTACATTATTGCTCAACCATAAAGACAGTAATCTAACAATGCAAATCAGGTGATTGTGTGTCTGCTGGAATTTATAATATAGTCTGTATTCAGTTATTTGTACAGCACTCTGCAAATTAGCTAGGATTCCTTCCTATATTTCAGATCCTAACCAAGGCACCAAAGTTATTGGCCCAACTTGGAAATTGGCCATACACCATTTCCTTCGTTATATAAAATTATAGATAGAAAATGTATTTTCTGTAAACAAAATTAATTCAAGGTAAGGCTTATAGCTAAATATATGAGTACTAATCCAATAGAGGGACATTATTAACACCAACATTAAAAGCATGACTCAGTGACTTAATTTTTTGTTTTTAGTGAAATTGTATTATAAGAGAATAAACATACTTGTCATATGGCAGATCAGAACATTTCCAATTCTCATCGGCCAAAGCATCATGGTGAATGCGGCATTCCTCTGTTGTCCTCAGACGGAACCTGCGCTCTTTGTTGCACCTAGTACAGCGAACAAACTCATCACGGTGACAAGCTCGTCCATTTTGGGATCGATGTGACCCATTAGCAGCTTTTGACACTTGATTGTAGTATTTGAGCAGCACTGTTTTACACAATGGAACTTTCTCACCATTAGCTATTACCCAGACATTATTCTTCCATTTCCTGGCTGTCTCTCTTCCAGAGTGTTTCTCAAATGCAGCAGGAGTCAACTTGTCTAACAATGAAACACCGTTATGCAAATAAGAAAGTCATGAAGGAGAAGAACACTGTTTTAAATAAAATTTTCTGATTCAACACAACATAGCATTCAAGGTAGAGAATCAAAATTAGAAACAACTTTTCCTTATCTTCATGAATACATAAAGAACAGTAAAAGGTCACAAAAGCACTACATAGCTCCTGCCGCAAGATATCAAACTGTAAGCAAAAAAATATGAAGATTTGATAAATTATTAAAATAATACCAATAAAATAACCAGACAAGGCCAATAAGTGGATAATCTAGCCACCTTGTCCACCGCATTCAAGAATTAGAGACACATAAACCAAATATACTTTTACTCATCCCCCTCAAAACTCCACCAGAGGGCTCAAGAAATCTTTTTTTTTTTTTTGGGGAGTAAAAGTTCAGAATTTAAATCCACCATCAATCATATGATCTCTCCCCAGGTTGCTGATCTCCCAGTGCTTGTCAAATTCAATCATGAAGACATGTTACAATATTACTCTATGAAAATTTATTTTCTTAAGTCAGTATTTCATGTATAATTGTTGAAGCAATTACTTAAATTCTTCTCGTGCAGTGCTATGATACTCATTCGATGCTGCAGTGTGGCAAACAAGATTTCCAAAGTAATTGTAATTGCTTCCTGTTTAAATCCTCATGCGTCAGCAGAGGTACTAGTCCTTCTGCCTGGACAGATCCTCTTCTAAGTTCTAACTATATCATTGTGCAAGCAAAACAACGCAGACACTAGATACATAGAATAAGTACGATTTGACAATGCATATGCGTAGTGACTGAAAGAATTAGATTCTAAGTTTAACCCCGCCTGAAGGCACTTATTCAACCTAGTTCCCAGCAAAAACTAGTCTAAGTGGGATATCCATCTGACTCTAATGGCCTACGCCACTTACAAATAGCCATCAAAGACAAGAACAAAATTTATAATGAAAACCCATTATATATTATAGACTAACAACAATATACTACACGATCTTACAATAGCCTACTCTGCCAAACAGACTTGAAAGACTTTTTAAGAAACATAGAGTAAGAAGATTGCATCTCAACCGTGATGGTTATGGCATGTTATTCAAAAGGTACACACTGTACAAAGTTCTTCATCATCAAGAAACAAGCCATGTTCAAGCACCCAAAGGCACCATGTTAATTAAGAATTTTCCACATTTGCACAAACAAACATTTCTCTATCTCGTGCAGCATCAAACCCACGAGTTCACTGAGACAAATCAACATACACTTCAACTGTGTAACAGGCCATCGAAATGACAATTACCCTAACCACCATCACAAACTCTCAACTCAAAAGCAGATCAAAACAACCCCATAATGACGCCCATCAACGTCAAAACTCAAACTTGCCACGCACAGTAAATCAACATGCACATAAAAAATAAAAGCAAAAACTCATATTCTAGAGAGAGAAAGATATAGAGAGAGACCTTCCTGGCAACCAGGCGTGCATTCACAAGTGATTTCGAGGTACCCATTAACGAAAACCCTAAGCCTTCCAACAGCGTCACCGTATCTATGGCTAGTACACCCACACGTTACCTCCACATAGTCTCCAACTCGCTTCACCCCACTCACCTCACTCAGCTCGTCATCACTGAACATTGCGAACCCACTCTCTCTCTCTAACCCATTCGCCATTTTTTTCTTATTTTTTTATTTTGTTTCCCTATGCGACGAGGAAGGAAGAAAAAAGACTCTGTTTTTGGCGAGAAAAGGCGAGAAGAAAAGAAAAAATCGAATAAAGGGGTGGAGAGATATGCGGTGAAGAATCAAGAAAAAGTACGAAGGATATCCTCCAAATAATGGGGTTTTGGTACGAGATGGAAATACCCAGAGAAACAAGACCCAACGGCACGTTTCTCCTCCGAGAGATCTGGCGGAGAAACGTTGAAATATTAGAGAGAGAAAGAGAGAGAGAGAGAGAGAGAGAGAGAGAGAGAGGTTGGTGATGGGGTTGAATGAATGAGCTGGCGTAGCAAAACAAATGTTGAGGTGAAGGGGTTAAAGGGTTAGGGTGCTACTTGCATGATACGACATTATAGAGAAGATGAGAGAGAGAGAGAGAGAGAGAGAATAAAAAGGGTTGTTTGGGGCCAGGGCTTTTGTTTATGGGAAATCCTCTCATGGAACGAGACGAGGTTTTCCATGTTTGTAGTTTTTTTTTTTTTTTTACTGCTATTTTTTTAAATTTATATTAGGAAGTTGGACTGTGCCACTGTCATCAGGGGTGAGGATTCTAGCTCGATGATCTAAGAGGACTCACTGGGGTTTTGGAAGAAGAATTTGATTCTCTGCTGCATAAACTGCAATTTGGTTTTCGACATGATTGATGTGAGTTATACGAGCTTGTAAAATGGTAAACAAACACAAACTCATTGATGACTAGCAAAAGGGGTTCAACTTGAAGTGGTTGTAACATTGAACTAATGTTATTATTATTTTGATTAATTTAGTCGTATTTGTATGTTTATGGTGATAGTAACGGGAATACGTTCCAACCTTCAAGAGACATTATATACATTCGGATTTAAATCCCCTATTTATTGTTGTCATGCTCTTTACCAAGAAAGAAATAAGCTTACTCAGTGATGACCTATACCAAACATGGTGACCACATAACACGTCTTCAATGAACACCAAAGCAATTATAATTGTTCCCATCTTGTTTTGATTACTATAGATGTTACTCCAGCCACACCAACGACCATGGTGATAATATCTGGTATTATGTTAAAACTCCTTAGAAGGTAAATAATGGATTCTACCCCATATAGCAGAAAACTGGTTAAGCAAAGCACTTAATGTGCGAAAGTGAAATTTTCATTTTTGAGACAAAATTGGTAAAGTCTTTATACGAGTACTTGTTACAAACTTCACTGAATAAAGATCTCAACTTACTAAAAAAAGAATTTCCGGGACCCGATCTAAATGGCATGGTAGTTTATCAAAGGAATATGCCTATCACTTAATCAGATGCATGGAAAACTTCCCCAGAAAAAGAGAGGAAAATTTCTATTGATCATTCACTAGAATACAAACTTTAATGTATATCTTAGTTGCTGCAGACTGTCAAAAATAATACTTAAAGCTCTGAATTTGTCTTAGTTGCCATTATATGGTGGCCGCTTTTGTGTGCCAAAACTCTTTTGTGGGAGTTTAATAACAAAAGTTTTTGTTCTTTCTCGTCCATTATTCCTAAAAAATGTACACCATGATAGTTACCCAACGCAAGTGGTTCTTCTTTTCTTGTTGCATTTTTTTAAAGACTCAGGCCTGTTACCATTTTTCCTCAAATGCACACCATGATAGTTACCCCACGCCAATGCTCATCATGTTATCATGATGCGGCTGAAGTACCAAGAAACCAATTAAATCAGATATATATGGTCTCCAAAATATTGCCGTTTAGCATCATAAGAGAAGCTCCAACCACCACAACATTGACGCCGCAACTCAGGCAGACAAATTGCAAATACTAGTTGGCTGGTCTGGTCTCCTGCTTTTTTTTTTTTTTGTGGAAGTCTGGTCTCCTGCTACACTACTAATCCCATATTGTCTGTTCTGCAACTAAAACTGTAGACAAACTGTGTGCCATTATGTACACAGTACATTTGATTCTGGAGCATATTTAGCATTGAGAGAAGCCGTTGATTAAGAAATCTATGTCTGATATGTGATGATGTCCAACAGTTATTTCATTCTGCATATTTGGTCTACAAAGTGATCAGAGAGTTGAGATTGCAGGGACATCTTTATCTTTGAAGGAAACTTGTTCAGTCAATTGTATTTTATATCTCAATTACATAATTTACATTGGCCTGCAGGCTGATTGGGGCACCCAGATTGGGAAGGGAGGACGCATATACTTCTGTTGGTGCCTCAAGCTGCTATAATAACAAAATGATTTTGCAATAAGGCAGACAATATGTATTGATTCGATTGTCTCATCTTTTATTATGGTGTGTGAAATAGGCCATATTGGGAAAGAAAAGGTAAAATGGGTATTTTTTACTGTGGCATGCAATCGTGGCTAAGGTATTGAAGCTACCTAGCTCTAGTGGCCTTTTGCCTTCAAACAGTTATGCACAAACCCAACCACTATTCCAATAAGTGCAGCCTAGATAATCTCCAATATGACGTTCATAACTTTTTAAAGGTCCTGAACTATTATATGCTTGTGTATTTTTCAACGACAAAGTACTGGATAAAATGATGGCAGACTTTTCCACTTTAACGATCAAACAGTGTTAGGCCTGTGTATATGAGTGTCTCCATAAGTACTTTTGGAACATCACATGTCGAGAGGTTCCATTGGGCATTGGCGGAGCCCCATCACCCTGGCCCGAGTTTGCTAGCTAATAGAGTTCAACCAACTCCACATGGATTGATTTACCTAGGATTCTACGGCTTGATTCATGGTTGTCAACTTGGCATGCCAATTTGAAACGCATATCCATGCGTAGCTCTTGTGCCGTTAGTCCTTGGCTTGGCATCTCATTACTAGCACCTTTCTGAGTAATAAAATTTGTTTGGTCACCACCAACCTAATACTTGACTTGTTGGGATTTCTTTTTTTTTTTTTCCTACCACAGAATCCAATGAAAATTTTGGCATGTCAAATAAGTTAAGGTGGACACAGTGGTGCCAGCAGCATTAACCACTGAGAGTGTAATTGAGCTCAAATACTGTCACCACTAGTCTCCCTACACGCCACCCTTGGTCGACACCTACCTCAACCACCTCCTGCCGAAAGGACAGCCTTATATATAGTCCAAAAAAACGTGGTAGAGTATGAATTTTCTGCTTACTTAGCTAGCTAGGTACGCACAAGAATCCGAGTGAGAATATCTAAAGTATGCTGCAGCAACCATTGCTTAGTATTTTCACGGATGATCTCAATTCTGTGACGAGTAAAACTGCATACTGCAGTCACAGCACCAAGTCACCAGCATGGCGGCAGATGCTCATCCTCAAGTAATATACATAGTGGGAGGATTGCTGCAACTTGCAATAGTTATCCAGAACCTGATAAGGCCAAAATGAGGATCCAAATCCCATGACTTTGTCTTTCTGAGACAAAACCCAGGCCTTTGAAGATGATTACGCTTTGTGCTCACATTTCGTCGCCATATCAAGTAACGTGCTTCAGCATCAAATGATTTTTCTCCTCATACAACATCATTGACGTGACTCTCCTACCACAAGAAGGAGGAAAATGCTACATAAACAATTATTAAAGTGAAACAAAAATAATTAAAATACAAAATTATTAGATTATATATAAATTTGTCAAATATATATATATATATATATATATTATAAATGTAAAAAAATTATTTATACAGTATTAACTTAATAATAAATGTCGTCATTGAGAAATTCTTGCGTACACCATATATATGTAAATCTTTTTTCTTCCATTCAAATTACCACCACCTAATTCATTCATATTTCATTTGAGTATCATTGGTTATGTGAGTCCCATTGATAAGAAACCAACACAATCAGACAGTGACAGTGCTTATAGGGAAAGAGAAAGCGCTTCCTAAAAGAGGAAACAAATTTTTTTTCTTTTATCAAACAGTAATTCTGCCCGCACAATTTAAGTAATTGGTATAAAATTAGTTTTAACAAAATTAGTTTTTAACACAATTAACTTTATATGAGTTAATTTTAAAAAAAATTATATTTGAGAATATTCATCCAAGATTAGGTAACGTACTAGTTCAAAAAATCTAAAATTGCTTTTGAGCAAAAGTACTAAAAACGACACTTCTAATAGAATTATATATTTTTTAGACTAAAAGGCCATAATTATTTTGAGTTACCAACCAAATATGAAAAATTAACCTTACATATTATTATAATATGTGATTCAAAATTAATTCTAGAATGGTGTTCAGTTCTTGCACAAAAATGAGGCAGTGGTAAGAATATTATTACACAATTTGACTTTATTTTTAGTTAATATGAAAATTAAATTATTAGTTTTATTGTAAAAGACCAACATCATGGTTTGTCACATTGTGGACAGTAAGAATAAAAGAAATAAATTAAAATAAAGGTAAAGATGAGTATGGATTGAAAAATAATTCAATTTGTTAGATTGAACTCATGTACAGAATTTTTGGCTAAGCAAGGGGCTCTTAGCCCGGATCATCTGGTGTTTTTCCAGCAACCTCCTGCTGGTTTAGGAAATATTTTGTTAGCTGATGGTATGGGTGTGCTGTTTGTTAGAGAGTCTTTCTTTTATTTCTCTGATGTGACAAAAGAAAAAACAAATTGTTATCTCATAATTTACATTATCTCATATATATAAATATTTACAAATATTTTTACTCTGAAAATTGTTCAACAAACATTATCCCTCCTAAGTCCTAAGTCTCCTTGTGAGGTTTACTCCGTAAAAAAAAAAATCTAAGTGTGTTGGCTTCATTCAAAGATAATGATGACATGAATTAATATTTTAGTGTGATTGAAATATAATAATTTTAAAAATAATTAATCGTATATTTAACGAAAGCTAAAAATTCTTAAAAATCTCAATTTTTGAATATCCGCGATAGCTTTGCCATCGGAAGCATGGGCAGCGCGTCATGTATTGTGAGGTGGCAGGACCTCCAAAAAATAATTCACGTTAAATTTTTATTTTGAGCATGGTCCTTAAATAATGGTGTTCTTTGATGGTCCAACACTCCCTCACAGATAAGAAGAATTAAAACTCGGGAAGAACATTTATGATATTGCTCATGCATAAACTTGATTCCACGCACATGAATGCCTTTAGTTGGGTAGTATTTTTAATGAGTTATTATATATGTATATCATGAGTAATAGTTTAATTTGATCGCGTAGTCACTCATAAAGTTTATGAACTTTCTCATGAATGATTCAAAACCTGAGAACATTTGTAAATATTATTTATGTGTATTTATTCATATTAATAAGATATCTTATTGAAGTTTCTTATAATCAATGTGAACATAATTTTATAATTATCGTAACATATTTTTATATAAAAATAACCCTTATATATACATATACATATAAATACTTTTAGTCTTAGTATATATTTGACGGATTAGTGACCTGGTTGTTTGAGCTTTATGAAACCATAAATTATTGTGACCATCGAGCGGCTTTGCAATTTGCAATTTGCATGTGATGTGATTTCCCATTTAGGTAACCGCTCATTTTATATTGGACTGTTAGACCAATTTGTCTACTGGGCCTTGACATCATAGAATTGCAAGTTGAAGTTTGTGGGCCATATATAAATATCAAATTTTATTTCTTTTTAAAACAGATATCTTTATTTTTGGTATTAAAAAAAAAGCAGATATCTTAAAAATAGTTATTTAAAACTTATACCTAAAAATGCAATTAGGGGTGTCGTTTCAATAAGTCGGCCACATTGGGCCAGTTTAAATTTGAATTGGGGGTAAGCTAGTTTTAGTTTGAACCAATTAACGGAGGTTGCGTGCTTATATATATATATATATATATATATAAGAGAGAGAGAGAGAGAGAGAGATTGTGTGATACAAGACCCACCACTAGAACTAAAAGAGCCTAACAATTTAGAGCAAATTAGGAAGGCAAAACCTACTGAGTTAGACTATAATAGGCAAAAAGAACAAGATGGTTATGATTATGATTTGGTTGAAATATTGGATGAACAACTTCCGTAGGTTGTGTATGATTTTTGTGCTGACACTAGAGATGATAATGTGAAAAAAAACTGTTGATACATCTATAGAAAAAGGGTGGGATAAGTGGGGATGATGCAACTGAGGGTGATGTATATGAGGATGATGATGGTGCAGAGGGTGATATAAGTGATAATACCAGTAGTGATGAGGATGAATGTGAAATGCTGAGAAAGATGACATAAGTGAAGATGATGATAGTGCGGAGGATAAGACACAAACCAGGGCCAGAAATATATGATTGTGCACATAATGATGTGGAATCTGAACATATTACTTTATTGAGGAAAAATGACAAACCTGTAACTTCTAATAGGAAGAATGATGAAGTCAACTGTAAAAGAAAGGATAGGTTTCAACCATAAAACCAGTTTCAACCTGCAGAATAAGATGACTATTATTCTGAAACCTATCCTCAACCTTATCAATCATTAGATGAGGAAAAAGAGTCCAAAGAGTTGTACCCTAAGTTTAATGTTGTTGCAGGGCTTGGAGAAGTTTTTCTTGAGTTGGGTATGTCATTTCCAACTTTAGATGTTTTTAAGGAGGTTGTGAAAGATTATAATGTTGAACTTGGTAGAGAGTATAAGTTTATGAAAAATGATAAGATTAGAGCTAGAGCAAGATGTGTGAAGGAGTCATGCCCCTGGGAGGTTTTATGTTCATGGATCAATGCTACAGGGAGTTTTCAAATTAAAACTCTCTTAGACAACCATACATGCAATAGGCTATTTAAAAATACCAAAGTTGATAGAAAATGGATAGCAAAACAAATGGTTTCATAAATGAGAACTCATCCAAATTTAATTGCCCATGATGCATTCAACTATGTCAAAGAAAATTATGGTGTCACTGTAATGATGTGAAACTTTATAGAGCCTTGAAGATTTTTAGAGAATTGATTGAGGGATTAGAGAAAGAACAATACTCAAGGATGTGGATTATGTAGAGGAGTTAAGGAGAACCAATCCTGGTTCCATTTTGAAGCTAAAGGTGGAATCTCCAACTCCAATCACATTAACACCCACATTTGATAGATTTTATGTCTGTTTACATACTTGTAAGACAGGATTCCTCTGATTGCAGACCCCTTCTAGGGTTAGATATGTGTCATTTAAAAGGGTACTATGGGGGTCAATTGTTAACAACTGTTGGCATGGATGGAAACAATACATTTTATGTTATTGCATATGCCATTGTGGACTTGGAGATTAAAGGCACATGGAGATAGTTCTTGGAAATACTACTAGATGATCTTGGAGATTACAAAGAATATGGATGAGAGTTTGTCACTGATCAACAAAAGGTATGATTTTGTGTTTTTATCATTAAAGTTCATGTTAGTTTCAGTCATTCAAATGGTTTTGTTTTTTGGTATTTTTAGGGTTTCTTGCCAACAATGGAAGATGTCATGCCTGTAATTCAACATAGGTTTTGTGTCAGACATGTGTGGACCAATTTCTGCAAGGTTGTTAAGAATAAAGACCTAAGAAACATAGTTTGGGAGATTGCTAGGGCTATCACTATGGAGGAGTTTGAAGAAAAGATGCAGACTATGAAGAGGAAGTTTGAAAATGGGTGGAAATGGCTATGCAGAATACCACCTCAACATTGGACCAAGGAAGGTTTCTCTACATTCACTAAATGTGATAATCTGTTAAATAATGCTTGTGAACAATTCAATGGGGCTATAGTTAAGTATCGAGGAAAACCAATACTAACTATGATTGAGGATATAAGGACTCATATAATGAGAAAAATGAGAGATGACCATCTAAGGCTGTCAAGGTACAATGGTTCAATAACACCAAAGGCTCATAGTAGATTGGAGGGCTATAGAGGACTTAGTAGGTATTGGACTCCTACATAGACAGGAGATGCTGTAGGGTATAAGTTTGAGGTCGCTTGCCCACCTAAAAAGTGCAAAGTTAACCTTGGAGAAGCATCATACTCTTGTAGAGTGTGGAATTTAGTTGGAATCCCTTATATGCATGCTATTGCAGCATTAGCATACAATAACCTACAACTAGATGATTATGTATATCCCTGGTATTCTATGGAGACATACCACAAGCTGTATAAGCATCACATTCAGCCTGTTGTAGGAAGAGAATATTGGCCAAAGACTAATATGGAACTAGTTGACCCACCACCATTCAAAAGACCAGCTGGTAGACCAAAGAAGTTTAGGAAAAGAGATAAAAATAAGCCTAAAAATCCATACATGTTAAAAAGAAAGTATGAAGATGTAAAATGTTTAAAATGCAATGGAATTGGTTATAACACAAGGACATGCAAGGGAGCTCCAGTGAAAGCTAAGAAAAGAAAAGGAAATCAAACAACATCAAAGGAAACTTCTACAAAGATCAACTTAGATAATGGTGCAGAACCACCAACTCAACAATCACAGTCAAGTATGAATATCACAACATCCATCACATCAGCAGCAGATAAAAAATATATTTTTGGATGTCAGTTCCAGTTTCAAAGTACTTAATGACCTAACTTTTTTATGTTATGCAACAGTGGACATCTTCGTTTTTGACATTGTAGCATCTAGACCACCTAGCTTCAGGCCACCAACACCATTTAGACCTCTTTAACAAGCCAACATGTTAGGAGACCTCCGAGAAGGGATGGGAAGGCATTGTGTTTCCAGAGAAACAATCAGGGCAGCAAGTGCAGGCACTTCGAGAAGGTTTGCTTCATTCATTTCTTCGCAGACTTCATCAAGTGGCAGTGGATCAAGAGATGCAGATGCTGCACATTGACATATACTTGAAGATGCAGTAGCTTTCTTAAGAATTTACATGTAATTTTGGATTCAATGGGGAAAATGTAATTTTGGGTTTAGGGTGGTAGCTTTATTGTTGGTTTTTTTGTCAATATAGTCATATGATTACAATCATCAATATACAACTTGTTTGTGGGTTGGCTATGTGCTTTTGTGAGTTGGCCATGTGCTTTTGTGAAATGACCATATGCTTTTGGATGTAGGCTCAAAACCTGTTTACATCAATATATATCATCAAGTTGTTGTGTCAATGTGCTTTTTGTTGTTACTTACTTCCATATTTAATTCAACTAATAGCAATAGTCAATAACAGGAAATTGAATCTCACATTCTGAACAAGATTTCATTAATCATATGAAAAGTTACATAAGTAATCATTTCATTACATGGAATCACATATCCTACCCTTTTTACATGTGCTCCTCAATTAAACTTATATGCTAAACAACCAATACTAAATATAACCAAAAACAACAAAATCCCACACACTAGTTTTCATTTTTTCACTTCTTCCTCATACATCGTAATTCTATTTGTAAAATCACTAACTATTTCATTGTCATTGTTCTCATGCAGTGCTGCTCAATCATCCAACCATTTGAACAAGCCACATGTTCGAGATTCATCTTTGTACAAAGGGCACCTTAGAAACTGGCAGCCATAATTTTTCACAATCTTGGAGGTTAGTACCAAAGCTTTATGACCACATTCACACATGATTAGTGAAGAAGAACAACCATCTCCCCTTGACTGGAAAGTACCCAATGCTGAAGAACCAGCAGCAACACCCCAACTCATATTTGAACCAGAATCAACACCGCCCATGACTTTATAGCAACACTCGAGCACAGCTTGTGCAACCTTGCACCACCACTTGCACACCAGCTCCTCCACCTTTCGGCAGCACTCTTGTAATGGAAGGTTGGGTTTGGGGATTTTGGGATTTTGAAATGTTTAGATTAAGGATTTTGTATTTCAGTCCAACATGGACCAAAATGAAACGTTGTGTTTCAAGGGGAAAGTCAGCTCTGTGATTTTTTTGCCACATAGGATCCACGTCATCCATTAACGTTACATATCAGCATGTCCATTAGCTTATAACATGTGAGCTTAACAGAAAGACAAACTTATATGGAGCTTTTAACTTATAGGACTAAAGTGTAATGAAATTTTTTTTAAGGACCAAAGTGTATTTTAGCGAATCTTTGAGGGACCAAAGTATATATTAACTATTTATATACACACACACACACTAGTTTATGCCCCTGTAATTTTTATGGGTATTTTTATTTATTTATTAGTTATACATATTTTTTCATTATTAATTTAAATATGATTTTGACTAGGTATTTATCTATATTTATTTACTCTATATCTCATAATTTTTTTTATTATAAAACTTTATTTTAACACACAATCATTCTTTAAAATAAAATAAATAACTACAAAATTGAATTGTTCAAATTATCAAATTGTTATAAATTATCACCGAGTGCTCTAA
This sequence comes from Styphnolobium japonicum, assembly GCA_023212625.1. Lineage (NCBI taxonomy): Eukaryota > Viridiplantae > Streptophyta > Magnoliopsida > Fabales > Fabaceae > Styphnolobium > Styphnolobium japonicum. The sequence continues at coordinate 21,330,701 of JALBWW010000008.1, forward strand.
GAATAAAAGGATGGTTTGATAGTGTGTTCTTTAATTTTGGCCACTGTAAGTAGAATTACAATGAGATCATTTACATGTTTATCCAAATAACTTATTATCCTTTCACTAAAATTATCTCACAAAGTGCAATTTGATCTTAATATTGTTGTTTAATGAGACAAAAATAATTATATCATAATTTCTAAACTTTAAGGGACAACTTACTAATATTTGATTATAAAATTAAACTTCATTATGTTCGCTTGGTAAGAAAATGTGATAAGAGAATCAAAAGATAAACTTTAAAATTTCACATTGAGTAATTAGATTTTCTAGAGTTCAACATGTATAGTTAAAATGATATAGAGAGAAAACTTGTGGATCACACAATTTCAAAAATTATAAGGCACTTCTTATATATATCTTTTTTAACTGCACATGTAGTTTAACTGCAAGTGATTCAAATTTAACATAAAAGAAAGAACTTGAAAAAATAAACTCAATTCAACAAATGAACAGTGAATAAAAGAACATTTTCATATTCTAATTAATGTATTATGAAAAAATAATGGCAACATGAGTTAACAAAGAATTAATATTTTAAATTAATTCTAGTATATGCCTTGGTAAAATCATAGATATTTTAATTTTTTGTTTTTTTTTACTTGTATTTTTTTATTATTCCTTTACACTTCTACCAATATAATGTTAATTTAGTATATTATTAAATTTCACTGATTATTATAATAAGAATTTTAGGATGGTATAAATTATGCCACCGTTAATTTTAGGATTAATATTTATTTTTTTATACATTATATTTTTTTCATTAATGTATTTTTTATTGTTCATTTACATTTTTAATACTATAATTTTGACGTAATAATTTATGTATATTATTTATTCTAAATTTCAGATAATTTTTTATTTTATTACAAAATAGTTTTATTTTAACATATAATCATTCTTCAAAGTAAGAGATGGCCAATTGTAGTTCTACCATTTTTTTAGAAAGCATTTAATTTTTTCAATTCTAAAATCCCAACTGCTTAATTTATTAAAGGGCTTGAGCAGAACTTTATTGATAATACAAAAAGTTGATATGTTTTGATTTAAATGTAAGCTTATGGGTCGTATTCTGTTTTTTAAGCTGGAAAAAAAGGGCAAAATTTTAGTTTGCAGAAAGGCTAATGAGTGAAGAGTATGAGTTTAAAAAGATAGGAGCAACTGCTACTCCTGGTTCCAACTAAATTTTGCAACCAAGTTCGAATGAAAACAAGTTCATGGAATTTTTTTTTTTTTTTGGTGATAAGAGTTTTTGGGGTTTTACTTAGTAGACACTTAATTCAAACCTAGTAAATTTATAGGAATTTAACTTTCTATGACTTCTCCCTGAATTTGAATTTGAGATAATAATAAAGTAAGGAGCAAATTCCATTATAATTTGAGCCAACACTCTTTGATATATAATAGGTGATTTTCAAATTATCTATTTGTCGGAACTATGGAGTAGAATAATAATAGTTACAGACGTGTATGAGGATGTGGGTAGTGATTAGAAAACAAATAAAAGTCAGATCCAACAATTATAAAATAAATTATAAAATAATGTAAGGTCAGTGTATGAACATTTTATATGTATAAATAACATTACTCGTGAAAGAATAATATTATTTGCAAGATAAAATTTCTCGCACTTTTCATAAATTTTCTATAACTCATTGAATAATAAAATATTTATTTATTTTTTAATAAATAGGTTATACAAACAAATTTATACCTATTTTTTTTATATATAATAGTTATTTCCTTTTGTGTGTTTTAGCATAATTTCTTTTCCTATGAGGTCACTTGGGCGTCGCAGGAGGCATCACCATCAAAGATAACATTTCACTTTTAACACGTAACAATCTTATTAAAAGGTATACCCTCTTCTCTTTTATATTGTAGCTGTGATAATTTCGCATTTTAGCTAGTTTAATAATAAAAAAAGCAGAGCATATATAATTAAGCCTTTTCTGATCAAACTACTAACCTAAGATGTGTTCTTTAGGAATGCGAAAACTAAACTTATGACCATTGAAATAAGCTAACTTTTAGGAATATTATTAATTTAACAAACATCACCTATATTTTTAAAGATTTTTCCACTGATTCAAATTAATAAGCTGTTCCAAATTTTTTTTCATATATATATTTTCTTTAAATTATGCCTGTCTAGTTGTAACCTTTTTTCCCCCCTTCCTTTTTATTTTCCTTACCAAAAATATACAGATTACAGACTTTTTAGATTTTCATCAGGCTTAAATGAAAAAAATACACTATATTATAAAAAATTTATCTTTGGGAATTTTTTAATATGCTCAGTGTAACATACTTGGATGATACAGATTGAAAACGGAGAAGCTGAGCCGAGAAAGAAAGAAAAAGAAAAAATGATAATTTTGTTCAGTTTAAAAAAATAATTTTTTATTAGTATGTTTTAAAAATTAATAAAATATTTAATTATATTAACTAATAATTTATATACGATTAATTATATATTAAATATTAAAATAAATATAAATTATTAATTAATTATATATAAATTATTAATTAATATAATTATAATATTTAATTAATTTTTAAAATAAACTAATAAAAATTTATTTTACCCCAACAAAACAAAATTATCATTTTCCTCTTAGAAACCCAACAGTTTGAAAATGAAGGCAGCAAATCAAAGTGAAGGTTGGCGTTACTACGAACGATGCACATACCTCGAAACTAACGTGGAAAGCAAACCCACGTTTACGGAAGCGTGTTTATTATTTTTATCAAAACCAAACATTTAATAATAAAAAAAGGCATTCATTAGCATTACCGAAAGCTTTCAATTTGCACTGGCTAAAAAATTAAAACAAAAAATATTAAATACAAAAATCAAATAATTAATAATTTAAAATTTTAAAAATATTTAATACTATATTCGTTAAATAATTAATTAATGGCACCCATATATATATATATGTATGGCCATTATAATGGCACCCATATTAAAATCCTCAAATTAACGATAATAATGATCTTGCCAACATTCAAAGCAAAGTCTAAAATTGTAGCAAACCCGGTTCATGTGTGTTCATAAAATCCTTTCACTTTGAATCTCTATTGACTTTTCCCTTCATCGGTTTTGGATCATTGTACCTAAACTAATCCTCTCTTGAATCTGAAGTAACCCAAAACTTGCACTTCAAGTGTGTTCTGTTCCTTTTCTATTCCTGTATTTAATTTTGGAGTGACACAGATCTTGGCTTGGCCAAAGTTTGCGGAAGGAAAAAAAAGGTATATATAAAAAAAAAAAAACAGAACAAGCTGCATTTAATTATTATCTGCAGGTGAAGGTGAAACCTGAACTGAAGATTTTTTTTCCAAGTTCCCATAGACGTTACTTGGAAAGAGATTGAAGGGTGAATTTTCCTCCACCTTTTCCGCCTTCAAAAAAAATTGTTCCTTTCTGGTGATGGTGAGGTAGTAATCAGTTTTGATCCTATTCTCCGTTGCTGGGTCCCAATTCCCAAAACAAAAACGTTTGTCATTTGTCCCCTATACTTATTTTAGCTCCCAAATCAAAATCTTGGCATTGGGTGTGGATTGATGCCGATTTAAATCAAGCATCTTTGCTTGAAAACCATGTTTTATCCTGCAGAAAACATGCACCCGGCACCCCTTTTGCTTAAATGTTAACTATACTTCTTAAGAAGTTGGTTTTGGACTTTTGGTTCTGTTGCTGAACCATCGTACTTCTCATTGCTTTCTTATCTTATAAAGATTTGTGGGGTGTTTGCTGCTTTGGGTTTCTACTTTCTACTCATCTGAGGGAGCTGAATAATATATAGATAGAGAGATCTTGGTTCTTGTCCTCGAAGTGCACAGTTCCAAAATTCGATTTTTTGATTTAGTAACAGTGCTAAAAGAGTATGAGGAAAAATGGTGGTTCTCATTCAGGAAGGATATTTAGTGACAGGAAGTGGGTTATCCCGTTTTTTGCTAGTTTGCTGGTATCTGCTAGTCTGCTTCTGACAGCTATTCTTGGGGCACTTAGTTCTGCTGACGGGGGAGAGCAGTCACCCTTTGACATCATTTCATTTGCAAGATCACAGGATTCGAGTGGATATTTTGTGGAATCGGATTTGGAAAGGTCTTTTAATGCTAATGTGGTTCGGGAAATGGAGGCACCTAGGTTGGCATATCTTATTTCAGGCACCAAGGGTGATAGTCATAGGATGATGAGGACATTAGAGGCTGTGTACCACCCAAGAAATCAATATATCTTGCATTTAGATCTTGAGGCGCCTCCCCGGGAAAGGTTGGAATTGGCAAATGCAGTGAAAGCTGATCCAATATTCCGTCAAGTTGAGAATGTTCGTGTTATGTCTCAATCCAATTTGGTGACTTATAAGGGTCCTACGATGATTGCTTGTACCCTTCAAGCCATTGCAATATTATTGAAAGAGAGCTCAGAGTGGGACTGGTTCATAAACCTCAGTGCCTCAGATTATCCTCTTGTGACACAGGATGGTTAGTAAATAACCGTCTGACCCTTTTATTTATTTGCTTCTTGATGTTATATGCTGTTATTCCTGTCAAATTGCTTGCATAAACTATGGCCTTCTTGGTTGTGGGAGGATATAGTGAGCCTTTACAAGCTTACCCTTCGGGTTTAAACACATGATGCTGATGCTGTTTCGCAGAGGTTTTAAAAATTTGAAAACCGTATGTCATTTGGGTATAGTTTGATAATGTTTGGCAAGTAATAGTTAGGCTCCTACATGTGTTGTTTGCCTCTCGATTTTAGCACACTGTTGACTTATTTCCCTTGAGCACTATTGTTTTGAGGACTGAAAAGATTATTAAAGTTGGCACTAATGTTTTAAGGACAGGAAAGATTATTGATGTTCATCCATCTCCTGATTACTGTGGATGTTTCAGGATGGATCTCTATTTAGCATCATACAGGTTTGTAGAATTGTAACAACTAATGATTGAATTAATGGTTTACAGACTCTCAAATTGTATTTTTCTTACTTCCTTTTCATGTTGCCTTCAATACTACAACAAGGTTAGCAAGTGTAATTTGGCTTGAGCTAATGACAGAAGTTTATTTTCCATTTTGTTGCCTAAGTTTTGTTTTGTGTTTTTCTCTGTAATTCTACTTTTTTTTTATTGTGTTGCTAATTCCAGGAAATTCTCTTTCTAAGCTTCCTTCTAATCTTTCACCCTGGCCATTTTGTCCTAAAGCATGGTTGTGTTGAGTAATTCAGGGATGAGTCATGCTCCTGAAGTAAGACAGAAATTAACTAGCTCATGTTACCTCTTTTATGTGGTTAAGGGTAGTCTAAAAGTGACTATCAACTCATTGCTACTTAAGCTTTGGTTCAGTGGTCACCCTAGTCCCCAACAAATGTGAGGGATGTAGGTTTGAATTACCCTCCCTAAGTTAGCATTGTCTAGCTCCCTAAGATAACAACAACAACAGCAACCAAGCCTTATCCCACTTGATGTCAAATTTTGAAGTCTTACCATTGAAGATTTTATGTATGTCTTGTCACCAATATCATTGCATCCTTGCGTTTCTGTTGGAGTTCTTCCATGTGCATTTCATGTAGATTTTTGAGCGATTTGTCTGGATTCCAAGGTCACTTTTGTAGTTAATACCTGCTGGATTGCATTCATGAGCTGGGACTTCTAGCTCAGATGACTAAGCAAGGGCTTTCAAGATCTTGATTAAAGGTCTGAATCTTCTTTTCCACAAAACTTCTGTGCACTTTAATCTAATCAGTTGTTGAATCTTCTCCGACATCACAACTTCAATTATGAATATATCTGGGACATGGATTATAAGATGATTAGGTTTCTTCTTTTCATGACAAGAACCATTATACTAATGGAAATGATGGTGATGTATGAGCTTCTGGACAAAAATGTAAAACATTGTAGATAATTGTCCCTCTGAAGTAGATGATTTAAATTCGTACTAGAAGTCTAAACTAGTTTTGGGTGGTTGCCAAATGCAGAATCAACAAGTTTTGACCCCAATAAAATTTATAGTACCTGCACATCAATTTGCTTGGGGGAGTTTTGTAGTCAATAACTTGCAAATCTTCTGGCGTTGACATCTTGTGTGCTGCAAATATATTGGGTATATTCTTTTTTGGTGTAAATAAAGATTCATGTAGCTCATTCCATGCAGTTCGGGTGAAGTCTCGAGTTTAATGTAAATACATGTATCAAGTCAAACGTGCATGAAGTTTACTTCAAGAAAGCTTCTGTATTCCCTTTTTTCACTTATGTTTAACGAGGATTTGTAAAGTAATTTTAACTCCATCTTTTGATTTCCATTCCTGATGGTAATAGTTGAAGCTGCCTTATTTTCTTCAGATAAAATCCATTTTCTCGGATTTATTGGACCATTCCAAGTTGGTCTAACATTATATGTGACGAGGTAGTTCACTCATCCATGCTCCCCCCGTCTTCCTAGTTTTCCCCTTATGGGTATCATGGCTGTAGTTTCTAGTTTGCCAGTTATGAAAAGTTTTCATTTCGTTTTATTGGCTATTTTTTAATTTTAAGGTTCAATACATTGATTAAAAATGTCTTGCTCTCTCATACATCATGCTTTTCTGTATCTCATGATTGAGCTACTGCTATTAGCCCACACTAAAACCTGGTAGTTACATGATTCTCAGATTAGTGCATAAATTTCAACAAGTCTTAGCTTCAAGTCTTTTGTCCAATGTCATCCAATTTTTTTATCTATAGAGACATGTCATCCTTCCAAAGAAGAAACACCCATTTCCATTATCATTTTTAGCTATTAACTGTGGCTAGTCAGTAAATTCACCATCTGGGTTTGAGCATGCTTGGGCACAAATTCACAATTAGTGGAGTCTTTATTTATATGGTGCTGGCATGCTGCTCTGCTGTTGGCTTTGTCTAGGGCAACAGGTGGCATGTTATATTGGATATATAGTACTATTATTAATTTTTGTTATGCAAAATGTTTTCCTATTTCACGGCTACATTTAAAAAAGTGTATGGTTCAAAGATAAGTATTTCCTTTTAATTACAGAGCTGGCTACCATGAATATCAATAGATAGTTTGGCACCATGTACTTGAAGTCTTTTTTTTTCTTAACATGTGATGGTCTTTTTTCATGGTTGTTTCAGCTATATGTAATCCTTCTTGAACCTTGTAGAGAGGCCTTTGTGAAGTCATCTGATATTTGTTTCCTGCTTTTACAGATTTGCTTCATATTTTCTCTAATCTGTCCAGAGATCTCAATTTCATTGAACATACACGCATTACTGGTTGGAAACTGTAAGTGAATTGTTACACGATCTGAAAATTGCAGTAAACTATCTATGCCCCCCCCCCCCCCTTTTTCTCTTTTTTTTTCCTTCTGGTTTACCTTATCAGTTGATGGAGATCTCTTTGTATTACTGCTTATATGTTCAGGAACCACAGAGCAAGACCAATCATTATCGATCCTGCCCTTTACTTATCAAAGAAATCTGATTTAGCATGGACTACTCAGCGAAGAACACTTCCCACATCTTTTAAACTGTTAACTGGTATGTCTATATCTATAAATTCCCACTACAAATTTAAACTAGAAGGCTCTTTCAAGGTTTAGCAGTGCTAAGGTTGTAAAATATCTAGTTAGCTAGCTAGCCAGATAAACATTTTTTGGCTATTAGATAGCCAATCAACATTGATAGATCCTTATATTTTTGTCTATGCTTCGGTGAACAGGTTCAGCTTGGGTTGTGCTGACCCGGTCCTTTGTGGAGTACTGTATATGGGGATGGGATAATTTTCCACGGACTATGCTTATGTATTATACAAATTTTGTCTCCTCACCGGAGGGCTATTTTCACACTGTCATTTGTAACACTGAAGAATTCCGCCATACTGCAATAAGTCATGATCTGCACTACATTGCTTGGGACAATCCCCCAAAGCAGCATCCCATCTCTTTAACTATGAAGGACTTCGACAAAATGGTTAAAAGCAAGGCTCCCTTTGCCAGAAAGTTTGCCAAGGATGATCCAGTCCTAGACAAGATTGACAAAGAACTTTTGGGACGCACACATAGATTTTCACCTGGGGCATGGTGTGTTGGGACCTCTGATGGTGGGGCTGACCCTTGTTCTTTGCGTGGCAATGATACAGTGTTTAGGCCAGGCCTGGGTGCTGAGAGGCTGCGTGAGCTGCTTCAGATGTTGTTATCTGAAGAATTTCAAAGCAAGCAGTGTTTGTGACAAAGGAGTACCCTCCAAGTAGGATAATGTCAAGTGTACATAAGTGTGGTTATAGATCACATATATCTGATGTAAAAGGTCAGAATTTTGTGTTCAATATGTTGATATTCTAGGTTCATATTTAGAAGCAACAAGCACTCAGAGCAGCAGTTTTGAAGTGCTTGTTTCGGTTTAGTTGTCGTTTTGGTTGCAATGCCAGCAACCATTTAGGCAATTACAACGTTTCTTTGCTGAGTTATAAAGGCAATTAAATCTCACAGTCGACTATTGATTTGATTATCAATTAGTCTAATGAGTAATAATCTCGATCTGTTAGCAGAGATTAGGTTCATGTATTTTTTCTATGATCCTTTCTGGAGGCTAGTCTGTGTAATATCCTTTTTCTACATCCAATCTTTCTTGGGCAACCAGCATTTCTACTCAGTTCTGCACTTTGTATGCTCCAACAGAATGCAAACTATTTCAGTTGAATCCTTGCCATGAACAGGCCCGTGTTTGCACCGTTGGCACTTGGCAGCCCGCTGCCATGAGCACTACATTAGTATGTTGTAGAGTGCAACCCAAGGGCGTGCACCAATCATTGAGATGCCTTAGCTGTTGAAATCATAAACAGGCTCTCCTTCTGTGTTCTTTGCTAGGACATCAGTCATCAGGCATGGACCATGCCCATTGGTTGCCCATGAAATTAGGGTAAAGTGCTTTATCTTTTTGAAATTTTTGCTCAAGTCAACTTTACTGCTCCAACTTAAAAATTCAAAAAGTTTCAAAAGCATGCACTACAACTTTTTTGAATATTCAAAAACACTGTAAGTGATTATTTTTTCGCCTTAGTACATAGAATTTATCAATATGTATTAAAATGTGAGACACTTATGTTTGTAAACTACAGGAAAAAAGAATAAAGAATAACGGGATGATGTAAATTTTGATCCTAAACAAAAGAAAACACTATGCCAGGAAATGTTATATAGTGAATTTTTGGTAAACAAAATTACCATAGGAGTGACGCTAATAATAATATGTCAAATCCCAATCTAATATTATGATGTCAAATCCTGTGATGTCCAATCCCAAACTATTACAGTGGTGTGAAAATTTGCTAGTAGCAAACTTGCCAACTAATTGACAGGTATCAATATCCTCGGGTTCATCCATCATTTTATATTCTGAAGCACATTATTCATTGGAAGGATCAACTGAATTGGAAATCTTGTGGGAAACTGGAATGAATTGAATCCTTTTGGAATGAAAATCACCAAATGGCAGAAACCTTCCTGAGCATGAGAAAGTAATTTTCCATCACGAGAATTACCTAGAAAATCTTATATACTCCTAACAACGGTTCTTTAACATCAAATTCTCTCCTCAAACAAAGGGACTTGGCTTCAAGTAACTTAAAACTATTTCTTCCTGTGATAAGTCCGTGAAGTATCCCCTCCCCACAGAAATACCCTCTTCCCTTGCAAGGCGCTCAACTTCTTGTTGTACTCTTTCTGCACCAATTTTATTTGGATCCAACAAATTACAGGCTACCTCAGTGACACCTTCACCATGTGCAAGTGCCATCGCCTGTACAGAAGGCAGACCACCACCTCTCCCACTAACACGTTTTGCAATTCTACGAACAGCACCAATATCAGAAGATAATAGAGGGACGTTATAGTTATCAACCCAATTGGTTGCTCCAATGACTACAACACCTTTTGCTGGAGTCACTTGACCTGGACCACAATCTGGCTTCAGTGACAAGATTTCTGATTTGGTCCCCCCAATCCACTGGTTTTCACTTGAATTTGGCTTGAAATATCCAAATATTCTTCTGATTGAATCAAGTGTCCTCCCCTCTTCATGCGCTGCTCCATATAGAAAAGTAGGAACTGCAGGGAATATAATTATCATTAATATGCAAAGATATAAATTTGAAAAGATGATTGACATAATAAAGATAGTTCTATAATCACTTTATTAGTGCATAGACTCGCAATTATGAAATTCAGCCATGTATGAACAAGGAAAAACCCATCAAATGAAAACTTGGGAGCTGAGAAGAATTTAACATGCAGTCATAATTCTTAACCAACAATCAAACAGAATGGGATTAGAGAAATTGATTTCTCTGTAAAATTGAAGAGGTTATCGATATAAAATTGTATTCCCATATGTTAAACTCACCATTAATCCATTCAAGTTCCATGTAACTATGTAAGTTAATTGTGATTTATTTCCCACATATTGTAATCTAAAAGATAAACTCTGCATTAAGTAAATATTGTTCAACTTCTAACATCATCCAGTTTAGTGTTTACATGTTACCATTTTTTTTTTTTAATGCTAAGAGTGTTTACATGCTACTAAAGCAGCATAATTCTATACAAAGAACACGAGATAGGTTACATAAAATACAAACATCTTTCTTTATTGCTTAACAGTGGCAGTGCCGCAGTGGTGAAAGAAGTTGCTCCTGGTAATTGGTAAAGTGATAGTAGCTGATGGCTGCAATTTTATGAATTAACTACACAATGTGCAGAGATTGATCAATTTTATATTTAAGAGCATCCTCCTGAATGGGTAGAACATAATCAGTCAATGAATTTATACTTTGATGTTACAGAAACTTCCTACCCCTTCCCCCAAGAAATAACATTCTCCTTCTGCATATAAATTATAATAAATATCATACAATGTGGCCCCCGCTATGCTACTAACCTTGCAGACTAGAGCCCACGACAGTAGCTAATGATCTTGCAGTCCCAGCTGCTTGGTCCAAGGAAGTATCAGCCAGGGGGTGGAAACATATGTGGTCCACAACTCCAAGTCGAGGATGAGTTCCACAGTGCAGCTCAAAGTCAATGGAGTCAAAAGCAGCCTTCACCATGGCAAGCACAACACTTGTCAAGTGACATGGCTCTGAAGAGGGTATTGTAGCCAACCCAGAGACAAGGGTGTAACCAACTCTATTGTAGGCCACATCCTCAAACTTATTAATTAAGGGAGCCTGAGGGAAAAGCTTGGCAGCTCGTTCAATTGATCCCAAAGCACTCCTGTTTCTGCTTTCTGATATATATACTTTGCAGCAAGCAAGCATGGACTTGAACATTTTTCTTTTCAATTACTACCTGTCACAGACTGCCCAAGAATATGGACTGAGACAGACACCAGAATGACTCACCATAAAAACCTGTGGCCATAATGCTTTTTGGACCACAACCCCAACCTTATCTCAAATCACCAATAAAGTTTTGATTTTTAAACAGATAAAAGACATATACTGAACCTTCACTCAGAGGCAGCGAATTATGCTAAGCAAATGACAATGGCAATATAATTATATTAAATTATCCCTAAAAACATATCAAAAGCACAGAAGCACTAGAAGAAAGACAATACCCAGGAACCAATTCATGGAACTATATCGTTTCCACTAATTTTAGCACACAAAAACATAAAATAAAAAGTGTTATTTTTTTGTTCTTTTTTCCAAATGGTAGAAAGAAGAAACTCATTCAGAACTCGATATGGTTGGCCTCCGCAGAAGATTTTGGATAGCCATTATAGTCAAGCCTCACGTGCAGCGAAGAAGAAACCATCTTGAACTTGAGCCTCAGGGCATCCATTATTTGCTGTACCTGTAAATCTTCTGGATCCATGAGTGGGTATTTCTGAATCAACTCCTCCATCTGGTTGATACCCATCTTGGCCCTCGACGAGAAGCAGGTCGGGTCGACCCGAATCGCGGAGGTCCACAGTTGGACGCAGCCTCTGTAGAAACCGAGCTCCTCGCCGACCTCGAAGCCCACCTTCAGACCCACTTGCTTCGCTTCTTCCTTCCCGGCGATTAGGCCGTCGTTGTAGCCTTCCTCGTACCCTTCCTTAAAATGGGTTTCCTCCAAATTGAGCGAAGAATCGAAGATGTCATCCATACCCACCGATTCTCCAGAAAAAGATTTCAGCTTTATCTTTATCGATCACAATCCATAATCACAAGATTAATATTTTTTTTATTTATGTAAATAAATGTATTTTTTCTTTATTTAATTTTATAAATGAAAAATTAATTTTAAACATTGGAAAAATATTTTAATTATCAAATGCAAAATTTTGCATTAATTTGTGTATTAAATTTTTTAAATAAATTATTTTCGTATGTAATAAACTGTTATCTATCATAACTTCTGTAATAAATGCAACAACTCAAATCAAATCTGGCATTCACATGAAAAAGAGGAGATTTAAACAAGACCTTGAGTTACCATCTCCTATACAAGTTATAACCCACACGAAAATGGGAAGGATTATGGTAACATAAAATGAAATACCTTAAATAAAGGAGGGGCTTAATTTTGATCCACCTTTTAAGTTTCAATCTAATTTTTTTTATATTAACACTTAATTATGTATAGACAAATTATTAAAATAATTTAACTATAATAATATATAATTAAGAGATAATGTAAATTTTATATTAACAATGAATTAAAATTAAATATATAAAATAATAATTGTGCTCATATTATTCTATTATAACTTTATAAGGTAAACACATGCCATCCTCCTCACCAGCCAAACCAATTCCTGTTAGTTATGTATTTTTTCTTTAAAACATATAAAGTTTAAGGAGAGGCCAGTCTATCCTATTTCATATTTCAAAGCTAGACATGTCATGTGACTAAAAAAAAGTTTATAATAATACTTTAAAACAAATTATTACGAAGGATTACTAAAAGTGAAAATAAATCTTCGGCTTCATAAGTGACGTGCTTCGATTCTTATTGAAAAAATGACTCATAGGTCAACTTAAAAAAAATAATTCTTCATTAGTTAATTTTAAAAATTAATTAAAAATTTAATTATATTAATTAATAATTTATATATAATTAATTATATATCAAGTATTAAAATAAAAATAAATTATTAATTAATTATATATAAATTATTAATTAATATAATTAAATTTTTAATTAATATAATTAAATATTTAATTAACTTTTAAAATAAACCAAATAATTATCACTGTTGATCAGACTAAACATTTGAGTTATTTTTCGATTCTTATTAAATAAACTAATCCCAATTAGCTATCATTTTTTTAACTTTACCTTTCTATTTATGTGATTCACAGACCTTAAAGGAGGGTGTTATAGTAAAATCAGGAGACATGGGGAAACTCAAAAGGGCAGTCCCAGAATCAGCGCACTGACACAATTTCCATGCACCCTCAACTCAGCTTAGTGAACTCCGCTTCCACAGATAGAGCGCCAGGTATGAGTAGGTGGCACGGTATTTTTTCATGACAAGCAACCACAATTCAGCACTATAAAAGCCACAACTCTGAACACTTCAGAGAGAGAAAGCGACCCATTTCATCCTTCATTATTCCAAGGACAAGAAAAAAAAAAAACCATCGATAGATTGTATTCTTGATCACATCTGGCGAGAGAGATGGCTTACAACAAAGGGCTGCATAGCAGCAGTGGAGGGAGTCACAGAGGAAGGCCATACGCGTTAATGCTGCTGCTAGCATTTGGGGCTGCACTTCTTGGGGTTATGGTGCTTCACAAACTCAGAGAAAGGCGCATTTACAACCTTCTTGTCAAAGAGAAAGACCGTCAGCTTCTTGCTCTTCAGCTTCTCTTGCAGGTGAGTAACGCTTCCTTAATCTCTTCTCCATCTCTTTAACCCCCCCCCCCCTCTCTCGGGTTCTGTTTCTCACTTTGACGTGTTATGCAATCAGCACGACACGTATGAGGCGACATGCATTAAAAAATTACCAAAACGCTGTTTACAGCCAAGTTCTAGAAAAGGTGGTGGGTCGCAGTATGAAGCAGTTTGATGGACTGATGAAACTTCATTGCTTGGACTAAGGAAATCTTTTTTATCTTGCCAATTCTAATAATGCTTAGTCCCTTTACCTTATTCAGGACATTAGCTTAGCACCAAAAGAAGTGTTAAGGAATGCTTCAAATTAAATCAGCTTGAACTATCAGCTAATTAACTTTTTATCCTTTTTTGGTTTTGCGGTGCATTGTCATAAATTTATAGTTAGGGTGAAAATAATAAAGATGTTGCATTTTCAATATCCTTTCAGTTCAATTCTGCAACTGTTAGGCCGTTAGTAAAGTTCATTAATTAGACCTCGGTTGTTTCAATCACATAGAAGGAAAGAGATCACACCAAAGAGATGAGAAGGAAGAACGAAGAAAGGAAGGCGAAAATATACGCCCTGAGAAGTCAAAAGATGGAGCTTGATAGAAGAGTTGTGAAGATGCAGTCCACCATGGATTCATTGAAAGATGAGCAGAAGGTGATGGAATCCGCATTCGAGGAGAAGCAGAATGAGCTCAGAATAATGCAAGAAAAGGGGAGCAATTTGGGACAAGGAGGAGGCTCTGAAGTAATAGCGATAAGAGAGGATCTTAAGCAGAAGGAAGCAGAGATAAAGAACTTGAAACAACGTCTTGGAATCCCAGTTAAGAGTCACCGGGTAAGGGTTAATGATCTAACCATATTTTCTGAAATTGTGACAGCAAATGGAACAATGGCAGCACAAGATAAAACTGAGACTGAGAGTAAAGAAAAGGATGAACATTCACGTGAATATGCCAAATATGGGGGTGATGACAAGCCTATTACAAATGAAGATGCAAGTAAAAGCAGATTAACCAAGCTCAAAGATGGTGAGGTTACAGGTAGAGTAGAAGATGAAATTCAGAATGAACATACCCAAAGGCAAGAAACTTGGCAGGTTGAGGGCACGGGTCGTGGTGAAAAAATAACTGATGGGGAGCTAGGAAAGAAAAATGAAGACCCTCAAGATGGTGGTGCAGGTGTCACTGCAAAAGATATTGGGGCGGAAGTCGTGGATGGTAGAGAAAATAAAGCAATCACAGAAGAACAGCAAGGACGACTCGAGAATAATACTGATGGCGGAGGCCAGGATTTTAATGTGAAGCAATTGGCTGACAACTCGGGAGTTGCTGCTGGCGGGAAGAGGAAACATGGCCATGTAAGTAGAACAAAGGGGAAGCGCTGGAGAACGATTGCCAATGATAGGTTACTGGAGAACAATGAGATTTCTGAAAGTCATGGAGTGGTAAACATGGGAAGTAGAAAGGTTTACAGAGATGAGAAAGGTGAGTTGAAAGATAGAATAGTGGGGAGAGTCTCTGATGATGAGAATGTTGTAAGAGAGGAAGAGGGAAAGGATAATAATAACCCAAGTAAAGACAAGCCACAGGCCAAATTGCTGAAGCCTGAAAACCACGAAAGCGGAGAAGATGCCAAAAACATGATAGTGAATAATACAAATCGCCAGGTGACAAATAATGGCATTAACATGCACCCAGAAAAACAGAGACTGCATGAAATAAGACAGTCAGAAGAGAAAGAAGACAGTCTTGTCCAACAAAACTGGAGCAGGAAGAGGCATATCAACAAAGCTGACAAGAATGCTGAACAAGCAAAATCCAACATGTTTCATGAAGAGCCTGAAGAATTAGAGGCTACGGATTTACAAAAGCAAGAAAAAGATGTGATTGATGGTGGTGATGACGACGAGGATAATGCTGATTTCTTCAAGGAATCCCAATCTGACTTTGAAGATGAGAAGGAGGAGTACAAGGAGGAGATAGATGAGTCAGAGTTTCAGCCGGGTTTGTGATTAAACTGTAAATTAAATTTACTATGCCCATCTATTATAGATTAGTGAGAGTGGGTTTTGGTGTGCTCGGAAATTTAAAATTTCTGACATCGAAGGGTGTATCATCTTGGGAAGTAGATGTCAGTGAAAACAGATTTCCCTATATGTATTTAGCAACATCAGATATTTCGGTTCACATTTCAACTAATTTCTTTCACTACTCAAACTATGCATCATCCATGATATTAATACCAAATGAGCATACTTAGGGTTGCTCAAATGATCATCCTTTCACACAACCTAACAACTTCACCATCCGCTGGCTTCTAGATCATGCTAGAGAATAGCAAGTACGAACAATGGGATTGAAAACACAAAAAAGAGTGCCTTATCTTGCTGAAACTGCACGGCCTAAAGGATTTGTGCAGCCAATTAATTTATCAAATATCATCTTTTGGAAAATGACTATTTTACTATAAGTCTAGAACTATTATGGTGAGAACATGAATTACTCTTGCCGACCTTGGTACTGGGACCATTCAAGTACTGATAAGACCCAGCAAGCATAACTAGCTTCCTTCGTGTAGTTTATGTCAATCAAAGTAATACTTGCAAATGTAGAGGAATGCATTAATTGGTATAAAACGGGTAAATATAAAGTCAAATGTAACACATTGTTCTGGAAAGAATCATCTCCCAATATTCATCGTCTGCATGGATTAATGGATAACTAGCCAAAAGAATTGTTTGCCAGCAAACAAGACCGAATCTGAAAAGCTCGGAAAAGTCCGGCACACACATTATTATCAGGAACTCTTTGGGTTGTAAATATGCTCCAAACCTCACTGTGGCGCTTCCACCAATTTCTGCAAATATACAGAGCATTCCGTCAGTAAAGACTAAAATTTTAACACCTCCCAAATAAGATACAGATGTGATTAACATGACACTAAATTGTTAAAGACAAAATTGGCCATATAATCTAATTAGGATTAACAAGTTCGCTTCAAATATATATATATATATATATATATATATATATATATATATATATATTGTTCTACACATAACTGTTCTATAACGTTGTAAACTATAATTTTTTTAGCCAGTTATGATAAAATGCACCAACAGCAGTTATGCTTGAATAATTTTCATTACCCTAAATTAAATATTATCATATGCTACAGCACTCGAGAAATACAAATAATAGTTTATCTGTTTTTCAGACTCACTAATCCATTGAAGTATTGCACGCTCTGAGCTCATCTGATAATTATCTTGCCTAACAATATTGCTTCTCAAAAACAAATTGTCTTGAGTGACAACAAAGTAAAAGCACCAAACCAACATTTCATGAAATAATTATAATCCCGGAGATTTATCATCAAAACTATAATTACTCCATCTGCGTACGGAGAATTTTCCCAAACAACTACGGATATTTAGTGTAGTACACGGACTACGCACTAAAAACCATGCAAATATTTTAGAATGGTAAAGGAAGGGAAAGAAAGATTCTTCTGACTGCCAGCAGAACAGCCTTGCGTAACTCAGTTATAACAAACAAGGTTAGACAGACTCATAACGACCGTAGCTACAAGCCAATAAATGGTATTCTTAGTTGCAGAGGAAGTTGCTATGATATCCTGATAGATATGGTATGGTACTTAAGGTGAATTGTCAATTATTTATTGATTATTGATTTTACAATAAATGTTTAAAAGTCTGTTAAATATAAACAACAACTAATAAATGCTTGACAACTCACTTGAGTACTGGTACCCAAGAAAAAAAAAAGATGGATACCAAAGTAATCCCAAGTTATAAAACAAAAATTGAAATTACCTCTTCGTTCTTGCCTTTGCCTCTTGTGAAGAACTTGTATCCCCCAAAGAATACTAGTCCCCAGCCAGTTAAAGAGACAATTACAAACTGCAAGCACATAACAACTGAACCAATCAAAAGAATGTTCACACACATTTTCAATTTCCAATTAACGATCCTATCATCTCAGGGTAACAATTAATAAAATTCACATTGGGTGCTGCATAGATCTTCAAACACAAAAATTAGACTCACATGCTCTTCCTTCCATTTAGATGGGCTCATTGGATCTTGCCAGCAGTTAACTTTAGGGGGGCCATGGTGATCTGCAATAATCAAACGATAAAGCCATTTCACAGATATCAAAATCGTGCACTACATACAAACCTTACAACAAACAAAATCAATTTTAAATCAAACATTTTTCCTAGCAGTGCCTCATAAAATGCAATTCACCCACTGATTCCTAGGTTTCCGTAAAAATTACCAGCCAACCAATAGAAAGGGAAGCGAAAAGTTCGCTCCTTGACACCATGCTTCCGATTTCAATTCTCGTGAATGCATAAACTGAATCAGATTTTGTGAAATTTAAGACCAAAAATTGACCCAAAAAAATATAATTTTTTTTTCTTTCTCATTTAAGAGATCTTGATCGAATGGTCAATAGGATCGGAAAAATAAATAAATAAATAAAAAGTAATATAGAAATATAAATTACCTGCAGCTCCGGCAAGAGTGCGCCGGTGGGTTAGGTTGGCGGCTTGAAGCGGCGTTTTGGGAGCCGAAATACGGCTCAGAGAAGCGGCTCGGCGAGCTGCAGCCGTCGCTAGAGTGGCCATGGCTTTGAGCTTCGTTTGAATGTTGCGAGAGAGACAGCTCACAGTGCGAATTGAGGACTGAAATGCCCAAGCGGGGCGATGTTAAAACGACGCCGTGTCTGTCTGTATCTTTCGTTTCCCCAGCTGCGTACTGTGTAGTGTGTACCACATTGTATGTGTATAATAATCGTATGTCGTGTGATGATCCGAAAAGAAAATTGAGTAGAGTCGTCAGAAAAATAAGTTTGGTAAGAGCAAAATTAAGGGGAAAAAAATGTAAAATTGAATTTATAATTTATAATTTTATTTAAATGTAATTGGTTTCAAATCAATTTTAATTTGTGTCAAATTTGATTTTGAATTATTTTAATATTTAATTTATTTGATAAATTTTAGTAAATCTGTTTTAAAATTTCAAACTAAGTGAAGAGAGAGAGAAATTTTTTATTAATAGATTAGATTGAAACTAACTTTGTATAGGATTTAATTTTAAATTAGTTTTGAATTAAAACTAATCCTATGAATTTTTCTTTTAAGATTTAAAGTAATTATGAGACAAATAAGATCTCAAAAGTAGATCCAGAAATCATTATCTAGTTTCTTTGAAGTTCGACAAACACCAACAATTAATTTTAATCCACAGTCAATATCTTACCAAATGTTCTATCTATCAATTTTATAAGTATCAAAATTGTTTTTCACTAGCATAACCCATTCATCATCATCAAGTCACACCATTCTCACCCTAACTACGGCTCCAAGAGCATTTTTTTGTGGGAAAATATCACAAGTGAAGTATCTTTATATTTCATTGCCATGTTGCACCCAAAATAAATAAATAAAATTCATTGCCATGCTCTTATTCATTTAAGATTTCCTAGCTTTTACATGGCATATAAAAGCATAGCATTTAGGGCAGCCTAGTAGTAAGTTGAGGAGGCAATGAGGCTTGAACGAGTTGGAGGGTTGAAGTGGTCATTTCCTTCTGGTATGGCAAACATACCAATCTAAGCACACAAGGGGAAAGTGGTGGGAAGTTATGGATGGTGACGGCCCATACAGATGGCTAGTTACCATCCGCAGATGTATCATCATGCAAGGAACAAAATGTGATTTGGAATTATTGCACTTCTGAACAACTAGAACATAAAAAATGAAGAGCGCAAATAGTTTTCTCTGAGGAATGCGTTCATGTATTTTTAAATGTAAAGAATTAAATTGATTGAACATAGATCCTTTAGGAAAATTCCAACATATGATTTCTTAGTCATTTTAAATTCTAACTAAGATTACTCAGCCTACTTTCAAGTGAAGTAAGCAATTTCCTATGCAAGCACTAAATTTGCACAAAATAAGGATTTTTTTTCTTCTTTCTAATATTATGAACGTAAGATGGTAAGAACACTGCAGTCATTGTAAAGAAACCAAAAGAAAATAACTATATAAGCAGAATGAATTGACATGATTATGCTGCATAGCAGAGTTCAAAATTCAAACCAGAGACGCAGAGATAAAAAAATGCTGTATTAACCTGGTAAGTGCTACTCTGAGGAATGCACTGTACAGTATATAAACTAATCCTACATGTTCGCCCAAAAGAATAACCATTCTACTTTGGAGGCTGTGTAAACATTTGTTATATCGGCAGCCTTTATGAACCAATACTTCTTCTATCCCTCTGAACTTCCATTTGTAGTTTGTATGTAGATATCAACTACTTTTGCTGATCTATTATTTACATAAACACCTACGAAGTGATCTCTGGCAATAATTGCAGCTTGTGATATTTCCGTTCTCAACATTCAAGTTGAATGAGACTGCACTTCAGGCTTCTTTCTTGAAGCTGACAACACATATTGTGAAAAAATTAACCATACATACCAAAAAGATTTCACATCTAAGCAGTACATAAGCAATAAGTACAGATTTGGTTAAGGTCTTGACTTAGTTTTATCCTTCCATGGATTTTTTCTATTTTCTGTGGTGAATGAGAAAGAGGAACACTATGTCATCATGAAAAATAAAAAATAAAAGGAGAAGAGAACAACAAAAAATGACAAGAGGCATTAATATTCAGTTACCTCAAGGACACAAATGGTCCGAAAGAGATCATAGAATTCTTCTAAGAGCAACTTCTCTTGTGCAACAACTTCTGCTAATTCTGATAGCAACTCTGCTGTCTTGTCAGCCTGCTTATGAAGGAATTTCAATTTCAATTTCAATTTTAACTCCTCACCAAATAATAACAGGATTAGTAGTGTTACGAAACATACCGAGGGGGAAAAACTAGTTAACACTGACGTGATGGAAGCTGTGAGATCAGATGCATGCCGCTGAGCAATGGATGCTGATTGCATGTCCACCTGTAAGTAAGCATAAGAATTCTTTAAATGCAGTTTAGTTATCAGTTATCACTAATGCGTAATTGTGTTTTGTTGTACCTACCTTTGCACCTTCCAAAAGGGGAACTCTGCAGACAACAGAATGCAAACACTCATTGGTCACAGAAATTGCGGATAAGTGTTGCCTTTCCATACCTCCCCAGGATTCCAATAGCTTCATCTACCAAAACAACAACATATCAACGGAGATGAAGAATGAAATTATTGAAATAGTAATGTATTTGGAAAATCTTAATTTGGTGAGGTGAGGTCTACTACTGACTTGAGAATGCAGTACAAAATTGAGCTTCATCTCAAGCTTTTCTCTCTCCAACTGCATCTTCTTTAGCAGCACAGAATGTTGCAACTTTGTGAGACCATCCCAAGCATATATCAAATTGCTCTACACACATTCATAATTCACAAAATTTACAAAACATTAATCCACCCCTTCCCATGCGATATAAGATCATTGAATGGCAAACTATACAAAAGTGTGAGGTATACCTTCGCTTGATGAGAAATGTTTTCATTCACAGCCTGAGCTCTAGCATTTGCATACCGCCATTGGATGAAACGGTTATCAAGAAGGCGAAGCCGATGAGCAGCCTCCGAATTACCAAACCCAGCAGGTGACGAATTCGATGAAGATTTCTTAGTCTTGAAGAGATCAAAACCCAAGCTCAGAAATTTTTCCACTCCTTTTCCCTTGGAAGGACTAGAGGGAGGCTTCAAGGTCGAAAATGACAAGGGTTTTTCCTTGCTTTCCACAGACATGGGCGGTGACCCTGACCTCCCCGGAGACAAAGCCCACTGAGATTTTGAGCTCTTGTACCCTGTAAGCGAATTAGCCCTCTTGATCGCTTTTTGTATGGTGAATTTCTTCAACATCGAGGAATCATACAATGGATTCGGAATGTCTGAATCGGAAGTTCCTCTTCGACCTCTTCTTCTTGCTACATCACTCATGTACTTTGAGGAAACCTCCATGCCCAAGTTGTTTCTCGAGCTCAATGTTCTTGCTGGAGAACTGAAACCCGATTCTGAATCAACAGAATTCGCAAAACCATCCGAGTTTCTACGCGAAGACAAGGATTTCAAACTGCACAGAGCATTCTCGTCCAGAGACAATCTTCCCTGAACAATGCCAGAATCATTAGAATTTTCTGGTTTCTTCACAGTCACAGAAGAAGAAGATGATGATGATTTTCCAGAAAAACCAAATTTCCCCCTGTACCTCATGGACCCACCAAGAATGGGTCGATCGTTTTCTTTGGAATTGGAACCATTATTCCTAACGTTCTCGAAACTGTTAAACTCCCTGCAACTCCTCTGCTTACTGAGAGAAAAAACCGAGCTCGTCTTGGTGGGTTTCTCATCTCTGAGCCTATCATTGCCAATATGATCAGCGAGAGTGCCAGAGTTACCCTTCACAGCAGCAGGGGACGAAGAAGGCCAAAGTTGACCGCGAGTGGAACCCGGGTCTTCGAGGCTCCGGTGGCGGCGGGAATCGGCGGAGCTCAACCCGGGTTTGGGCCGAACCGGGGAGAGGCCTTCTGTGGGAGATGCAGAACCAGATTCCAGTGGCAGTGGCGTTGGTAAGCTTGGAGATGGAGACATAAACCGGGAACTTACTTGACGGTTTCGGGGTTTCGGATAATGACCAGAAACCGTGGAGACAGTGTTGTTGTTGTCACTCTTCATGGAAAAAGAGAAGACAAAGATGAATTACAGAACAGAGGTAGCAGAGCACAGAGGAAGACGTGTTACGTTACATTAAATGTAAATGGCGCGGCAAAATATATATATTAATAATACAGAGATGTGCGCCGGCACATGAGGAGGGGAGAGAGAGGGTTGGTTTGTTCATTTGTGTTGCAGATTCGGGAGAGATTCTTCTTAGTACACCTGATAAAAGCTAATGTTATCACTATCAGATTGAGATAACAGATGAAAAGCATTTATTACTATACTATCTTTAACTTTAGGTATTATTATTTTTATATCTTTTAGTATTAATCAATATAGTTAATATATGATTAATTAGAGATAATGATAATCAATACAAGTAATATAAAACGCATCGGTATAAAAATATAGTTTGGCATCAAGTATACTATCAAGTGTATCTAGAATATCTGTTAAATTCGGTGGGGGTAGTTGAGACAAAATTGGAAAAGTGATGTTTCATTTGAACACAATTGGTGAAACCGTAAAAGCAAGCAGCCAAATAGTAGGCAACAATGGAAGTGATTTGGTGAGAATTCCGCCCCTTCGTGTAACGCCGGCAGTTTGAGGGGCCAACAGATTCAATGGGTACCTGCCACGTGTAACTTTCGAATTTGAAAGGACTTGTTTATATACTTTATTATTATCCTTTCCGTTTAGAGTCTTCAGACTACGTAGCTACTGACTGGAATTATGGAAGTTTGATTGAATTAAAGAGAGCATTAAAATAAGAAAAATGTTAAATTAATCAGCTTAATAGTTTTTTATAATTAATTTAAAAAATATTAAATATGTTTAAATTTGTCAGAAAATTTAAAATCAAAATGTTCAG
This sequence comes from Styphnolobium japonicum, assembly GCA_023212625.1. Taxonomy (NCBI): domain Eukaryota; kingdom Viridiplantae; phylum Streptophyta; class Magnoliopsida; order Fabales; family Fabaceae; genus Styphnolobium; species Styphnolobium japonicum. Next base: position 21,354,203 of record JALBWW010000008.1, read on the forward strand.
GAAATAATTTTTATTTATTTATTTTAATAAAATAAACTAATTCAAACCTGCCAAAGAATAAATAAAAAGAATGTGTGATGAAGAAATTATCAACATACCTTAATGTTTAGTTTACAAATATGTTGTTATATAATAGGGTTATATTTATTAAGGATAATAATACATGTACATAAAAATTTTCTCAAATTCCTCACATTTAAAATTTTTTAATATTAAAGAAGGGGAGAGATAAGAATAGGAGAGGATACAGAGAGAGAGAATGAGAGAAATAAAATAATAATACGTGAGGAATGTGAGAAACTTTTTATGTGTATGTATCATTTTTCATTTATTAATTATTTAATAAATTAAATATTATTTTAATCAATTAACATTTCTTATCGTTTGATTTCAACAAGAGTGAAATCAACAGTGACATTTTAACCGTTTGTACTCTCCAATGCAATACTAATAAATTTAAGACTTCAAATCAAAAACTGATATTTAACAACTCCAAGAGCCAATGGCTCTCTACATTGTGATTGTTTGCTAACACTAAATTTGTACTCTCCAATATAATTTCAAAGAAAAATAACTATTACATAATGAAAGAAGCAGTTTTGAACACGGTGCAGTCTTTTTCTTTCTTCTGAACTCAAATTTTCTCTTTGAACAGCTAAGTGATATATATATATATATATATTGGATTTCGGTCCAATCCTGCGTTTAAATTTAAAATGGCTGGACAAACAACATTTAGTATTAGTAGGAGCTAAATATAGATGCATATTCATTCTGTTTGGCCAGATGTAAAATCTATGGGGCAATTTCTAGTTTCCTTCTTGCTAGTTCCTACCTCCATTTAAGCTTCCACTTTTATTCACAAACTTTTTTTTTCTTATTCTTAAACCTTAATAATATAATAAGATGTCGACGTCTTTAAGAAGCAACTATGTGTGATAAGGTATGTAAAGAGATACAAATTTGTACATGCCCACAGGACTCAATGGGATTTAAATTGCATGTATTATCTTTTCATCAAGACTGAACAGTTCCAGAGAAATAAATAACATAGCTAATATATAAAATTATTATATTTGTATATGCATTAACCAATAAAAATTAATAATTATAAAATTCTAATTTGATAAAATGTTTTTTATGCACCAAACGCTTGAGCTTTATACTTAATACAATAATAAATTAAGGACGGTTGGTGCACAGCACAACAAATTTTCATACGCATACATCGTGCCTTCTACCACGTGGCATGATAGCAAATGATTGGCTATATATTGGCCAGCTGCAAGAGGAATTTTATGAATCTATTCATAATATACAAGCAATTTAATTTTGATCTTTATCCTCTATCAATAAGAAAAAATTATACTATAGCCCAATCATACTTTAGAATATCATTAAATAGTTAAATTTCTTAAATAATTACTATAATAGTCAAACTCCTTTAATGATGTAATAATACATGATTAAATAATAATATAAAAAAACTTTACACTGACAATAAATCAAAATTAAACTCTTTTTATAAGTCATAACTCACATGCTAATACAATGTGTCACATTATTTATATTGAGATCCCATATAATGCCATGTCAACTTATCTTAGCTTTTTTTGTTAAACACTTTATTATAAGCTTTTAATTTCTGCTTCAATTCTTTCACTTCTAAACAATAATATTATCAACTTCATTTTCTTTTCTCTCCACATCCGAAAATTCATTTGCTTCGCTTCATTATAATTTTGATTACACACGCTCTTTAATAACTCAAATTCAACCCTTTAAATTCTCATTAGTTCTTGCCTCTTTAATTACTCAAATGAGTAAAATTTAACTCTTTGAATCCTCATTAATTTCTAAGATGAATGAACATCAACAATTTAAACTTCATTTATAGTTACTCATATTATAAGAGAAAAAGACACAAAATTAAAATTAATAAACCTTTCATAAATATTGATAAATCGTATCATAATCAAATTTGTGTCTTTCCCTATTATAAAATGACATTTTTAGTAAATAACATAACAATATACAAATCCATTTGTTATGGGTTGTGTTTCGATTTCAATATCTGCAGTGGGAGAGCGATGGTGGATATCCATTGGACATCCTATGAAATCCATGATCCATCCTTCAATTGACCTTGATCCAACTAATCTAATCAATTCAAATTATTATAATTACTGAATAAATTGAATTAGATTTATAGATGGATGGATGATGGACTCATGAGTTATTTTGCCACCCAAGTCTAAGGCCAACCAGCCTTGCAGCTCCATAATGCATTGTTTGGATGCTGGTAAGGAGAGGAAAAAAAAAGAAAGGGAAAAAAAAAATAACTTTAACCCTTGTTTGGATAACTTTTAATGAGGAGGAAGGAAGAAAAAAGAAGGAAAATTGTTTCCCCTCCTTCCCCCTAAAAGCTCCAAAATTATTCCCTTTTAAATTAGGAGGGTAATGAGGGAAAAAAAAATCTCTCTCATTTTTTTTATTTAAACATTCAAATAAGGAGAAAGGAGAAAGGTATCCCCTCCATCCCATCTCTTCCCTTCCCTTCCCCTCCTCTCCCTTTCCACCCCTTTCCCCTTCCCAAACATAGCATAAGTCAATGAAAGTTTCACTGTTGCAATAGGGGATGAGAAGAATCCACGTATTGGAGTTCCAACTAAAACGGAGTTAAAAATCAATGAAAGTTGCACTGTTGCAACAAAGAATGAGAATAATCGACGTATTTTTCCCATAGGGGCTTGTACTTTTCCATCCCAATCTTCAACCACGGTTTGGAGTTCCCATTGAAGTGCAGTACAGCCCCCCTCTCTATCAACTGAGGATCAACATTTGTGTAGCCAAAACCCAATACATGCCATGAAGGATCCAAGGGCTCAGTTAATCCATAAAACGTCAACAGTCCAGGTGGCAAGGTACCAAGTTTCCACAATGTCCGGTCTACATTCTTTTCCTGCCAGTAGTGGTAGATGCCTGTTACATTCCTTTTCCTCCATTGAACCAAATCAAATACATTCATCCCAAATGCCCATCCACAAGCATCTGGATCAAAATGTGCTCGTATAAGAGGATGGGAGTAATTCAAATATTTGTGGTATCTATGAAATGTCTCCATGCATGTCTCAACAGCTCCATTAACATTACCATTCAAATCAATGGAAAAAAGATCAGAAAGATCCTTCTGAACCACAACATCATCATCCAGGAACACCACCTTCTTCAGGGCAGGAAAAACTTCAGGTATATAGAACCTCAGGTGGTTAAGCATGGACAGATATTTAGGGTTACGAAACTTGATGGGTGTCCTGCCATCATCACTGTTGCCAGAAAAGTAGTAGTTCTGTATTTCTGAGTCTTGAAGTTGCTTAAGCACAGGAACATATGAAGCATTTAACCAACCGAAGTCTCCAAACTTTTGAACTTCAACAGTCACCCCACGGAAATCATTTACTGAAAACCATGCCTTCATCGCAGCATAATTTATTTTGTCAGTGACAAGGTGGAAAACAACCATATCTGGATTTTTAGAATTTATTGCAGTTGAATTGACCACAACTGAAGTAGCAAGGATGTTATCAGAGAACACACAAAAGTGGTAAAGACTGTTATCCTTAAGTTTCATCTCCACTTGCCTTTTGTCCTTCAATTTCTTTTGCAAATTAAGATTTTTGAACCATTTAGTTGTCAACCGGACACCAAGGCAGTATAGGCTCTTTGGGACTTCTTCAGCAGCTATTTGTCCATATTTTGAACTCTTTTCACTTACAGAATTCATCTGTTCTTCAAGAGCTTGAATTTTTGCTTTCAGTCTCATGATCATGGCTGCACTGTCATAATGGAGCTGCTGGGCCTGATATAGCAATAATGCCATATCGTGAATAGAACGTTCTGACTCCCTGATTGTTAAAGGAGCTCGCCTAGTGGCAGCATTTGAGAGGAGAATCTGTGAATTACGGATCTGGGCACTTAATTCCCAAGCAAATTGGAGATTGTTACTTTCTTTGGCAATTACAACAAAAGCTTTTGCTAGGGATATCTGATCATTCAGTTGTCTGGTCACCGAGTTAGGGCTTAACATCTCTTCGGTAATATTAAGGCCTTCCATCATCCTATCATACCTGTAAGTTCTCTGCAAAACAGGATATAAGAAGTAATTAGTAAACAAAGGACAATAAGGACCTTATCTCTCTCCCTTCCCCCTAGAAATTAATATTATAATATTTTGACTTCATAATAAGAAATCAAGCATGCCATGGAAGCTAAATGCCAACAGGCATTTTCTTTCAGTAAGAAATACTTACCTGTGGGCAAACATGCGTTAGCGTTTATCCCACAGGTAAAACAAACGGGCCATTAATCAAGTTCATGTACTGTTTTGTATGATCCACACTTCCTCCTTTCTGGCCAAGTTTGATTATTCACTATTACAATTCCAATTATTGGAAACAAAAATATAATAAGTTTCTTTATAGAGGGAACAATGATTTTTCTCTGTATTAAGAAAACGAAACGCATGCAACATAACTGAAGACAAGTGCAACATCTGGAAGCAACATTATACTTGCTATTGCATAAAAAGGTTCACCAATAAGATGACAGGCACACACCGCATACAGTTATATCATTGTAGTAATTTTAAACAAATTTTAATAATATTAGCACAGAGTGGTAGCAAGTTATGAACTAACCCAATGGTTATGCGAAGTTTTTCTTCACTCCCAAGAGGGGGGAACAAGTACAACTTGCCTGCTGTAAGTTGATGGCTTCGATGTTTGCAAAGATAATATTATGAACTTGCCAATGTCAATGAGCCATCTTGGACTAGCAATTAATAAAAATAAATTGTGCTGTAGTTGATGTCTTAAGAAACCCAGCAGTTTATAACATCTCATCCAGCATAACACTGCTATTCCAAATTATTAAGCGCTCAAACTAGTATTAAAAGTGAGTACTGAATAGAAATAGTCTATTTTTTGTTATTCAAATTAGTATTCAATTTAATTCAGCCCTTAACCCTTCCTCTTCTCAAACAAAATATGGAAGAAACAGAAAAAGAGCAGTGAACAAAAATATTCTTACACAGTTTAAATTTGCAAACTACTTTACATACATATGTACATGAATGATGAATCCCAGAAAACCAAGACGACCCTGATAATAGACATTAACAAGAAGGGAAAAAGGAAAAGAAAAGAAAGATATAGATACAGAATCACACACGTCTCATCCCATCAACAGTCACCATTCCTAACTCTCATTGCTCACACAAAAGCAGTTGTCTCTCTATTATACATATTAGCAACCGCAATAGGCCCAACAAAGACAAAGATTGACAAGCAACCATATCTAGCTGATGATGCAAACTCTTAAAGACACATTGACATAGTACATAATTCCTAAAACAAAAAAATAAAATAAAATATTTTCAACATCATACCAACAAGACCAACCACACCAATCACTTCTTTAAACCCTGCATCTTAAATTTAACTTCAAAAAAGAAAACTTCAAAAAAATTTGGTTACATTTTCCACTCATTTTTCCAGCAGCCAAGAACACAAACAATAATAAATAAATAAAAATTAAATTTTGACCTTGGAGAAAGCCGGTCTGGACGGAATGTTGGTCCCTTTGGTGAGAATATAAATAAAGAAAAGAACCACTACGCTACACAATGCCCACAACACCACATCCGGAACCCTCCTCCTCACTGGCCTTCGAAAATCCGTCGCTCTTCGCCTCATTTTCCAAACCTTATACAACTTCCTTCAAACCCCAGTTGCCCCCTACTCCTTTCACTGTTTTCCCGGGAAAATTGATGTTTAGGGGTAATCGTTTGACAGCAGAAGAGAAAATTTTAAGGTACTAACGAGATCTGCAGGAACTGGGGTTTCTGGATTTGGATCTTTGGGATAAAGAATCGATCTTTGAAGAAATCTTTGATTTTCTTTTGGTGAGCATGAGCTTGCGAAGAGCTTCGTGGTCACTAAGTTAGCACTAAGCAGAGAGAGAGAGAGAGAGAGAGATGATTTCTCTGACACATAGTGAAGAAAGCATTGTCTTGTTAAAGATATAAATAAGAATCTCTCGTTACGTAATTACCAAAAAGAAAAAATATTTTGTCACATAAAGTATATTTAATATTTTTTTAGATTTATTATTTTTTATATTATTATTTAATAATATATTATTAAATTATTAAAAAATATAACTATCATAATAATTATTTTTAAAAATAAATTTTTTTAAATAATGTGTTTATACTAAAAATAAATTAAAATTAAATTTTAATATCTTTTTTTTTGGTACATTAAATTTTAATATCTTATTGTGTACTAATTAGGTACACTCCACTTTTTGCTGTTTTCATTTTCACTGACGTTGACCGAAGGCCCTGATCATGCCATGTAAGCTATAATGAAGGTTTTGATCAGCCGTTACAATCATATATCAATTATGAATTTCTCAAACTTGAATTCTCATCTTAAATTAAAATTAAATAAAAGCAATAAAATGAGGGACGAACCCAATAAGTAGGCCAGAAAATGAATATAATAAGATTGTATTTTGTTTTGAGGTAGCAGAAGGAAAAAGAATAGGCTAAGATGTTATTCTACGTTGTAAGTCTTAACATCGAACTTGTTTCATATAGACCTTTCATTTGTTGGTTCTTTCATCTTTTATATACCATTATTCAATTTATTGTTTACATTTATTTTACATTTGTAATGTCAATTGCACATAATATTTATAAGTTGTAATTTAACACTCATCATCGTAAACCATTTTTTTCATGAGATGATCGAGCCATTGTACAAGTATTAAAAAAAATTAAAACGTAACTTTTAAAGAAAATAATATACCATTATCTCATGCGTAAATGTTTACAAAAAACAATTCACATTATAAGTAATGTAATATTAGTATCTTTGTTGTAATAGTTCAACTAATGGAGTGTAAATAGGATTTATTGTTACTTACAAGAAATATGAAAGTAACAATAAATCCTATTTACATTGTATGTACACAACAAAACTCTTTCAATCGTTCTGGAGATTGTAAATTTCTGGTTAGTGATGTAATTACTAATAACTCTTGGATCATTGGTCGTTATTTATGATTTTTATGAATAATGTTTCAATGGATGTAATGGAGAGTTTCCTAGTCTTGGGTGTGGAAATTGTGAGTTCCGAAGGAAATTAAAACATTTCGTATAACAAAATTATAGAACTGTAATGCAAATTTTGCTCATATAATAGATAATAGATAATTCATCGAAGATCTGCATAAACAGACATTTTCTCAATTTTGAACAAAAGTCCTGTATCCTCAACAGACAATGTTGGAGATGAGTGCAATGCAATTTACTATAATTTATCAAATTCATTGCAGAAACGCCAGCAAATCACTATTTTTGATCAATGGTTGGATTCAGAGGTATCGGCATGTTCACGTGTTCGACATCTCCTCCAGTATCTCCATGCTACTTGAATGCGTTTTGCTGCAAAGGCCCTCCAGTAGGGTGATTCATACCTACCAGAAGTATGTCAAGTAATTATAAGCTGGTATAACAAAAACACAGGCAAATTTTATCCATTTCAAGACCAAAAACAGAGAAAAAATAAGGAAAGAGAAATCAACTGCTTCTACATTAACAATGCGGGCCCAAGAAAGCAAAACATGGAAGAATTTTTTTTAAGAAGATCTTATTATGTTTTTACATTTTAGATAACTAACCATGATTTTGTTTTTACTTGCCACCTTTCACCAGCAATTGTATTGGTAATAAAGAAATTGATTGGCATTTATTTTCCAGTTATTCCACACATGCAGCAGATGACATAAATTCTCAATATGTAATTTTGCTTGGTAGTATATTATTCATAGAAGTCGTGCATGATAAATTTTCTTTTCTGTCTCTTCGGCTCTAGGAATCATATACTGTTTCTTTCACCCAAAGGAGGAAAACAAGAAAGGAGCTCAATGCCTCTTATAGCTAGAAGCCTTCTTTTCTCTCTCCCTCTCCAACTCATATTTATTTATAGTTTCCTGATGCTTAATTTCGTTGAGTTTCCACCTCACTAGTATCTCTAAAAATTTATCCATCCCCATCTCAAAAAATTGTTGTGCTTAGCTGGGTTATTCATCTGTTTGAACAAATTTCTTCTATCAGTTATATTTGAATTAACAGATGCTGCCTCTTCACTGGACAGCGTTCCTCAATCTGCTAACAACAGAGGGAAAGAGCTAGCACATTTCCACAGGTAATTGGTGGGAAAAAGAAAAGTTCTTCATCACCCAAAGAGGAACTGTCATCAAAAGTTAATAGTAAAAACAGTGTCCTAGATCCTAGCAATAGAGGTATAGATGATGTCCCAAGAGATGAAGATATTGAACCTGAGGATTTCAAATGCCCAAAAGTAGACACAGATTTCTCGTAAGTTTTTAATAGCTAGGAGAATAGGAAAGCCAAGTACTAGATGAATGTTGCTATCACAAAGTTCTCAATTAGCTGTAATATAATGAAACACTGCTTCAAATCACTCTTGAATAATTATGCTGCAGAGACTAACCTGATAGCTCCTTGAACACGTTGATTCCGCAAAAATCTAGCAAAAAGACTAGTGACCTCTTCAAGATCTGCAACTTGCAGTGCAAATGCTTCTACGTTAGTTAAGCATCTAACTGTTCTGTTGCTAAGCAGTCTCTGTCCAGCAATCCTTACTTTTCTCCCATCTGCAACAGAATCAATTGATTAAACTATGTTATTGCGGGCAAAAAGAAAAAAAAAAAAATTAAACTACGTTATTGCTTGAAAGTCATTTTATATAAGAGTTCAAAGCGCTCATTATTGCAAAGCCAAGTTAACCACACTTTGAATGTGTTTAAAAAGCAGTTAACAATAGACTGTACTTCTGTTTTCCGAATAATTCTCTAGGCACCATGTGAGAAGTTCCTCGCCACAAACATCTCCTTCAGATAAGGAAACTGTAGTTTTATCTTCAAGGCTCTCCACTTTTCCACGTATGATAAAAATCATCTTCTCAATTGGACCACCAGGATATAGAATTTTGCTTTCTTCAATGTATATCTTTTGCTTTAGTCTTTCACAAAAAGCATCTATGACTTGATCATCCATCATGGAAAAAATCCGAACCTGCATAATATTTTCATTCCTCAAATAATGTATTTAAATGTGTTTGTTTATGTTTAATACAAAGATGTTAGCACATAATGATCGGAGGCATACCCAAGGGTGGATCATAATGGGGACACCGGGTGGCCACGGCCTCCCCCAGAATTTTATTTTATTTTACTAAATTTCATATATATATATATATATATATATATATATATATATATAGTTAAGTGTCTTCTCAGTTGCAATATTTTATATAAATTAAATATGATAGAGTCCCATTTAAAATCATCAAATTTACTATACCCATTTAAAACAATCTAAAACATTAAAAAAAATACAAACAAATAAAATAGTTGTTGTTATTGCTGAATTGAAAACGTTGTGTACATCAGTTTACCAGCTTGTAATGTTTATTTAGAATTTTATTAAAATATGTAATTGTTTCTTTTTGCTAATAAAATAGCTATTATACCAGTATAATTACTTTTATATTAATAATTTTTTTATAAATTCAATTGTTATTAATACATTCATTGAGATTTGAGATTCGCATATCCAATTGTTCTTTCTTGTTAGTATAATAGTTAGTGAAATTTTTTATTTAATATATTTTTTTAGCTAAAATTTTCTTATATTAATGTGATTGAAGACGAACTATATTTGACTTTTTTTAATGATTATTTATATATATCATATAAATAGCTAGTATACCAGTATAATTACTTTTATATTAGTAAAATTTTTATAAATTCAATTGATATTAATACATTCATTGAGATTTGAGATTTATTCTTTCTTGTTAGTATAATAGTGAGTGAAATTTTTTATTTAATATATTTTTTTGAGTTAAAATTTTCTTATATTAATGTGACTGATGGCTAACTATATTTGATTTTTTTAGTGATTATTTATATATTATATAAAGAATTTTTAGTTATTAGAAGTTATATGTTTACTTTGAAAATATAATGGTAAAGTTCAAATATAAAACAATTAATGTATTTTTTTAAGAGAAAAGCTAGTAATAAGGAAAAAAAATGACATAACTTCTTTTAAATATGTATGATGTAGTAATTTTATATACAAATTAACTATATTATTTGGCCACCCAAAAATTTATCTCAAAATCTGCCACTTGACATTCTGCTTGTATATTGTAACTTCTCTTAATGTGGCCTTGAGGTGTGCATATATATTTCTGCATAAGTTAACTTGTGTTGAGAAGCTCCTTATAGAATTTACAGCAACAAGAATTAACTTTCTTAAGAGCTTAAGTTGTCAGGTGGAGGGCATGAATAATTTTTATATCTCTTCTAACATTTCAAAAGAAAGCTCGTGATCTCCTAATTAGCTTGGACATTTGTATTCAGTTACTTTGCTTAAAGCTTGATGATCAGGCTATAGTCTCCCAATTTCTGCCAGTGAGAGAACTCTGACTACCAATAAGAGAACCCGCCAAAAAATATTGAGGATAGTTATCAATTACAACAGCAATGAGCACATCATGATCAGCTTAAGCTCCAATACTGAGAATGGGGGTGCAATAGTCAACAGGAAAAAAAAATGGGTACAATTATGGGCTCAAGACATGATAGAAAGGGTACTAGAACTGAACTGGATATAAACCTATGTGGAAAAGGGTGAAAGGTTAGATCATGGACTTGTCGTGTGCCACAATTGGATCAATTTCTGAGGGTTGAAGGCAGATTATCTTACTGAGAAAACCAAAGATTGAAGAAGATACCCACCAAAGTCCTACATTAGGGGGCGGGGGTGGTTTCGCAATAGGGATGTGTAACATGCAGAGATAGGCTGTTTACTGTTATTGCTTCCTAATTATCAAGTTATAAATTGTCCACAGCAAACAAAAAATTTGATTTGAAGGATTTTTTTTTCTCAATATGGCAGTTATATTGAGAAAAAACACACTAGTCAAGAAAAAAAATAATTCTCTTCGTAGTTTTTTTAGTAAAAATATTTTTGTTTTCTACTAATGTTCTCAAGCAGCGAAGTTCAGTCAAATCACCACGGCTATTTGATATAATTCAACTTTCAACATGCAAGTACTACAAACGCATTATTATGTAATTAAAAGAAGTAAATTATGGGGCTTAAATTATGACACTCACTTTCTTCAGAAATTTGAAGAGATGACGTCTTATATCTCTTTGAAGGTCTTCAGGCAGATTCTCCAAAAGCATTTCTTCATTTACCCCTCTGGTGGCAACCCAGTTATACCGTTCAGCTTTCCTCACTTGCCTACATGACAAGGCAATAACATGGGTTCTCTTCACTTACTGTTTGGTGCAGCATTTACGGCATATGTGATGATAAAATTGCATTTAAATAAAGTTGCAAGACAAATTCGGATTTAAAAAAACTACATTCCATAAGCACAAAAACACTAAAAATTTCTAGTTTTATGTTGCATATTTGCAATATGTATGAATACTATCACAGTAGATACATTATATAGCTCTCTGAATGCAAAACAAAACAATATACCTTCTTATTTCACCTGGCAAGCGTCGATGGCTCATCCACCTTTCATAATCTCGTCGTCTTAATGACATTTCCAATCTCCTGATACAAAAACAAACCCAACACCCCATCTAAAATAAGAAGCTGAAATAATATTCAATTAGAAAGGAATTAGCAACAATATGGCTCAGCATATAGAGGCGGATACTGAATCCCTAAAGAAAATCTTGATACTCCCTGTTAGATCCATCAAAGTGCATAATAATGTCAGGCACCCAGTGGGAAATGTTAATGAGCCAAAAAATTTAATATCTTGGAAATTTCAACTTTGGTTGAGGTAGCTTTAGGCCAGCTATTCCAACCATGGTTTCCTTGCGATAATGCATAAAAACAGTTTAGTCTTCAAGCTAGGACATCATAATCAATGCACTCTTCCAGTATATCTAATCTAACTGATATTGGATAGAAAGAAATACTTTCATTATCCATAATTAGTGATGCACTGACTGTACTATGCAGCAACCAAAGACTATTCCATGTCATACTTAAGGAAGAAAAACCACTTTGAAAATTATACCTCTGTCCAAGAGCCTGAAGAAAGTTCTGCATATTTCCTATGAGGAGAGCAAAGAGCAACAGGCCTAGCCCAATAATAGCCACGGTGAAAAGAACCTCCCAAATGAAGTAGCTTGGAACTTGATTTCCAGCTAGAGTGCTGATTTGCTTTGCACAAAGACATAAGAAGACGCATCAAATTTTGCATTCTTCACTCCAGCTTCTCCTTTAATATTACCGGTATGCAGTTATTCAATTCACAAATCAGCTTAGATTGGTTTTCATGCGAGAAATTTGAACCATGAAACTCTAAAGCACACAATATATCAATATCTCAAAAACTGCGATGAATTAGGAATTTCTTGGTCTTCAATCAATTGACCAATTGAAGTAAAGTGCAAACAGAAAAAATTTGTGAGGCAAAGGCACGAGGAGGGTGTCTGAAGTATGCCTCCTGCTTAGAGGATTGACAGCAATTTAACAATTTGTTTTGATGTTCATTTAAAAACTTTATTTCGAAGTCCAGGTCCAGACAAATACTTAAACAAGCATACTTCAATGCTGGCTAAGCATGCATACTAACATGCGTCTAAAATGTATGGAAAGAGGAAAACAGTTGAATACCTGGAATCCCCAGAACAATGAATAAACATATTTGGTTATAATACTACCATCCGTGGTAAGGTCAACAGCTTGAGCATAGATTCCATAAGGGAAACCATCTTTTTTAAAACAAGAACTAGCATTCACATTATCTATCCAACTACTCCACGTTGGATCAGAAAGGAAACTGTCTATAGCATCCCTGTACCCACAATCTATGAACCTCATGCATGACTTTAAGCCAGAGCCATGGCAGGCATCTCGAAGGCATTGGTTAACTCTCTGGATGAACAACAGGTGAAAGAATGGAAATATGAGTTAAAGACAAAGCTTCATGTATCTAAAAAATCATTAAATTTATCAACATAGTCAATATTAAATCAATACTTGCAAACACGAAGAATATAGTTCCTATTAAGGGATATGCTATCAGCATCCGCAACAAGTCTTGGAAGGAACTCAACAACCTTGCCTTTAGCATTATAATTCATTAAAAATTATAAGCTACTAGTATATTGTGTACATTGGTAAAAAATATTTGCAGCTCATTACTACTATTAATACATTAGCAAACCAAAAATAACTCACATCATGAAGATCTCAACATAAAATATCATTTTCTTTTCTAAATGTTATCCTGGGTATGTGGTGACCTGATCAACCTAATATTCATTTTCTTTAAAAATAAAAAACCTCTTTGATGTATTAAGCCTGCAGTTCTTGTTGATTCTAATAAATTAATAACATATATTGTAAGTCTCCTTTTGAAGGTTAACAGCTATAAAGATATACCTAAGAACTAAATGTGATTACCTAAATAAAGGAAAGTATTTAGAGTAAATTGTTCAAGATTAAGAGCAGAATATTGTCCTAGAGACAGTTAGAAGAATCTTTACAGTGTAATGACCTAGACCCACCTGTAACCCAAAGAGATACCAGCATGAACCCACAACATGGCTAGCCAACATGAAAGTGAGAAGATTGATAACAAAATTTGCCCACGCTGACTCAAAAATGAAGCCACTTGGAGTCTGCCCAACAAGCAGAGGAAGAAACCTACACAGTCTGGGAAGGTATTGAACAAGAATAGAAATCCGTAAAATATTTTTTGCAGAATTAGCTCCAGAAGATCCAAAGAATTTTGGTAGGATAAATAATAATATGATCTGCAAAAATGTTGGGAAAAAGAAATTATGCAATAATAGAAAGAAGATAAATCTTTAGGGAAACATAAATCAACTCATTTCAGAGAAATGATAGATTCCTAGACAAGAGAGTTTAAGATGCAGATTCAAGCTTTTTGCATAAAAAAAACATGACATGATAAACAATAATGCATTATTTGAATCATGCATTCCATGTAAATTAGCAATGATTAGAGACAAATCATAAGACCCACAAGCACCCTGCGCTTTTGTACATGTGGAGAAGTGCACGAACAGATCAAGACCAGCATTGACTCCTGGCTCACGAGTTATCCTTACACACCAAATTCCAGATATGGACTGACCAAAACTAATTTCTTCAAGAGTTGAAGTCCTCAATTTGTAATTCTTTTTTCTCTCAAGCCCAATGCCTCATAAAACTGAACCAATAGGCATAATACTCAGTTTATATGGAATGATAGTACATCTGAAAGTGAAATCGAGTATACAAAAGCACCCTTTCTCTTGTAGGGGTCAGAGTTAGAGGGGGAAGGAATTTTAAATTGTGACATCATTCTAAACAACATCACTATATTAAGTTTGTATATTAAAGTAAAGATCAACAATTTTGCTCATAGATTCAACCGAATTCAAGGAGGATGAGAATCAAACCACAAAAAGGATTCTCAAATATCTAGGTATGATGGTGTAGATAAATGCTCGAGTTATTATGAATTTAGCTTTCACAGCAAAAATAAAATAAAATAATTATGAGTTTAGCTGAAATTGAGACATTTTAAATTGCAATTTGTCAAAAACATTAAGAGTATTGAACAAGAACATATAAATTAATAGCAATAACATGTGTTTGAGAAAGAGACTCGCCTGAGGAACTGGTATTACAGCAAATATATCAATGAGAAAGTATCCACTAAGGTAATTGAGTGCAATTTTCTTTGGATGTTCAACCACCTCTCCAGCACCAACCACTCTAGACTCAGGAGCCACGAAAGCCAACCTAAACTGCAAAAGGACAAATCAGATATATTGTCAGTGCTTGAGAGTTGATCCAATTTTGTCAGTGTTGCACACTCATACAATAAATACAGAAGGAACAAATAACTATCTTGTAATGAAAAGATCAGTATATCATACATTGGATCTGAGGTCATTGGAAGGAAATTTATGTATTATAGACAACTTAGTTCTCCAAATAGAGATTTATGTCACATTGTCACCCCCAACGATTCTCTCAGAAAACCTTGGAAGAAACTCACCCCAATTTTTCTTCCATCAGTGGCCCCTTCAGATTGAGATTATTTCATCATCATTGACCCTGCCTATGAGTAAAAGTATGGGGCATATTATATTTTGTTTCTTTATACTATGACAAAACTAGATAAATTTCCAATCTCTATATTTTATAATCTGGTTGCCGACATGTTTGCCTACGCAGTTTAAGATATTTTTGCTACCATACAACTTTCAATAAGATCCTACATATTACACGTTCCTCTTCCTCTCTGCTCTTCCAATCAAATCAATCATGGGAAAATTTTGAAATTAAAGGGAAGAAGCGATTAGCAATTACCTGGAGAAGTATATGCAGGAAGTATATAACATCGGTCACGCTTCTTAAAATTACAATTCTTGTTGTAGTGCGCCAATCAATAATTATGCAATTGCCATCCTGTACAGGGCATTGAAGAACTGTGTAAATCTAAAAGAAAATGCATAAACTGAAGTAGACAAACAAATTCTATTTTTTATTCTCTCAACTCTAGATCACATGAAAGGAACATGGTCATTATGACAGGAAAGAAAATAGAGAACCTGTAACTGTAAGCTTTTACCCTCAGATAAAGTGATAATAATCAGAAAAAAATTTATTACCAGCCATGTAGGGAAGCATTGAAACAAAAGTTAAGTCACAAGGATTTCAGTGCAATCTTATTATAAGTTGATAACAATTACCATTAATTTCAATACTCAAACGTCACACAAAACATATTTTTGAAGATCACTATTACAGTAGATGATTAGAGTATTTAAGCTGATAGCAGTAAGATTCACCAAACTATTATTTAGCAAATATTTAAACAATGTGTCCAACGTCTTATAATATCCCTAAAATTCATGATTGATAAGATTGCTCCAACTCAAGATGAATGCTGAGAGAAGAGGTTCACTTCTTTATTAGATCTGTTGGAAAGCTTCCTTAGATGTAATACAATGACACAACTTTCACAAGTTTCCAAATGGTGCTCAATCTATCAATCTGTTCCTCTGATCTTGATATACTTTGAATGTAAACCATCTCATGGGGTTTCAATTCAGATAACGGTATGATAGTGAATCAGCTCCACAAGTTTTTGTTGTGTTCCTTTCTGTAAATTGTCACATAGTGGCTAATCCCCACATGATCCTTTTCACGTTAGTATATATAGGAAATTTCATGTTCTAACATTTTCATTTTCAGAAAGTCCTCATCTTTCTGCTTTGTTAAATTTTCTCAAGAATGATTAAAGTGGCTGATAATAAAAAATATGGTACATTTCTCCTGGGATTATATCATATCGTTAATTGTTTAAATTCTAAGATATAGCATGCTATCTACAAATGACTCTCAATGGGATGAGGAGAATAATACACTACCACCAATACACAAGTCTATACCCAAACCTTGCAGAAATATCTAATCAGAGAAACAAAAAGAAGCTACATGTGCAGTCACAATGAGTCAACATCAACAATTCCTATTCTCTATTTTTATTCCTCAAAATTTAAAATAAAATAAAATAAATAGAGAGAGAGAGAGAAATTATTTTACCTTTATTGCTGATAGCAAGAAGAAAAACAAGGGGTCTACAAAAATTGCCACCAAACAAGCAATGACAAAAAATCTGTTCCACCTCTGTACGGCTTTAGAATGAGGGCTTATGACTCCAGGAATATGCGAATATAGAAATGAGGATAATCTTGTAACCAAGCCTTTACCATCCCCATAAAGAATATTATGGAACTGAAGATCAGATAATCAAAGTGATTAAAAATTGTTAAATTTTCTGAAGAAGTCAACCATAAAGTTCTTCTCAGAACCTAATATCAAAAGCATATATTTAAATGTGACTTAAATACAGCAATGAACTTCTATGACAATACATCTGAGAGGAAAAACTATTTTCTAGTTTAGGACTAGAATCACCTGAGGATTAACTAAGTGCGAAATTCTAGATTTTTTTTCTTGGTTTGCTGTCTGATCATAATATCTTGGGCAAGTTGTACAATAAGAATCATAACACATGCCGAATTGCCCGGACCTCATTAAGTGGTAATTTCTGACAGCATTCTTGTCATCCAACCAATCATTCCTGTTTCCTCCATTTACAGAAGAAAACTTCTCCAACGCTTTGCACCCACTTGCACCTTGATTTTGCTGAAAATGGCTATCCAGTTCACAATTAACATTGCCATTTGCCTCCTGAAGAGTTCTTTCATTTGATAAAGAATCACATTGTCCCACGAGATTGGTGTCATTCTCATGAGAACATATACTGTTCATAGGAATCAAAATCGAATTGCTATGTCTCTCAGATGTAAATTTCTGATATTTAGGTTCCATATGATTATTTGCTGATTGTGAAAGTGAACGTGATAAGATTGGCGCATCATTCTTGTGTGGATCATCCATCTCTCAACAATTACACCTGTGAAAAGAAAAGAATTCAATATATGCATTAACAAAGATGTAGGCACATGCTGGTATCATACATATAAGTTAAAACACTTTGACAGCAAAACATATAAATGTACGAGAGAAAAGTGTATAAGATCTAAATGTTCAATGAATCCATAGATTTATCAATCCATGTAAACACAAGTTCCAAATAATACCGGGTTGTTTCTTATAAAATCAAGCTACAAATGTTTATCAGGAATAATTTTCTGTTTTTAGGCTTCCAAAGGCCTCCCTTGTTCACAGTTTTACAACCTAGTCAATATCAACAATTTGTAGGCTTATTGAGGCATCCTTTGTTCTATCATTCTGTTTTTTTATCTTGTAATCGGTCCATCTCATCTTGAGGTTATATGACAGTTCAGATGTTATAGCTTGTCTTTTTTCTAGAATAAACTTCTTTTCCTATTGGCTGTGAATGATTATATGAGAACTAAATGACTATTATCAATACATGGTTTCGTCAGTATGAAACCAAAATCTACTATCACTTATGCAAGCAGGGATGCTTAATTCCTTTTTCTGAAAGAAAATATTTTCATCATAATCTAAATGAATCAGAGAGAACAATATATTACAAATATTATAACATTGCCATTATTGCCATAGGCAGCTTTGGCACCATCAAATCAAAGCAATCTTTGTACTTGACAATTGATATAGATCTGAGCCAAACACAAAAGCACACTATGCAAGGTGTATGATGGCGATCTCCATCTTCTTCTTCTTTTCTGTCGTCAAAACCAAGTCCAACCTCAGTCAACAGACATCAATATTTGAAAGTAAAATATTAGAGTTGAATAGCAAAACAAACAACGTTAACACTGAACTGCTAAGAAAATCACACCTGCTAGTAACTGACTAACTGGGTCGTGGACTGTCGTGAACCCACCAAATTGGAGGAGCCAATCTATCCTAAATTTAGGAGGAAAAAAAAAGGGAAAGGGGAAGTGCATCATGAAAAATATCATCCACTGTTTGGTTTTAATAACAATGACAACAAATAAAGAAGCAATCCTTAAAACAGTGACCGTTTTAAAATAAAATCCTACCAATGTAAGCATTTGGTAAGGCATAATTGCGGATTTTTTTTTTCCCTTTTCTGCCGCATTTCCTCCATTGGTCAGCTTTCTTTCTCGCCAAGTAAACCAAACAAAGAGTTTTATTCTGCCAAAACCAACGACAAAGAGAAAAGAGAAAAACAATAATGGCGCAACGCTGCAGAAGCAGGGAGCCATCAATTTTATTTTTTTGTAGAGTTGATTCAATATGCTTCATAGAAGAAAAAGGCAAGGTACAAAGTAAATGAGATTTGGTGTTTGAACCGTTTATAATCAAAAGTTTTACGCTATAATCGTTACAATAAATTGGTTGCCCATTGCAAAGCTCTGTTTTGAGCTATAGAGACACCCCACGTACTTTCTTTTTCTGGTGCAATTATTATCCCGCGCAACAAGCCAACAATGGAAAGAAATCAAAGCGTATCTTTGTCATTTTGACATTTGGCTATTAATGGAGAGAATCAGAGAACCATGTGTGACTGTGGCCACAGGGTGATTCTTAGTACTAGTAGAGACTAGAGAGATTTTTACCTACTTCCAAGAGTAGATAGTGTGTAAATTTCATGAATCATTATTTTCATCCACTAATCTTCCACTAACTATTATTAAATTAAAATTAATTTTGGTCTTCTAAATATACATACAACATTATATTGTCATCTATTTATAAATATATTAAATTAATATTTTAAAAATATATACGACTTTAAATTAATTTTTTTAATGTCACATTCTTATTATCAAATTAATTTTTAAAATGACATTAAATTAGTCATTAAAAAATAAAATTAATAATATTAATTATTATTGAATGATTAAATATTCTTAATAAATAAAAGACTAATATATAATTGCTTATAAATTTAAAGAAAAGTGATTATCCAAGGTGCTAAAGGCTGCAGCTGATACTTTATCCATGCAATTAAAGACAAGATTTTTCCCGTGATTTGTTTTTTTGGTACAGCTTCTCTGATATGTTATACAATTTCTTTGTAAAAACTATTATAAAAAAATATTAAAGATTGATTATATTATTCGAGCTATAATTTTGGGTTTCTCCCTTTTCTTTCACCAGTTACTTCTAGTCATCTAATGTAATCATTTGAAAATATTGTGCTTATGTTCTGCCGAATTAAATATATATATAATTGTAAAATTTCATCCAGTTAAAATATTAAAATATATAGAAAATTTTAAATTAAATACTTAATAATCGATAAATCAAATGCACGAATGCATATACAACTTATTTAAAATAAATTAGAGAATATTCATTTCTAATGAAAGAAGAGAACTATTTCACAATGTTATATATTTTTATTTTACAAATTTTTTCTAAAAGAACCCATATCTATCATAATGTTTATCAAAATAAATCAATAAAAAATAATATTATATATGTTATTATATATGTAATTAAAGATTAAAAAAATTAACTTATTTTAAATTCTTATAGTGTGGTTTTATACTTTACTTATTTTTGTATTTTTTTTTATCTACTAACCAAAACTAACTTGTAATGTTGCAAGAGGTTTGATAACTCCTCAGTAAGTATACCGAATCACTCAAGTAATAAAATGATAAGTCAGTTATTGTCTCTACAGGGATTAAGCCTACCAATCACCAATTCATTAGAATTAACTCTATTTAAACTAACATTTTTTTGGATCGAATGGTATTCTAACACTACGAAATAACAATGAAATAAGAAATAAAAGAAAGCAAACCAAAACTAAAAGCAATTGATTGAATTGAATAATTAAAGCGATTAGATAAAAGCACTAGGAAAGTGATTGCACTCAACTTATCTAATGAACGTATGAATTCTCAAATACCTTGACTTTACAACTATGGTCTAAAGATTAAACTTCTTTAAACTAATCAAATCCCAATTCCTTGGAGATTCAATTCTCTTTTAACCAAATAAAATTAATTAATTCCTTAACTTAATTCAAATTGAAAAAGACTGTACCTTTGTATCAAAATTCAAAGACATCACATAATCCCTAAAGCTTATCCTTAAATCCTCAAAGATTATGGCATTTATCCCCCTAAGCTAGAACATAGAAGAATTTTTCAATTCCTAATATGAATCCTAAATCAAAATATAAGAGGTCAATTCATAAATTGTATAAAAACAAGAATAAACACTTAAATTACAGAATTAAGTCAAGGATTACAAGAAATTCATAAACTCATTATCCAAGTCAAGTTACATCAAATCCCTAGCCCATAAAATTTAGTTACTTATGATACAAGAGCAAGAAAAGCAAAGATAATATATGAACTCCATGAAAAATCTATAAGGTTAATGATGAAATCTTTCAATCTCTCCTTCAATCCTTTGATTCTTTTCCTAGGGTTGCTCCACAATGCTTAGCAGTCCTCCTCTTGTAAAAGATCCCTCACTTTTCTTTTTCTTTTTTCCTTTTTTCTTTTAAAGTGCAGCAACACGCATCAGTAAGTGAGCCAGCGCTCAAGCGCACGTATGGATGAAAAATTGTATCATATGTTGATTTTGGGCGCTCAAGCATTGGCTGGTAAGTGCTCAAGCGCTCCAGGCGCTTAAATGTTGGCCAATGGACGGTTAAATGTTGGCTGGTCAAAATTGAAGTACCATTATGACATATGAACGTTCTCAAGTGTTGATCTTTGGGCGCTTAAGCACTAGAACAATGAAGCATAAATGACTTTAATTCTCGTTCTATAAATACCTAAAAGAAAAGAAAAAAGATTTGATAAAGAATCATAATCTCCAAAGCTAGAAACAACATAAAACTAAACTAAAGATACTTAATTAACTAAACACACAAACAAACTCTAACTACACGATTTTACATGAAAAAAGTTAAATGGAAGGTTAAGTTCAAGTAATTCACTCATTAATGACATTATAATCATCACCAATATCAAAATCCATTAGCCTAACTCATCCAAATTGGTGGTAAAGGATGAAAAGGAGGTAAATGGAATTGGAAGATAAGAAAGGAGGTGAATGGAATTGGATGATTAAAATTAAATTCGATTAAGAAAGAGATGAAATGAATCAAATTGTAGGGACTTTATCTCCCCTATATATCTCTATTCCGTTATAAATTAAGAATAAGAAATGCAATCAGTTATGTAATTATATCTTTATCTTTAATTCATATATTTTTGTATTTGAAACAAAAAAAAACTTATAATTATTTTTATTTCATTTATTTTCAACTTTTTAACAAGAGAATAAAAACTTCATTCACTATACTATTAAACATTCATATAATAGTATAGAAGCTTTATTTTATTTTTTATTTTTATTTCATTCCATTATATTATATATCATTCTATTTTACCCACAATAAAACCGTCGAACATTAAAAAAAAAACACATACACCCAATTCTATTATTCAATCCAAAGAGAAGAGGGAAGAACCGAAGGGCAAAATAGGGTAAGCTGAGTGTGGGTTTTATCTTACACAAGCAGATTGACGATTTTTGATCCACTTCACTGAAAAATAATGGCAAACCCTCTCTAATCGAAGACGAAGCCATGTCAGCCCTTTTATCTCCAACCCTCTCTTTCAAACCCCATTCCACTTTCCCCAGAGTTGCTTCATTTTCCCACCGATGCCAAGCAACCCCATCTCTCTCTTTTCTTCCGACCAAAGTTGAAGCCTTTAGGCCTCAATTCACACGGAACCTTATTGGGTTTTCCGTCAAAGTACCCAGATTTTCTGTGGGTAAGCGTTTCGCTGTAAACAACAATGGTGGGCATGAGAGTGGAGTTGATGTTGGGTTGGATGAAGCTGAGAAGGAGGCTCGAGGGCAGAGTACTATGCCCGAACGGTTTAGGTACCTCACCAAAGAAGCTCCCAACCCTCCTCTTAGGTGGCCATGGTTTCTAGGTCACTCCATCTCTCCCACTCTCCTCTCTCTCCTCTTTGTATTTCTGCGTTTGGTTATCAAGAAAATGTGGGAAAATGGGAGGGAAAAAAAAAAACTACACTTGATTTATCTCATTGACTGGTTTTTCAATTTTTTTATTTTATTTTATTTATTTTGAGGCAAGGAGTGTTGTCATTGTGTTTGGAATCGAATTTTCCCCCATTCTTAATGTGGGATTTTTATTTTTTATTTTATTTTCATGAGGATTGACGCTTGGGGTTTTATGAAGGTTTTTGATTGAGTAGGAGATGAGCAAATAGGGAAAAGGGAGAGAAAAGCTCTTTTTTAATTTTTTACTTGAAGTATAAATTTTCATGAATTTTTGGTGTTTCGTGACATGGGTAAGCATGTGGCCCTTGTCATCTTATTTTCATTGAAAATCATTCAAGCACTAATCGTTCTTTCTGGAATGACAAGGCGCCTGGATTTGGACAAATAAATTGGTACAAGTTAGCTAGATGAAATTAATTCATTATGTTGAAATTCAGTTCCAAATTTAGATTTTTTATTGGTGCTATAAAGCTTTTGTTGGAGTATTGATTCAGAACTTTTTAGACAATGTGTCTCTTCACTTCTTTCTGAATATATCAACCTCCTGCAGAAAAGGAGTTTTCACCCTTCAACAAGTTTTTCTCGTGTTTGTTTCATCTCCATTTCATTATATTGGGAGAAATATATCATTGTTGAGAGATGATCAGTAGGAAGAAGTTAACATGCATCTTTAGACTATTTCTGATTGCTCTGTAACATTAAACCTTCTGTATCTAGGGCGGCACCATGTATTTCGTTGTTTCCTTCCTCTATTGTTGACGCTGTTTACAAATATGGACTTAACATTGCATGTGGTAGTTAACAGTTATATGCTTTCAGTTTCCATTTAAAACCCTTTAGGCCCAACTGTTTTATTTCATTGATGATTGGTTCTCTCTTTTAAATGCTCATTTAACATTTTGATTCTATGTCAATGTACAGTACTGGCTTTTCTCATCTATGCTTGGAGAGCAGTTCTATTCGAACTGTCAAACTGGAAGAATGCTGCATTTGGTATTGTTCGTTTTATAGGATACGTCTTGAAATATGCTTTGGCCCTAATCTTCCGTTTCATAGGGAATCCGATCACTTTTACAATTAGATGCATTGAGGATGTGTTTTACACTATTCGGGCTTTCTACTCTGGGATAGTTGCCTATGCTCCTGTACCAGACCTGACCATCATCATTGTGCTGGCATCAGTTGTTTTAGCTGTTGCTGAAGCTACCGTTCCGAATTGTATCAACAAACAGCCATATGTTTTGACTGTATCTGGTCTTATTGGCTATGCTGCTGTGAGAGGCTATATCTCTGAACCTCTGTTCTGGACCCTTCTGCTAGGGCTGTATGGTTTTTCAAAGTTTCTCAAAAGGAGAGATGATGTTTCGTCTGCAATGCCTGCTGCAGCTGTACTTGCTGCTGTTGGAGAGCCTTGGGTTAGAGTTTTGGTGATTATTTCATATATGGCCTTAGCTATTTATCAGTATTCCAGAATGCTTTCAGAAGGGAAAGAAGTTGCTGAAGTTGAAACAGCTGAGAGAAGGCTTCCAATTCCACTGCTTGTTGCAGGTTTAGCCATTGGCATTCGCATTGCTGCTAAGTGGGCTGGGTATCGGCACCTGACATGGATGATAGTATGACTGCCAAGAACTAATTTATCTCGAATCTAAAGAAAGAATGGAGCCTGGCAGTCTATAAAGTTTTGAGGTAGCATATGGCGTAGATGGTTGGAGCGGCTATTATTCTGTTCTCCTTTTTGCAATTAATTCTGGTGGTCTATGCATGGTGTAGAAGAGATCAGTGGATCACTAGGCTGTGCAGATATGCTTGTAGTTAGAAGTTTTTTTATTGCGTTTAAAATAGAGCCAGCGGTCCAACGGTCCTAGAGACCATGAAAGGGTCTATAAACTGGGTAAATTTGAACAAGGATTTACTGTGAAGTTGTTCAATTATTCAGTTTGAAATTGTGATATGCAGTGGAGGTTCATGCTTCATTTGTTTCAAGCATTCCCGAAGTGCTGGTATACTGCTTCAGTAAAAGCATTTGCATTTTTGATGTATTGTTACTAGGAAGCTTTTGTCAGAATCCAATGCAGCCAACATCTTATAATTCTTATTTTTATTTTACTATGGTGGTAGCATTTTCTTTCTTGTAAACTTAAAAGCGAGATTTAATGGTTGTATCACATAATCTTTGGCCTTTTCTAAGTTTAAATCCATTGCAAACAGGATTGGTTCAGTTGGTAAGAATTGAAGCACTTTGTTTGAAATGCTTGAGTTTAATTTTTGTTGTAAGCAGCATTTTTTGGTAGGCGATTTGTAAATATTATTATAAGTATTTGATGAGACTTACGGCATGCTCTGAGGTTAAAATGAGATAGTATTCCTTCTTCTTAATATTTTTGCATGAAGAAATGTATAAAGCCAACTTATTGCATGGAGGACTAAAGGCAGGAATCACCATAATAACTTCGAAACATTGGTCTTCATTAAGCCTACGACATTGTGTATACTATAAAGATGTCCTTTGTTTCTACCATTTTATGAAATGCGCATTGCTTCGAGGAGTGTTTTATTGGTTATATAATTACAATATTTATGCATGGATTTGCCCCATTATGAATATCTTTTTCTTTGTTTTTTAAGGGATAGAACTAGATCTTCTGTGCTGTGTATGCGCCAAATAACTGGGAAGTTCTAGTGTATCTCAAGTGTCATGCCAATGTTGAATTTTAAGGCTATGTTTGAAACTTTTAATGGGAATGAAACGAAATGTAAGAGGAATGGATGGAATAGAAAAGAGTTATCTTTCTTGTGTTTAGATAATTAACAAGGAAAGGCCTGACCAGGTAAATGGTTGTAAGTGTAAAATTGTAATATATTTTTAAGTAATTAAATTTACGGGATAAACAAGTAAATGATAGTAAATTTTTTGAGGGAATACGCAAGTTAGATAGAAATTATATGAACATCGCGTTAGGTCGTAACCTGCAAGAAGAAAAGAAGAAAGTGAACGGTAGGTTCCCTTTAATGATCAAAGTTGTGTTTGGGCTAGAATCATTTTGAGGTAAAATTTGCCTCCAACATGATGCCAATATGTTTGGCAACTTCCAGAAATGTGATCATAATACCTCAAATGTGAAAGTAACATTTGTTGTTTTATAGTGAAAAAAAATATATACGTATGTGTTGACAGAAATATTTTTATAATTTAATATTATATTACTATTTAAATAATATAACTTAATAGTTTTTAAAAATATTATTATAGTTATGCTCAATCAATTATTTATAATCAATCTTTTTAATATTAATTTACTATCAATCTAACTCGAAATAACTCATATATTTTTTTATAATTACACATATAAAAGTGATTTTTATCAACATTATCCAAATAACATTCATTTTAACAAAATTAATTTTTAGATAAAAGTTTTCAAACATAAATTACTTTATACAAACTCACTTTTAACTAAAATCAAGTTTACAAAATTAAGTTCATCTAAAATCAAGTTTGCAAAACCTAATCCAAACACACACTAAGTCAACAAGTCCAAGATAAACACAAATTAATTGTATTATTACTTTACAAGGCTTATACAAGTATGGTTGTCAGACGAGAGCTTGTCCTTTCACAGGGTTGCAAAATAATTAAATTGACTTATCTCGCATCAACTTGTAGATTTAAATGGGCTAGTTTAATATTTTTTTTAAAAAAATTAAGCAACCAAAATTCATTAACCATATAAATCTCAAAGTATAATAAACAAGTCATTAATAAATAATCATTAAATCACATCAAATATAAATTGATAATAATAAAATATTAAAATATAATAAATAAAAAATAAGGGAGTGGCTCGTGGATTAAATGAGGTGGTCCAAAAATAGCGTTTATACGAGTTATTAAAATAAAAGTCTGACTAACATAATTTATTCAGTTAAACGAGATTGGTCCGTTTTTACAAACCCTATAAACATCATGTATATCTTACTATATACACAATCTCATTATTTAAATAAAATAATATGTAATTTTACATAATATTATAATTTTAAGAATTAATTGTCTTAATTGAAAGTACAATTGAATAAATAAAAAAGAGTATTGTATAATTTAATCAAAATTTTGTTTAGAAGAAATAGAATATAGGAATATACAATTAAAAATAAAAAAATAAAAAATGTTTGCATTAACGATGACACCGTTGGTGAGATAAATTTCTAGGGTTTCTAGGGTTTTGGTGCGCCTATATAACCGCCAATGTGCTACCAATACTCTCATACTTGAAGCGTCTAGGGTTTGGCAGCAGCGATTCCAAAATCTTCTACATTCGTTAGAAATTAGGGTTCCAAGTCATGTTCAAATTTGTTTCAATTATCATAGAATTCTCTGCACGATGCCTCCCGGGCTTCTCTGAGAGATCTGTGACGCGAAAGCCCCGATGCTCGTGCTAAATCAGCGCCGTTCGTGTTGCAGTTTAGCCCCTTTTTCTTCATGGCTGATCTGTGTCAAAACAACGGCAACATTCCCCTTATCATATGTTTTTTTTTCTTAACCAATGCGTTTTTCGTGTGTTGAATTTGCCTCGTTATACCTTCAGCTTGATTTCAAACGATGTGTGCCGTGAAATTATAGCTAGTCCTAGAGGCGCAAATCGAATCGGTCGTTTTCACTTTGGGGGTTCTTACCTTTTCAATGTTTGTGCCTCCGAGAATGTCCGTCACACGATTAGTTCAATCTTAAAGTTTGAATCTTTATAGTTTTTGTTTTGTTGGCGATGATTACATCTTATCCGCGCTTCTGAGTATTCGCGATGAAGCACAAAGGAGAAAAAAAATGGTTGAATTTCTTGATATGAGCCATGCTTTGATTTGTTGTTCTTTTTCTTTCTCTTTAAATCTTTTTCAATTTCCATTTATGGGTATTTCGTTTTTGGTAAAATATTTGGCTATGAGGATATTTATTCAGCTTAATGCCAGTTCTGCTTCTGAAAATTTGTGATTGATAGAGCTGTAATATATTCTGAGCCTCTGCATAATGTAGTGTGAAGCTATTTTTCCTGTGAATATTAGTCCTGTGTATTTTTTCTATTACTTAATTTTTAATTGCCTAATATGTTTATTTATTTATTTATCTTTGAGCTATGATAATATGGTTTACAAGATTGCCAGTGATGATTTAATCCAACTCGTTTGAGTTGTTGTGGAGCCAAGACCCTGTTTTCAGGGAGAACCTACTTGGTGAAGCTACATTCATATGACATCAATGGATTTTGCTGAGGTTTTATATTATTAGAAAGTGTATTGTTTCTATTAGTTCCCGAGTTTCTTCTAATCCAATTGATTTCAGGAGAAAGTTTTGGTTTCGATTTTTGTTTTGGTTTTCATTCATAAAAATTAGCTTTTTATAAATAGTTTTGTCTTCCTAAATCATTGTATCTGTAATCTTTTGCGATTTGTCTTCCCCTCAAAACCCTGTTACTTGGTATTTCAGATGGGTTGTTCACCTAGATATGATGTGTTCTAAATTTTTGAATTTATTATGGTTTAGTTAGATATTGTAGTAATGAATTATTTGGTTTAATCTTTTTTATTTTTTGAGTTTAACTATACCCTGCTCCTTCTTAATTGGTTCAGGGTCTGAAAAACTCGAAGATTTTGTGTTGTCATCAGCTTCATCTCTTGTTTAACTCACGAGATAGGAGTTAAATAACAGCACTACATTGATTTTTCAGTTTTTGATTAAAATTTGGCGGACCACCTTCTTGGGTTTTTGGGTTTTCACATGATTATCGTGTGATATCAAACAAGTTTTCGTTCTTTCTAATTCTAGGCCTATGTAATTGGTGGTATATTAGCATGGTGATGACTTTATGATGTGTTTGATCTATTGCTACGGTTGTATGCGTTACTTCTATTATAGTTGGTTTTTGTGGGTGCAGATTTTGATTGTGGATGCATTTTCTTCAGGGAGCTCTACTGGGAGATATATAGAGCTACTTCCAATAATGTATTTTTTTTGTTCTCCCTTTTGAGTTGTAATGTGATGACTGATGGGGGGTTGATTACCATGGAGGGTGTTTTATTCTATTGAATTGTAAATAACTCATTGAAAATTCAAAGGTAATGATGTGCTGTTTGAATTCGATTTATATTATTATTTATGTATGCTGTTTATTAAGTTACGCCGTAGTTTTGCGGTATTAAGGGTTAGGGTTGGCCTGGTATGATTTCTCTTCCCAGCCCGAGGCTTTGATTGGGTTAAATTCTAGCGCGATTTAAATTTGAGGTAGAACATGGATCTGAGCAGATGTGGTATGCATGGGTTCAAGTTGGGTTGGCCCAATATTGAGCAGTTCGAAGTAGATCGTTATATTTAATATTTATACACATTTTGTAAACTTTTTAAAGAAAACAAAATCAGAAGATGAAAATAAAATACAAAAATTGAAATCTATATTATTGTTGAAGAAAGATTCGATCTCATCCCTCATTTTTTTAGTTTCAGTAAAACTCGCAGCAAATTAAATTTTGTCAAAATTTAAATTTATATAAATATTAAAATAATTTTAAAAAGCCATCATATAAGCATATAATATATATTTCTATTTAATTAGAGTAAAATTGCTCAGATAAGTTGAGTCACATACATACTATTATTATAATTTAATTTTTAAGTAATTATTATCCTAATTAATCATTTTAAATAATGTACTATCTAGTAAAAAACGATTAATAAAAAATGTTCACGGTTGACACGTGAATCAATCAACACTCTAATAATGTTATCGTTTTACTCTTTACACTGTCGTATCACTCCTTGCTCGCTGTTCCCACACTTCCCACGTCATCTAAGAACTCGAATTATAGCAAAAAAAACTCGAATTGACAACTGTGGGTCATCGTCCACGTGTATGTTAGGCAGACAACTGAGACAAGTCTGAGTCGAATGTTGAAACAGAAATTAGCCCAGTTGTTGAAGCTCTTTGTTTTGTTGTGCTACGAAATTCTTGACTCTTTGGAGTCTCATCGGTTTGGGACAAGATGACGATTGCTTCCTTCTTCATCAGGGCTTCCAGGGCTCTCCACAGTTTCCCTTCCTCCTCCAAAGTTCTGCTTCTCTGCACTCTCAGGTGTTTTTTTACTCCACTATTTTTATTTTCATCTTTTTTTTTAAAAAAAAAAAATTCCCCTCTCCTGCTTTTGATTTTTCTGCATTCCAATTATCCTCTGTTGATGAAATGTGGGAAGGTTCTAAAGAAATGGGAACTCTAGCACTCTGTTCTGTGTCTGACATGATATCTGGCCTAGTGGGGTATGTTATTATCATATTCTCCAAAAAATTCCAAACAAATAGAAATAGGGCTCTGAATTCCATTACTTCAATGAAGAAGATAGAACCAATCTGGGTTCTTGAATCTTAGAGGAAAAGGAAAAGATCTCAAAGTATGTTTGTTCAGTTTACTGAGCATGTTGACCAAGTTTTGAAGTTTGACCATAACTTGTGTGATAGGTTGTCTGCGTAGTGCGTACGTATATAGGTAAAAAGTTTTTGTTGGTGAGAGTGACGTGATATTCATTTTCCGAGAATAGTGTCTATTTTTAGTGTTTGCTGTCAGTTAAATGTCCTGAGTATTGATCAACGTACATTCACAATCAGCTACATGTGTTAAGAAGGCTTGATAAGATGTTTGGATAGTATTTGATCCTAATGCTTGACCCATATTAATAAAAAACATTATGTGTGTGTCATCCTTGATGTGGGATATTAGCCTTATCAATGGATTCCAACAATTTGACATCATATATCCCTATGCTTTCAATGTTCTTCTTGAGCAATTGAACCTGTTTTGCTGTGTCAATGAGCTCTGATAAGCTCCAGGCATATTACTTCCCTCTATCAAGAGTCGATTGATACTGTGCCTTCTTTCTAAGCCCTCATCCATCTAAGAGGATTATAGATCTTGAGCAAAAGCTTAAACTAGTGGGTTTTGCTGCAAATCATTTATATTAGTCACCCAATGTTGTATCAGATATAGGGATGATGGTTGTAGTAGAGGCCCCTCCAATAGTTACCCAATCTTTTTTTTTTTTAATTGTCTTTTTCAAAAAGATCTTTTGTAAAAGTAAAAGTTATTTTATGTTTGGATGCAATACCCAAAAAAGTCCTCTTTTAATTTTATTATTGTTTGAATGTAAAATTATAAAAGTACTTTTTTAATGGTAAAATTACTTAAAAGGTCATGAAGAAGTACTTTTTAGTGAATGATGTTTGGATTATATAATACTTATTTTAAAAATTAAAATGTTAAAAAAATCAGTTTTAAAAACTAAAGAACTGTAACATAATCAATTTTATTTTCTCCATACCCACCTCTATCAGAATGTATAGCATCGTTTGGTTCTCTTACTAATGCATGAAGTTCTTTTTTTTTTCTCCTTCTTTTTGATAAAACAGTAATGCATCGAATTATCACTTGTGAAGCAATTTGAAATGAATTAAATTTAACTATTTAAGGCATCATTGCAAAAATTTATATTGAGAACTCTGCAAATGACATGAATTTAAATGTGTGATTTCTATTGTGTTACTACTTACTAGGTTCTGCTCACTTTTCTGTGCATATTGATACATGGGTTCGTGAATTATGTACTGGTGAGACTGGAAGAATAGCTGTTAATGTTTTATACTTAATGCAACAGGAAAGTTGTGTCTTTGTGTTGATTAAGATGCAATAGGATCTAGAAAATCGTCATTGTTGGTTCTGGAGAATTATAATCTAATAAAATACTGATTTAGTTATTCACTAAAAAACTATTTGGATGTGATTTTTTTCTTTTCATTTTAGATGACACATGAATGCATTGGCATAGCTTAAATGGTTAGGATGGGTGGGGATATGAGTAGAGGTCATAGGTTCAATTTGTGGTAACAACTCCTTGATATACAAAAAAAAAATGGCATCAAAATATTTGTGTGAAGGGAAGAAAAAATCCAAGTAGGAAGATATAAAACGGTGACAAGATAGACCAACTTCCTTTGGATCTTAAGGAATCTCATTTCTTCTGTAAAAATAAAAAGGAGTGAGAGCATGGACTTAAATGTCATCTAGGATATGATTTTTTCTGTCCAAGTGTTTTCTGTGCTCATACTATCTTTCTTCAAATAATAGTGGTTAGAGATGGCCAGTGTTCAATTTCTGATATTTTTTGTTTCTTACAATCACCCAAAAGTACACTCAAGCCTGAACGGAATTCCCACATATTTTGGTCAACATAGTTACTTGTACAATCATTGTGTCTATGTGAATACATTCATTAATGTATTTCTTGCTTCTTGCCTGCACATATGTTGTATTTGATAGTTTTTAGGCAACAAAATTTTATTTTTCATTGAGCCTACCTGCCCGTGGAAATTGCAGTGGTGGAGGTGTGGTGGCATACTCAGAATTACAATCAGATACTGGACGCCCTAGTATTGATGCTAATGGGCCCCCAAAAAAGAAAGTGGTGGTTCTTGGAACAGGATGGGCTGGTACCAGTTTCCTTAAGGATCTGGATGCTTCATTATATGATGTTCAGGTTGTTTCACCTCGTAACTACTTTGCATTTACTCCCTTATTACCCAGCGTCACTTGTGGGACAGTTGAAGCACGGAGCATTGTAGAGCCAGTACGAAAAATCATCAAAAAGGTGGAGGAAACAAAACTAGATCTCTGAGAATAACTGTATATATGATTTTTTTTATAGCATTGATCACATATGTAGATGTAATGTAATGAGAAATCAAGTGTTCTTTGAGGCTCAACTTATATAACAGGATTGTTAGAGACGTGACTTTGTTGTGTCTTGAGATTGTTGTTGTCATTCTGCCTCTGTGGTCATTTCTGGGATTTTTCCCCTTTTCTTTTTAATGTTTTTCAAGGATATTTTGACTAGATAATTAGTAAGGGAGTTTTGTTGTTTCTTTCCCATTGCAGAGAAAAGGAGACATTAAATTTTGGGAGGCAGAATGTGTCAAGATTGATGCTGCAAACAAAAAGGTTTTTTGTCGATCCAACATTGACAACAATTTAGTTGGAAGTGGCGAATTTTCTTTGGACTATGACTTCTTGGTTGTAGCACTAGGAGCACAAGTAAATACATTTAACACCCCTGGTGTCAAGGAGAACTGTCATTTTCTGAAGGTAAAGTTATTTTAGTTTTGTGTACAACATATGGTGTATAATCATTTAATGGTTCACAAAAATTCTGCTTCTTTATGATTGTTGGTATATCAGGTGATTCATTAAATCTTTGAACTTGTTGGTGAGGAAAAATATTATCAGAACACTCTTGTTTGTTAAACAGTCTGCCACCAATCCAAAATGTACTATATTGTCGCTTGCAGGAGGTTGAGGATGCTCAGAAGATCAGACTGTCTGTGATAGATTGCTTTGAGAAGGCTGTTCTTCCTAGTCTATCTGAAGAAGAGCGAAGGTCGAATCTTCATTTTGTAGTTGTTGGAGGGGGTCCAACTGGTGTGGAATTTGCTGCAGAGCTGCATGATTATGTCCAAGAAGATTTAATCAAATTATATCCCACTGTTAAAGATGTAGTGAAGATAACAGTGATTCAATCAGGAGATCACATCTTGAACATGTAAGGAAATCATTAACAGTCTCAATTATTTTCTAATGCTTTTAAACACTGACATTGAAACTCTGGTATCTTCCAAAAACCATTTCTTTATTTATTGTGTTACTTGTGTCGGCTATAGAGCTCCCTCTTTCATACAACTAACAGCATTAGGTCTGGTGCTAGCGCTCCTTCCACTGTCATAATCTTTCACAATTTGTTACTTTATGCACCTGAAAGTAACTCTGTACTAGAGGACCAGAACAGCATTATGATTTGGGTGTTGCCAGAAAATACAAACTAGATTGCAAACTAAATCCACACATAAATAGTGGGATAATTTTGTATGATGGTTTCTGTTTACGGTTGGTATTTAGGATCTGCTTGATCACTTTAGGTCTGTTCTGCTTGTGCAGAGATGTCATAGCATCATAAATCACCTAGGTTATAAAATAAAAAAAATCTTTCAAATGAGTGCTTTTGATTCAGAAAGGGCTGATATGGTCACAGTTTCCTTGTTCCGATTTTACATCTTGGTAACTGATACCTGAATGGTGTCTGCCCTGCTGTTACTTCCATGTATCTGGACCTCTTTCAAGACATTTCTAGTAACGTTGGTGGAAACTTATACATGTAGGTCATTACTTTTTCTTCCCCACTATTTAGGCCTTCTTCTGTTGTTTATGCTGACTGTTAGGAATCTTTATACCGAGGGTCTGCCACCATTCAATTTTCTTGAGTTTCTGGTATTGCTTTGCTAAGTTCATAAAATAACACCAATCATTGAGCAAGTCCAGCTAGCTTTTCAAAAAACTTATATTTTCCACAACACAGTCTATAAGAAGTCACAACTTCGATCAAATGTCATCCTCAATCTTGTAGGTTTGATGAAAGAATAAGTTTGTTTGCTGAGCAGAAGTTTGGAAGAGATGGTATAGAACTTCAAACAGGATGCCGAGTTGTTAATGTTAGTGACAAGGAAATTATCGTGAAGGTGAAATCAACAGGAGCGGTTTGCTCTGTACCCCATGGATTGGTTGTTTGGTCCACTGGCATTGCAACTCTTCCAGTTGTGAGGGACTTTATGGAACAAATTGATCAGGTGTTGCTTAATTCAATGCATTTCTGAAACATAGTTTTCCCCCCTTTCTTCACTTCTTTTATGTGTGTGTGTGTGTGGGATATCCACAATTTTTATTATATATGTCAGAACAAATATGTATTTAATGGTTTTCTCTTGGCTTAAAATCAAAATTAACAATTATGTGGGTAATCTTTATAAGTTAGGATTGCTCTATGTGCAGGCTAAAAGGCATGTACTAGCAACTGATGAATGGTTGCGAGTGAAGGGATGTGAAGCTGTGTATGCCATTGGTGATTGTTGTACAATAAATCAACGTAAAATCATGGTATCTCTTAAGCCTTTAACAAATAGTTTATGAGTTTATTACATACATGGTGCTACATCCTCATCCAAATTAATACAGACTTGACCAACTTGATTTCAGATTTGATGAAGAAATTAAGCTCATTGTGTCTGGGGTTTGATCATTTTCCGATAAATTCAACAAAGCTGTTACTTGTACTTACAAAACTGCTATAATTTTCTGCTTGAAATGAGAATAGAGGAAATTATGAGACCTTCTTTAGACTGTTATACAAATCATGATTGAATTTATCTGTTATAATTAACTCATTACCTCTGTTTCTAGGATGATATCTCGACCATATTTGAAGCTGCAGACAAAGACAACTCTGGTACCTTAACTGTTGAAGAATTTCGTGATGTGATGGATGACATCATCTTAAGATATCCGCAATTAGAACTCTATATGAAGAGCTTACATATGCTTGATTTGGCCGCTCTGTGGAAAGATTCGCAAGGGAATGAAACAGAAGAAATAGATATAGAAGGGTTTAAGCTGGTCCTTTCTCATGTGGATTCACAGATGAAGAGTCTGCCAGCAACTGCACAGGTATGCATCACTTCACCAGTAACTGAACGCTTGCTTATTCAGACTCCTTTTGCAGTCAAATATATTATGGGGAGTAAGCTTTTAATGTATCGGTATATCTAGGTTGCTGCCCAACAGGGTGCATATCTAGCTAAATGCTTTAACCGCATGGATCAAAGTGTAGAGCATCCTGAAGGTCCTCGACGATTTAAAGGATCTGGACGTCATAAGTTTCGCCCCTTCCGGTAAACCATATACTTCATGATGCTTATAAATTTTTGGTGTTCTGTATTTCCTCTTTGGAGTGAAAAATGCAAAATTGTCTGCTGTATCTGAATAAGATAACAGGGAGATCCAGTATAACTGTTAAATTGGTCCCCCATCCCATTATGTAGTGATTGCTTCACATTTGAAAGCACAAGTTGATAAGGAACACTAGGAAACACTGCAGTAGTGATAACTGTTAAATTGGTCCCCCATCCCATTATGTAGTGATTGCTTCACATTTGAAAGCAGAAGTTGATACGGAACACTAGGAAACACTGCAGTAGTGCATGCATATGAGAAGGATTAGATGTCCATTTAGCTGCAGTGTGCACTATGTAAATAAGTTATTATGCTACAGAAAATGTAAATTTTGAGTGGCTTGCATGGAAACTGCTACAACAAAAATTGTTTTGGATTCCAGTTTTATGCCTTAACATCCCCTATGGTGGATCTTTTTCCGCTTCTTGTGCTGAAGCATTTTGTTTTTAGTTGAAACCACATTCCTACTGGGTGTGATTCAATATTGAACACTAATTTTCATGAGCATTGAAATCCGTATCATGGGTGAAAAGATGTTTTGAGAACCGTTTTGGATTAGTTTTTGCTCTAATCAGGGAGACAAGAATAGAATAAAATGATGAATGTGGTAATTTTGTTTTTATGCCCTTTGCTTGCTTTATCCCTACTTATTAATCCGTGAGATGCTGGCTGCTTATTATGAAAGGTATAAGCATTTTGGGCAATTTGCTCCTCTGGGTGGGGAGCAGGCAGCCGCAGAACTTCCTGGAGACTGGGTTTCCTGGGGTCACAGCACTCAATGGCTTTGGTATTCTGTATATGCAAGGTAATGATCTATGCTGCAAAGAGCACTTGATTGACATTTGGCAATTAATGTCTGTGTATAACCAGTTTTATTTAATAACTCTGTTCATACATTCAGCAAGCAAGTGAGCTGGCGCACAAGGGTGTTGGTCATATCTGATTGGACAAGAAGATTCGTCTTTGGGAGAGATTCTAGTCGTGTTTAAGTCCACACAAGCAAATAAAGTTTGAATTATTTTGAGGCGCTCTGCTTCTCTCTATTAATTCTTGTACCTATTGTTCATATAGTGATATTTTGAAGGTACAACTTTTTGTAGCGTGCTTCTGTTACAGCTTCCATTTTGCAGCAATATACTTTGGCTGGATTCCTGTCATCCTATCTTGGAGCCAGTTTGATAAATGTCATCATCACTTTTTTTTTTGAAAGAAATGTCATCATCACTTAAGCGTTAGCTTTTTCTTTTTTCTGTCAAACTCAAATCT
Source organism: Styphnolobium japonicum (assembly GCA_023212625.1). Lineage (NCBI taxonomy): Eukaryota > Viridiplantae > Streptophyta > Magnoliopsida > Fabales > Fabaceae > Styphnolobium > Styphnolobium japonicum. The sequence goes on from JALBWW010000008.1 coordinate 21,391,043, forward strand.
AGTCACTGTCAAGTTGTACGTTTTCTTGTCTATTGGACAATAAACTTCAAGCTGAGATTTGGACGTTAGGTCCAATGGTAACTGCTATACCATTAAGTTGAAGGGTTTTGCTTTTAAATTTAATAGAACTTATCATGTGATTTTTTTTCTCTTCCTCACGCTTTTTCTCTTTTCTGTCAAACTCAAGTCTAGTCACTGTCAAGTTGTACGTTTTCTTGTCTATTAGACGATAAACTTCAAGCTGAGATTTGGGCGTTAGGTCCAATGGTTACTGCTATACCATTAAGTTGAAGAGTTTTGCTTTTAAATTTAATAGAACTTATCATGTGATTTTTTTTTCTCTTCCTCATGAAAAACTCTGTTATACCCAGTCAAGCCCCACTCCTATGCCTTAATATTTTTCTGAAGTATCTATAAAAACAAAAGATATGCATGATATACCTTATGGTTTTTAATTTAGGTTTCTCTTTAATTAATTATATTGAAGAGAGAAGAATCACAGACATGTGAAATTAAATAAAACTACATTGAAATACTGTTAGTAAAATTCTCTCAAGGAAGAAGGTAACAATGATCACTACATTGAAATATGATATTAATTCAGAGATTGTGGAAGCTTTTCAAGCTACGCCTCTACGTGCCTTTGGGAATTTGGAAGATTGTTTAGACTGGCTCCTTAGCAGGAGGTCACCTCTTGGGAAAGATTCTTCACGGCGTTGGATTTGGAAACTTAATATTCCAAAGAAAATCGAGCACTTTATCTGGTTAATTATGCACTACAAATACCCAACAATGGCCCTATGACTTCATCGTGGTTTAGATGTTTCTTCCTTCTGTACACGCTGACATTTGGCTCCCGAAACAATTTTGAATTGCTTGAGGGATTACCACACTGCTGTACAGGTGTGGAATGCTGTGGTTGCATGCAAAACATGGCTTGGTGTTGCTTGGGAAATTGGCATTAAAAAACTGAGTTGTGAGTCTGACTCAAAGGAAGCCATTATATTTAGACTGGACATGAGGGTAGATGCATGTGGCTTTCCACAGGTATGCGGCTATTATTCTTTTCATTCGTCATTTACTGCACAGGGATTGGGAGGTTGTTTTCTGACATACATTGAGAGAAGGGACCAATGTGCTCATATTCTAGCAAAACAAGGAGCTGCTTCATCAGAGTCTTTGGTGTTGCTGCCACAAGCTCTGTCCTTGTTATCTTTGGGTCTCACTATTGATTGTTCTGGAGCTAGTTGTGTTTTGTAGAACTTAGTCTCTTTTTTGTAGTTTCCTTTACTTGCCAAAAAATTAAAAAAAAAAGAAGAAAGATAACCATCATTAGTTGCTTGGTATAGCTGATCAACTGCTAAAGTGTGTGGAAATTTAGGGAAAAGTATATGTTTATGGTAACAATTTTATGATATATCAAAAAATAACCATTATTAAAGATAAATATTTACCTTTTAAAGAAAATAGAAAGAATTACCTTATGTTTAAATCTTGAATGATCCGACAATTAGGCAGTCAAAGCGCAACGTTGCTTGAACCTTGAAGTCCCGCATTCAATGGACAGCTCCCAGTCCCATGATATCCGCGACCTTAGTGGTGTACTTGTTCTTGCTCAGTCATTTTTGCACATCTTCTTTTGTTTTCGGCCATGCATTTTTCAACGTATTCAAACTCCGAATGTATGGGAAATCTCTCCCTCGTACATATGGCAAGTGTCTTATTGCTCTTGATTTAACAAGTCAACCTAAAAAAAATTATGTTAAACAAAGAAAATGCATCATATGCTCCGTGGCAGTATCACCTTAGACCTAGTGCCCCAGTATTTAAAACCGTACCTGAAAAATCTGTTACTCTTCCGTTTTTCCTAGCACTCGCTGTCTTTCTTCCTTGTTTGCAAAGAAAGCAGAAGGAATCAAAAAGGGAAAAAAAAAGTAACATAAAAATAAACACTAAAGAAGAAATTAGCTAGCTAGGGTTTCACAATGCGTTGGTCTTCCTTCTATGATGCAGCCTCTAGGGTTTTTCATGAGTATCCATCATGGTCCAAGTCTGTTGTTGTATGCACTGTCATCAGGTCTTAACACATTCTCAAACATTACGTTTTTTCTGTTATTTTGCATATTTGATTTATTATTATTCTCTTAAAAATATTATTCAGGAGAGTGCATGTAATAGATCTTCTTATAAATCGGTTTGGAATTTGATGGGGTTAATTTTTTTTTTTAAATCTTTATCTCTCTTTTTTTTGGGTTGCAGTAGTGGAGGTCTAGTGGCATATGCTGATGCCAGACCAGTACAAAGTGAACATAGTAACCCATGCCCGAAAAAGAAGGTGGTGGTGCTTGGAACTGGTTGGGCTGGAACCAGTTTTCTGAAAAATTTGAAAAGCTCCTCCTATGATATTCAAGTTGTTTCACCACGTAACTATTTTGCATTCACTCCTTTGCTACCAAGTGTCACGTGTGGCACTGTGGAAGCACGGAGCATTGTTGAACCGATTCGCAGTATCACCCAGAAGGTATTCTCTTTCCATAAATCATTGCTATTTTTAAATAATCTTCATTTTTATCTGTGGAATTTGAAGAATTTGAGTACGCTGTGCACCTTGTTATGCAATCAACTTCAAGTACCATATTATTTTGAATCTTTTTCATGTCCATGCATCTTGATAAGCCTCAAAGTACGATACATTATGTTTGAAAACTTATGCATAATGATGTCTCAGCTTCACATATATGTCAAGCTAGTTATGGTTAATTAATTAGGATGTGACTATATATATATATATATATATATATAACCATAATATATATAGTTATATACTTATAAGAGAATTCTATTTACGTCCTGCAACAGAGAGGTGTAAATATTGAATTCAGTGAAGCTGAATGCTATAAGATCGATGCCAAGAATAAGAAAGTTTACTGCCGTTCTGGTCAAGACAAAAAGCTGGGTGGCCGAGAGGAATTTTCCATTGATTATGATTACCTGGTAATAGCTATGGGAGCCCGTTCTAATACCTTCAACACACCTGGTGTTCAGGAGCATGCCCACTTCTTGAAGGTATATATATATTCTCATTTCACTCGCTGAAAAATTCATCTCTCAGGACTGCATATATTCCATATACAAGAAACCCTTTTAATTAGATGATCTGCTAAACTATTCTTGAATCTCTTCTTTCTGAAGGAAGTGGACGATGCTCTAAGAATCCGTCAAACAGTGATTGACATTTTCGAAAAAGCAAGCCTCCCTTCTTTACCAGTGGAAGAGAAGAAAAAACTTCTCAGTTTTGTAGTAGTTGGTGGAGGTCCAACTGGGGTAGAGTTTGCTGCTGAGCTTCATGACTTCGTACATGAGGATCTATCTAAATTGTATCCTTCTCTTAAAGACTATGTGAAGATTACTCTCCTAGAGGCAGGGGATCACATCTTAAACATGTAATATTTTTTATCTCTATTGAGGATATAAAGGCTATTGCTTGGTTGGTTTGCAAATGAGCATGTGAAAATTGACAATGCATTTGGATGAAATAATCAGATTCACCACCTTATTTTTCTACCGACACATTTTCACTCTAATTAAGCAATCTTTTGCTATTTGCAATTTTGCTTCTTTTTCGTTTTCTTTTTATTTGATTTTTTAAATGTGCATCTGTGGTTTAATTTCTTGGTTCAATTGCAGGTTTGACAAGAGAATTACAGAATTTGCTGAAGAAAAGTTCCAAAGAGATGGCATTGATGTGAGGTTGGGCTCTATGGTTGTCAAAGTAACTGAAAATGAAATCTCTGCCAAAGAAAGAGGAAGTGGTAAAGTTGTTTCTCTACCTCATGGAATGGTAGTTTGGTCAACTGGTATCGGTGCTCGCCCTGAAATACTTGATTTTATGAAGCAGATTGGCCAGGTTTGTTTATATGTCTTCCTCTCAATCCAAAGGCTAAGTTTGGAAGTCAGTCACAGTCTGCTCAAATTTTGCTTGCTTTGAATTCTTTCTGTGACAGATTAATAGACGTGCATTAGTTACTGATGAATGGCTGAGGGTGGAAGGATATGACAACATCTATGCTCTAGGTGATTGTGCCACTATAAATCAGCGGAAAGTTATGGTATGTGCAGTCTATGCATTGCGTATGTCTCAGTCTATCTTCATAAAGCACCTAAAATCCTGAATATTACTTTTGATTTATTCCCGAGAGATGAATAATTAACTTACAACCTTTATCTATGTGGATCTATCAATTGTTTTTTACAACTAAGTTCTTTCATTTTGCTTATATGTGATTGTGGACAGAAAACAATAGTAGCTACCCCATTATTTTTCTTGCCTACCATTTTGCTTCTGCAGTTCCCTGCTGCTTCTTTACATTCTAGTATAACTTTTTAATGTCCTTCCTCCATTTGTCTGCCATGGTTTTACCAGGAAGATATAGCCGTGATATTTAGCAAGGCAGACAAGAACAATTATGGAAGGTTAGATCTTAAAGAATTTCAAGACGTTGTTGGCGACATTATTGAGAGGTACCCACAAGTGGGGATTTATTTAAAGAAGAATCAAATGAAAGATATCGCCACCTTGCTAAAGAAATCTCAAGAAAGCTCTGTTACGGTGGACATCGAAACCTTTAAAGGTGCTCTTTCCCAAGTAGATTCTCAGATGAAAAATCTTCCTGCAACAGCTCAGGTACATGTACAGTACTTTGTTTTCAATAATACTTGATATATTTCCTAATAAACAACTTTGGGTAACATCACTTATGCTTTGGTGGTGGCTGCCTAATTTAAATCTTTCTAGGTAGCTGCTCAACAAGGAGCCTATCTTGCAGACTGTTTCAATCGCATGGAGTTGTGCGAGAAGTATCCTGAAGGCCCTCTCAGGTTTAGGGGAATAGGACGTCATCGGTTTCGTCCCTTTAGGTATGGAAGAAGTTTCACAATGTCCTTTTTTTTTCCAATGTTGCCCGATCGTGTATGAAGGTAATATTAGCATAAAACAAAGCAACTAGTATTAATTTAATAGAGAATATAATGATTAAGATGCAAAGTAGTGCATGATTAACTGAAATAGCATTGACCAACACCTTATGGCCTAATAACATCCAACTTCTCTTAAGAAACACACTATGTTCAACAGTTGCAAGGCAGAGTACCACAAGGTAAATCACATAATAATACAAGTCTTACAGATTAATGAAGTTCTTCATTGCGTAACTTTTTTCATTTAATGAAAGGTACAAGCATTTGGGACAATTTGCTCCTCTAGGAGGAGAACAAACTGCAGCTCAGCTTCCAGGAGATTGTATTTCAATTGGACATAGCACTCAGTGGCTGTGGTATTCGGTATATGCAAGGTTATCTCTTGAACATAAATTTACTTTAGAGGATTAGCTTCAGTTTGCTGTCATCCTCTAACAGTTCCCAAAACATGCAGCAAACTAGTCAGCTGGAGAACAAGGGCGTTGGTGGTATCTGACTGGGGAAGGCGATTCATATTTGGCAGGGACTCAAGTCGAATCTGAGAGACTCAGACCTTGTTGAAAGCTCGAACTACACTTGAGGCCTACTTCACATAGATTTTCTTGGCACGGCAGAGCAGATGACCCCCACCCCTTCCCAGAGGGCCCACAAAAAAGGAAAAAAGAACAGGGTGCTTAATTTTTTCATTCAAAAATATTTTGTTTTTATCCCCATCGTATAGAATATTAATAGTACTTTGATCAGTAATCCTATGTTTTATTTTGGTTTTGGTTGCTAAACAAAAGAAATGTCACATTTGCAAGCTCGATTTTATCATGTTTGCAAAATTGTAACAAATCAACCTGGACTTTACGAGCTTATTTGCTACCATCCTGCCAGAGACAAACTAAAATTTGTATCCACAAATTAAAATAATAAATTTTTCATTACAATTAAATCCATTGTAGGGGTTTTCTATGCATGATTATATTAAGGTAAGCTTGATATGTGCTGCATTATTGGGCCATTAAATAAGAAGAATGTTATACCATTTGGTTTCACCATTTGATGCTTTTATGAGTTTCTCTTTTACATGATACGACCGAGTCACAGTATTAATAGTTGTGATAAATTCAGACCAAAAGCTGACCAAGGAGAATCATGTGATCATCCTAATGTATTTTATGCTAGATACTTGAATCAAGCAAGCACCGGTTTCACTGGAAGAGAGGAATAACTGTGAGATTATGTTAGTTCATCAGAATAAGTGTTAGTAGAAGCAATAATAGATCCATACCGCTGAAACCTCATATCCGAGTACATAATGGCAGATAGTGTTGTCATGCAAAATTGACTTGCATATTAGGCCTCCGCAACTGCAAGACACCATCAGATTCACAGAGCCTGGCAATATTATTATAGAGCACAACCGTCAATACACATCGTATGATTAGAGATAGTTTTTCTTGTATGTAGGCACAAATTGCTAAGGTGTTGTCCTTGTAATATAATGTTTAGAATCGCTGAACATGAATCAAAATGTACATTTTATATAAGCAATGTGATTTTCAAAAGGTAGTTACTACAACAAATTTTAACATCTTGCGATATGAATCCAGGAGCCCATTATTAAATGAGTACTACCAATTATATGCATTTTCCACACAAGAAACTGAAAAAATAAATTACACAATGAACAGCGCCATTTGACGAAGAAATTAGAAGAGAGCCTTAGCATATTAACTAATCATTCTTATAACCTGGAATAAGTAAAAAGAAGGAGGGAATGGATCAATATTATATTCTTCCTTCACACATCTCTAAAATTTTAACATGTTAGACACAGATGACCATCAGCATTCTGTATAAGCAGGTGCCAAGAAAATCCTATATTCCTGTTAAAACATTAGGTAACAAAAAATGGTAGTCATATTTGCAACACCATATTTCAGAAAGCTTAGACTATGGGTGCTAAATCACACCCTTCAGTACCATTTAGTAACAGGCTACAAGATCTACCAAGCATCATATTACAAGTTACAACTAAGACATTACAGAGAAGAGCATACATACATATGAACTTGAAGACCTCAGTCAGCTGAAACTAAAAACTTTGACTACTATGTGTTTCATTGCCTTCTTTTCCGCTTGAAATCCTCTGGATCAGCTAGACAAGTTAAAGATGAATTCATGTCCTCTAAAAGTTCTGTTGCCAACTCATCCTTTCCTGCCTTCTTTAAAGTACTGATTAGTGATCGATAGATATGTATTGAAGGACAGATCCTCTTCAGTTTCATCTCCCTGAAGCATTTCAATGATGATCTATCAGTAAAGGATTATTGTAGCCAATCCTAGTCAAATACAAATTGATCAATAATCATTAAATATTAATTACTATCTTGTAAACGTGTTATTGAATATTGATCATTTAGTTACACAGCAAAATGAAGTAATGAGATATAACCCTTCCTTTGTCATAGTTACATGCATCCGTCGCACTACTTATTACTGAAGTCATGTCCTACTGATTGTGGCAGTAGTGATAAACATGGCTACGACGAACTTGTTTAAATGAAGCATATATGATGCAAAATCTTTATTGAGCCAATGCAATAGTCTTCTGAATTCTGACTCTCGCATCATTTATTATTATTATTATTATTCCAAGATGATTCATTTGCAGGAATTCCAAAACAAGCATATTGGTACTTAAATTATATATATAAAAAAAGCCAAAAATTACTGTGTAGGTGGGAAAATGCATTCTCTTCTGTACAATTACAATTTACAAAGATGAAAGCTACAACATCAACGTTCTCTTCCCTCAACAGTAACAATTTAATCTGATTCCGCAGAATTGAACCCAAACTTTCGAGTTAGCCCTGACCCCAGCAATTCAAGTACATAACTTTCCGGAGAGAATCGTCAGCTTGTCCCCTTCGATCTTCCACGTCACCGTTCCCCATCTCGCCGGAAAACGAATCTCCGGCGGAGAAGAAGAACCTTCTCCGGTTTTGGTGTATAGACTGAAGGCCGGTCTTGCACTTGTAGCCTGGATCATTTTCGGTATGGCCCTGCGCCACGGCCACGGTCGCCGCCATCCAAACACGGTTCAAGTAACTCATCTCTTGTTGTTGTTGTTGTTGGGTGTGTGTTTTGTTTCTATCAATGTTTCGGATTTTCCGACGATGATATACAATTGCTGAGAAACGTTGTAGCTTGTTTCGGATGAGGATGGGTGCTTGTCTTTCTTTATAGACGAGAGAGAGGAAATGGGAGACAGTGAGTGAGATGAAGTGGTTTTCTTCGGTGAAACTGATTAGAATACTGAATCTTCTTATTATGTACAACCTTCGTCATGATATGATATTTAGGATAAGTTATTAATTATTAATTATTAATTTTATAATAAAGATCTAAAAATTTATTAAATATAAACAATAACTAAGATGTCGGTATCTGCCAGCTAAAGGTAATAATTAAATGGTGGTTTTGAATTTGGTAGCGGTGGGTCCTTGTGTCTCTTTGGAGCCTTCTAACCCTCCAAACAAAGATTATCACCAAGTTTTCGCTCAGATGCTGGTTTATTTAGGCTTTAATTAAAAAATTTAAGTACTCCAATTTTTTATTTTGAATTAACATCTTCTTTTTCTAATTTTATTAATTGGATTTCTTAATTTATTATTTTTATTTGATATATACATTTTTTAAGTTAAAATTATCACATTATTAAATAATAAATAATTGGATTAGATTGAATTAAAAATAAATAAAAGAACGGAAAAAAGATGAAAAATTCAGTCAATAAAAATGAAATTGTTTTTATTGAAGAAAATTAATAATAAGTAGAATGAAATGGAATGGAAATCACTTGAAATGTGGTGAGAGAAGTACGAGTGTGAGAGAATCCGATGAGATGAAAGAGTTACAGGTGGCGGGCTTATCCGAAGAGACATGGATGACTCATCCGCAGAGGAAGCAAATTAGAATCCAACAACCAACAATTGACGGACGATGTTCAATTGTTCATGTTCTCTCTCTCTTTCTTTTATTTTGGGTCCCACTCATTTTCTATTCTCTATCTGTCTATCTATCTCCATCCAGGGATAATCTTGTCCTTCTACTGTGTTTTTGGAGGTCATGATTGATTATTGATCATGATTTGATTCTAGTCACAGTCATACACCCAAAGTCTCATGGGTGGGCCACTGGCCCTAACATTGGCCTCTTGTTTGGTTGAATGTCAAATTTCCTGATTTTATAATAATAAATATTATCTTTTTAAATATTATTTATATTATTATTTTAATATACAAATAAGTTTTTAATTGAAGGTTGAAAAATTCTTTTGAGAATAAAAAATTCCTTGGGGTAGGATAGAAGGACACCAAATTAACATCGGCCCTTGTATTTTGGTCCACAAAATTATTTCATTTTAGTTGAATGTCCAAAGTGACGACAATACATGCCTTTGTTCTTGGGGGGAAAAAATGCTTATCTTAATCAGAAATATTACATATATAATTTTTAAGAAAAATCGTGAGATTTTCAAATACGTAATGTTACTCAAATGTATTGCCACGTCAATGGTTGTAAGTACAATTTCTATTCCAATTTCATAGAACAAGAAAATAATTAATGATAACTAGATTTCACGGAATACAGTGAATATAATAGGAGATAACTCGATACTTTTCTTAACTTCTTCCCTCTTTATCAAAAGTCGAATTTAATCTTAAATCCTTACACTTAGTACATAGGAATTGATCAGTGAAGAAAACTAAAACCTTCGATTAATCACTTTTATCTTGAATGCAATCAAGTACATATGAAGTTACAGAGAGTGCATGGTGCATTTTGATTTTGAAAAATAAAGTGTAAATTATAATTGTTGATAACAGAAAAAAGAAAGTTAAGTTTTCACATGTTCATAATTTATTGTTTGTTATATTTTATAAAAATATAAATCATTCATTTTTTTATTAAAAATTATTAACTCTGTACTTTATTTTCTAAATTATATGATTGAGATCAAGAGTGACATGAGATACGAGGCAAATAGTGAAAGGGAAGTCTTTAATTTTTGGTAGTACAGTATAAGTATTTATATCAATCAAAATTGAAAACAATTTCAAACGATATTAAAGGTGCAACCTCTACATTAATTTAATGCATTTAAGAATTAATTAATTCTCTTTAAGTGCTTATTCAAGATTGAGAAGTCTTTGACTTAGCTGGATGTATGTAGCTTGCAACTTGAACTTATAAAACTACTCTAGACGGAGGGGCTTTGAGAGCGCAAGTTCCTTATCGCGCTAATGCAATCAATCATATGCAGAGAACAAGTTACAGCAAACAAGAGGGAAAGTAAATCCACAATCAAGAGTAGAGCCGCTGGTTTATCTCTTTAACATATTTTTTGGTCTAAAATCTGTGTGTATGATGAAGCAAGTGACAGCCACTAGGAATTCTATGAAAGCACGTTGTTTTGTTGATTTTGAAGAGGATGAAAATAGACTGTGCAACTATATATTTTCAACTTCCCATTTATGATTTGAGCGACGAATCAATTGCATGCCCTTATTCACATCATATGATCATTAGCTATTTGCTTACTCTCCCTCTTATCTCATCTCATTACAAAATTATTCTATATATTATAGAGCAAAAATTAATAAGGAGCTTACGAGTGTATAGGATCTTCCAAATATTCACTGACAGCAGTTTGCTAGGATATTTTAGTATGGGTTATATACAACTTGGATTTTTATTTATTTATTTTATTTTATTTTCACCCACTTTGGTGTCCACTGGCTGATTTTATATTGGATATAAATTGCCTCCTAGCTAGCTAGCTTTAAACCGAAGTCACTGACTTTAAACCTGCAATCAGCATGATTGTACTCTCGCTAGTCACCAGCCAATTAGCCACAAATTTACATTTTGTTAACAAGCTTACTTTAAAGCAGGCCCTGATCTGAACGGATCCAAAAAAATTTAAAGCCATCAAAAGCTTCACCTGGTGGCTGGTGGAAAGTGGAAACCTCAATAATCTTTTTCAGTGATGTATATGAAGTAACAATATTTATATATACCTATTTTTTTTATAAGTTATTAAATAATATTTTAAATAGTTATTTTTTTTTTAAGGAATTCAAGTTATACATATATTTTATATCAGGGAATTGTTATGGTACCTGATGAGTTTGGTACTCAGGATGAGTTGTCAATTATTTATTGACTGTTAGTTTTACAATAAATGCTAGAAAGTCTATTAAATATAAATAACAATTAATGAATGTTAGACACTCACCCTGGGTATCGATACCATAAAAAAAAATATAAGTACCAGAGTAATGCTCTTTATATCATTATAATATATACAATTTATTATTTTTTTATGTAAATTATACAGATGTTGACTAGCTAGCAAAGAAGAAAGCATCTCTTATTTATTTATTTTGGTTCAATTTTTTTAAGGCAAGAAAAGGAATACAATTTTACTTGATATTTGCATAAATTTATGCTTACATACTCTTCACGTATTCTTATTAAAATCATTGAATAACATTTTAATCTTACAATAAATTTTTTTTAAATATTCATACACATATTCTACATAATTTGTGCAACATTAAAAGTATCTTTTCTAAGGATTAACATATTGATTCCCCATCATAGGCACTCAAATATATTGTGCTTAAGTAATGGAGATATGCTCACTTTTTTAGTGGACCTATCCACTTTGTGGATCTAGAGGAGCTACATTATCATCTGAGTTTTGTCAAATCAGCCTTTTTTTTATACTCTGCTGCAGATAACGAAAGTGAGCTAAATATCCATTGATTAACTGTCCTATCTAATTCTAACCACTAAGCTCTCCACATTTTAGATAAAAAGATAAGATCTCTGTCTTCAGTCATTCTACAAGTAATCAATATATAGTTTAATAAAAAGAATTCTTACTATTTTGGACCTTTTGCTTGCTGTTACTAACTTTCCTAAATATCCTGTATTATTTCAGAAATTGACATCCAAGTCACCAAAACCTTTGAAGTGAAAGAAAGCACTCTTGCTTCGTAATTCTTTCTCTAAGCCCGTTAGTGTTTACATGTTTATAAAGAAATTACTTTGAGTTCATGGAGCATTTTGCAAATTCGTACATTCAAAATTTCAAAATATCAGGTTTTTTATTTTTGATTTATTATCCAACTTCAAATCAAATTATATTGGGTTATATGGATGTAAAACATTTTTTCAATATATTTGAATCAAATACAAAAAGAATCACCTAAATTTAACTCATATAGTCTGTTATTCTACTATATATAAAAAAAAAGTATAAAAATAATGCAATAAAGAAGTATAATAATAATAATATCATTGTGAAAAGAAAACAAATTGTTGATTAGAAGCTTCCCGTCTCGATCTGGAACAAAACCAGAAGGCAACGCATACCTATTTCTTGGATGCTGCGATGCTGCCATCTTGTAACCACATCAAAAACGATAATTATGGAAGGCTTATCTTGTTTTCTGAATCATACATAATATGCACATTCCATTGTTGCCAACTAATAAACAAAGCGGAAGCAGATTATAATCTTGTTGCCATACCTCATTGGAAGCTACCATACCTAATCAATAATTCTTTTCTTTGGCTGTGAAAAGTAAATGATTTTTTTTTTCCTTTTGCTAATGGCTATTGAGTCATCACTCATCATCATTGACCCACAGAGGGGAAAAAAATATAATCTTAAGAGGTGTTTACTTGGTATTCAAATTTTTTTTATAGTAATTATAAGTTGATAATTTATCTAAATACTTATTAATTGTTAGTTATATTTAATAAATTCTCAAACATTTATTATAAAAAATAGCCACCAATAAATATGTGAGAACTTATTATAATACTAATACTGAAAAGGAAAACTTGAATACTATAATAACACCCAATCTTAAAAGATGAATACTCTGTACTTCTTGCATACTTCAGATCAGGTCTGATGTCTGCAGCCAGCAGAGTCAGAGCTGACATCCAGTATTCTAATCTAATTTAAGTCATTTTGATAGAACATGTATTATTAGATTAATAACCACTTAACTACACCCGAGATTTTTTAACAAGTTTGAGAAACCCCGATTTTATGCTTTTTTTTAAACATCCTTGTCAATAAGAAAGGAATTTTTGTTTTCATGTTTTCTTCCCTTGAACAGACTGGACAAAACAAGCAAAGCTCTAGCATTAAAGCATGGACAAAGAAGGTAAGGCACTAACACAGAATAAAATTGGAAGTTCACTTCTTGGTTATGGAAACATGATTAAGAGTGCTTACAAGTGTTCCTTTACTGCTGCATAACTGTAAGATATAAATGAGCACATTCCTGACCGTCATGGGATTTCATAATCGTAAAATAGTTGAAGAGAAAGGTGAACAGGATAACAAAGAGGCTACACCCGTATACAATCTGAGGCAAATCCAACCACAGCAATAGTTACATGAAAGTAAAAAAATCAATTTTGTGATGATCAATTTTGTTTAAAACAAACAAGCTATCTACAAGTTATAGGACATGATGCAAAAGTACAATTACGTACCGCCAATCATAGTATTAATTCATTCACATCTAACACCACAAACAAGCTATTGAAATAGAACAAAGAAATGCTTTCACAAAATCTCTTTAGAGGACTTTGCTAGGTCACTCAACCACATTTGACAGATCAGTGGCGGAGGAATTCAATTTCTGAACATAAAATTGGAGAATATCAAGGGCTTGACCAAAAAAATAAAAGAAATACTTTACAGTTTACACTGAATCAACCCCTTCAACCTGCTGCTTTGCCAGGTATCTTTCTCTTCTTTCTTTCTACACATGGAACAAGGGAACAGAATATGAGAAAAATGAAAGGAGAGCATCCAATTCCAATACAAGCTAGACCAAAATGGGGAGAAAAAAATTATATAGAACATGTGACTAACCCACTCATCTATAACAAGTCCTTCCCCAGCTATTCGAGGACCTGCCTCCTCTGGGGGCTTCTTTCGTGCTTCCAGAGCAGCCTCAGCCTCAGCCAGCTGCCGTTTAAGCTTATCCAGGGCCTTTGAGAAACAATATTTAAAATTATAACCTTCCACACAAAATGGGAGAGGTCATATGGCATATTTGAGATATATTAATCTTACAGGGCTAGGGCGTTCAGGGTCCAGAAAAACAACCCGCAGAATTTGCTCAACAGCTACTTGATCCCTTTGCTCGTCAAACTGCATGAAGGATCATAGGGTGTTCAGGGTTCAGTTTTTCAAAGCATTCTGGATGAATTGTTGTACTTATACTGAATGCATGTCTTTCTATTTAAGTAACCGATAAGTTCAAACTAATGTATTTGAAATACAATAGACGTAGCTTATTAATCCTTACATGTATAAACCTAAGAATTATAAGACATACATGCCATATGCTACAGATGAATTATGAAAAATGATTTTGTGAATAAGGTCAAAGTTAATACCTGCAAGCAGCTTAAGCCTTTTTTTTCACATATTTTTCATTGATATTTATCTTTAATTTGATAATTGCAATGTACGTGGGTTTGTATTGAATTAAGTCAAAATTTATAATGCTAGCAATAAAAGGCGCTTTAAAAAACATTTAAATTTCAAAGTCTTAAGTATTCACCTAAAACACATTAAGAGAGTGAGAGTCAATTGTTGAAATGACATTTACAGCATCATTAGTTCAATATTGGAATGAGTAGGATAAACTGGAGCAGACAATTCATATTAAATTCAATTCTGACAATAATTGTATGAAGAGAATCAGAAAGGGGTTCAAATTCAATAATAAAAGAATGGGACAGAATACATGTCACAAACTCACAAAACTATATAACACTGTTGTAGATACAGTAAATAATCAAGTTTCGCTTAAGTTTCCAAAAATGCAAAAAGCATTTGACATTATTACAGAATATAAAGTAAAATCAGGCCATGGACAAGCATAAAGACTCTATAGCCCCCTTAATTCCAATAAATGACATCCAAGTGATAAAATTCCAATCTGTTCCCTGCAAAAAATGAATGAAAGCATGTACAAAATAATCTGTTGAACTATTTATACGCCAAAAATGTCTTAAAGGGATTGAACAATAGCCATATGTCTTATGAAATTCAACAGTAGTCATGTGCCTTAAGGAAAACAGCAGTCATATATCTTAAGGAATTCACCGGTAGTCATATTGAATGTTACTTTCTCTTGTTCTTTTAGTTTTAGAGTTCATGAAAGCTCTAAGATTTTGATCAAAATCTTTAGTTAAAGTCACTTTTTCCAGTAAGAAATCTAATTCAACGAAAATATATACAATCATGAAAACTCTAAATTAGCTCAAAAACAGGAAGAAAAGTTCCAATTTAAGCTTTAGCATAGAAGTTAAAACTATATCGAATGATGCCATATGACGTGGAAAGAGACAATAATACATTACCAGTTCTGGTACATAGTCCATTTCGCCTTTCACTTTTAAGCTCATGATTTTAAACTTAACCCTGCTTTTTTGGTCAACTGGTTTCTCATTGTTCTCCGGTGGCTCTACAAACTTAAATACTGCCAGATACATGACACAATTGTAAGAGAATTCTCCAACTTCCAAGCATTCACCTATTTTTTCTTAACACAAGTGCAGAAGGATAAATTACCAGTTGCGATTATACTTTCACCAGGTGCAAGAATACCACCTGGAGGGCGCATATAACAACTCTTGGGTGCAGTTGTTTGAAACTAAGACAAAACAAAATGTCACTATTAGTAGTAACCAAAGGATAGATAGAGCAAGCAACAAAAATGCAGTTAGTAATGAACTAGAGTCAATAAACAACAACAGAAGTGTTCATAATCCTATAAATATATGCGGCGAAACCAAATATAAAGATGGTCTTGTTCAACATATTACATGTCTTATCATCTAGTTATTACATCAAAATTTCTCAAGATTTTGAAACTATTTTAATGAAAACCCCCAATGTTGCAGAAATATTTCAATGTTTTAAAGAAATGCTTCTCCAGTCTTGTCAAAGTTGTCGAAGCAGTCCAGCTAAGAAACTTTCCTGACCTCATATTTCCATGTTGTAGGTTGAAACACAGCCAAATGTTTCCCAAGAGTGTCAACATACATTGACACTGGGTGTCGGCAAAATTCCAATACCACCAAATAACTATGCAAAAATAGTCGCCAATTTATCATATGTGCAACATGACAATGTTATGTGTCAAATATCATTTATGAATCCAAGAACAAACAACAAATAGAGAGACAAACACCGCACCTTGAAAGCTACATGAGACTTGCAAGTGTTTTTAATTGCGATGGCGCTCCTAACTTGCTTACCAGGTTCATCTTCAAAACAAAGTCACACATTAAATCAAACAGGGAACGAAGCTTAGCTAACATAACATCTACTGGAAACTCAAAACATATTCATGTTTCAACCCATTACAAGAAAACTTACCCAAAATGGAAGATAATAATAAATCAGGAGAAGAGAACATAATTAACGAATGAGCACATTAGTCATCATAATCATGAACAATCCATAGATAAATGATAAAAACCAAGCAATTAAATGAAAACAAGACACCAAAACCACACTTGGGATTGGTTAATTTAAGAAAAAACCAAACAGAAAATTATGAAGAAGAAAAAAACAAAACCATAACGAAACAAGATTCATAAGAGACATACAGGGAAAGTAGAGCTTGTTGGGAGGATCAAGACGGAGCCTCCTCCTTGTAGGGAGAAGAGACTTGGCCACTGAAGAAACCGTGCTGGGAGGCTGATGGGTAGATCTATCAAGAGACTGAAGAATCTGGTTTTGCTGATGAACATTATGCATAGAAGATGTTGTTGAAGAAGAAGATGAAGAAGTATGGGTTGTTTGCCAAAATGGCATTTTGCAAAAACTCCAAACCTTCCCATCAGACCCCGATTTTTCACTGACCACCGCCATTCTTAGCCGGAATCTCACTGTTCTCGCCGGAAACTGGGATTTCCGGCAACTGGGTCTCAGAATTGGTTGCAAAGTTTAAGGCTTTTTTGTTTGGTGCGGTTAAGATAGATTTGGCACTTGTATCATATACCCTACTTGGTTTGTCTGTGTCTGTGAAAGCTCCTTAAGTAGTTAGCCTCAGCAAAAACGATGATTGAATGTGACCTTTCGTTGTATTTGATTTACAACTTTTACGTGTTTTGTCCAAAATGGCGGTTCTTAGTACCTTTATGATTGAGGTAATTTGGTAGCAGATGGAAAATTGGGGTGTCCTTGGCCATGTGTTTGTTTCCATTGTTTGTTTTCAAAATAAGAAAGTGGCATGGAAAAGGATGAGAATATGCAATTTACATTTTACAACATGCCCTCTAATCAATCCATTTTTTTTTTGTGTGCGCGTGTTGTGGAAGTTGTGGGGGAGGGTATGGAAAAGGACGACAATATGCAATTTACAATTACAACATGCCCTCTAATCTCTTTTTTTTTTTTTGGTGTGTGTGTCTGTTGGGGGGTTGCTCTAATCTCGTTTTTTTTTTTGGTGTGTGTGTGTGGGGGGGGGGGGGGTTGCATTTAATCTTTTATTTTTCAATTTCTGAATTTTGAGTAAAACATTTTACTTTCCTCTATTTTCCCCTTGAACCCTTATAAATAATAAAACGATAATTTTCATATTTCATTCCAAACCACTCCCTCTTAAGAACTTGGATATGAGTGATGGGAATTTTCTGTATTTGATTTGTGTGTTTGAGGTCCAACTGTTGTGGGTTCCCGGGCTTTACAGTTGGTTTGATTCTACTCTCTGCAATCATTTGCTACTTCTTTATAAGATTTCACGTAAGATTGGTGGTATGGTATCCCCATCTTTTCCATTTCCTAAGTAATTACTGAATTTATACCCAAATATGTTTACGTGAATACATTAATTATTTGACAATTTGGGATATATATTATATATCTTTAAAAAGTCAAATATTATATCAGAACCTCTGTTTTTTATTTATTTGCTTTGCCAACAATATTTTAGAATTAGTGTTACTCAAATTGATCTGTAACTGTCTGCTAAATGATTCAGCTATTGCAAGGATAAGGTTGAATCCACATTATTTGTTGGTTTTTTCTCTCTATTTTGTTAATTAAATACTCCATATTTAAGTGATCAAACAATAACACAAAAAAAAAAAATAGTTTGGTGGTGAGCAGTTTAAGTAGTTTGCAAAATATCATAAGTTAAAATCTGTACTGCTATTATAATATTAAAAAAAAAGGTAGCTTGATTTATGGTTTCGGCCTTTTCAAGCAAAAAAGCAATTTAGATAAGAACAAAGACAAAATCAGTATCGACAATCGACTTGGCTTCAAATCTAAACCACAAAAGGTGAAGAAATAAGGGGAGAAAAAAGCCTTGGATCTATGCTTTTACGAAATTGACATCTCATTCTTCTTTTATCTTCCCTCTATTTGATCGATTCTCCTTGTGCTTGAAAAGAATACACGAAAGCTTCTTTTAGCTTAGAGGCTATGCCAAAATGCCATGATATGCTATGATGTTAGAACATTACAAGTTGGTGGTGTCATTAAGAATGACAACACAGAAAAAACCACTGGTCCTCCCATGTGGGCCTCTTGCAGAAGGGCATCTTTATCTCTTTTGTTGTAGATATAAAATCATTATGAATTGGTAATAATTTTAAGCTCAATCAGTAATCTGCTAGGGAATAATCAAACAGCCTCTGCAAAAAAGCTACTTTTTCTCTTCCAAATCTTGAACACTATCGGACATAATGAACCAGTTCCTCTAAGGCTTGGACCACTACCATTTCCTGGTTAATATTATGATAACCAACCAAGTCAGGGAATGTATTTGCAAGGGCCAGATCTGATGCAGGCTCATTCCGAATTTGCGATGGTCAAGGAGCTTGATTATATAAGAGGTTAAAAAATATTTACAATTTTTTTTTTCTCAACTGTATCCTTACATGCATGCAATCACTTATGTTAAATTGGTTGTTAGTTAAATAGTTATTACATGTAATAAAGTTAACATATTGTTGTTTTTGTCTTTAATGAATTAACATATATGATAAGCGTATTATTTTGTCAATCTTTACCATATAAATTATAATTTACTATATAAGATTATTATTAGGAATGAAAACGAGTCAAACTCTTCACGAGATGTTTAGGATTTCGTACGTATTGTGAGATAAACTATATAAATCAAACTCTTCACGAGATGTAAGGCTAATCCTGAGACACTCAGGGGTCAACTTAGTGCTCCTAGGATCAATTTCTGACGGTGTCAAAATAATGATTAGTCATTGGTTGAAAGTTTTAGGATACACTGGATCTTGACAAAAAAACTATATAAAGCTTGAGACTATATTAGGAAAATATCAAGAAAGTGGGAATAAATCAACTATATGAGAATAGATTAAGGAAATGAACTATAAAGCCTATGGGATAACAAACTAATTACTAATTTTTTTGCATTAAGTTTTTACTGAGTTTAGTGCTTAAATTGATTGCACAAAACATATATGAACAAAAAAAGCACACAAAAAAATCAGCAATAAATCTCAACTTGAAATATGAAAGGCACAAAGAGGACTGCTAGGGAGCTCGACTATTTATATACAGGCTTAGTCCGAATAGTGTTAAAAACAGTGGGTCTCATTTGTTCAAACAAAACAAAATCGATACACCTTTTAAATTTTTTCTCACCTGGTCTCCATCCTGGATTAGAAATGTCGGGCTATTTAGGATTTTTCAAGGCACAAAATATCAGAAAACTTCTTCCTTTACTTGATTTTTGGGGTTATATAATTCCCTTGAAGCTCGAAAAATTGCAGTATCATTCCAACTAATTTGTTCAATGTTTTGTGTTCATGTTTGCCTAGCCTTTCCTTTAGTCAGAGGAGCACAACAGAAGTAATTGGATCAATTACATGAAGATCACCTTCTTCAACAGCATGAATTGTGGCTATCCCAATATCAATAGGGACCCCAACCGCTCAAATACATAACTTTTCTTTGAGATTGCACTGATTACTTTGCCTTCTCTTCCCTTATCATTTTGCTGCAGATCATTGAAGTGGATGAAGAAAGCTTCTTGGCCTGAGCAAATGACTTTACAATGTTCTTGGCATATTGGTGGAATTAACGATCCCATTGTGCAAGAAAATGAGTAAGAAAATGCAACTGAAGCTTTTCCTTCTTTTTAATCCTTGTGGAACTCCAACAGCGACGGAGCAAGAGGAGTTTTGTTGAGGTCAAAGTAAAAGAACACTTCGTTTAAAAATTTTAAAATACATATAAAAGAAAATTTGAGTTAAATGCACGTTACTCCTTAATTTATTTTTTAAAACTTAATTTATATAATTAGACATATTACACCTAATTTAACATTATTCGCAATTATTTTTTAATTAAAATTAAATCTTATTTAAAAGTAATTAACATAAATTATAAAAAAATATCCCTCACCTATCTTCTTCCTCCTTCCCAGGCATGCCACTCCCCCTAGCTAATGTGTCTACAATAATCTAAGCAACAGGACAGAAGCACCTGCCTCTGCATTTATATTTGGCTTTTGATCTTCCTCTAATTTATGAGCCTTGGCTTTTTCAAATTGTTAAACAGGAAATAGGTGCTGCCTCCCTCCCCTTCTCAATTTTTTTTTTCCTTTTGAAATCAAAGAAGTTTGAGGCTTTGAGCAGACAAATGTTAATACAAAATGACGTTTGGACCCTGAGAGGAATCATAAGGCGTATGGAAGTGGAAAATGCTGAAGAACACAAATAAATTTGGAAATGCATAACACTCTGTCATTTATCAAAATTTACATTAATATGATAATATCTGTCACAATGAACAAGCAATCTTTCGATACTATGCAATATGGCCACAGAAATCTCAGCCCCCACCTACCCTTGTGGCGAAGCTTGAATTGAAAGAAACAAAAAATATTTTCTAATTGCCCTTGTGCTCTAGTTGGGACCCCAGCAGCATAAGTACATAACGGTCCTCAAGGACTCCTCTGATTGCTTCCCCTTCTCACGCTTTAGTCTTCTGGAAACCATAGCAGAAGAGGAGGAAGAAAGGTTCTTTGCCTGAGAGAACGATCCAACGTGGCTTTTCACATGTTGTTGAGCTGACTTTAGAGCATAACTCCACCTGCAGACGCCCTGGTCCTTCAAGGCCTCTACAACTCCAACGCTAGCTGCCACAGTCCAAGCTCTGCCTGCTGAACTCATATTGTAACGCTTTTTCTGTATTTTTATCAAAACTCTTGCTTAGCTGTTTTGGATGGCAGAAAATAACTGTAATAGTGTAGATTAGAAGAACACTAGCAGATTCATATGTTTGATGAAGCAAATGGAGAGAAGGCGTTACATATGTACATGGAAGCTT
Organism: Styphnolobium japonicum; assembly: GCA_023212625.1. Taxonomy (NCBI): domain Eukaryota; kingdom Viridiplantae; phylum Streptophyta; class Magnoliopsida; order Fabales; family Fabaceae; genus Styphnolobium; species Styphnolobium japonicum. Next base: position 21,412,452 of record JALBWW010000008.1, read on the forward strand.
AAGATGCCAAAGTCTGTAAATGTAAGTAAATGCCAAAAAAATTGAGAAACCAATGGCAGGGGGAGCCAGTGGTTTTTGGTGGGGGGAAGCAAATTGAACTGGTTAATTATTGATATTGCATCCTTATGAATCATGATGAATCCTCTGTTATTTGTGGGACCACATGTATGTGTCACTTCACGAGTGCCACCCAGTTGCATAGCAAATCACTTCAAGACAAAACGCGCACACAGTTTGTATCGTATGATATAAAATCAATCGGCTATAGACCCTGGTTCTGGGAACTTGGGAAGTAAATTGAAACCGCTTGTTTTCTCCTTAACTTTGGATGTTTTGCATATGAATATCCTAATATTAATTAAAAAGATAATAACAATAATGCTATCGTTTGTATACAGTGAGTCAGTTACTCGTATGTGTATGACATAATCCACATTCATTTTATGTTTAATAAAAAAATCTAAGTTACGCCACTTTAATGGTATGAAGTAACGTCATTTACGGAAACTTGTGATTTTTTGTTTTTGGTACGTACTTAAACTCGTGATTTGAAGAAACGTATTTTACATAGACTTTTCAGGTTGAAGTGTCTTGATTAGCCCTTATAAATTGGAATTAATTCATTCATGTAAATTGTACAATATCACATCAAGGATAGTGATCTTCCACCATCCTTTTCATTCTGAAATTCATAAACAATGCAGGTAACAAGTTTAATATCTCACTTCATTTTTCATTAATATATATGTTTCTTTCGTCTAAAACAAGAACGTTTCAGTAGAAAAAAAAATGTTAAAACTAATAAGAGACGCAGTTTTCATTCCAATAGAAACACAAAAAAGATCGAATGGAGACATTTTCTTCGTTGAATAGTGTAAATGTTTGACATTACAATTGCCTAAAACAATTTTCTTTTCAAATTACAATCCCCCGGCATTTCAAATCTCACCCACCTCCAATTATTCTTCAGTTCAGTTGGGACCCAGCAGCTTAAGTACATGACCGTCATCAAGGACTCCTCTGCCTTCTTGGCCTTCTCGTCCTTTAATTTGCTGTAGACAAGGTCATAAGAAGAAAGCTTGATTGCTTGAGACAACGATCTATCATGGTTCCACCTGCAGACACCTTGATTTTCAAAATCTCCACTGATACTGTTGGGCATATGACGTATTTTCATTCATTTTTTTTCTTTCTCTTTGATTTTTTTTTTTTTTTTGCAAGGGTTTGTGAGGTCTCAACGAAAGTAAGCACATTTTTCACATGTTAAGCAGCTAGTTAATTACAAAATTCATCTTTCATATGATTATTTTTTAAACATTTATCTTCTAGGTTTCATTCTTGAATTACTCTTGTTCAATATGACAATTTAATTGGTTGAGGTATTATGGAATTTTGTGGAGGATGAACCCCTATAAGAACTTTCAATTTAGCAAGAGGTGTTTTCTTGTGTATGAATGGCCCGGAACACATTTCTAACATGAAACATAAGAGGTGTGTTCTCTCGATGAATTATAGGTTCTTACAGGAGGTCCTCCTTCACAAAATTCTATAATCCCTCTACCAATTAAGTTGCCCTGTTGAACACAAATAATTCAAGAATGAAACCCAGAAGATAAAGGTTGTGAAAATAAGCATATGCGAGATGAATTATGTAATTAACTAGCTGCGCTTAATATATGAGAAATGTGTTTGTTTTCTTTGAAACCTCACAAGCCCCCTGCAAGGAAGAAAATACTAGAAAAGAAGAAAACAAAGACTGGAGGTATATCATATGCTCCAATAGTATATCGATAAATCTTTCTACTAAAACAAGTAACTAAATGATATGAAATGCATAGAACATTGTCACAACTTCTGAGGTGAGAGTTTTAATTGGTAAAAGGATATTGTTTTCCAAAAGAATGCAATTTCATAAATATTTAGATAATAAAGAGTTAATTTTACTAAAAATCACAGTTGATATGTTTGTAGCATATATGGTTGCTTCCATACCTGCATCTGCAGCATATATATTTAGAAATTGTAAAATTGTTTCAGCAGATATGTTTATTGCCATATCTGCATCTATTTGGATTTGATAAAATTGTTTTAGCAGAAATGTGTTGCTTCAATCTCCATAATTTGAACCAGTCTCTTCAATCTCCTACATGAGGTATAAGTTGCCTAAAGTTGAGCTTAATCTTTTCTGTGCCATACGGTTGAGCCCTTTAGAGTTACCTAGACATTATATTTGGTTGAGTAAAGTATATCTGCTTTCGTGATATGATAAGAAAAGTATCCTTTTTATCAGAGATGTCTCTTGGATAGAAAAAGCATATAGTATGCTTCCTTCAAGTAGCTTAGTGCAGGTGTAGGCATATAATGTCATTACTCACTGTCAAGAGATTGTTTATAGGAGGCTCAACATTATATGATGCTATACACTGCTTAAGGGAAATGCTGCATTTTCACATGCTAAATTTAAATATTATTAATTTATAACCGGTCAGTGGTCAGGCTGAATAATAGTTGATTTAAAAATAATGAGATGTGCTTTTGCTGTATCGATCACACAAAATCTTAGATACACAATCCAAGATGGACATGAAGCAATCAAGAAGGCAAGTGCTATATTTGACATTCACAGAGGAATTGTAGTGGTTGATATTTATTTTATAGGTTTATTATTATCTGTTTTGATTACATTCAAAATGAAATTGAAAATATTGCTTGAAGAATCATGTGTTAATGTTGAACATATTGGATTTAAAATGAACATTCTTTCTTAAAGATTTCTTTTTTTTAGTGCTTGATCTACATGTATTGTTTGTTGAAGGCTTGAAGCTGATATAATTTGTCCTGGAAGATGAGCAAGCCATTGCATATATGTTTAGTCATTATGTCAATGGTCTTTTTTATTATTATTATTTTTTCTAATTGCAAGAAGAGGCAAGTCTTTGTTTCCTCATTTTGGCTATTTGTTGGGTTTTGTAGGTGATGTAGTTCCAAAAGTTCAATTCAGAAAGACTGTTCAAACATGTAGAGGGGAAAGAATGACTTGGAAAATATTTGGTTGCTACCCTAAAATGTGAGGCAGGACAGAATCGTTTGGGTTGGAACCCTCTATTTTCATATGAATTGGGATCTACAAAGGCCGTAAAATGTGAATTAACTAAACCTAGCCAATTGGACGAGGCACTGCATTTATAGATATAAGTGAATAAAATGTGAACACAGTAAATTTGGTAATTGCTCTCTTCATTGTTAGATAAATGTGATAATAATATGTTACTTCAAAACTATATTTCAAGAATTTTTCCACACGAGGCTACTCACTCATATCATAACTTGGTATCATGGAATCTCTCTGATAAAGGTTGAGATTACTAATTAAAGGGAGATTCAAACTCATATTAAGGATTGCAAAGCCTTATCCAGATCTCTTAGCCAGAGCTAACAGGCATTTACTTGGTAAATTTTCTTTTCAAGTTTTCAAATCTATATGCATGTATTTAAAATTGATAGTTAAAAGGATCGTTAATTACTTCTGTGAGGCTTTTCTGTTTTTGGTTATTTACTAACATTTGTGACCTCATAATTAACCACTTAATAAATGACCATTTGGTCATTTTATAACAAAGGCAGAGGTTTCTTTGAACTGCTCTAATACAGAATTTACGAAGTAATGAGTAAGAAATTGCAACTGGAGCTTTTTCCTTCTTTTTAATCCTTGTGGAACTCCAAGAAGCCCAGAGAAATTTTAAAATGCCTCTGCCATTTAAACACATTTAGATCATGATAAACCAGCATCATTGGAACAAACAATCATTGATAAGTCATTAAAATAATAGAGTCAAAACTAGTCTTTTGAAAGTCGACAATTTATCATGTGAATTCAACATTAGTACCACTTCGCTTTTCAGTAATACCCTCACTATAGATTCTATATAGTCCTACCATGATTAAATTGATCTTCCTCCACTTCAGTATGAAGCTTGGCTTTTTCAAATTGTTAAACAGGGAATAGATGCTGCTCCCTCCCCTTCTCAATTTTTTTTTCCTTTTGAAATCAAATAAGTTTGAGGCTTTGGGCAGACAAATGTTAATACAAAATGATGTTTTCACCCTGAGAGGAATCACCCTGAGAGGAATCATAAGGCGTATGGAAGTGAAAAATGCTAAAGAACACAAATAAAATTTGGAAAATACTTAACACTGTCATTTATCAAAATTTACATCAATATCTGTCACAATGGACAAGCAATCTTTCGATACTATGATACTATGCAATATGGCCCCCTAAATCTCAGCCCCCACCTTCCCTTGTGGCGAAGCTTGAATTGAAAGAAACAAAAATCTTTTCTAATTGCCCTTGTGCTCTAGTTGGGACCCCAGCAGCTTAAGTACATAACTGTCCTCAAAGACTCCTCTGACTGCTTTGCCTTCTCATCTTTTAGTCTTCTGGAAACCATAGCAGAAGAGGAGGAAGAAAGGTTCTTGGTCTGAGAGAACGGCCTAACATGGTTTTTGACATGTTGTTGAGCTGACCTTAAAGCATAATTCCACCTGCAGACGCCCTGGTCCTTCAAGGCCTCTACAACTCCAACGCTAGCTGCCACAGTCCAAGCTCTGATTGCTGAACTCATCTTGTAATCTTGTAATTCTTCTTAGACTCTTAATTGGCTTTGTAGATGACAGAAAACAAACAAGTAAGATTTCTGATTGAATAATCTGCTAGAGTGGAGGTGGTTATTATATATAGGGAAGCACTTCAGAATGTCAAAGTTGCAGAAGGTAGAAACGGCCAAATCTTTGGAAAACCAGGGGCTATTGCTGGTGGTTTTGGGGGAGCCAATGGGCTATGAGTGAGCTTCGGAAATTAACTTAAATGCAACCTCAGTTTTAGGAACACGTGTATTTGCTACAGATGTGTCACACGCCGTTGCCTTAGCAAAGCAACGAGAAAGTTCCACGAAGTTGGCTTTTATGATTAGATATGGCTTAATTCCAGACAAGGCGCACACGGTTTACAATCAAACCATTTGCCAACTTGCCCTTCTAATAATTAAAAGAATGGAGGCTGAGTGAGGGGACAGAATTGCCTCATCAAATAACTCAAGGCAGCAATGTACAGTTTTAGTAGCTAGCACATTGTATTTGTTTTTTTCGCTATGAAACCAGCTAGCAGTGCAGCTTAGTGGGAATATATAGGATAACGCTAGCAGAGTTATGTTTGTTCGAGAGAATTTAGTGAAGGTGGTTTTTTAGGACAGGAAAAGAAATTAATTCTTTTATAATAAAAAAATATGTAATTTAAAAAATGATAATTTCCAATCTATATTATCAAGAAGACCCATTCTCAGTTCCTTTCAAAAAGAAACTAGAAAAGAAATAGTAAACAGAACAAATTGCATGCAAAGTTAAAATAGCATGCTTAGTAGAAGTTTGCTAATTTTATTTATTTGTTTACCTCTTGAAGGGGCTGTCTTCATTTCCATTTTTTAAGCATTATCTGTGAATTTATCAAAAAACTTTGGTAATTGTTGATATATAAAGGCACATATCGCAGAGCATGCTCAAACAAATTTAGAAAAGTGTGCCACTGATAAACTAATAGAACGTCATCGTTGTAACATATCCAAATATCATTTGCAAATGAGATATGAATGAAAACGACACTCAAGGTTTGGAAAGTTGATAAGAAATTTTAAATTCAAATTTTTATACCATTATTAAAAAAAAGGCATTACTTTAGTATTTATTTTTAAAAAAAAATATATCAGTATTAAGGTAAATTGTTAAATATTTATTAGTTATTATTTATATTTAGTAACTTTTAAATATTTATTGTAAAACTAACAATTAATAAATAATTGACAACTCACTTAAATACCATATATATCAAAATACTATAACAACTTTAAAAGAAAAATGTGAATTAGGAATAAATTTTAATTAAAATTTCACTCTATAACAAAAAGAAGTTAAAAAATTAGTATGTAAATAATAATTTTAAGAATTTAGGTTAAAAAATTATAATTTGGTTTAATTTCAATTAGAAGTAATTTTTTCTTCTCTCATAAGTCCCCACACTATTAAAATTAGATTCGTGTGAATTGAACTCCTTATAAGTAAATTCTATTCACATAAAACTAAAGTTATACTTTGTAGTTTGATTAAAAGTAATTAACTAGTATTAGAAGAAATTTGAACTATTAAACATAATTGATAAGTGATATGGATCAGTCAGATTTTAGGAAATGTTTTAATTTAAAAATTCGATATAATCATTAAAAATGTCATTTTATAAAAATCTTAAATTTCATTATTTCACAAATTAATAATATATTTAAAAAAATCGAAGTAACCTATTTATCCTATATTTTTATGAATTTAATTTCAATTCACTGTCAACTTTACTTAATGTAAATAGTTGATTAGATTCGTGAATCCTGTTGAGTCCACGGGAAGATCTTCTTGTTCGGATTGCTAGCTTAGCTGCCCTTTTGGATACAACCATTTTTATTTTACAGCTTACATCCAGGCCAAGTCCTTTTTTGCCTGTGGGAAACCAAGCAATTGATTCTCCCTGTGTCAATGTTATGGGTCCAAGTCTCACTCTTTCATTTCTCTCTCCAGAAGCTTCACTTACGACCTTCTGCGTGTAAAAAAATTTTATACTATTATCTAATTATGTGTTGACACATCATTAAAAAAGTTAGACTTTTTAAATGGTTGTTGTGATAGTCAAACTCTTTTAATGATTTGACAACATATTATTGAATAATAATATAAAAAAACTTTACACTAAAAGTAAATTAAAATTAAACTCTATTTTTAGGAGAGGGAGGGGGGGGGGGGGGAATTTAAGTTGCTGGTTCAAATGCCATGAGGCTGTAAATCATGTTATCCTTCCTCCACTTCGTACGTAGGGTAGATTGACTTCATTCAAATTTTATTTTTCAGTCTTGGAGTGGCATGTGTTGATTAAACTTCACAAAAGCAAGCAATCTGTACTTCCCTCATTCAATTTCCTTTGAAATCCTATGATCACTTGGGAATTGCAAGCCCCTGTTTCAATTTCCTTCTTAATTTCCTTTTCTTTCTTTTTTTTTTTTTTTTACTTCTTTGCTTGGTGTACTTGCTCTTTTCAGACTTAACAGATGAAGGATATGAAGCATATTAGAAAAATCCAATTGTTCTAATAATTTGGAGAAATAATCTAACATTGCAACTGACATTTGTCATAATTTACATCGTTATGTCACAATGGAGAAAATAATTTCGTTACTATACATGCCAATATGGCACCGTAGCAATTCCCTATATTAGAATATGAGCGAGCCATCAATCATTTTTGTTCGTGGGGACTGGGGAAGCGTCAAAGAACAGAGAATTGAGAAAAAAAAATTAGCTCTATCTCCTTTAATTGGGACCCCAACAGCTTAAGTACATAACAGTCCTCAAGGATTTCTCTGACTGATTTGCCTTCTCGTTCTTTTGTCTGCTTGAAACCATGGCAGAAGAGGAGGAAGAAAGCTTCTTTGCCTGAGACAACGATCTAACATGGCTTTTGACATGTTGTTGAGCTGACTTTAAAGCATAATTCCACCTGCACAGTCCTTGATCCTTCAAGGCCTCCACAACTCCAACACTGGCTGCAACGGTCCAGGCTTTGCTTGCTGTACTCATCTTGTAATGCTTCTTAAAACTCTTCTTTGGCTTTTTGGATGACAGAAGAACAATTGACGTAGTGGGAAATTGAAGAGCACTAGCAGGATTTTATGTTTGATGGAGAAAGTGGTGTGAAGGTGGTTCTTATATATAGGGGAGCATGAGATGCTCAAGTTACTACGCCAAAGATTTGGAAAAACCAGGGGTGAAAGCTCTAGCTAGTGGTTTTGGGTAGGGAAACGAATGGCTGGTTTTGTTTCGGAATATAAAGTTAAATGGATACTCAGTACTCAGTAGTAGAGCCACGTGTCTTGTTCACATAGTGTCATTCTTTCCCTCTTTGTAACAAGGAGAAATCCTTCTCAATAATTATAAAATGATATGTCACAATTTTAATTATAAATTATTTATTTAATTTTTAATTGTAACCTATGTTATTTTATAATTGATTGAGAGTATTATTTTAGATGTCTGTAAGAATTTTTCTTACAACAAGACACATTTGGCTTTATCAAATGATTTATTTGAGGTTAAGACGATATAATAATAATAATAAAAGAGTTTAATTTTGATTTTATGTATAATTTTTTTTATTATTTAATTATGTATTGTTAATTTATTAAAAGAGTTTAATTATTATAATAATTATTTTAAAAAATTAATATTTTTAATAATGTGATAGTACATAATTAGATAATAATATAAAAAGAATTTACATTAATAATAAATTAAAATTAAATCTATAATAAAATATCTCAACCTCAGCAATCACATAAAATATAATAATCAATAAGTGGTTAGATAAATACCACATCGTGGTACCAAGTGAGGGTTGGTTTTAATTGGGAGGCTTGTTTTTATGGAATGGTTGTAAATTTAAATTTTAATAAAAATTATTTTGGTTCAATGGTAACAAATTGTTTTGTGTTACTGTCAACCATAAAGGATCCAAAAAGTCTAATTTGTAAATATACTGCAAGGTAATATTCGATTTAAAGAATTAATTAAGATGATTGAAAAAAAAAACACAGTATTTTTGGCGCAAATATTAACCGGTTAATCTTCGTACTACTCTTTTTTACTTATTTATAAGAGGATTTTGAAATGCAAAAAACTATTGAGCCTGGAAATGTAAATCTTTAAACTTTATTGAATAAAAATGAAAAAGTAAAATTTAATGTTACCAACCTCACACGTAAAGTTAGGAATGCTAAATGTGCTGGCTATTTAGACTGGTCAATTATTGGCTGGAGTAAGTGAAAATTATTCGTATTTAAATATGTTATGAGTTTAATTCACCTTATATTAACTTGTTGATTTAAATAGATTGACTTGTGAATTTATTTTTTAAATTTGAAATAAATTTTAATTTAATTATTTCAAATTAAATATTTTATTACATAAACATAGTATTGTTAGTTTATAAATAATGTACAATACGTAAATTTTATACTTTTATATAAGAAAAAAATATTTAATTAATTTTTAAATTAAAATTTTTTCAGTACAAATAAATTAAAATTTAAAACAAAAAAATATTACATAAGCAGCCCGAAATCCGTATGAGTTAGTCTATTTAATTCATAGGTTTAACAAGTCGATATAAAATTATTCACATTTTTATAAATTATTAATTTTAAAACCTAACTTGTATAATTTGTATAAATAAATGAGCTAACTTGACAAGTTTGAGTCATTTTAACAGCCCTATATATAATATATCATGTTTCTTTATTTACTCTCTGATTTTTTTTAATTAAACGAAAAGCCAGAAATACAAAACAAAACAATACTAAAGTCTGATATGCAAAAACCTCAACGCATCAGCTAGCAAAGTGCTAAATAACTGAGGGGGACAAGAACTCCAAAATGTGAAATCATGGTCCATTCTAGCTCCATATTTAGCAAGCCAATCAACGCAAGCATTCTCTTCTCTCAAAGTGTGTTGAAAAATCAACTGCCAAGAATAATCTTTGTACATTCAGATATGGTCAAAAAGCGAAGCATAAGGATCAACTTGTTGGACTCCTTCATTAATTAGAGACAAAGCTATTTGAGAATCAGACACACAAACGATTTCCTTAAACTCAGAATTCCAAGTCATTCTTAATCAATAGTCAGTAAGATTTTTGGTCTCTGTAATAAAGTCTTTTTGAATTTCACTTAATCATTTTCAAATATAAATTAGTCTAAATAACCTGTTTTATATTGACCTAGTCTACCCTCTCATAAATTTCAACGAATTTTTTATTCTTTATTTATTGTATATTTAGTATAAGACTTTTTAATATATTTTTATATTTGTTTTTAATAATATAATTTTAATTTTATATTTTATATTTATTTATTTCTAATATATGCATCCATAAATTTTATGTAGTATTTTTTTATTTTTTGTTTTAATGTTTTTTATTACTTTTTTATACTTTTAATAATGATACTAATTTTAATTTATTATTAGCGTAACGTTTTTTATAATATTATCAAATTATATATTAATATATCATTAAAATAATTTAATTTTTTAAATAATTATTATCATATTCATACTTATTTAATAACATGGTAACATCATTAAATAATAGTATAAAAATATTTTATATTAACAATAAATTTAAATTAAATTCTTTAATAATATAATTTAAGTTTAATTTTGATTTATTATAAATTTAAAAAAATTTACACTATTACTCAATCATATATTAATAAATCATTAAAAGAGTGTGATTTTTAAATAATTGTTAAAGTCAAACTTTTTTAATAACATAACAATATATGATTGAATAATATCATAAATTCTTTGACATTGACAATGAAAAAAGTTAAATTCATATAATTTAATTTAATATTTTATATTTATTTATATCTCTGATAATTTTATTTTTCATTACAAAATTTAATTCTAACACAAAATTATTCTTTAAAAGAATAATAAAATGGACAAAATTAAACTACTTTTATATAAAACTTACAATTTATCTTATATATAACAATAAAAAAGTTCAAATTAGAAAAAAAGAAGCTTTTCGTATGTGTAACAACGCAAATAAGCATAAGAAATCAGAAATTAACGATTAAGAAAACAAATTTTGGCAAGAAAGAAGAATAAAGGAGGGCCGTGAGAGAGAAGATTTAAGCGGGAATAACTTTAGTGAAATTGCAATCAAAGATTGTCACCTAACACAGTCCTTTTATTAATATATAATAAATTTAGTAAATTTATAAAAAGAAAAATATTTTCTTTAATCGAATTCAAATTCTAGATAGCTCATCTATAATCTGAACCAAAATCAATTAATAAATGTTCATTTGTTTACTTTTCGTACTAGAAAAAGCTTTAACATCTCCCGAAATTTAGCAGATGAATATATTAAAAAAATAAAATATTAATCGAAAGAAAACTATTTAAAATGTGACGGGAACTTTATAAAGCTCTAGCATTATTTTACAAACCGAAGTAGAATTGATTCCTGTGGAATCATATTGTACCCAAACTTCACTAGTTAACATATTTTAACAGTGTTTCATGGACAAAATATTAGAAAGGAAGCTAGTTTCAGACGAACCACAGTTGGGACGACAACATTCTATTCGGGAAAGAAAAGTAATTTTCCAAAGAAACCCTAAACCTATGTTTGAGAGTTTGAGTGATTTATAATGAAATGATTTGAAATATAATAGAATGGAAAAGTAAAAATATACTACTTTATTTTGAGAGTTTTAATAAGGAAATAGAAGAAAACTCACTTTATTGTTTGAAAGTTACAATTATGAGTAGAATATATTATATATTTAACTTTTAATATTATCCCTTTCATTTTTGTTACTCATAATATTATTTAAAAATAAAAGAGTGTTAAAATTATAAATGAATAAGTAAAAATAAAAAAAATAAAAATATTTCATCCCAAACCCCCTAAATTAGAGAGTATGAAAAATTAAGAGTTTAGGTTGTATGGAATAATTTGGGTGGTATAAAGTAGTTTGGGCTCCCTTCTCTAACTACTTCACTTCACTTCATTACTTAAAAAACTTCCAAATAATAAGTTGAGGTTTTTTTATCGGTGGCTTCTACTGTGGAGAACTATAACATGTGGTCCACTCATGAGTCAGTAAAATAACAGGCAATAGTAGGTTGCCATCCCTTTACATATTTTTTAAAAAAAGCTTTTGTATTTGCAAATTAGACCCTTAAACCTTAGTAATTGTTAAATAGTTAACAACCTGAATAACTTTTAAAATATAAGTCTCCAAACATAAATCACGTTAGGACAAACCTATTTTTAACCAAAATCAAGTTTGTAAAATCATGTTCATCTAAAATTAAGTTTACAAAATCTAAACAAAACACACACTAAATTAATGCTCCAACCCATAGTATTTTATTCATATGTAACCAAATTTTATTTCTTACATAATAACTTATTCCATAATATAAATTTATTTTTTTATTAAATAATATGAAATAAAATAATTCTCAAAAAATATAACAACAATTGTTTAGAAAATCATTTTCATGAACCATTTTATATTTTTTAATATTTAGATATTTTTGAATTTCGAGATATTTAAAATAATAAAAAATTAATGATATAAATTAATCTATAATATTGATGTTGTAAAATTTTTAAAATACTAATTATTAAAATAATCAAGTAGATCTCTCATTGATCCTGAAAGCGGCCTAATATTTATGTTTTTGTAAACCAACATTTTAAATATGTTTAATTAGATTTCTTACTATATGGTTTGCGCAAAATAAATAATAATTTAAAATTAATTATACACATCATTAATTTTCTTTTTTAATTCAATAGAATGCATAAATTTTAAATCAATACAAAGATAAAATTTTGAAAAATGTTAATAAATTGTGTAAAATAATATTCCTTTTGTGCAACAGCAAAAATAATGTTGCGAAATTCTTCTGACAATCTATGATTTTTTTTTCAAAAATGGCTATGGCATAAGAGCTTTTTCACACGAGAAAGAAGAATAAAAAATAACAATATTTTATTGGGAACAAACTTGTAATATTTTACAAAAAAATAATAAACTTTATTGGGGTTTAACTTATAATTTTTTTATTACAGGTAACCTATACTAATGGTATCTGATTTGCTCTGATCTAAACCATCCATTTATTTTATATTAAATCTAACGGTTTATAATTAATGGTCCACCGATGAACCATTTAGTTGCTGGTTCACCTTGGATGCCACCTTTTTATCACTCCACTTTATTACTAACCATTATACTTCATCTATCCAAATATACCCCAAGATTCGTTATTTGAGAACCAGGCTCCATTGGGAGCCACACCCTAATCATTCGGCGGTAGAGAGCCCAAGGCATTGACATCTTAGCACAGAGAGTGGTGCCTCAAAGCAAGTGGGCAGCCATCTTAAAACTCTTTTGGTGAAATTGACAAAAGGAAGTCTATGCTGACCTTCTATCTATATTTTCTCGTAAATCCTTGCTCTTCGCTCCGCTGATACCTAGGATCTTCAAATGACTTGTCACTTCAACACTACTGAAATAGTAAAAGGATCCTTTTTGTTTCTATTTGAGTGCAGATTCCAAATCAAACGAGGATTCAAATTAGGCATACCTAACAACTAGCATTAGCCACCAAATACAAAGGCTTATAGTTTAGATGAGACATCTTGATGAATTCAGAGTTCTTATAGAGAGATATTCTTGTAGTTTATCTTTTTTAAAGATTGAGGATTGAATGTTCTTACTGTTCATACTCTTACAATTTGAAATCAATAAAACCACTTTTATTAAATTCTTCTTCATACTTCTTTTCTCTTCTTCTTTTTCTTGTGTTTTTGGTATTACTTGCATAGAAAAGTTTAGAGGGAAAATGCGCTATTTTCCATTCTTCATTTTCTTGTGTTTTAGGTATTACTTGAATAAAGAAGTTTGGAGGAAAAGTACATTTATGTTGGAACGATCTAAATATAAAAGTACAGATGTAGATGAACTAGTAAGAAAGTTCAAAACCAAATGTATATAAAGGTATTTCCAATTTGAAAAATCTGACTTTGCAAGTTGCAACTGCCATTTATCGTAATTACATCAATCTATCATAATGGGCAAACAATACTTCTTTTACTATACAAGAAAAGTACAGATGTAGATGAACTAGTAAGAAAGTTCAAAACCACATGTATATAAAGGTATTTCCAATTTGAAAAATCTGACTTTGCAAGTTGCAACTGCCATTTATCGTAATTACATCAATCTATCATAATGGGCAAACAATACTTCTTTTACTATACAAGAATCAATACAAAGCTAGTATGACACAGAGTTATCGGGTTTGCAATACTCTCTAATACGTGGTACGGGTACAGGTATGCGGTACATTACTTCTTGAAATTATGGTCTTAAGAATTTCTTTATAAGCAAAGTATTAAGAATTAGTAGGTGAGAATTGATATACAATTCGCAAGTTAGGAAGAGAACCCGATAACTATGATATGAAAATAGAAATATGTGTGTCTTTGTAACCTAGCTTCAAAGAACAAAATTTTCATCTATAATGCCCTTGTGCTCTAGTTGGGACCCCAGCAGCTTAAGTACATAACGGTCCTTAAGGACTCCTCTGATTGCTTCCCCTTCTCGCCCTGTAGTCTTCTGGAAACCATAGCAGAAGAGGAGGAAGAAAGGTTCTTTGCCTGAGAGAACGATCCAACATGGCTTTTCACATGTTGTTGAGCTGACTTTAGACCATAATTCCACCTGCAGACGCCTTGGTCCTTCAAGGCCTCTACAACTCCAACACTAGCTGTCACAATCCAAGCTCTGCCTGCTGAACTCATATTGTAACGCTTTTCTGATCAAAACTCTTGCTTAGCTTTTTTGGATGACAGAAAATAACTGTAATAGTGTAGCTTAACGATTAGGAGAAACTAGGAGATTCATATGTTTAATGAAGCAAATGGAGAGAAGGCGTTACATATGTACATGGAAGCTTAAGATGCCAAAGTTGTAAATGTAAGTAAATGCAAAAAAAAATTTAGAAACCAGTGGCAGGGGGGAGCCAGTGGTTTTTGGTGGGGCAAGCGAATTGAACTGGTTAATTATTGATATTGCATCCTCATGAATCATGATGGATCCTCCGTTACTTGTGGGACCACATGTCTGTGTCACTTCACGAGTGCCACCAAGTTGCATAGCAAAGAGCAAGTTCCACAGAGAGACTCTACTCTAACTTCACTTGAAGACAAAACTTGCACACAGTTTGCATCTTATAAGATAAAATCAATCGGCTATAGACCCTGGTTCTGGGAACTTGGGAATTGAATTGAAACCGCTTGTTTTCTCCTTACCTTTGGAAGTTTTGCATATGAATATCCTACTGTTAATTTAAAAGTAATTATAATAATAATGCTAATGTTTGTGTACAGTTACTCAGTTACTCATATGACATAACTCCATCTTCACTTTATGTTTAATAAAAACAAAAAATCTACGTAACGCCATTTTTTTTGGTATGAAGTAACGCCAATTACGGAAACTTGTGATTTTTGTTTTTGGTAGGTGTACTAAAGCATGTGATTTGAGGAAACGTATTTTACAAGGACTTTTCGGGTAGAAGGGTCTTGATTAGCCCTTATAAATTGGAATTAATTCATTCATGCTAAATTAAACAATATTACATCAAGGATAGTGCTCTCCCACCATCTTTTTCATTCTGAAATCCATAAGCAATCCAGGTAACAAGTTTAATTTCAGACTTCATTTTTCATTAATATATGTTTCTTTCGTCTAAAATAACAACTTTTCAGTAGAAAAGGTGTTATAAGAGACATAATTTTCATCCCTATAGAAACACAAAAAATATCTAATAGAGACAATTTCTTCGTTGAATAGTGTTAGTGTTAGACATTAGAATTGCCACCTAATGTATCATTACTGTTTACTTAAATTTTCTTTTCAAATTACAATCCCCTGGCATTTCAAATCTCACCCTACTCTGCTTTTATTCTTCAGTTCAGTTGGGACCCAGTAGCTTTAAGTACATGACCGTCATCAAGGACTCCTCTGCCTTCTTGGCCTTCTCGTCCTTTAATTTGCTGGAGACAAGGTCATAAGAAGAAAGCTTGATTGCTTGAGAGAACGATCTATCAATCATGGTTCCACATGCAGACACCCTGATCCTTCAAAATCCCCACAGCCCCAACACTGGCAGCCACAATACTGTTGGGCATATGACGTATTTTCATTCTTTCTTTTCTTTCTCTTCGATTTTTCTTTTTTGCAAGGGTTTGTGAAGTCTCAACAAAAGTAATTACATTTCTCACATGTTAAGCAGCTAGTTAATTACAGAATTCATTTTACATATGTTTCTTTTAAACCATTATCTTCTATGCTTCATTTTTGAATTACTCTTGTTTAACATGGCAGTTTAATTGGTCGTGGTGTTATAGAATTTTGTGATGGAGGAACCCTTTTAAGAACCTACAATTTAGCTAGAGGTGTTTTCTTGCGTATGACTGGGCCAGAACACATTTCACATATGAATCGTAAGAGGTGTTTTTCTTGTGTACGACTAGACTAGTAGACACTTTATAATTACTCTCAATAGATGTGTTTTACTATGGATGGACTATCTTTGCTTCAACCGTCTCAAGTGTTCTTAAGATACATTAATATATCTTCAGAGCACATGAATAGAATAACACAAGCTGCTTGAAACAAAGATAGTCATTAATGCATCCGTAGTAGAACATAGGAGTAACCACAAAACATCTACAAACTTAATATACAAACTGTCGCAAGAAAACGTAGCTCCAATGTTCCAATGTTTCATCTGATAAATGTGTTCTGGTCCAACACCTCTTGATGAATTATAGGTTCTTACATGAGGTCTTCCTTCGCAAAATTCTATAAACCAATTAAGTTGCCCTGTTGAACACAAGTAATTTAAGAACGAAACCTAGAAGATAAAGGTTGTGAAAATAAGCATATGCGAGATGAATTATGTAATTAACTAGCTGCGCTTAACATGTGAGAAATGTGTTTATTTTATTTGAAACCTCACAAACCCACTGCAAGGAAGAAAATACCAAAAAAGAAGAAAAGAAAGACTGGATATATGTCATAGGCCCCAATAGTAGATCGATAAATCTTTCTAGTAAAACAAGTAACCACATGATATGAAATGTATAGAACATTGTCACAACTTCGGAGGTGAGAGTTTTAATTGGTAAAAGGATATTGTTTTCCAAAATAGTGCAATTTTTAAATAATTAGATAATAAAGAGGTAATTTTACTAAAAATCACAGTTGATATGTTTGTAGCATATATGGTTGCTGCCATCCCTGCATCTGCAGCATATATATTTAGAAATTGTAAAATTGTTTCAGCAGATATGTTTATTGCCATACCTGCATCTATTTGGATTTGACAAAATTGTTTTAGCAGATATGTGTTGCTTCAATCTCCATATTTTGAACCAGTCTTTTTAATCTCCTACAGGAGGTATAAGTTGCCTAAAGTTGAGCTAAATCTTTTTTGTGCCATATGGTTGAGCCCTTTAGAGTTACGTGGACAATATATTTGGTTGGGTAAAGTATATCTGCTTTCGTGATATAAGATAAGAAAAGTATCCTTTTTATCAGAGATGTCTCTTGGATAGGAAAAGCATATAGTATGCTTCCTTCAAGTAGCTTAGTGTAGGTGTAGGCATATAATGTCATTACTCACTATCAAGAGATTGTTTATACAAAGCTCAACATCATATGATGCACTACACTGCTCAAGGGAAATGCTGCATTTTCACATGCTTATTTAAACATTATTACTGGTCAGTGATCAGGCTGGATAATAGTTGATTTAAAAATAATGAGATGTGTTTTTGCTGTATGGATCACACTAAACTCTTTGATACACAATCCAAGATAGACATGAAGCAATCAAGAGAGCACGTGCATTGTTTGTCATTCACAGAGGAATGGTAGTGGTTGATATTTCTTTTATAGGTTTATTATTATCTGTTTTGATTACATTCAAAATGAAATTGAAAATATTACTTGAAGAACCATGTGTTAATGTTGAAGAAAGTGCATTTTTGTTGATCATTTCTTTCATTATTGACAGTTGAAGGAATATATCGTAAATTTTAAATACCACAGGTAGGAAGTACATGCAATTTTTGTCCACAAACATAATATATGTTGAACACATTGGATTTAAAATGAACATTCTTTCTTAAATATTTCTTTTTTTTAAGTGCCTGATCTATATGTATTGTTTGTTGAAGGCTTGAAGCTGATATAATTTGTCCTGGAAGTTGGGCACGCCATTGCATATATGTTAATCATTATGTCGATGGTCTTATTATTATTATTATTTTTCTAATTGCAAGAAGAGGCAAGTCTTCCTTTCCTCATTTTGGCGATTTGTTGTCCAAAAGTTCACTTCAGAAAAACTATTCAAACATGTAGAGGAGAAAGAATGACTTGGGAAACATTTGGTCGCTACAGTAAAATGTGAGGCAGCACAGAATCGTTTGGGTTGGAACCCTTGTTTTCATATGAATTGGGATCTACAAAGGCCATAAAATGTGAATAACTCAACCTCGCCAATTGGAGAGGCACTGCATATATATGTACATAAGCGAATAAAATGTGAACAGAGTAATAAGTTTATCATAATCGGGGCAGGGTTTTCTTTTATCATTATTCCTTTTAAATAAAAACATCTTTATGAAAAAAAATTTATGTCGCATTTACAATGATTAATTATTGAATTTAATTTTAATTCATTGTCAGTATAAAGTTTTTTTACACTATCATATAATCATGTGTTGACACATCATTAAAAGAGTTAGACTTTTTAAGTGGTTGTTGTAATAATCAAACTCTTTTAATGATTTGACAACACATGATTAGATGACAGTGTAAAAAAACTTTACACTAATGGTACATCAAAATTAAACTCTTAATTATTTTCCTATATATGTTGTATTTAGGAAAAAGGCCACTCTATATTAAATTCAACCATATTCATGAATCTATCGAACTCTTAAAATAACTATAATATTAACATTAGACTGCAACAAAGAAGACAACAATGGCTTCTCCATCTGAATCCATCGCGAAGCACCATATTCCCCGTATATCCGTCCCAGTCAATGGATAAACATTGAGAAAACATCTATAGGAAACCATTTCATATACTTCTTAATTTAATTATTTTCCATCAATCTTTCTTCTTTTTATTTTTAACTTTTTATTTTAGAAGTTTACCCAAACTCGTGTCAAACCAAAAAGACTTGATTTTTATCTTATGGTAAGAAAGAACACATCTTATATCTATAAACACAAACGCTTTGGAATGGTTATGCTTTCCACAGTATGAGCGTAACCAAGCAGCTTCATTCTCATTCCACTAAATTACTAATAAATTTATGGTTTTTTATGGTCTTATAGTAGAGTTTATTACTTGTGAGGAAAGCAACAATTTCTTCTCTCTTTTTTTTTTTTTTCTATTCCTTCAAAAGGGAAACTATTACGGTTATGCTAGACGACATTTAGGGTTCATTTGTATTAGTTTTTTTAAGAGTAGAAGTATTTTTTTGAAGTAATAAAAGTATTTTTTTAGAAGTTAAAGAGTTTAAGCTTTCAAAAAAAACACTTAATGTGCTTTTTTGTTACATATGAAGTGTTTTTTTTTTAAACTTAAACTCTTTAACTTCTAAAAAAAATACCTTTATTATTTCAAAAAAGTACTTTTATTTTTAAAAAAATTAATACAAATGGGACCTTAGTAATTTACAGATTAAAAGTAGACTAACCTGAAGTAGCTTGGTCTTCCTGGATAGATAAATGCTTCTTCTTATTGCAATTGACTAATTACAAGGCTTATTTGACTGAGATGGAAACTAGTATGCAAATACCAAAATCTGGGTTTAATAAAAGATGAAAATTTTGGTGTTCAGTAACTAGGAAATTCTCATTGAAGCTGTGAAATGGGCCATTCACAGATGGAACTTCTCAAGCTCTTTCTTCCACTTGTCAACTTCATAGAATACAACAAGATATGTCATATCCAAAATCAACCCTGCTTTCAGCTCCCTTTCCAGCCACAAGTTAGACAGAAAATATATCAAATAACAAAGAAGAGAAGCAATAGTGCTATTTTTTTATTATATTATTATAAAACATTTAAGAAGTGAATATGTAAGTTCACAATCAAGACAGAACTCACCGCATCATTACAAATTAAACTCAAAAGACCTTTGTGTTTATACATCAATCAACTGAATCATACCAATTAACCTAACCACGACGAAGCTTCAATTCAGTGGTGTCACGGATTTGAATCCCAACTTCTCGAACGGAATTAGTGGCACACCTAAAACAAATACCAAAACAGAAAAAAAAAAAAATCAACTATGATTGGGTTTACAACAGTGTTATTTCTAATTAATTAGTTAAACATTAACAAGTTGCAAATTTCCATGTGTCATTATGCTAGTGGCTACTTGGAAAATTCACAAGAATTTCAGTTTCACACTCTGGATAAGCTTGTTTTTTCTGCAATGCACAAAAGCCTCACTTTCCCACACAAACTTTTGAAAGCAAATGCACCTTTTCTGAGTATTCTTTTTTCTTCTCCTCCCAAAATCCCAATCCACTGCTATGGCCGCTGTTACTTCTTTGTCTTTCTCGGCTCTCACTCAATGTTCTGAAAGAAAGCCCACTCGCTTTTTGGGCTCCAATTCCGAGGCCTTTCGCTTGCAAACGAATTTCTCTTCCCATTATGTAGCCCTTCGAGTTCGAGCTTCCAAAATGGTTATTCGCTGCGCGTCTTCTGTGACAGGTTTGTTTGGTTCCTGAGAAAGTGTGGGAAAAGGGAGAAAAAGTTCTAACTTGCTCTTGTTTCAGTTTTCTGAGAATTGGGTACTGAATTTTCAGTAAAGGTTCGGACCTAAGTAACTTTTTTTTTTTTTTTTCTGTTGAGATTTTGATTGGAATTTGGAAATATGGGTTCTTCCAGATTTTGATTGAAGCTTTAATTTGGAGTCAAAGTGTTGTCTTTTACTAAGATTTAGTGTTGCAATTTGATCATCGACGAGAATAATGTTGCCAAATGAATTGATATATCGTTGGTGCCTGAATTACTGCAAACTTTTGAATCTGTAATCAATGATTCAATGAAATGTAATTGCTTGTGGCCTTATGTATGTATGTGGGCAAAATATTATTTCACTGGAAAATTTTATGGATTGATGCCACCTTCTGTGGTCCTGTGGAAATTTTTGTGTAAATATCCAACATGAATTCTTTGTAGCTCTTTCTTGCATAACTGAATGCAGTTTTATTGTAATCAGCATGAGATCTGGTTTTAAAAGGGAAGAAGACTTTCTTAAAACTACATATTGTGGGCTTCATTCTATTAGTAAGCATCTCCATTTAGACATCTGAATAGATATAAGACATTAAGCTGATTTGAGTGACATGATCATACTCTTTGGGAGTCTGTTTCTGGTTGCTGGGGAAATATGCTTCAGTTACCTTTTGTGTCAAATGGTGTGAATAGTTCCAGACAAGGTAGTCAAAGGTGAAAGGTGGTAGGGGGTTTTAACGCCTTGAGGCAAGAGGCGCCAAAAAGCACATGCCTCACTCGATAAAGGCGTTAACATTAGAAAAAGAAAACATTAAAATATTTTACTATTTTGCATTATTTTGGCTTATAAATTAACTATTCAAGCATAACATTCATGGTAAAAATAAAAGATTAAGACGTTCAATTTACAAAACCCTAAGTTGCTTGCTGCGTAGAGTCCCAAAGGTCAACAACTAGTTATTTTTTTTCAACATTTTGACTATTTTACCACCTGCATCACAATTAGCAAGTTAGATGGGCAGGATTTAACAGTTATCAATAAGCCGCTAAAGGTGCGCCTCACCTGAACCAGAAAAGGGGTGCCTAAGGTGCTAGAGGTTCTGACCCCTTCTAGCGCTTCGCCTCGGCTTCGCCTTTTGGCACCTTTGACTACACTGGTTCCACATTAGGTTCTTTCATCCTTCCAAGATTCATACTGCCAAAAGGGAAAAAGAAATAAAAGCAGAAAATAAACCACATTATTTATAGTTGGTCATGGGTTGTCTACATGCTTGATCTGCAGACGTTCCCACTGTTTCTGAGACAAAGTTAAATTTCCTCAAGGCATATAAGCGACCAATCCCTAGTATCTACAACACTGTGCTGCAGGAGCTCATTGTCCAGCAACATTTGATGAAATACAAGAGATCATTCCGCTATGACCCTGTATTTGCTCTTGGTTTTGTCACTGTATATGATCAACTCATGGAAGGGTATCCTAGTGATGAGGACCGAGATGCCATCTTCCAAGCATATGTTAAGGCATTGAAGGAAGATCCAGACCAATACAGGTTAGAAGAATGAGTAATTTGGCTTTTCTTAATTGATATTTTTTGTGGTTCCTAGTCCAAACTTCGATTTGATGATGGAGAACTAATGGCTGTAAGCCACTGGAGACTGTGTGACATCAGTTTACTAGAATCTAATGGTGTGAATTTCATTTGGGTGGCTCCACTGCCCAGTTGATACACGTACTAGGTGCTTAAACTATTACTTCAAGAGGAAGATGGGACAATCAAATTACTTACTGCTTGAATAATTAATTCTGATGGATTCTTTTGAAGTTTGGGATTTTATTGCAATTCAGAGGTATAATACTGAACTGACTATTCAAGTATCATTAATGTCCTTGATGATTGTGGGGGGGTGAAAAATAGAAATTATGAATTTTAGTCTGCATGTTGATAAATAGTAGAGTGAGTTATTTTTCCTAAGGCAAGTTTAATACTTAATTGCATCTCAGGAAACGTACCTGAAGGAAAATCTTTTAGCAGAAATGACAATAGCATTGTCTGTGGACATTTTTGTTGTATCCAGTGGATTTGTATAAATTGCACTCGTGGATTCTTTATGTTACATCAAATGATCTTTTATATTGCCCTCTACAGAGTAGATGCACAGAAGTTGGAAGAGTGGGCTCAGGCTCAAAACGCAACTTCCCTGGTTGAGTTTTCATCCAGAGAAGGAGAAGTTGAGGGGATATTAAAGGATATTGCAGAAAGAGCAGGAGGAAAGGGGGATTTCAGTTATAGTCGTTTCTTCGCTGTAGGGCTCTTTCGTCTTCTTGAGTTGGCAAATGCAATGGAACCAACAATTTTGGAAAAGGTTACCCAATTCATCTAAGGCATCATGACATATCAATTGGAACTTGTTCAAATACTCTCATTTTTATTATATGTATTTTGTTTTTACAATTTGAAGTTGAAACTACCAAGTCTAGTTCTCATTTACACTGTTACACCAGTTCTAGAAAACTACACATTCAAGAAAGTCCAACTTATTTGTATGTCCTCTTGCTGACCTGTTTGGGTTAGCTGAAGTGATTAAATGACCTTGACATCCTGATCTCTCTTCCACCAAGTTCAAGCCTCATTGGTGGGGCTACCACCTTCGTTTTTCTTTATCTATATAGAAAATTGATTTCATTATTTTGCTTCTAATGAAACAATTGTATTACTCTATGACTTTTGAAGGAGAATACTCCAATATTTTGTAATAAACATTTAGGATGTTAACCTTATAGGAACGAAAACATAGATGAAACTAACAATATTGAGCGTAGGAGATGATTTGACAATGGTGTTGCAGAGGATTGCTCTGAATGTCAAGATTGTAAAAGTATCTATGTCCTACCGCTTAATAACTGTTTTTGTAGGATTATTTATCAATTAATCTATGGTGTCAATCCAACAGCTTTGTGCGGCTTTGAACATCAACAAAAGAAGTGTTGATCGGGACTTGGACGTGTATCGTAATCTGCTTTCCAAGTTGGTTCAAGCTAAAGAGCTGCTAAAGGAATATGTTGACAGGTAGACATCAGACATTGCAATGCTATTAAGTTGTTCTCCTCCTCTCCCTTCTCGTGGGTTTTCATTTATGATATAATCTATGAATTTAAAATTTATTGAAATGTTTTTTACCATACACAACCTTCAGTCTGCAGTTGTAAATCTACTAATTCCTTAGCCCATTAAGTTCAAGATTCAACACTTTATTCTAGATCTCCTTTTTATAAAGATGTGATCACAAACTTCCAAGCAACTTACTAAGAACATTTAAACTTCTAATTGAAATATGAAGTAGTTTTACATGGGGGCATATTTACTAAGTTCTTTAGTTTGATGACAGAGATTCAACATTCTATTCTAAATATCCTTTTCAAAAAATTGAGATTGCAAATTTTCTAGTAATTTACTGAGAACAATAGTATCAAGCTGACATATGAACTTTGCAGTACATTTATGTTATAGTCAGGTTATTTTACTTTTGAGTTTTGACACCAATCTGATATCCCACCTGCTCAATAAAGCTTTCAGCAGCCTGCATTTGATACCCTTATCTTTCAGCTGTCAAAGTCTATGGATTTTTTAACCTAAATTCTTGTTCTAATAGATGTTATAGTCATAACTTTCTTGTTTACCTCAGCAAGATTTGATCCTTTGAAATGATATTTTGCTTCAGGGAGAAGAAGAAAAGAGAAGAAAGGGCTGAACCACAAAAGGCTAACGAGGCCATCACAAAATGTTTGGGACAACAGCAACTTTCTGGCCTGTAGCTATGGGTGTTCTTCTAAAACGATATCCTAGTGAAGATTTCGTATCCTTGACACTTGCTTTTTGTTGATCCTGGGCCTTGGATAATCAGAGTCGGGCACTTTATCAGCTTGGTTTTGCATATTGTATTTAGTGTATCTTCTGCATGGTGATCCAGCTAAATCCTTGTTTCACCACAACCACAATTAATTCACCCGTCCAACACGATCTTATGTTGCCTTTTCTTACATGTATTTTTTCCCCTCACAGTCAGATTATTTTGTAGTTCTCAAATGCTTGCCCGAAGGCATATATTCTGGCTATCACTAAAAAATTTCATATCTCAGTTCATCACTTTTGCATTTTCTGGGGTAGATGTTTGGTTTCCCTCCCTCTTTTATATAAATTTACCTTCTGCGTAGTGGGTTGTGACTGAGCAAAGTTGTGCAATTTGCATCTGTGAATTGGATATGCTCATGTACAGAGAGTATAGTTTCTCTGAAGTTTCTCTCAATCGTGACTATTATGAGAAATTATAGTATGCAACCGCATGCATTTTAACTTGGTTGATCAGACTTTATTTCCTTCTTAATTTATTGGAGTTTATCTGTTTACACTTGACCATAAAATATAAACACCACGGCTTTGGATAGCCACCAAGGTGACTATAACTTCACAACAGCCAAAAGCCAAAAAAGTTTAGTTGAATTTTGAACGTCTATATATGCTTAATCTTGAACGTCAATTGTAAATTATAATGTTACTTACACTCATTTCACTGACACACTCCTAACATCTTGCGAGGTAGCCATTAGATCTGTATGAAGATATCACATCAGTTCCTGTGCAATTCTAATCCAATGGTTATCTTTGCGGAGTATGAGGAGTCCGTGAATGTCTTTTTTTTCGGTATTTTGAATGTCATTTTAATAACACCATTTTTCACACACCTTCGCCCCTTTCACATAAATTTCATTGCTAATCTTTGCTCTCATTGCTGACTTATTTATATTGAAGTGTGCACACTTCGCAAAGGCGTATGCATATGCCGTTATACTCCTTTTTCTAATGTCATTGTATGGTCCTTCGTTGTCCCCTTGTTAGAGTGACTGCTGGTGAATTAGTAATCTTCGCGACACGTTAACGTCTCCAACAGGGCGTACATAAAATGGCATATTCAGTCATGAACTCTCCATTGTGAGTGATTCTTCACATGTAAGGGCAAATCCAATAAGATTCTGGCCCCCCAGGCAATGCGGAAGCAACAATGTTGTTGCTTTTCCACTGAAAAATCAACCGTATATTTGTAATTTACACAAATATCTCCATGATTTGACATATTATTATTATTATTATTATTATTTTAAAAGTATTCTCATAGTTATACTTCGAAAATAATTTTATTTTGTAATACCTAAACAAACTAAAAAATTTAAAATTATATCTCTTACTCTCAATTCTTTAAACAATCTAACACAAACAAACATTAATACTTACGCGCTTCGAGTGTACCCGCGCATGAAGCAGAATGCAAGGTCGTAACAGTTACTTGAAATCTATGTATTTCAACTGCAAGAAATGTCCAGAACGAAGTAATTATTGTATCTCAATCCTTATTGTGGACACAATTATCATGTTTGCGGCGATAATGCTTACTAGAATTGAGCAAATTGGTGGCAAAATTGATAAGAGGTAACGGCAAATATTTAGAAGGGCTTAGCTGGGGTAGGCAATGTCAACCGCATAACACTAATGATCTACCTAATAACTTAATAGTGAAAGACCTAACTCTAACTAAGATGAGAAAGATCTACGTCATCTGGGATTCTAAATGTATCTGCTGCACCGAACTTCCGAAATTCCTCTGCAACAGAGTCTTCATCATTACTATCATCATCCTCAGCATCATCATGGTGTGGAGATGACGGATCATACACACTTTTAGACTTGCAATTATGAGTGGCAAGCATGTTAACCTGGCCAAGGTGAGAAATCTCTACCACAACAGTATCATCATCAACTGAGAGAGGTTGCTTCCAAGGTTCCCCATCGATCCGCATGAATGTATGATCTGCTGCACCTTTTTGAAACTCAAAGCGGATTCTGTGTGCCTAATGCCAAGATAATTTAAGAAGTAATAATCCCGAAAGAAAAAATAATAAAGCTGCGAGTCATTTTTGGAAAATATTTCCAAAAGAAAATTTGATTTAGTTAAAGGAAAATGTTGCAGTCTGAGAATCAATAACTACAAAAGCAAACGTGTACCCAATATTTCATGATGTCACACATACCTGAGCAAGACGAGTTCCATGTCCTTTTGGAGCAAGCAAAACAAGCCCATGCCACGCATCTCTAAAACCAACAACCTCTAGGAGGCCATCATCTACAAATGGTGGTGTCAAATCTCTCTGTATTCCATCAAGATTCCATATTTAGAATTTTTAAAAAAAAATTAAACTTGATTAAAAGTATTAGTTACTTACTAGCAGTCTAGTATTTAATCTCAAAACTTACAGGAAAAAAATATAAAACTAGATAAATGATTATTTCAGAATTAGCATATGAAGTTTACATCACGCTGCTTCTTCCTGTTCGGTGTACCCCATGGATTCAATCCACCAGAAAAGCTAGGCAAGTTAAGACATACAATTGACCGGATGCTGTATATAAAATGGAAAGAATAAGAGCATATCAGGTGTTATTCAAGAAGTAAACAGAGGCAGAAGACAGCAGAGGAACAAAAATTAAGTTAATTTATCTGGCCCTTTTTTTTAAAAAAATCCATACACAACGAGTTGCCATCGTGAGAGACATTAATGACCAGTAATCAGCAAGAGCAACAGTGATAAAAGCAATGTAGTTCTGAGAAACTTGAATGGGTATGTCAAAGTTCGATCCTTCACTAGGCTATTATCCCCCTCCCCTACCCAAGTGCTTGCAGCTCCAATGTACCCCAAAAAAAAATATCTTTGGCAAGTTGAAAATGCAGGAGTATTTCCACTAACCTGAATTTTTTATGATCTTTACTTTTGTGTGTTTTGCTAAAGATATGGGTGAGTATATAAAAGATTTACCTGGGAGGTATGTCCAGGTCTTGCCATTGACCATGTCTTTTCATAAATTTTACTTTTGCAAGTTGTGCTATGTTCCTGCATTAGAAAATCAAATTATATTTACTTAACCGGACAAATGGCAAATTTTATGTTTTTGTGTAGTATGTGCATATGCATGTGCAATCGACCTATCTAAACTAGCATTAAAAAAAAAGAACGACACACAACATTCAAATTGCTAGAACTGTTCTCAGTCACCATATTTACAACCCATCATAGAATTTAATTTTACAATTTACACAGAAAAGGAAAAACAATCTACAAGAACTCTCCAATTATGTCCATTCCAATCTATGGACTAAGTGAATAAGACTCATCAGATGTAAGAAACCAAATAAGCAACCAAAGAAAATCACGAAGTTTATTTTTCTGCTTTTATGATCTCATTGGCTACAACCAAATAAAAATGGTCTTTTAGAAGAATCCAGAGAAAGCTGTTATACTGATGTAGGTGACAGTCACTATTTCTAATGCTTCCAAGTTCACTGGCAGCATTACCAAAGCCCACACCAGGGGGTAGGTGACAGTCACTATTTCTAATGCTTCCAAGTTTACTGCCTGGTAAATGGTCAGTAAACTAAAATACAGAAAAAGAAGCTCAGTTTGACCCTGGACATCAGGGGGATGCAGGCATGACCCACAGAAAATTCGATTGTGGTATATTATAGAAATTGGGGACTAAATTAGGGAAGCTACAAAGATATTACGTGCTTTTGAGATTTAATTAGATACAGCTATCTGTTCAGCTTTTGAAATTTCCAAATGTTGATAATCTTTTCCTAGGGACTGTCATTAACAACTATAGGTTCTTGATGGTGAAGCTGCACTAAGTAGTGCTGGAGCTTTAGAGATGTGTCTAGAGGAGCTAACAAGGTGCTGGATGAGATTGTGAGACAGTGGCTTGTGCACAAACATTCTAACTGATTAAAATCAAAGCTAAAAGGTTATATATGGGGATAAGTCTAGGAAAGGAAATAGAATAATGTAAAAGTAGCCTTTGAGGCTTGTGGCATGCCCGACCTTGGAATGGGGTAACCTCCCCTCCCATTGGTGGATCTTTAAAGGGATGTGGGCCCCCCAAAACTTTTTGTAATTTTTTATACATATGTAATTTTATTGAAAGAGAAATTGTTAAAGACTTCACTTCTAAATTAATAATTGATGATTTGAAGTCTTTAAAAGAATAAAAAACACACTTTAAGAACGAAGTATTTATAATCTTTTATTTAGCTTTTATTTATAGTTAGTTTTAGAATAAACACTCATACAAATGTCATCAGTTAGGTCCTCTAATGATAAATACATCAAAATGATCTTTTAATGTCAATTTTTTATCTTAAATTAGTCATTCAATGTTATTTTTTGATATCAAATTAGTTCTTCAATATCATTTTTTACATCAAATTAGTCCTCTAAAAAATTATTAGAGGACCAACCTGATGCCACTTGTATCTTTAGAGGATCAAAATGAGTGTTTACTTTTAATTTTATTTAATAACTTGTTTGGAACTTTAGATATATGATACTTTTTTGAATATAAATGCATTAAAATTATATGAAAAAATTTCTTTTAAGTATGCATAATGTAACAAAATAATTATATTTTTTGGCTCCCCAAAATTTTAGTTCAAGATCCGCCACTATCCCCTCCCCCTAAACTTTTCTTGTACCAAAAAAAAGAATAATTTAAAATTATTCTGTTAATACAGACATAAACTCCAGCTTGGACATATGAATGAATTATCTGTTATTCATGAAAATAACTTGAATAAATCATATTTCATTTTATCGTCTTAAAATGTCTAAGCAATGCACTAATAAATTATCAAATTCATACTCAGGTAGAGAACAACTCAGCATACAATATGTAGAAGCCAAAATCATAAAATTAAATTCAAGATAGCCTTATATTTAGTTATAGCACCAGTTGTAGGGTGCCAATTCAACTAATTCTCAGTAAGTATATTTCAAATATTCAACTCTTGTAGCGCATCTTACAACTTACAAGTGAGCATTTTCATGGACTTACATAGACCTACACTAGATGGTTCAGGAATTTAGTCAATTTACTGAGGTGGGTAAAAACAACCTAAAACTTATTAAGGAAAAACATGCAAATCCTTTGTCCAATCAATGACAGATCTTAATGAATTGACCTGGAAGGAGGATGGAATAGAGGAGCCAAAAACCATCCTTGTGTGCATCCAAGCTTAGCATAAGTACTCTGACATGCAGATTGAAATCAGAACCACAGAATCAGTTAAAAAGAAGAAAATGGAAGAAAATACATTATACGTCTCTCTGGTCCAAAATTATTTAGGTATTCCATTCAAGAGCGAGAAAGTCAAACAAGTATTGCTATTAACCTACTGCACACTGTTTACGCATTTACTATAATTACTGCAGAAAAAACAGCATACCTGATTAACCAACTGATTTTTGAATTTTTCAGGATGCATCTTTCGTTCAGAATGAAATGCATAAGACACTTGAGCATCCATTCCTATAGTCAGCAGTCGCAGATTTTTTAACTACTATTGAAGTAAGATGGATTGAAGGGAAAAAATTCCCCCGATATAATATAAGATCTAAAACATTCTAAGAGAAGATAAAACATAATCAAGCTAAAACAGAGCAACAGTAATGATGTAGGTAATCATTAGTAGACAGACTAACATTATAATATGTTTTCATTGTTAAATGTCACATTTTCCAGCTTATGTAAAAAAGTACAAGTTTTTATTGCTAAACTTTATTTATACTGGATTTTAAATTGTCATAATTTGATATTACCTAACCTAGAAGAGATCATAAGATTGAAAACAGACCAAATTTAAATATCGTAACGAAGTTCCAACTAAATCAACTAATTCTTCATTCTTTAACAAGTGGAAATTGGATTTATATAGTCAGAAACTTAAAGTTCAGATATAAAATAACCAAGGAATAACTATTCTTACCCATGCTGAAGTAATTCCAAAACCCCCCACGAAAAGTGTGGCAACCTTCCTGAGGAGCAGTTAGAAACAACCACAGAAGGATGTAGTGAGTAGGAAAGAAGAAGACAACCTTCTATAACTTCAAATTAAAACAAAACAAATCTTAGAAAGTAACTACTGTCACACCTCAGTTTTAATTATCTTTAAAATCCATATATTAAAACCGAGTTTAAAAAAAGGATAAAATCTGCACAAGAATTTGTTGTACTTGTTTGCAGTGTCTCACTAGCAATTAGGCACATGCCCATGATAGTTAAAAACGAATATTTTCAAACCCTATATCATCTGATCATCCTTCAAAGAAGTTACAACTTGTTATAGCTATGCCAAATTACAGTCAAATCAGAAAATATATCATAAGAAACCAAAGGTATCTTTTGCTTTAAATTCCTAAAGTTGTAACAAGAACCGGATGTAATATAAGATTGCAAAGTAGCGAATGGTATAATGTCTTACCATATTAAGTTCATCTGCCTCAGATACACGATGGAAGGCATGCAATGAATGTGGTAGCTCGAGAGGTGGAATTGGATCACAGGAACCTTCTTTTGGAGCTCTCATCCTCATGAGAATGTGCCAGCTAAAGGGTTAGAAAAACAAACAACAATTATCAGCAAACAGCATTTTGTAGAAGAAATATATGCAAAAATTGAATATAGATCTTGAACAAGAAGCAGCCCTTAAACATTCATATATTTGCTTTGGAATAAGGGGCATTAAGGACTGGACTTGGGAAGTCAATAAGGGGAAAAATCAAAACTTCAACAATAAACAAAATACCACTAGTAATCTAGAAAAACCACTAAAAATTCCACATAAACAAAAAACAAAAAAACAAAAAAGTGCACACGATAGAAGAAAACCATATTGCAGTGGAATCGAAAAAATGGAAATTAAATGAGTAAATCATAAGTTTTCAATTTGGATATATTAAATAATCAACCACATCTTATGGTAACCGGTAATGCAGCTATCCCAACTACACATTTAACCCTGCCCAAAATCAATAATAAGGATACCAGAAATACTTTGACAATAGTAGCAAGGAAATAGCATCATAAATAAAATGTAAGCTATAGGTAGCAGAATAAGAAAATAATACTAAGTATAAGATGAAAGAGTAGGCCCAAAATGCATTACTTGTCTATTTTCATTTCCTTAGCTTTCATGACTTGATCTAAAAATGACTCAACTGAGTGTTGATCTGTCCCCGGGTTCTTCTTCCCCTGTAAAGCAGCAAAAATTATGTGTTTCATCATTTTTTTTCTTTTCTGATAAATTGTTTATCATCAGAGCCACAGCTACTGCTGAAAACTTCCTCAACTTCTACTAAAAATTGAAGGGCATTCTAGGATATATATATATATATATATACACACACAGAGTTAAAAAATGGGTTATTTGAAACCTAGTAAATGAATGGTAAACAAGCGAAAAGTTCAGGAATAAACCAGAATAATATGCTCCCTCTTAAAGTGCATCTAGTCAAACAAGGAACAGGCACACCAGCACAATTAAAACTTTTTATTTAACTATCAAGCCTGTAGCTTTGTCAGTATAATGTTTTACATGTACTTCAAAGTTTCATCAAAACACCCAAAGAGAAAAGCAATTTCCTACCCAACCAAATGCAAAAGGTAGATTATTCCCTGTGCCTAAGGGAACCGTGGCTATTGGCGGTGGATGAGATAATTTAAGATCACAAACAACTCCAAGTAGCCAGCCTGCTGTTCCATCACCCCCTGCAACCTAAAGGCAAGGCACATATCAGAAACTAAAAAGACCATACCCATATAAAATTGCATACAGAAAAATTACAACATCGAAACATCAACTCATCAAATATTATCACAACTCACTATTAACTTCAACCTCTCCATAGTCCTTATAGCAAATTGATCACCCCGAAGCCTGAGATTTTCGAAATTAGCATAGATTGTGCTCAGCACCTTATCAGGAGCCTGTTCCCCCAAATCAAAAACCTGAAATAATATTACATGCTCTACTCAACCCCCTTGTAAGTGTGCCATAACTACAAATTTCTAGTTCATGTCTATATAGTCCTAAGATCAGGAACATGAAGATTCTAGAATATTCCACATAAGACCAACAATACCTGCTTTTCATTAAGAAGGTTACGATACGTTTTTAACAGGTCCCCTCCGAGCTGACCACCACTCTTGGAGTTAACAAAAACTAGCACTGGACACTTAGGTACATCATTGTCAACCTCGAGATTCTCAACCTCGGACTCCGGTACAAGTATGTAACGCGGAATCTTAAAGTTGTTCAAGAAGTTAGGATCAGAGTTACGAGAACCCATTGTTGCATGCAGCTGCATTACTGTTCCACGTTCACACTGTAACCATTCTCAAATTCAACAATAAACGATAAATCTGGATAAAATAAATAATAAATCTCAGCTTCCAATTCCAAAATGAATCCATTTATTATTATAACTGTTCGTTCATTTTTTTAATATATATATATATATATATATATATTAAAAAAAGAAAAACAGAGAATGTAGATAGATGGCGCTAGAATTTGAATTGGTTGGGTAATAGTTATAACGGCATTGGTCCGTGATAAAACAAAGAGGTTATTGGTTAACGAAAAGGTTTGAGAAGATTCATTTTCTCTGATATGGTGAATGCTTCGAAATGAAGAGGGAAACGGGTGTAGGAGTTTGTGTACCTGGAGATCAAAATATCGGGGGGAGATCTGAGTGCTGTGATGGATGGGAGAATTGTGGTTCAGAGAAACAAGAAAGAAATGCAGAAAGCACGTGAATGAAATTGAAAAGGAGAGGAGTTGTGACTTTGTCTGCAATGGAAAGCGAAAAGGGAAGGGAATGCGAAGCTGGCTTCTCTACCGAGTCCCTTGGAGAATGTTTGGAAGTTTTATACTGAACGGAATCAAAAGGTATATAATGGAATGGAAATGTATGATATCTAATAAAAAAAATTATATTATATTATTTAAATGTTTAACGGTGGAATAAAAAAAAGTTTTTATATTCTTAATTAAAAGTTTTAGTGAAAAGTTTTTATATTCTTAATTAAAAGTTTTAGTGAAAGTAAATGAAATAACAAGAGTTACAAGTTTATTATTTTCATATTACTCTTATTTTAAATACAAAAATAAGAAAAATAAAGAAATAGAGTCATATAAAGTGATATAAATTGGGATGGAGTCTTCCTAATTCTATTTTATTTTATTTCTTTTTTAAACATCTAAACAATAGTATTATTTACCATTTCACTTTATTTTATCTCTTTCTACCAATCTAAGCATACTCAATTTGAATGAATGCGAGATCTTCTATCTATGCCTCTATCCTACTATCCTAGTAATTATGTTTTGTTAAGTATTGTGATAACCAAATTGTAATGATCTGACCATGAATTAGATACTTAGAGTGCGTTTGGATAAGTTTTTAAAAATAGTATCTTTATGATATAATGTTTTTTAGAACTTTTATGAAAAGTATAAATTATTTTGTGTTTGGATACAATTATTAAAAAAATACTTTTTAGCATCAAAAGTACTTTTACTCAGTGTTATTAAACTCGGGCCGGACTGACCAGTCTAACTGGTGAATTGGTCAAATAATCGATCTGAGTGATTACTTGAATCGATCATGTATCAAAATCTGTGAGACCCAGTTTGACTCGGCCGATTTTGGACAAAAATTGGTGACCCGGTTGGGTGAAACGAAAGAGTAATGATTTTTTTTATAAAAAAAATTTTAATTTTGAGAAGTCATAACTTTTGACTCGTTTTTTTTATATGGACTAATTATACGTCAATTTTATATAAATTTTCAAGATCTAAGTTATCTCAATCCTAATTTTTCAAAAAGAAAACTTATTTTCTAAGTTATGAACATTTTGATAAAAATATTAGAGTTTTTTTTTATGAATTAAGAGTTAAACTTTTTTCCTTAAAGTCATCATTTTTCTCGAAATAATGATACTTTAGTCGTTCAAAATGATAAATATCATCATATATAATATGTATTTATATATATATAAATAATTTTATGTGGTTCGACCAGTGATCGACTGGTTGAACCAATGACCCATTGATTCAGTACCCTAACCAAATCGACTACCAGTCCGAGTTTAATAACTATGCTTTTACTATGTTTAGATGTAATATAAAAGTATTTTCCCTTTTATAAAATTACCAAAGAGGACATAAAGAAACACTTTTTGATAAAAAAAAAGTTTCTTTACATTTTAAAATTTTAAAAATAATTAACAAATCTTATATATTTCATTTTTTATTTAAAATAAGGTAGCTAATAATATTATTTAATAAAAAATTATTTCAATTATAAACTTATTGAACATTTAATTAAAAATTTATATAAATTTTATTTTACTAATATATGTGTGAATATATATATGTGTGTGTGTGAATATATATATATATATATAAAATATTATCTATATTTTTGCCTTTTCCTTAAATTAAACAATATATACCAAGTAATTTGAGAGTTTATAGAAAGATTTTATCACAAGAAAATAAAAAGGAGAAGAAAAGTCACAAACCTGACCATTAATGATAAGATGAGTGCAAGTAAGGAAAGTGTTCAAGTTATGACAGTGAACGAAGATTGCAAGAAAGAATCAAGGAGGAAGCTAGCGAGTGCTCAGTAAAACCATAGAAGAATCAAGGAAGAAAGCTCTCCTTAAAGAAGAAGGGAATAAGGGTTAAGAAGAAGGAATCGTGAAATAATAAGTGTCATGGAAGAAGATATAAACAGTAATTTTCATAAATCATTAAGTGTATTTTTGACAGAGAAAATTTCAAAATTACTTTGAAGTCCAATTTTTTTCCCTTCTCTCCCCTCTAACAACTGAGAATTTTTAGAAGTTAGGAGTTGTGACTTCTAAAAGAATTTCAAAATATATTTTCTTTTGTGCTTCTCCTTTTTAAAAAAAGTTTAGTGCAAACAACCTAAAATTTTATAAAAGAAATTTTAAATTAAAAAAATGTCTTTTTTTTTACAAACGAACTCTAATCAACTATGCTTCATTCTCATTTTAAATTGGTCAAGAATAGTTAAAACTTGGTTATGCTGGCTAATTCTAAACTTTAAATGAAAATCTTACTAATTTAATGCCCGACCTAATTTTAACAAGATTAATTTTGTTATGCCTTCAAAGATTCTCAAATATAGATTCCACTTGGCATTGATTAGTTTTTTAATATAAGGGATGTTCAAAGACTCGTAAACATGTTTGAAATTATTAAAATATGAAATTAATTTAATTTAATTTAAAAATTAATTATTAAATTTTACTGAATTAAAATGTTTTGCGACGTCACGTGCTCTTAGAGATAATATTGCATAATAAAGTTGAGCATGCTAAAATTGATTGCTTATGGAATTTTATTGTATCTTCTCTTTGCGGGTCCCTTGTATTGGGATCTGAGTGGGGAACGGAATGTGGGAATCTACGCAATTCCACTGTTCCATGCTTGATTTCCCTCCATCAAATCATGGACAAACTGCAAACATTCTCAATATGACGTCAGATCCCTCTTGGCATTGATCAGTAGGATTGTCATAATCGAATTAGATTTGCAATTAACGAGGATTCAGAGCTGCAAGTCGTTAATTTGAATTATTAAGTAGACTTGCGTAATCAAAAGAATTAAAAAAAGACCTCAATGAAGAGAATATGATTCTCAAGTGAGTGGAATGGCCAGAAAAAGGAACAGAATATGAGATTAATGACGTGATAAGAAAAAATTGAAGAAATTGAAGCCAAAGTTACAAGCATTGGGTATATGATGAGGTGATGCTAAGGAGAGATAAATTTTTAAGTATGTTGAGAATACTTCATTATTTCATTAAAGATGTAATTATATATGTCATTAGATTAAATTTAAAATATTTTTTAATAAAATATAAAACAAATTGATTGTTTAAAAATATTAAGAGTAATACTGAGATATATTAGAATTTTTCATTAGAAATAACTGATGTGGCTGATTTGAGAAAAATTAACATGACTGATAAGTAGGGTTAGCAATGAGCTGAGCTGAGCCGAGTTAGGCCTGGCTCAGGCTCAGCTCGATGACAATATGCTTGGCTCAAGCTCGGGCTCAATAAGAAAATGAGCTCATTTCTTGGCTCGAGCTCGACTCACTATGAGCTCACGAGCAGCTCAAGCTCGGTGAGCCAAGCTCAAAATCTATATTAACACACCATCATTTAACTTAAAACATTAAAATCAACCATAACAGCAAAATGTATACTCTAACCAAACAACCACAATTGTCTTCAAACATAAATAAAACAGCCACCATAATTTTAGAGAATTATGACTAATAGGTTCCTAACAAAGTTCAATTTACCAGCACCATTTCATTACTTACAAAAAAAACTTATATAACATTCTCCAAAAATCTTATAATTATGTGCAGATATCTCACTCCATTTCCACAGTTTTATATTGCTCATTACTTACAAAAAAGACATAATATATTTGATATAAAACAAAAACTTATAACTATGTGCTGAATGCAGATTTCTCATTCCATTCCCAAAGTTGAAACAACTTAAATAATTTAATTAAAAATAATTTAATAAATTTAAAATAAAAGTCAAATATTTATATATATTTATAAATATTATATTAAAAATGTTTGTTATATATATATATATATATATATCGAGTTGGCTCACGAGCTTATAAGTCGAATATATGAAAGCTCAAACTCGGCTCATTTACTAAACGAGTCAAAATTGTTAGCTCAAGCTTAGCTCATGAGCCTAGCTTATTGAGCTATTAATGAACCGAGTCGTGATTAAGTCACGAGCCAGCTCGACTCATTGCTAGCCCTACTGATAAGGCAGGACCTTAACTTGGGAATCAAAATTTATATATTATAAATAGATTAAACAACCTAAAATTTCGTTTATGTAATAAAATATAAGTTTGGGAGAATGTTATGTACTATTATATTTATAATTATATTTATAATTATTTTTATTTTATTTTATTATTGCTATTGGATAAACTTTTTATATTTTAGTTAAAGAATAATAATGATTAGTATATGTTTTTTTTTGTGTTATAGGGAGATTCTATTGAATTTAATGAAGAATTAGAAAAAAAAAATATGAGTGATGGAATACTCATCACATAATGACAGCTCTTGATAAAGACTATGAGATATACTAATTGAGTTACACTCTACCAATATGTATTAGTAGAATTTGAAACACTAATAATTTATTATTTAAGACTGAACCAAACTGAGAACTGTGATATTAATTGATTTCTAAATTTTATAAATGGGGACTTATAATTTAATTTGAGGAATTATTTCGGTACCTATTTTTTTTATGATATCAGTACACAGAGTGAATTGTCTAACATTCATTAATTGTTATTTATATTTAATATACTTTTTAATATTTATTATGAAATTAATAATCAATAAATCATTGACAACTCATCCTGAATACTAAACCTATCACGTTACCATAACTATTCCCTTTAATTTGAAATTGATTCTCAAACCTTAAAGAGGAGTGATGAACACCCGTATCGATATAACAGAATACAGGCATATGGATTATCGGCCCATGAAAGTCCTTTTACGTGGTCAGAAGTGTTGGCCCAGTAACAATGCGTTGTAAGATATATGGCATTGGCCCACAGCCCACACACAGGCGGCCGTTAGCTCTTATTTTTTATGGTTAGCTATTTATTTAGTATTAGATAACGAGAAAAATATATAAACAAACTTCATCTTATGTTTTGAAGTAATCATCATAAACTTTAGATTCGAATTAAAAATTCTTAAACTTTATGAATCTTGGAAATAAACATTTCAAACACAATCATTTATCATACAACTTGTTCGTGTTTCAATAATACAATTGACAAGTTTTAATTTGTCTATATTATTTAAGAAAAAATTATCTTTTTAATTTAATTTAATTTTTAATTTTTTGATATTTTATTTTTTAAATATAAATTAAATAACAGAATAAAATTTTAATTGTATTTTAAATAATGTAAACAAATGAGAAACATTTACATATATTAATCAATATATGCAAGTCATGAAATTAATGCTTTTTCTTAATTAGATTATGAAAGGATTTGTTTGTAGATTTTGAAAAGTTTAAAACATCTCACCTAAATTTAAAATTTTGTGGTGACTACTCTAAAATGAGGTAAATTTTAAAAGGTGTGTATGCGTTTTTTTTTCCTTAGATAAATGTGGAAATGCCTATGCATCTAGTTATCTTTTTTCCTTTTTCATTTTTCACTTAATTTAAATAAACATAAAAATAAAGAAAAACATATACATAACTATTAACCACAAATAGACCTTGTTGAGTATATTATCATAATCATAAAGTTGTGATAAATTTACATATTTTGATTTGAATCTATCCAAGTACCTTTATATACAGTCACTACGAGTGGAAGGCAAATTGTGTAAATTTAGAATAAACACCATTAAAGCAGCCCAACTCAGACTTACAATATCATGTAAATTTTTTCTCTTATTTCTATCGATATGAGGAATTGTTTAATTATTGTTCACTTTTTTTTTCCCATTATTCATTAATAATAATACTATATTATAGTGGAATCTTTGGCGCAGATCGAGTCAAAAAGGAGTTCTGACTAAACATAGCTAATATTTATAATTATTTATAGTTTCATAACATGTTTTGGAAAAGCTGTGACAGTGTCAGTAACTGCTAGAGTAAAACAGATTTATACTAAAATTAAAAAAAGAAAAAAAGGAATAGTATACTGTATATATATATATATATATATATATATATATATATGGAAGCCATGAATATATTGCATATTATATGAGAGAAAATTTTAAAGCCAAAGAGTGGGTTTAATAGTTAACAAGATTTGTTTTGATTTTCTTTTGGAAGACCACGTAGTGTAATTATATTTTTTTGAATATCAGATTAATTTCGTTCGAAATTTAATTTGATCATGATTACAAATTATTTTTTGTTGAATTATAAAATATGATTTATACTTTAATTATTATTTGAAACTTAGACTAATATTTTAAAATAATTAATTAATTTATCAAAATATATTATATCAATAGGAAGAACCGATGATATTTAAAACAAAATGAAATCACAGTTAAAGTGCACCTTTAAAATAATATAACAACAATATTAGTAAGTTTGATTGTAGCTTACTGTAGCTTCAAAAGTTGAGTAGTATTAGTCACATTCCAATAGCCAAAAATTTAGGAAATCTCACTTGATTTTTTTTCTTAAGAAAAAAAGACGTACAAATTAAGGCATTTATGAAGATATATAAATTATCTATCTCTGATGATTGTCAAGTTTGATGCATGTGAACGGAGGATAATAGTGGGCTGAGATGATGAAATAAATTATCTATTTAAGAACATTATATTACTTTTTATTTTTTGAATATGTGCACTATGATTAGGCAATAATACGTGTGTGTATCATGATGCGCCAACTATCAACCATTCTTAATTAGCAAACATCATTGCGTCCCCATGCAACATTTGCAGCTCTAGAGACCAGGAAATCTAGTGACACTACACCTACGCACAACAAATATGATTCTCTACGTGTAGCTCTGCCCTGCACCACATACACCAGCTATACAACACCAAATTAAACCACGTGTTGAACATCACGTCATTCGCAAATCTTAACACAATAACCGACAGTAGCATTAAGCCATATGTTGCCGTTTGATTGGGAGAAAAAAAACAATCAAATAAGAACACAAGTGAAGAATTTGGAGTTTGTCTTCCACACTAGTTATTTTACGCTCTCGTTAACTATATATTAATTAAAAACACGTACATGCAAGATTTGTGCTTGAAGCCTTATAATATGAACACACACTAATATGCACATATGTGATAATGTGAATGCTTCATATAATAATATAATAATAAAAAGAAATGCTTGGAACAAATTAAGGAACCGAAACCATGAAAGATTCAAAGTTCGTTGGAGTTTTGGACATCATACAACAATAATAGAACAACATTCACATACCAAACATAGTTTAGTCAACATCAGAGAGATGGTAGATCACTATTTAGGGGAAGCTAATCGCCATCAAGCTTTTCATTTTGCGCCAAGTAATTACCAAAAGCAGGTGTAATGTGATCATCCATGTCTATGACTATAAATTAAGATCTAAATTTAAAGACATATATATATATATATATATGGTGACGCACTGTTGTTATCCAGCTCCCCACAACGCAACTAAGATTCAGAACCTATAGCATCGATCTAGATACTGTTGATATAATCAATTAATTAACATTTTAAAACGTAGCGTTCATATTTTATATATGGTTTAGAGAATGCACCTCTCACAATAGCAATTGTTTCTTGAGTGTTTTTTAAATTCCACTGAATGTAAGTAGAGTTGGATATACAATGTCCTCTAGACGCCAAACAAGGAGACAATATAATAAGTTATTTGTATTATATAATTACTTTTCTTTATGGCTTATACGTAAGCTCTTATGAAATCCCTCTGCATATATATACATATCAGAAACAGATTTATTTAAATGGCTCTTCTAGTTGCTTCTTTATCTGTGCGTAGTTAAACAGTCATATAAAACTGTTATGTCTCACATTGAGTAAATAATTAGGCAGCGATACTTAAGACATGAAGTTCTTTCTAAGCTAGTTTATTAGAACGAGCTCTTTTTATAGGCTTGAGCTATTACAATTGATGCTTTTATTAAGAGTTGGTTAATGTGAAAGGGATGACTTGACTAAGAACAACCTAAGAATGAGAGACTAGGAAAAAACTACTTATACTAAAAAGGATCAAAGTGAAAAAGAATAAAGACTATTGTCAACACGTTCTTTTAAAGGAGTATGTAATATTATGTTTGTAAATTTGAAATTCTCCTCTTAGGCTAGTTATTTGAGATGAGGTCTCAAGCACAAGGACTTCACCATTAGCAAGCAATATTAAAGTGACATCAGTGTGAAGCTTTTTTTCTTTCTTTCTGCAGGTTATAACTTAAATTACAATACTGGAGCAACAATCGTCTCAGATCTCTGACTGAGAATATAATAGCATTTTCTTAGTAAGGAAATAAGAAAAGAGAATAGACTAAAATAGCATTTAACTCATAAATTCTACAGTGTTAGATGGAGGGTTGATGAATTTTGGCACCTGATTTTCAAGACTTTTTGAATACATGGCCGGGGATGCTGAAGCAGATGAAGCAACCTGCAGCTTGCTTGCTTGCTCAAAATGACAAAATGTGAAGGGAGAGTAAAGAGTAACGACAAGATGTAAGGCATCGGCATCGCTGACTTCACTCGTGGAAGAAGGAAGGACACCTGTCACGGATCGTTTGAAAGGTCCCTATACCAGGCAAAATTGGCCTCTTATAGGTAGACATGTGTTCCAGAAGTGACATATCATCAATTTTTTAAAAAAATCCGAAATTAGTTAGAAACTTAGAATTAAGAAAAATAACGATAGTTACAAAATCTTACCCACACTTTTTATATGTTCCTATAAAGTCATTCAATAACATATGATTCCGCTTTAACATTTTATATGGTCCAGATTATACAAATGCTTCAAACATAATTTGTCCAAAGTATCTGTAAATAACAGAACAATTCGCTTATAGGAATGGATTTCCATGCAGAAGCCCTTATAATTGTTTCAAGTATTAATATTAAATAAAAGTTATGGTGATGTGTTTTGCGTCATAAATTTCATGGTGTAACATGCGGTACCATTGTGTTTTGCGTCATGAATTTTAACTAGGATTAACACAGAAATTTACTTTGCACGTAATTTTTTTATTAAATTCAAATTTATCTTAATAATTTAAAATTACATCTCAATGCAATTGATTTCACTGAAAATTATATATTTAATTTTGATCTACTGATAATATAAATATTTTTTTAATTATCAGTAAATTATAGGATGTCACTTATTTAAAAAAAGTAGTTGAAAGCTTTTATTAAAAAAAATTTAAATTTAAGTTAATAAATTATGTAACTTTTTTTTAATAATGTAAAAAAAATTTAATTCATCAAATTTAAATTCTTAAAATTAATTTTTTTTATCAAATTGCATTTGAAATTTGTGACAAAAAGTGATACGTGAGCGCTGTATTGGTGCAACAAGATGTGATCAAAGAGGATTATATAATGGATAATTGATAGAATTAAAAAGAAAGAAAGAAAGAAAGAAAGATAAAATACGATCGATCGAGGGTGGAGGGGTTGTGAAGTAATTCTGAACCATATGATAGCTAACGTCAAACACATACCTCAGTATCTCATTGGTGGCAAAATTCAAAATCAGAGCCAAAGAGAAGAAAAATGAAAACCCACAATGAAGCAATAGAACATATTTTCTCCAAATGTTGATAAGGGGCTTAACAACCGTATCGTCCATTATCCCCCACAACCACAATAGTACAATACATCTAAAACTAAGGTCAAACCCAAAAGTTCCATCATCATTTTCTCAATGTGATCCCTTCACAGGTTTTACAATCAAAAAAGTCAGCTCCCATTCATCTCATGTCTTCACTCTTTTTTTTTCTTCGTACAAAGTTTTTATCTAGAGGTGATAAAATGGGTTAAATTTGTCAAGCTAATCCATTTATTTATATAAATTATATGAATTAAATTTTAAAATTAGTAATTTATAAAAATACATATAATTTTAGATCGATTCATTTAATTCGCGAGTTTGTATAAAAAAAATTAATTTAAAAGCTTAAAAGTTAATTAAACATTTTTTTCTCAAGTAAAAGTACAAAATATATGTACTACACAAGTTAACAGTGGCACAAACCCACATACAAATACATTTGTCAAACTTCATAGATTTATATTATTTATTTGTTTAAATTCTTTCTCAACCCTTTAAATAAAATTAAAGTATTCAATATTAAGTATATATTGTAATATTTGACTTGATATTATTAAATTAATTTTTTTATTAAATTTAAATTTATTTTTAAATTTATAAGTAAAAAATAAGTTTCACAGCCCGACCCATTTAAATCTGCGAATTAATGTGAAATGAGTCAAATTAATTAATTTATAACCTATTTAAATATGAATAATTTTAACCCAACTCATCCCAAAATGGGCCGACCGGGCCGTTTGACAACCTATCTTTACCCCTTTCAATAACCCCTACCCTGTCCTATCCTTCTAATGTCGCGTGCTATGGTACATATAAAAGTGTCAGTGCTGCGTACGTATGTAGAATATGTGTACACTAAGATAGAATATTAAAAGGGTTTAATTTTAATCTACTGTAAATGTAAAATTATTTTATATTATTATTCAATTATGTATTACTAAATTATTAAAAGAGTTTGACTATTA
Organism: Styphnolobium japonicum; assembly: GCA_023212625.1. NCBI lineage: Eukaryota > Viridiplantae > Streptophyta > Magnoliopsida > Fabales > Fabaceae > Styphnolobium > Styphnolobium japonicum. Next base: position 21,456,293 of record JALBWW010000008.1, read on the forward strand.
CAACAATTATCTTAAAAGTTTAACATTTTTAATTATGTGTCAGTATATAATTTGATGATAATATAAAAAAATTTATACAAAAAATATATTAAAATTAAATCCATACTAGAAACAAGTACGAACTATGAATCATACAATCAAAATTAGTCATTACATTCTTTCATAAAAACAAGATTTTATTTTTGTTATGTTTAGGTTCATTGGGGCGAGGGGTTTAACATTACAGAGACATATAGTTATGAAAATAATTAACCAAAACTGAAACTGCAATATATATATATATATATATATATATATATATATATATAGAAAACTTCTATTTGCTACGAATGGTTTTTCATGAGTCACGAATCATATACTATCTTGTTTTTAATATAATCTAATTAAGTTTTTTTTTTTAAAAAAACACAATATCCATAAAACGTGAACACGTTATCATTTTTTTTATTTGTGCCTTGTTTCACGAATTTTTTTGTACTATTAAGTATTTTCTTTTTTTGGTATTTTTTATTTTCATAAAAGGTATTAATATCCTTAATCATTAGTAATTAATATTTAAGTATATGCCTTATTTAGTTAAAATATAAATTTTAAAATAAAAATAAAAAATTATATTTTGATTAAGTAGACATGTAACTAAATATTGACAATTTAATTGTAAAAGGATACCATATATATCACACAAGAAAAATAAAAATAATGGAGAAACCATATATATATATATATATATATTGTTTATGCAATGTACTGTATGAATGTATTGCATACGTATAACATATGTAAGGATCATTACCATCGTTGACAAAGACATGTGGCATAGGGCCGGCGCCAAATCCTTTTGACTTTAGACATCTTGCCCTGCTTTCTTCTGCTATAAAAAGAGAGGTCGTCTCGGCCATTACGACCAACAAAGTTCACTTTCGTGTTTCAGAGCCCTCTTTCTAGCTTTCTTTGGTAATACGACACAGGCCAACTAGGCACTTTTCAGCTTCCCTTTTTGAAATCATCCTCCGTGCTGCACTACTCACCTGCTTCGCAAATGGGAAGAGCTCCTTGCTGTGACAAGAATGGAGTACTCAAGAAGGGTCCATGGACACCTGAGGAAGATCTTAAACTCATCAACTACATTCAGACCCATGGACCAGGCCATTGGCGAAGCCTCCCTAAGAATGCTGGTACGTGTTCTTTTCTTCTCTATATCCTTCCCTAACTCACTGTTTCTCAATATATCGTTCTCTTGTTTTGTCTACTCAGTAATTAACATATTGGTTGAATTACAGGTCTGCAAAGATGTGGCAAGAGTTGCCGCCTTCGATGGGCAAATTACCTGAGACCCGATATCAAGAGAGGAAGATTTTCCTTTGAAGAAGAAGAGACTATTATTCAGTTGCACGGTCTCTTGGGAAACAAGTACGTCTATGACTTTCTTTCATCTCCTCAAAGAAGTTTCAATTTTGTTCGTATGCTTTTGTGAGTCTTATACACACACACACACACATATATATATATATGCTAATTGCTAATCTATCTGGTTTCTGCATATTTAGATGGTCGGCGATAGCAGCTCGGTTGCCAGGAAGAACTGACAATGAAATAAAGAACTACTGGAACACCCACATTAGGAAGAGGCTGCTTCGAATGGGAATTGATCCAGTTACTCACGCCCCACGCCTTGACCTACTTGACACGTCCTCCATTCTCAGGTCAGTGTTGGGCAACCCATCGTTTCTGAATCTGCAAGGCTTATTGGGTGCCCATGCGTTGATGAACCCGGATTTGTTAAAGCTGGCTGCCACTGCCACTCTGTTATCATTGAAGAATGAGAACCCAGATTTAGTTTCACAGAATCTACAACAAATCCAAGCTGGGAATAGTCAAGTACAAAGCCAAATTGCCCCACCACTAGAGTTTAGTCTGTTTCAGACGCCAACTCAAACCACCAATGTGGAAGGCTTCTCGGGCAATGTGACAAACTTGAGCTGTTCAAGTTCCGCAGAGAATTCAATTCCTTCCTATCTGGGCGAGAACCTTATTTTGCAACAAAACCAAGTTGATTTGGTAGGGAACCCAGCTTTGGTCCACTCCCTAAACAATGCAAACCAAAATATGGGCTATGAGTCAGTTCTATCTACGCCTCTATCGAGCCCAGACCCGTTGAGTTCATCACCCACATATGTGAATAGCAGCACGGAGGAAGAGAGGAATAGCTATTGCAGCGACTTACTCAATTTCGAAATTCCAGAGAGTTTCGACATTAGTGACTTCTTGTAAATATACATGTCCACTCTTGTAATCTGCTAGTTAGTTTGCATTTACTCATGGCGTTTGTCTGTCAGGATTTTTTTTTCTTTCATTAGGGCCATGGAGAATTTTTGTAATCTGGTTGTTTCTTCTTTGTTGATTTTTGCTTTCCAGTTGTCGATATTTTTGTTAATAACAGGAATTCTTTGTATCTTTTACCAGTATCTTTCTTTTGAAAATTTTCTCTAGTTGAATTTTTGTGGTAACAGCTTTCTTATACCAATGTTGATTACGCTCCTCGAGATTACAGCTTTAATCAACTTGATCATGCAAAGTTCAATAGTGATTGCAAAAAATATATGAAGGAGCAATATGGTTGACAGGTTGATGTATTGTTGGTTTCCAAAAAGAAAATAGAATCAACTAAATAATTAACTTAATTAATTGGATGTGAATATGTAACTTCATTCTAATTGGTTTTGGCAGTGCGATGTCCTAACTAGTTTGCTCGTAGTGATAACAAGCTGGGATGGCGTTTTATTGTGGAATGGGGGCAGCCATGGATTCCCCAATTTTTATAACTACAAATTTTGCTGATACTGTTTTACCTTTATTTTTGTAACACGTGTATGGTCTCCTCAAAAGTTTTAGCTTCCTCAAAATTTATAGTTAATAAATAGTGGAATTTTTTTTAGGGAGATATTAGGTATTTAATTCAACATTAAATATGTGTAAGGTTACGTGAATCATGCTAATACACATATTTTTAAATAGTACTTTTAAACATGTCAATTGTTGAATGTAGTACCCATATAAGCCGTGTCTATTTAAGAATTTTTCATAAATAAATTTTAAAAATCAATGTCAGTGTAAAACTTTACATTATCATTTAATGATATGTTGGTAATTATTAAAAGTTAACAACTTCCTAAATAGTAATTTTGATAGTCAAACTTCTTAATAATTTGATAATACATGATTGGATGATAATATAAAAAAATTATACTAAAAGTATATCAAAATTAAATCTTAAAAGATGTAAAGTTTAATTTTGATCAACTATAAAAAAAAATTTACATTGTCATTCATTCATTGTTGATAAATTATTAAAGAAATTTGTTAAAGATATATGTAAAATTTAATTTCGATCAACTATAAAAAATAATTTTACATTGTCATTCATTCATTGTTGATAAATTATTAAAGAAATTTATTTATCGCAATAATTACTTAAGAATTTTAATTCTTTCACTAATATGTAAATATATTATTAGATGATTGCGTAAAAAAATATATACTGATTATAGATCACAATTAAACTCATATATGTATTAATAAAAAAACATAATTCTAGTTTTTTGAGATAATTAACTAAATAAATTGTACATATAAGAGTTACGAGAGCTCAAGTACAAGAGGTCGGTTAATTCCTTCATATTTTTCTCAAGGACTATGAGGGTGGTAGTGGAAAAAGAACATCCTCCGTTGCCCTTTTTGACTTGCCTTGGTGTAAAGTGCTTGTTGGACTTGAAAGTAAACTGTGCTGCTGAAGTTTCACTCGAAGCCTCCAGAGATTAAATGTTGAACCCTTTAAACAGTAGATGCCAATTGAGTTTGAATATTGTACGAAAACGCTTATCGAGAAGGTTGTACGTGTGCAAACAGTGGTGAAAAACCCTGCCCACTAATTTGTTCTGTTCCACTGACTAATTAATACGTTGGTCTAATTATAGTTGTCTGAAGATGTGGATTGAGTTGCCCCCGTTAAATGCACTGGCTGTGTTATTTAGATGGTCAGCTATGGCAGCTTGATTGCCAGGAAGGAACAACTGACAATGAAATAGAGTGTAACTGGAACATCCATTTTAGGAGGAGGAATGTTCAAATGGGAATGTTTGATACAATTCCAGTTGGATATCCTCAATTTTCAGGTCAGCTTTGAGCAATGTGGTCCTTTCCTATTCAATCTGCATGCCAGGCTTATTAGATGCCTAAGTGTTGATGAATGACAGCCCGGACTTGGTTTCTCATCATGCAATAAATCCTAGTCGTCCCACCTTTACAGTTTAATCATTTTCCGCCACCAAGTCAAGCCATTATTTGTGAAAGGCTTCTCATCCAATTATACTAAAGAAAATCATTACTTTTAAACAACAAATGATTACCACCTAACCAATGAACATATTGCTAGCATTTATCATCTTCATCTTATCTTTCTCCTCGTTTTCTTGTTTATTTCTCGACCTTCTACCGCCCAAGCAAGAAAACACGCACAAGTGAAGCTGTCATTTGAAAGCTCATACTTTGACATTATTCAGAGACGAAAAGTGTGCCCTTGTCCTTACATGGCACTTCTTTTTTGTTTTATAATAATCAAAATATTCAACCAAGAAAATTAGTGAACCACACAAAACGTATTGAACCTGATTTTCCTCCACAGTTAGGTCGGTAAGGAACCTTCACCACATTAACCCCTTCTCCTTTCAGAAACAGACGAAGTTGTTGTTGACCCAATGTATCTATTTATGCAATTTTTGTTTGGACATGATTAAATCGCAACATTTACTTGCAGTGCTTATGAGTCGAATTGGGTCGAGTTGAACATAATCTCGAGTTGAACATAATCTCAATCTCAGTTCAAAGTTTTGATTCGGGTCAATTTTTATGGTCTGGATTTGATCATATTGAGATTCAAATTAGGTCAGGCTACCTGATTAAGATATATAGAATATTTTTTTATGTAATGTAATGTTTTGATTGTTTTCGCTCTATTTGGATAAATTTACTTGTATTTATTATTTTTTGCTCATGTTAAGATATAATCTAATTGATAATTACATAATAAATAAATGACATAATAACTAAATTTATGAAAAGTCACAATACTTAATCAAAGTTTAACATTTAGAAAAATATCACAATAATAAATATAAAAAAATATTAAAAAATAATAATTTATTCAATGTCAGGCCAAGTTGAAATGCTTTGAAGGGTGACTCAAATCAGACCCAAAACATACATTGGGTCTAAAAGAACGACCCATACCCAACCTAAATACTTCAAGCCAAGATCGGGATGGGGTTATGAGCACCTCTATCAGTACAAATTGGTTTACTTTTTTTTTTTCTTTTTTTTATTAAAAAAAATATACATCAAAAGAACTATTAATACTATTTGAATCTAGTATCTCTATCCCAATCTCCTATTTGAATTAAGGGTCACTCTACCTTACCCATGAAGGGTAGTGCCACCCTCAATAAAAAATTAACTTTTATATTAATTTAATAATATAAATAATAGTTAAAAAATTAAATAATATTTTTTAATTATATAAGTACTTGAAGATAAGAATACTTATGGGAATTAACCCTTGAATTATGCTAGTAGCGCTTTCTTTCTTGATAAGATGTAACTCATGCAAGCTGGATTTTTTCCTTACTCGCAACAGTACCAGTACACTGACTCTCACATTCTTTGACATACCTTGGACAGTTCTTCTCTCTTTGATATGCCTATTCTTCTATGATCGGTTTCCTATCCCAACCCACCGTTTCCTTGACGCTCTGCTATCAACTCTCAAACTCACTTTCTCTCTCACACTTCAACACTTCTTCCCCGTGCATATATCATCGATGAATGCTTTCCATGCTTGAAGAGAAATTGTGTAGAATCATCACCCTATAGATTGAGCTCAATGAAATGTGTTGGGAAATATTAGTTGTACTTGCACACCATTTTTGGGCTGTGACGTTTTACATCATTTTTGTGTACAGCAATTAATTTATGTGCCAGACTAATCTCATTTTGCGGTCAGTCTTGTACAAAGTGATGTAAAAGTGACTTTTTTAGTGATATGTAAATATGAATATTTGACAATCCTAAATAAGTCAATTTAATTTTTATCTGTTCTACTTTTGGGTTGGAAGGGAAGCGGATCTGTGTAAGCCATCCAAACGAATCGGAAAATTAGTCTTCTGTTGGCACCAGAAAATATAAGCTCAGCTGGGATCTGTTTGTTTTGGTTAGCAAAAAATTAAAGATGGTTAGGCCCAAACTCATGACTAAAGCTCAAATATGATTAATAATTTTCATAAAATATTAAGAGAAAAAATGCCACATCTCTTCTAATAAAAAAATTGAAAAATCTACACGTACATTAGTGTTTGCTTACGTCTAGTATAATATATATCTATATATACATATTATTAAAGTAGACTCTTGCAAAAAATGATTTCACCTAATCTCAAATGATGATGTGACATGTAGACTTCTCTAAATGTTAATGTGGTTCTTACAACTAAAGCATTATTATATTCTTGTAATATCAATTAAATATACTAAATCATAACATTAAGGATAATTTATATTGGTAGAATAAAATAGTTAAAGTTAAATACTCTATTACTAAAAGAGTTTAATTTTGATCTACCGTTAATGTAAAATTTCTTTACACTGTCATTCAATTATGTGTTATCAAATCATTAAAAGAGTTTGATTATCACAACAATCACCTAAAAAGTCTAACTCTTTTAATGATGTGTCAGCACATGATTGGATGACAGTGTAAAGTTTCTTTACACTGACAGTGAATTGAAATTAAATCCTTACAAAAAAGAATCAATATTATATTAAAAAAATCTTTAAGAACACATTAAACATTTCAGCGTATGCACAATGCACGAGTTAAAGGATAATGTAATAATGGAGACAATATGAGATTGTCACTAGGGCCGTTAAATGGGCTGGGCTGGCCTGTTTAGGCCCGTCCGCGATGGGTCACGGGTTAAACAGGCCGAGCCAAAATTGCTCGCATTTAAACTAGTTGTAAATTAGTTAATCCGACTCGCCTTATATCAACTTGCGGGCCTAAACGAGCTAGCTCGCGAAACTTTTTTTTTTAACTTGTAAACTTTGAAATAAATTTAAATTTAATAATATCAAATTAAATATTATATTACATAGACATAGTATTGAATACTTTAATCTCATTTAATGGGTTAAGGGATAATTTAAACAAATAAATAACATAAACTTATGAAGTGTGACGAATATGTTTGTGTGTGAGTTGTGTCATTATTAGCATGTACAGTACGTACATTTTGTATTTTTGTTTGTGAAAAGACTGTTTAATTAACTTTTAAATTTTTAAATTGAAACTTTTTCTTTGCATATAAACAAATTTAAAATTTAAAAAAAAAAGTTATGTGGGCGGCCCGCGGGCCCTGTGGGTTGGTCTGTTTAACTCTCGGGTTAAATGGGCCGATCCAAAATTACTCGCGTTTTTACAGGTCACTAATTTTAAAACCCGACTCGGATAATTTATGCGGGTAAACGGGCCGGCCCGACGAGTTTGACCCGTTTTGACCACCCTAATTGTCACCATTCATTTCCCTGCATATAGAGGTGTTAATTTGGGTCGGCCCAGCTCATTTGAGTTGGCCCAATTTATATTAGGTCGGTTTGCATTAGGTCAAGCTTATTTTTAGACTGGGTTGACCCACAATAAGTACGGGCTAGCAAATAGTCAGGCCAGGCCAGTTCATACGAGTTGCGGGCTGTGTTGGCTCGGCCTATAGGCTGAATTTTTTTTGTCTTTTTTTGCTTTTTTGTATCTATAATAATAAATTATTAATAAATTAGACTTATACATCAATCAAAACCCATAAAAATATGTACGCAAATTAGATACAAGTATAACAGATTATATTAAGTGTCATCAACATAAGCAGTGAAGATTTAGTACATTGTTTTCGACATAAATGATTTAGGATATATCTATGAAGCATTGTTTGAACCATAAATTAATCAATTCAAGGAACTAGCACAAATTAACATTATATATCAAGTAGAGAAAAAAGAAAGGCTTAAATGTACTCACTAAATTTGATTTTTTTAAAAATCTAAATAAAACTAGTCATATGAATAAAAAATAACAAAATTAAATATATAATAAAAATAATAATATTTCACATAGTTAGGTCAGCGGGCCGGCCTGGCCCATTGCTGGCCAGCCCACATCGGGTCGGCCCAAAGTTAGTTCAGGCTGAGATTTTCTCAGCTCAACTCACATTTTTTATCGGGCTATTCGGGCCGGTCCATAGACTCAACTCATTTTGACACCTCTACCTCCATCATGGCTGAGGTGAGGAAGAGGATTAGGCCCAAGTTTAGCAAAATCAATTAAAAATAAATTATCTAATAAAATGTATTCTTTTAAAATGTGCATGAAACAAAATATAATAGGTTATCAAGCAAAAAGCAAAAGCAAATCTGCCATGTTTAAAATATTTTTTCATTTTTGTACCCAGGTTTTTTTACTAATAAGATTGTAGTTTAATTGACACTTATTCAAGTCTTTAAGACTTAAAGACTTAAGTATGATGTTGATGTGAGAGGGAGGTTTGATCCTTTATTAGATCACATTTTCTCCTCTCCTATTGAAATGCTTACACTTCTTATGAAACTAAAAAAATATATTTTTTCTTATTCATCTTCACTTTTCTTTACTTTTTGTTGGAATCTTGTATACATGTTGTATTTCGCTGTGGTTTTCTTTTTGAGTAATTAGCTTCTGGGCTTTGAGCTCCGTTATTTCACATAACCGTAGGAAAAAAGTCATAGCAAATATAGCTTATAGTCATGTCCTTTTTGCTGTTGCGTATTGAATATCTGATGTATATTATATAGGAAAATATACACGAACAAACTACGTGGAATATATGCGCAATCTAAACTATTGAAAGAAAGTTACAATGAGACTAGAATGCTATCCAACAACGAAAAGTGTGTGATTATAAATTAATGCAAGTATCATTACTCAAAATATATGAAAACATAAGAATACAATAAGTGGTTCTTCTGGTTAATTTCTGTTACTTAACAGCTATATCTGGAGTTAAGAAAACAAAAAGAGAAAGGGGATGAGAGACCTTAAAGTGCCTTGAGTTACATGAAATGATAAAGGCATTATTACTTTGTTAAAAGGTAAAGACTTCCAAGTGGTGTACAGGTGGATTTGCACTAACCATTTTAAAAGTGTTCCGCCAACGTACGACTCCGATCCTCATTACCTAATGATTTCAATAAACTAGGAATACCTCTTCACTAAATCAGTGATATAATCAAATGAGAAAAGTTTTATTAAATATACAGCTCGAGCTCTGGACAACGATAACCACATAAAGTTTAACTGGTTAAGTTCAAAGGTGTTTCGGTGTTGTGGCCGTGGGCTAATAAAGCCTTGCAATTGAACTGACATGCTTTTTCTCATGCTATTTACTATAACTTCGAACTTGATTGAGCTTTGCATGAACAATGTTAAAAATATAAAATTATTCATATGTTTTTATTTAATAATTTAAGTTATTAAAAGAGTTAATTCTTAATATAATATCAGAGCTTATATGATTAAATAATTTGTCGTCTTTCTTCTTTTAAATAAAGTTAAATTTTAGTATAAAGTTAAGTAAATATGTGTTATGTCGACACTTTAAACTTAAAGAATTTTTATACGAGTAACATGTTAAAAATATAAAATTATTTATATATTTTTACTTAATAACTTAATTATTAAGAGAGTTAATTCTTGACAAACAAAACACATTTAGAGGGGTTTTGCACGTGTGTGAGAGTAAGAGAAGCCAAAAAAGAGTGAGATTCATGCATTGTGCATCATTGGCTTTGCAGCTCAATTGGGCTCGACCAAAACCCAGCATTCGTATGAAGAGGAAGATACATCTGGGCCCGGAAAGCTCAATTTGTAATTTGCAACACATGATTGCACCTTTTCCCTTCTACTTTTGGGGCTCAATTACCGACGACTTAGCTAACCATCTTCCTTTTACAACCTAATCCTATATATATAATGCATTCTTTTTATTGACCAGTATGCATAGAATATGTAATACCTAACAAAAGTATTGTTCTCTCTTTTTCCTCGGCATGATTTGAATTAGGGGTCCCTACTCGAGACGCAAAGGGACCATATAATTGGGGGCAGGAAAAAGAGTTAGAAGCTTTTCCCAAAGGAACTTTTTACAGGAACAATTTTCTTTTGGTTGACGCAATGTGTTTGTCTTTAAAACTAATAATGCCCCTATCTCTCTTGCTCTTGTTATCTGATCTGCGTTGGGACTGGACTAGACTACTCATTTCTATTGAGTTCAACTTTCCACTCTAGTCTTTACTCTCTCCACTCCTCTGTGGTGGAACATACTTGGCTCTGTATTACTTTTGTCTTCTAGTGTAAACAGAATATGCAGAGAAGATCGAACAGATGATCCTAGCTGGTTCTGTTCTGTATATATATGCAATGTAATTAAAATTTGTTTGTCAGTTCACGGTTAAAAATGGCCACAAAACAATGCTGTTTAGAACTTTAGTAACGTTAAAAGAAAATAAAAATATTAATAGGGCTGGCATTCCCATGTGAAATGGAAGATTTATGTTTGTCCATATTAGCTCTGAGCAATTGCATTTGTTTAAATAATGTTATCTTCGAAAAGACAATGCACAGAAAGAAAATGGCGTTAGTTGGCACAGAAAGAAAATGGGGTTAGTTGGCTGTCACGCATGCCTCCACAATAAGGTAGAAAAGTAAAGCAAAATTATTAAAAAATGTGTTTGAATTAGTTATAAAAAAATAATTATATAAAAAAATAATTATATGTTATTAAAAAAGTAATTTATATTTATGTATATTAGTTTATAATTAATTTTAAAATAATTTTTTTTATTTATATTGTATAAAAAAAATTATTTATATGTATTAAATTATTAAAAGAGATATAAAAAATTAAAAAAATTATTTAATCAAAAACAAAAAAATATTTATCTATCAAAACTTTTAAAATAATTTATAATTATATAATCAAAATACTTAAAATAAAACTTTTTAATAAAAGTAATTTTTAGTATATGAAAAAATAATATTTATTTATAATTAATTTTTCACACTTTAATCAAATATAATAAACTGTTTACAAAATAATTTTTGTAAAAAAAATCTATTATATAAAAAACTTAATTTTTCGCAAACATAGGCTTACTATCCTCGCAAACATACACTTACTGTCCTCGCTAACTGAACTGCATAATAAGTCGTGGCATACACGGTTTGCGGAGCTGACTAGGGTAATTCAACTTCGGACACTCTCAGAGCCAAATCCCTTTGGATTTGTATTTGGATTTGGATTTGCATTTGCATTTGGCACATGACGTGGATTACAAATCTAACTCAAACTTGCAAATGAGTTAAAGTGATAATTTATTTATAAATCACTTTTTCGTATTTAAATGATAGTAGAATGGGGCAACCAAGGGGTCCAACACTGCAAGCCCACGAAAAGCTTTTTTCCCCCATCGCTAGCAAAAACAAAAATACAATGAAAAAAGAAAGAAGAAAGAAGAAGGAGAAAGAAAGATAATAAAATGAAAAATGAAAAGGACAGCACAAGCTGCCAAATTCTCTCGGAAAGCCTTTTCATTTCTTGTCAAGCTGCTTCGTCCTACACTTCCTGTGCTTGTGCACCTAAACGAATCTCACTCCCTTCTCATCCAGATCCAGTTGCTGTTTTGCAATTGCATCCACGTATAAAATTCAGAAACATGAGAAATACTGTTTTAATATATTTTATTAAAAATGTTTAAAATAGAAAGGCAAATAAAATAACTTAAATTAATGAGAGATCACTATGTTTCGTGAACTTGGAGCGTCAGCATACCGCATAAAGCGAGAGTGATCTCTGACCGTACCCTCCTTTTTCTCATGTGGATTGTGAATAAAAATATTTAATATTTAAAACAAATATTAAATAATCATTATCAATAGTTATTTAACTTTTAATTTAATTATTATAAATAGTCCTTAAACCACGTCACCATTTATCCTTTGCAAGAGAAGCACAAATTAGTGAGAGAGAGACCACAGAGTAAAGCAAGCACGAGAAATAACCTTTTCCCCAAGCCAATCTCCTCTCACTTGATTTTAGCAGGAGCAATTTTCGTTTGTTTTAGTTCCTGATGTTGTTTAAGCAATGCTCCGATCAAAGCATGGATCTATGAATCTGAGGAAATACAACCAGGAATTACAACACCCTTTTGCTTTTGAATCTTTTCGTCTTTTCCTTGCTTTTTTTCCTAGGCCAAAAACATAATTTTCAAGAAACCTAAAGACCTTTCTTGGATAAACTCCTGCGAATGAAAGAGCATCCCCAAAAACTCTTCCTTTTCAACCCATCCCCATTTCTTTCTCGATTACCCAAATAATTTTCACCCCTTTTTCTCTCTTTTTCCTCACACAAACCTTTCCTCATCTTTTCTCGAATACCAAACAAAACCCAGAAAGAACCACTCACTCAGCACTATCACCCCACTCAACACAACACAAGCATCATAAAAGCAAACAAGCAACAAAAAAATGCAATCATTCACGTCCATTCTCGCGTGCCTTACTCTCTTCACGTCAATATTACCCGTCTCTCTAGCTGGTGTACTATCCCAACCGGTGAGCGACCCCAACCAGCCACTGGAGCCAGGCGAGTACCCATCCTCCAACACAGTCCCTGCATTCCCCGTCCAAACCCAAACCCAAACGTGCCGTCTCGACCTCTCCAACGAGCTATTCGGCGGCGTCAACGACGCTTGCGGCAAGGACCTCGACCGTAGCCGGTGCTGCCCGGTGCTCGCGGCATGGCTGTTTGCCGCTCACGCTCGAACGGCCCTGGAGGTTTCTGCTGCTCCGTCACCGGCTCCGGCGACGAGCGGTGACCTTCCGATGATGCCAGACGACTCGCAGAAGTGTGTCAACTCGCTCCAAGACTCGCTTTTGAGTCGCAACATTCGGATCCCGCATCCCAACGCGAGCTGTGACGCTATACTTTGCTTTTGTGGGATTAGGCTACACCAGATAAGCTCCTTGAGTTGCCCTGCTGCGTTTAACGTCTCTGGGTCTCACAGAAATGCTACCCCAACTGCTGCTGTTCGGAACTTGGAGAAGAATTGCCGTAACTCTTCCTATGCTGGTTGCACCAAATGCCTTGGTGCCCTACAAAAGGTTTCATTTTATTACTTTTATTATTGTCCCTTTATGGATGAGATGATGATTCTCTAGATACTAAAACCTTTCAAGGTTCTTTTTGGCCCTTTGCTTCCTTCATGGGATTTTGCAAAAGTTTTTATTTTTTTTATTTCTTTTCATTGAGGTAGGTATATCCTAATGCAGCTTTGGTTTGAATTTTCATTTGAGTTGGATGCCAATGTTCTCCTAATTGATGATGATATTTAAAGTGAAATTGAAGTGGAAGACACTCGCTATGCATTAGTCTTCTTTTGCCGTTTTTCTCAAACCGACCTATTATTTCAGGTTGACCTGTGAAAAAGACCTTACCATGTGCAATTGCCAATTATTAGCGGACAATTTGGTCTAAACCAAGCATTTTGTTCTTCATATAGTTATTCCTGTTTCGTTTGCAGCAAAAAGAGTGAATTTTTTTCTTTACCGTGATTGTTTTGGATGTACGTTATTTGACTATATAACCTTTGGTTACATTATTTTACAGCTAAAAGGATACAAGAACGAGACCAAGGGCAATGGAGGCAATGAGAGGGTTAGGAAGATGTTCAACAGGGACTGCCAACTGATGGGTCTGACATGGCTGCTAGCGAGGAACAAGACGGCCTACATACCAACCGTTTCAGCGGTGCTGCGCGCCATCATGTACAGTGCTCACCCACATGAATCCAAGTGTAGCCCGGACCAGGAGAACATGCCATTGGCCGTTGATTCCCTGCAATTCGAGAGTAGCCAGGCTTCATCGTGGCCGTTGAAATTTTGGATTACGATTCTGCCCCTAATCATTCTGATTTCTGCTTTTGTTTAAAGGGTCCAGTTCAGTTGAATTGTTGCTTTGTTAGGGTCCTCGTCTCTCTCTCTCTCTCTCTCTCTGCTGCTTATTTACCGTGTTTTTTGGTAGTCTCTGTCACGTGAAGCTAAGCTACTGGACAAAACCACCAATGGGGCTGTTTCTGATTTTCGATGTTTTTGCCCTTACTGTAAATTTTCAGACTCCGTTGACATGTCTGTCTGTACATGGTGCTAGTGCGAATAGGAGCTGTTACCTCACATTTTACATGGAAGTGGCTTTTTTGAGCTCCTATTTTCTAATCCATATTCTCTTTGCAGAATGTATTACATATACATTATTTATTTTTTTTGGGTACAGAAACGGGGACATATACAAGTGTTCTTCAATAAATAGTTATTAACCGCCACTAATAAACTAAATTTCATGAAAAGGACGATTATATATTTCATTAATGGCGACATATTTTTCCTTAGGAGTAATTACATTGAGCTCTCACAAGTTATCACCTAATTATGTGTGAATTTGGATTAATTGTAAAAGAAATTATGTTAAAAATTAATTATGTGTATAATTGATTAAAAAAATTAATTATAAAAAATTAATTTATGTTTAAATATATTATTTTTTAAGATAAAAATATTTGAGTTGTATAAAAAGAATTACTTTTATGTATTAAATTATTAAAATATATAAAAAATAATTTAAAAAATATTTAATTAATGACAAAAAAGTATTTAACAATCAAATTACTTAAAATAAATTAAAGTCATCTAATCAAAAGTTTAAAATAATAATTTTTTAAAAAAATTTATTTTTTTAATAAAAAAATAATCTTAACTTATAATTAATTTTATAAACTTTAAATAAATAAAATAAATATTAGATAAATAAATTTTAATTGAAAAAATATATCTTGAAAAAAAATTTAATCTTTCTTAAACATGCTGTACATCCGACACTTTTTATTTGAAAAAAGAGTTTAATTTTAATATACTGTCATCTAATCATGTATTGTCAATTCATTAAAAGAGTTTGATTATTATAACAACAATTTTAAAAGCCTAACACTTTTAAGTACAAAATTAGATGACAGTGTAAAAAAACTTTACACTAACAGTAGATTAAAATTAAATCCTTAAAAACATTATACTTATATCTTTACATTGCGTATTGTTATATGTCTTATTTTAAAAACTAATGATATTGCATGCACGTTCATTGCACGTCAAACTTGACTCAAGTAGCTTTTTACAGGTTTCCATGAATAGAGAAAATGACTATTATGTCTTTTTTATGCAAATGAAAATAGAAGACTTTTACCAATATTTTCAAGTATTCAACTATTGCATAATAGAGGTATAATAGTTATTTTTTATATTTACAAAAACAAGAAAGGCTCATGAGCCCTTGAGTGTCATGTGCAAGTAAATTTGTTATTTTTTTTTCAAATAGAACGTTATTTACGGGGAAATGGTGTAGGAACCATATATTTTAAGGAATGTAAGTGTAATTTTGTAAACAATGAGGTGTCAAGTATAATTAAGTTAATCTTCAGTGGTGATGAATTTAATTATCCCTTTTCTTTATTAATGGAACGTATAATTTGGATGTTAGGTTTGTTACTTGTTAGAATCCTTGAAATTTTGATGCCTCACTCGTGACTCTAGGACATATTTGCTTATAAGTATATGAGTTTAATTTTGCATGTGTAAAATTTTTCACACTATGACTGGCATAATTTAATGTGCCATAATTTGATGCCCTTCAATTGAAGAGGTTAATCTGTAAAAACTAATGAAATTGTTTAGTTTTTTTTATTTTTTTTATAATGTTTACAGTTCAAGCTATCACTTAACGAGTTTCATAATTATAATTTTAAAATGGCTAATTATTTTGCAATTCTCAAGAATTTGTTTTCTTGTGGCCAAGTCTAGTCCTAATCCTAAAGGACCTAAGCTAATATTGTAAATGGTAGGCAACTGTATCAGCTTCGGTGGTGACGATTTACGTTGGACCACAGGAGGAGCAGCTCCCCAGGACTGAGTATGTTGGTCGAGTTAGCTAAAGAATATGTAAACAATTTGGATAGAAAAATAAACAAAGAAGAAATATTATTTTAGTATTTTACATTGTTCAATGGGGGTGCAGTGCTGATTCGGAATCCAAGATTTTGAATTTATAAAACAAAAATTAGAATCTTAGTAAATTACAAATTAACAGGTTAAAAATAATGGCGATGTATCAAGTTTAAGTGAGAGAATTGTGGTTGAATGTCTGTCGTTTTGTAGTCCAATGGCAGCAGATGGTGCTTCTTTCTCTTTCGGCCAATCGGAAATCGAGGCACTTGCAAGTTGCAACACTTCTACTTTTTTTTTTTGATAATCGCAACACTTCTACTTTGTTCAATTATTAAAGATTCCTTACCATTAGTTTAGATTAACTTTTTTTTTTATAAAAAAATATGTATATTTTTAAAATAAAAATTATTTTATATTTAGATACAGTATTTAAGAAAAAAATTAAACAGTTTTCTATATTATAAAAAATATTTTTTTAAAACAAAATTTTAACTAAAAAAATTAAGAAAAGCTCATCCAGAAGTGTAAAGTCCTTATCGTTGTTCAAATGAGAAGATTAAGTTAAAAGGGTTTATAAATTATAGTTGTTAAAATAGGCTGAATTCGTAGATCTGTTTAGATAAGTTCTTATAAAAATCTGTTTAAAATGCTAGGATGAGTTTAAAAATTAATAATCCATTTAGAATTGGTTTGGATGAGTTTTTTAAAATGAAATCTTCTTTAAAAAGTAAAAACTTTTACATTTGATTGGAATCTGTTGGAACAACTTTTTAATGTTATTTATAAGCACATAAATATAGTTAAAAAATTCCATTTTTATATTAATAAAAACTTATCCAAACATACTAAAATTAAAATTTAAAAAATTTAAAAAAATTTAAACAAGAAAAGCACATTACACTTATACAACATACTTACAAATTTGCAAAAGACGGGAACCCAGGAGCCCAAAAGAAAAGGACAATAGATCCTGATGATAGGTCTTATTGGTCCTTCCTGGGCTAATGCTGTTCGTAATTCTTACAGCTGAATCCAAGAAATCGTAAATAGAGCCCTCTATAATATATATTGATCATGGCCCAAGCAACGAGATGAACCGTATCGTGTTTTGGATACAGGTCACATTGTGGTCTACTTCAAAAAAACCAATGTAGTGGTACGGCATGGGCCCAAATTCTTTTTCTAATTGCTAATCTTCGCAGGGATGGGGGTCAAGATAAAAAAAAAAAAAATAGAAGCAATGATGGGGGTCGAATTTGGAACTTCCTAACTCCTTGATCAATCACGAATGATTCTTTATGGGACAGTGTTCGTTGAAATCATTCTTAAGTGATGAGAAAAAAAATTCATTCATTTTTTTAGGTACATTGGAGGTGAGTATATGGGCAGATGAGGGGGATATATAACCTGGTGGAGGATGGGAACTTCAGACCCCATCATCACAACCCAATCTAAAAGATGGGCTGATGTCGATTGAGCTAAAGGCTCATTTCTATTATGAAATTCAAATGTTTATGCAGGCACTAGTAGGTGTGTATCAACTGAAAACTTGCCAGTCACTGAGGTTGATTTGTATAAATGTTGTCGGTTCTCTTTCTGAAGCTTTATATCAAATATTGGATTACCCTTTGAGAAGAATGGAACACCAAAATTGACCAAAGCATTATTTCTAATTTTGCAAAAGAACATAAATAAAGAATAAAAACAGCATGTTTCTATCAACTGTAATGAATAATGCCTCGGCCATTTTTCTAGTTTGGCTTGGTTAAGATATCACCACCCTTTACCTATTAACCACAACCAGTCAAGTGTTACCCCTGTAAAAATACCTCCAAGAAGAAACAACACCATCAGGTTTCCCAAGGCATTTTGTTCTGGTCCCTACAAAAGTAAAAACCCAAAAGATTAATGTTTCTCTACTTGAATTCTAAAACACTAGAAAATTTCTGGTTGCATTTAACAGACCCACCTTGTAACCTTTGGGTGCAGAAGTGAGGACACAGACAGTGAGGTAACCATTGGATAACCCCAAGAAAGATGTCAACATTATCATCCACCCCTGCTTACCATATTTTGCAGTGAAATAAAATGCAGGAACAAGGAAGACACGACAAAGAACTGCTATTGTGATCAACTTTCGGGACTCCAACTTCAGGATTTTCAAGAGTGGAATGTATCTTCCGATCAAATCACATACATTATACATAGCAATTAAAACAAGAGCATACCTGAAACAATTGGAAATATCAACTGTTATAGTGGCACATATAATCACATACAACACAGATCTCAGCTTACTGTTTTCTGTCTGGTCATAGAGGAACAGAAAAATGGGTGGAAGGGCTTACGCCTGAAGAGAAGCAAGAACAAGTAAACAAATCATGTTTTAATGAACATACCAGGTGCCCAAACTGTGTGATCCAGTATCTTCTGATAAGAATCCAGGGAAAATAGACAGTGTTAGCGCATATATTAGGAACAAATCAAGTGCATAATCAATGTTTTCCAATAACAATTGCTTGTTTCCTTTGCGCTCTAGTTGTTTAGCATCTTCCTCGGCCTGAAAAAAACATACTTACAAACTGAGTCTTGAACAATGAGAAACTTTTGTGACACATTGGAAAGCACAAAAGAAGAAAAAGAAACAGTACTCCTCCAGGTGACGTCTGGATACCACCGGCTGCAAGGTCAGCTGAAACAGTTTTGGATCCTTCTGATGCTGCTTTTGAACGGTAGTACTTCACAATTGGTATTTTAGGAAAGACAAATGCATAGAGAAGAACACAAAGCATCTCAAAGAATGTTGACATGGCAAAGAACAGAACTGCAGGGACAATATAACATGGCAAGTGATCAGTAACTAAATAGTATGCGAGTCAGTACAACAGTCATAATTGTACAAGTTTAATGACAACAAACAAGAAATGGAAGAATCATCACAGAATCTTGATGCATTAGAAGAAATTGACATTGATGGTGTAAATAACGGAGTAACTGCAAACTCACAGGATCTCATATATTGAGATAACATGATACTAAGAATTAATTCCACAATCTTAGTTTAAAGCTATGATGGAGGACCCACTAGTAAAGGAACTACTGTCCAATTTCATTTCTGTTGCAGGTAAAACAGCCATCAATTTCAATAAACCACATAATCATGAATATCTTCATGAATTGTGTGAAAATATTAAGTTAAAAAATAAATTTGCAAACTTACTACTGACAAAATTGACAGAACACAAAAAGAGGCTGGTAATAGAAGTACAGAAGTTAAAACTGATTCCATGTTAAGCATTAATGCAGCTAAATTTTGAATTATTAGTGTGACTGCTGGCAAGCAGTCTATAGTAGTATAAGTATTTAATCAATAATTGATGACTAAACATTATGAAACAAGAAGCAGCAGTTGATTTCTCAGGTATTGGAAAGTTGAACCTACTGGCTCCTTTGTGAAGACCATCCTTAGAATTCTCAAATGCAGCTTTCGTAATTAACCTCAGAGCAGATGTTAATGCACCTGATGCTGCCGAACCAGCAAGAAAAGACTGCAGCAATAAAACCAGATAAAACAAATTCATATGCTGAAGGAGTTATTTAAAACTTCATAGTAATTCCATCGCTGATGCTGACCTGAATGAATTCTGGCTGCATGTAGGACAGGTCTCCCACCATTCCGCCTTGCGCATGAGCATCTGCTATTCCAAAAGCACCACTAATTGCACATATACCAATGAAAGTTCCAAGTCCTCCTTTTCCAGATGTTGCTAAATCCAACTATGGCAGATTAATAGGAAAAATAAAATCAAAAGTCAACCATCCTAAAGGAATCAAAGTTTACAAAAAAGTGAACAGGACTTACAATTAACACCAACAAAGTGCTTATGAAAAAAAGAGTATATCCAAATAGATTCCTTTTTCTCGTATTGATTTTTGCCTCTTTGTAAGTCAGTAGTGCGAGTGTTCCAACTGCAAATGGCTGATATACAAGAGTAAGCACCCTAGAGGGGTGGTATTTCTGCACAAGGAGGAAAAGAAATTAAAAAATTTCTATACCAAGGCAATCCTGTTATATAAGTTATAACAATAACAACATCTGAGAACCACACAATGCAAGATGCGTATGGATTAAAGAAAAGAATCTATGATCTGTAGAATATGTACTGGAGTGTAAGAAAGATCTGTAAAACAAAGTAAAAAATTGTAATAAATTAAATTTATAGTTTAGAACGCTTAGCAATTTGATCAATATAAATTGGTATAATTTTTTCATAAGATGTAAATAAATTATGACAATGACTAATGAAATTCATTTAAGTATCATTCATGCTTTAGTGTACCGTTTGATATCAAAGCTACAGAACATGAACTGAAAATCAAAACTAATGGTGAGCTCTGTTGTTTATTCATGTTGTAAAAATGACATGATCTGGAAGCTTGGTTAACTCTACCGTTTTCCTTAAAATGTGTAAATTTGTTGAAGAGACTTCAGGGTTCTTATTCTGTCTAAGCCATTTCCTTGACTTTTGGCAGGTGATACGATGAGGTTATCTATATTGTGAAGCTTTACTTGATAGAAAAATGAAATTTGAATTGTTCCTCATTTCAAATTCACAAACTAGCCTGTAAGTAATGCTACTACACCAGAGGAATGAGAAGCCAGATCAGCCGAAAAATGCATCAATTACCGGAAACAAGTAAATGTAGTAATCTTCTATTGTCAGCATACTGTTCCATGAGAAAAGACACCCATTGCCAAGAAACCAGCAGATCACTATTGCAGCATATTTTCCCTGTTAATGCCAAAGAATGGAGATAAAGAAATAATTCACCTTTGTGTTCCAAAGCTAAAGTAGTAAACTAGTAATAAATCCGAGAACCTCAAGACGTGTTGGAGGCTCATTATTGACCATGGCTGCGGTGGATGCTTCTCTTCAATCAAGCTCTACAAGAAAGTAGCAAAACCTCAATCAATGTAATAGAACAGCAACCACGGCTTCAATTTGTATATCAACCACTTGATAATTGATGTTCAGTAGAGACTGATTACTGAGCCACCCCAGATTGCAGGGAACACTACCTATGACTTCACAATACTCGTGCCATGTGCCACTCAAATAATTCTCACCACTCCGTAAAGAAAAGAAAAGAATAATAAATAAAAGAAATAGCGTCAATATATTCAGTGGAGTTACTCAATTCAAACCATGGGTTTTGCTTTATGATAATTATGACCACAATATAGCAATAAAATAGTCCAAAAATAAAATATAGCAATAAAATACTTCACCGTTATATAATAATTCCTGCGCAGGCGCGCAGCCCAGGTGATGAAACTTGCAATTAATAAGTAATGGAAAACCAGACAAAAACCTTAACTTTTGCAGGGCAATGACCTTTTAATGGAATACTTTTCCATTAAGAAAAAATCAGATATCAATTCTGAAAAGGAATTATAAGTAAAGAAACAAAAGAGATGAAGATGAAGGAAGGATCAGAGAAACGGAGTCAGCGCTTAATTTACCATTGCAGGATTCAGCAGAGAAGTAAACCATATATAATTATATATATATATAGAGAGAGAGAGAGAGAGAGAGAGAGAGAGAGATTGTAGGACCACCTTGTAGGGGCAGGGGGAATCAGAATCTAAATGATCCCGTGGCTATTTAACCCAAAAGGCAATATTCAATCCTGCCACTGCCACTGCCACTGCCCTGCTTGCGTTCAAACTTCAAACCTCACGAGTCTAATATATGTGTCCTTCTCCTTCCTTCTCTATGACTTTTGTAACGAAAAAGCTAGGGATGTTTGTTCACACGGATAACTCAATTCTTTTTCTTTTTCTTGTTTTTTTGGTAATCAGATAACTCAATTCTAGTTCCACCTTTGACGTTTTGTGGACACAAAAAGGGTAAGCATCCGATCTACCCGTTTTCAAACTTATCTTGCGGCATGCATTGACTTTAATCCTCACGCCCGTCCAACCACGAGATAAGCTCACAAATCACGATGATTTATCTCGCCGATATATTCGCTTAATTTGATTTTGTATATAATAATACACTGAATATTTGTATTCTTTGTTTTGTTAATAAATTATAACAATACCAAATAGGCATTTGCTAATTTAAAGAATTAAAAATAAAAAGTATTCAATATAAAAGTAAAATATTTAATATCTTAAAATTTTAAAAATATTTATTAAAAAGTGATAAGTAATCCTTAAATAAGAGAGAAGATCCTAACAAATATTTCGCTTTGCACTTCATTAATGTGAATGCAACATGGTATTCAACTGTTCACGATTTGTGTTCACACAGTCGGACTCTGACGTCACGGCGACTCTTACTCTTCACATTAATTTTAATTAGCCATTCGATTTATTCATTAAATAATATTAATAAAAAATATTGAATGCTTTAACAGTATCCTTTCGATTATAATAACATAAATAAATATAAATAATAAATATAGTGCGAAGATAGTGACGATTGATGCAAAATCCTCATTGTTCTTGGTTTGATTCACATGAATGTTATAATAATCACGTTCTCAGCAGTCAACTTTCACAGAGAGATCACATTGTTGTAGCCTTTTAGGGACGAACAAGATCAACCAACAATTTCCATAACATCAAGGAATATTCAGTAATGAAAATGAGGGATGAATAATTGACAAGGAAGGAAGGTGATGTTTTACGTACCCTCACAAACTCAGCGAGTATAGATGCAGAGGGTGTGAATCGTGTTGCTTTGAACAATGTTGGTAACGTGCACGAGTGAACTTTACTTGATACTCGATATTGACTTTTACAACACCGCCTCTCGGCAGAAGTTGGGTAGAGGTTAATTTCTAGGAAGTTATAATTATACACAAATACTTAATGCGAAGTTTTCTTTTATTCTTTTTACAAAAATAATAATTTGTTACGGTATATACTATATTAGAAAGAGTTACACCTTATTCACCAAAAAAAAAAAACGGAGAAAGAGTTACACCTTTTCTTTCATGATTTAATTTTTTTAAATTTTTTTTTGGTATACTAGAAAAGTCCCTACCGTCATCTCAACTTTATTCAAAGGGATAAAAACGTAGACAATATTATATACAAATTATAGTAATAGTTCTTTCATAATATCAAAAAAATCTACTTAAATCATTACTTCCTCATTTATCATTCTTTTAGGGTGCCGAATAGATGAATTGGGTAAGTTTTAAATTGTTATAATAAATGAATGAAAAATTAAATGATTAATTCATTTAAAAATTATTAAAAATTATCTAACTCGTGCATAACTTATTTTAATAAATAAATATTTAATCCATTTATTAATATATTTTAATAACTATGACAGATGGATATCTAGTCCACTTATTTACAAAAAGACTAATTTTCTCTCTACTCCCTTTGCAAGCGGTGGTGTACTACTACGCATAGATGAAACAAAACATGCAAATGGCAAAATCTAATGGACTTGATGAAAACTTGTAAAAGCCATTTCAAAAGATTGTTGGAGTTTCATAAATTCATATTAATATAAAACATAATGTCCTGTTTCTGTAAATGAAGGAAAATTACAACTCTGGAAACTCTAACCTAACACGATGGAGGAAGAAGACGATGGCAGCTCAAGTCTATAGGGCTGACCTTCAGCCAGAGCCTAACACCACTAAAGTAAGGGCTTTAGGCTCGTAATATTTTAGGCTTTATAATTTAATAATATTATATTTATAATTTATATAATTATATTTATTCATAATAAAGTAAAGCTCTTAACTTTTCAAACTTAAAGGCTAATAAATTTTATTCTCTCTTATTCATATTAATTAGTCAATTATAATCAAATCAATTTTTCACAATCATTAAATTTCTCCCTACTTTATTTATATTAAACCACACCTTAAGTAGTTGATGAGCCACCACTTTTTATTTCTCATTTTTTCAACACAGTAATGTTCATTTCCCCCTTAGATATCTAAGTTTTTTTTATTATCTGTTTCATTCTTATTTTCTTGGTTGTTACCAATAATACTGATTGATCTTTATTGGTATGCTAAATAATAACATTTTTCTTATTTGTCAAACCAGAATAATTGAAAAAATTGAAGTTGTAGAGAATATTGCTTCTTTGATGAACTGGAGTAGCACGCTTTTATTGCTTTTTGCCAAACTCTTTCACCAAAAAGTCATCTTATTTTACCTCACCTATCGTTGATTTTAGCTTTTTTCAATCTTATTTACAATAACACTTAAATTTACCTTGCATTTTATTCATATTTGAGTTAGAAAGCAATTTTTGTTTTGTTTTTAGAACCATTGAAACAATAAAATTTCATTGAAGCACTCTCATTAAGTAATTTTAAAACTAATAAAATCTTATCTAAAATAAATAATGTCTCAAAATAGATTAACTATATTATTGATTAAAAAAATGTTAGAAGAAATTGATTATAAAAATGTAATTAGTAACTTTGCATATCAAAAAGCTAAAAAAATAATTTCAAATAAAAATTTATATTAATTTAGTAAATAAATTAAAGGCTTCATATTAAAGTTTGACTTTAGAACACCAATTCTCTTGACTTGTTTTATGTTTTCATTTTTAGTTAAATATGTTTTTATTATAATTATAAAAATGTCATATTATTTTTTTTTCTATTATTAAAATTTTATGAAAGAAATTATAAAAACAACAAAATGTAGTTTTTATCATTTTTTACAAACTTTTAAAAACAAAAAATAAAATAAAAATTATATGATATTCTTATAATCATAATGAAAATATAAAAACAAAAATCAAATAAAATTCCCTCTAAAAAGGAGATATGTGAAAGCTAAGGTAAGATATCTATGATGAGAGAAAGAACCTTTGGGGACACGTGACAAACAAGCCACAAAATAAAGGGAGAATGACTAGTTTGATTGGCTTGGGAAAAATAATTTTTCGTAGGTTCGTTTTAAAAATTAATTAAGTATTCAACTACATTAACTAATAATTTATATACGGTTAACTAATAATTTACCTTTATTTTGATACTTGATACGTGATTAATCATATGTAAATTATCAGTTAAAGTAGTTGAATACTTTATTAGCCATAAAACGATACCAAAACGTTTTGTTAGCCATGTTTTGCATTGAATTACAACTTTGCACTCAGGATATAATATATATTTGATACAGATTAGAGAGGAAAATTACAGGGAAAGAAAAAAGTGGTTCAGGTTCCATTTCATCTTATACAAACTTCAATTCACAAAATATTAATTTGATTATAAAATGTGTTTATGAATTAATACAGAACAAATTGTTTGATTTCAGATTAAATATATATGACAGTGGAGGGACAACTTTAAGAAGTCTAAGCCCACCATGGAGAATCACCTGTTCTGAAATCTGTTTCAACCCAAGGAACAAACACCACCTTCCCATCATCCACATCACAATGCGCCAATGCCAGAGACTGTCCATCAGGAAGAATTAAACAAACGAATCAGTCACTTTTTAAGATGTTCATTTTATTTTATTTTTGTAAGATGCCGATGGACATTTATAGAATCAAGCAAAATAATTGACAATCAGAAGGTTTCTGAGGTGCAGAAGTATCTACAAAATACAGGGTTTTCTAACTTGCTTACCAGTGGAGCAGGTCCTCTCACAACTCTTCCTTGGTCATTGTACTGGGATCCATGGCAGGGACAGATGAACTTGTTCTCAGCTTTATTCCATGGCACAACACACCCAAGGTGAGTGCACACGGCATTAATCCCATATGTTGCAAGTGTTCTGTCTTTCTCCACCACAAGGTAGGTAGGATCTCCCTGGAAGAACAAAGTATTAAGGTTGGAAGCTTGAGAAAAATTTATTTTCACATCTTTGAGGAAGAACCTCGGCTGTTGGTAACTATAATAACAATTTAAATTTATCCTGCATTGTCGTCACCAGATGAAATTGGCATACTGTAGCAAGACAATTTTTCTGAGGAAAGAGAAAAACTTTAAGAACTGAAGGAAAGAAGCAATGAGAAATGTTATCATCAATCAAACTTATTCTGAGTGTATTTTACAAAATTTCCACCAAACTTGCTTCAAGTTTCCCAAGCCATAGTCTGAAAATCTATTGCTTTCAATATTACATGTAAAGCATCTGTAGCTTATTGAAGATCTTTGGCAACACTGAACACTAAAAACTGTTCACTTACCTTCAATCCTTGTGTAAGTGTACGGTCCCCAGGTCCATGTGTCTTTAGCCATTGCTCTGCAATTACATCGTTTCCAACGGCATCCTTGGCAATAGTACCACCAGCAGAAGATCCTGACCTGTAAAATTTTCCCAGTCAGGTCAAAAATTTGGAAAGATCAAAAACTAGGATTGAAGCGTCATATACAGGATATTGGCAGGTAAAAAGTTAATCATCAAACTTTTGGAGGCTAAATGCAATGGGTAATGGGCAGTATGGTAGATTTTTCTTCCCCTTGTTTGCAACTCTCCTATGTGTCCCCTTTTGTTCAACTAATCATCTAAGTGCAAACGACAGCTTTTGTAGCTTATGTGACAAGAAAACAAAGTGAAAGAATGGAGGCAACATTCCAAACAGTAAGAAACAATTAATTCAATATTCCTCCCCCTACTTTAGGGAGGTGCCAATTTTGAACTTTCATTGTTTCTTTTCCTCTCACTATAAACATCATAATAATCATAATCACATCGAAAGTAAGATATTAAGAATTAGTGTTAATTAATACTACGAGTACTGAGAAGTTGCACACCAAGCGAAATGGAGCCTTGTTCAAGGTTTCAAAGGAAGGCTTCTCCAAGGTGTACCATCAAATACACAGAATCCCTAAAGCAAGTAGTCTATTAATTCAATAGGATAGGACTATTAACACCAATTATTTTACACATATTCGATTTTAAAATTTGTAGACTTTTTATAAGTTTTAAGGAAAAGGAGATTGTTATTTACTATCCTTTTGCTTCTTAAAATGTTGGTGAATAAAAAGAACTCTAAAGGCATGTACAAGAACTAGAACTCTAGAATGGTTCAGAAAATAAATCCTACACTGGATTTGGTTAAAACCATAAGCCAATTCACGCAATTGTACAAGACTACAAGTCAATATAGCATCAACAGTGATTTATCTAGCATATATATAACGGCTTCCAACTAAAACCCAATTCACAAATAGGTTGAAATTACATGTTCAACTTCAATCACAAGAAAAAGAAGAGAATGGATAAAGATTTAGTAAAAAAGGACTGACCCTGGAGGGGCGAAGAAAGAGGCGTATGGGACAAGCATTCCAGCAGAAGGGAGTGAAATAGCACCAAGAAGAAGCAGATTCATGAGCTTCCTTTTGCCCATGTCTGGAACTCTATCAGCTGGAATGCTGGTGGCCTGGCAAGCGATTCTCATTCCCTTGGCCTTCCCCATCATCTGGGTCCTCACGGGCTTCACAAGAAGTGCTTGTGAGGGACAGAAAATTCCACTCTTTCCTGAGCATAGCTGAAATGAAAACACAGTCACTTCCCTTGTATAAGCCAGACTCAGACTCAGACTCAGACTCAAAAGTAGCTGGCCTAGGCATCATTCTATAGAAAAGATTTGTTTTTGAATAATTGTTTTACCTGTGAAGGGGTTGCAGGGGATAGAATGGTGGAAGCCATGCTGTGAAACACAAAACACTTCTTTGTTAACGATGAATATTTTGTGATTTATGATTGAGATGAGAGACATGTGGGATGGTCAGATAACGAGCGCCACAACAGTTGCTGGATAAGGTGCAAGGCCACATTGGTGCTACATAGCCACATGTTCACCAAATTTGGATTACTTTTCATTTTTTCTTTTTGGTCTTGAGATAACCTGCAAATTGGTATTTCTTTTAGGTTTAGGTTTCTACTAGGCCCATAGTTCGAAGTACATTGTTAGCAGGATTGAATAACTATTGAAAATGTGATGTAGGCCCAAACAACTTTGAGGCCTAATCAATACCTACAGCATCTTTTCACAAAATACATTATAGAGTAAGCCCAAGAGATGGTCCAAGTTAACATACAATCCTAATACCCAAATATGACTCCCAAAAATAAAAATTAGTGGATCTAAAGAAATTATGTCATAACTCATAACTAAATGAGGCCACAAATCTAATAAGTAATAACGTTCACAAATAATAGCCACTTTTATTAAAAAAATTAATTCTTCAGCATTGATTTACTTTTTTTTTTTGGTAGATAGCATTGATTTAGTTGAACTCCTCAACTAAAGTTATCTCTATGAACCAAATGATAAGTCAATTATCTCTGTGAGCTAATAACTCATCTTTAAAAAATTATATCCAATAAAAAATTTATGTGACCTTTCTAGTTCGTTTAATATATTAGTCCATAGCAATACATGAATGTAATAGTGCTTTAAAAAAACAAAACAAAACATGTCAAAACTACCTGGCATAAATAAGTATGCAAACTTGAACAAATCGAAAAGACTGAGATTCAAGTCTTCAGGTAGGTAACAAATATAATTCTAATATCCATATATATCCGCTTAAAACCTACTTCTGGTTCTGTCATTCATTGAGTTGTGTTATCATCTTATTATGTACTCAGGTTCTTGATAAATTTTATACGCGACAACATGTTTATTTATTTAAAATAATTTAAAATTATAAATATATATTATAAAATTTAGTCTATTGATATGTTTTTACCTATAAAGTTCATTAAGAATCTGAATCTGTTATAACAGAATAATTCTTATTCATTTACCCAGTTTTTAGTTTTTTTGGTGGGGAAACGGGGTCATAGACCCAAAAACAGAAAAAAACTATAAAACAAAAACCCAGTTTTTAGTTTACATAAAACAAATCGTACATCTTTCTAAATGTAATTTGAGCTTTTTTATTTAAAAAGAAATAAAGAGTGTGCAAAAGTATTCTCTATCAATTATACTATAATATAAGAAATTGCAGATAAATTTCAAAATTTTAAATATAAAATTATATTATAATTTGTATAAAAATATATGCGGGTATGGGCTCCGGGATAAGTAGTTTGGCATCCAGATTCAAACCTAAACTCAAGCGGGTCTAAAAAGTATACTTAGACCCGAAGCCATACCCATATAACTATACTCAAACCTGGACCCAAGCGGATAAAATTGAGTTTGTAAGTAATTATTGGGCTTGGACCCAATTACAGTCCTTACTTAATTGTATGATTATTTATCATATTTAAACATAATGAGTGTAAAATGCTTGAAAATCTAATATATCCTTGTTGTTGGACATCTCACACTTATAAAAAAAGTATGGAAAGCAAAGATAGCTGAACTTGTTTGATTTCTAAATGAAAATAAAAGAAATTTCTAAGCTAATTTTATGACTTTTATGTGCTACTAAATATGGATATCATGCATTTTTTTTTAAAGTTTTGATTATCACACTAAATATGGGACTTAAAAATCCTTAATATTTTATACCTGCGAGAATTCAAGATTTCATGTATCAAACACTCAATTAAACCTTACTATTATATATATTTGGAAGTATACCATATATTTTAGAAAATATTACAGAATTAATAATCGTTGATAATTTTTTTTAATTTTTATGAAGTATAAACACTTCAATGGTAAATCATAATTTTGGAGATTTCTTTTATATAAGTGATTCTACACTTTAATTTCTAAATTGCATTCTATACTTCTAAGGATCTATACCCAAATATCGGACACAACACAATGCTCAAGACCAAATATCAGACTCGGGTTTTACTTCGTCTTGAGGTTGACAGAGGACAAAAATATGAAACTAGTGGACTGGAATCACATCTTATGCCTCCATTTTTTGTCTTCAATCTTGTCTCCCTAACAAAATATTCATAATTAAGCAGAAAAAAATGTCAACTAAGGGAAAAGTCTACCAACTAAGAGATAGGTATATTTTTGTGCTTAGTTGTCCATAGTTTGTTAAGAGGATAAGATTAAAAATATTTTTTTTAAAGGAACAGAAGATTTGAAGCCCTAATTTAGCTTGCATAAATTTTCACTACACTGCAAAAGTAAAGACAGGATCAAACCTATGCCCACACTCTTTATCCCTTCTTTGCAGATTACATAATTACAATGCGAATGTCCTTCCAAAAGAACATAAATAATTGATGTATGTTTTTCAGTTTGTCCAAGTAGCTAGGGAAAGGCCCACTTGCTTGTCTACGCCCTCTATTGCAAACATTAAGCATACAATGATGCTCTGTTATCTGCATGGGGGGTATGGCGTGCTACATGCACTCATCAAGTCATCATGCGCCTCTCTCTCTCTCTCTCCTTAAGCGTTTTGATTTGTTCCTCCAATTTTTGGTTAATAAAGTATTTTTATTTGAAGCGTGCAATGTCTTTTCCCTGATAAAATTCCTGTAGTTCTCCAAAACTTATGCATGCACATGTATGATATATATTTCAGAGAAAGTAGAAAGAGCAAAAGGAAGAGCGCCAATGTCTTCCCATGAGAGAGAGAGAAATAAAAAAAAAATGAGTCTCTTTAGGCTTTCTCTTGCATCAAGGCATGCAGGGAAAGAGAATATATGGTTTTCGTCAAAGAAGATAACACCCAACAAGGAAAGCAAAAGGTGTACTCAGATAAACTATGTCTATATTAAAAGGAAAGGTGTACCAGAGAGATAGAGCAAGCTTGAAGCAACTCCAAAGAAATGGAACTTTCTTCAAAGGCATTTCGAAGTGATGAAACACATGAAAAGCCAATTTGCATCTTGCAATGTCCCAAAGCTTTTTGTCTCCCAACTTAATAAACACTTCAATTAAAACCTATCCCCAGAATCCACATGCCCAATTTGATTATTATTTATCTATCCCCTGTTTTAAGAAATTGACTATCCTTGCAAGTAGAATCCTATAGCTTCCTACAGATTTGTATCCATTTATTTATTTTTAGAGGGAAAAATATATAGACAACTTTTATGCAGAGTAAAAATAATAGATATTTGTACAAAGAATCTTGGATCTTTTTCTTTTTAAATATAACAATTCATGTTCTTAACAGATGAGATAATTCAAATTCACCATTAATTACAGGTTTCTTTTTCTTCTTTTCTCCAAAACCCAAACAATTATTGGATTGTAAATTATTGTGTTTGCATACCAATCAATCATGCATGGGTTACTCCATGCTTTTTGTACACCAAGATTACACATTTGAACCAGTTGTACTGGGTGTACGACATATCACATGATATTTAACTTGGAGTAATGACATATGAGATATATATATATATATATATTCTATTTATGATAGCAGCACTATACTCACATCACGCTATTAGATTACAAAATAAATCTCACTTATTTTTTTAATTTTTTTTACATATGATATGTACCAATTATCTATTTCCCTTTACTTTGTCCCAATTGAAAAAAGATAATTAATGTTTTTTTTTAAAATTAACCATCCTTTTTTCATATTAACTTGTCAAGACGCAAAAGTCTCCCAAGAACTAACTTTTCCGCATCTTAATGACACCTACCCCATATGCACCCCAACTTAAATTAACCTCAATGATATATGCCTTTGACTACTATATTGGTCATAATCACATAGATAGACATGACTTTTATATTTATAGGGTATTATTAACCGGTTATTAGGCATTATTTATGAATTATTTAATATCTCTTAATATATTTTTTAATTACTTAATAAAAAATATTAAATATTTTGAGTTATCAAAATATTAAATATTTTCATTTTTTATTTAAATTCCTTAACTAATACCAAGAATACTCATTAACAAATATCATATTTGTAAGCCACTGGTTTTTCCTTATATCGATGACTCAAGGGCCAAAAGTCACCAAGAGCTCGCCGTCCCAATTCCCAACCACCGGTTGAAGTCCTTCTTTCTTTTGTGATGCCAAGAGATGTTTCACTATGTCCCTTGTTCTTATGTTTTAGATCCGGGAGTTGTTATGTAAATGATGAGTTTAATATTTATAATGAGTTATCAATTATTTATTAATTATTAATTTTAAAATAAATATTTAAAAAATTATTAAATATAAATAATAATTAATAAATACATAATAACTCACTTTAAATATTAATATAAAAAAAATATAAATACCAAAATAATCCCCTTTAATAAAGTTTTGCCATTTTTATCTTTGTATGTATTATTGCTGTCGCTCACAAAGTAAATAAAAGGAACCCCGCGCTTCAGGCCCCAAAGTGATAGGGCAAAGTATTAAATGACTCGCTTTCAAAAGTAGGTGCATTTGATTTGAGAACCGTAGTAGCTAGACCGTGCCATTTTTTCGCTTAACAATGACTAGAGACAAGATGATAGTTTGCGCTTCAGGGTTCAGAGTGGGACACTACAAGAAATTTAGAGATTAGCTACGGAAAATTACGTAGCAAATCTATAGCAAATTTCTAGTTAAAATTTTTAGCTACAGATTTGTTACGGATTTGCTACGGAATTTTCCGTAGCTAAATCTGGGTCGCTAATTTACTACGAAAATTGTTCTGTAGCTAAAATAAAGTAGCTACGGAATGTCCGTAGCTAATCCGTAGCTAATCCCTAGCTAAGTTTTTTTAAAAAAATGTGTTCATTTCCCTAGCAAATTAGCTAAGACATTTTCGTAGCTAATTCCGTAGCTAATCCCTAGTTAATTTTTACATTCCCAAGTTAATCCATAGTCAATCCATAGCTAATTTATAACTAAACTCTAATTAATCCAAAGCTAATCAGTAGCTAATCCCTAACGAATCCTTCTTAAATTGGTAGCTAATTTGTAGCTTATTTACCATTTTATAACTAATCCTTAGCAAATTCTTAACAAATCGGTAGCTAATTTGTAACTAATTTACCATTTTGTAACTAATCATTAATTAATCTAATAAAACTAAAAAGTAGGTTTTATTTCTTATGATTTACCAAATTAAACCTACGTAAAAAACTTATTCAAAACATAAAATTCAACAAATTATAATTGTCACTTTTATATATAAACAAGTTGCAAGCATAGCAATGTAAATTAAATGTAAAAGAAGCAATGTAAATTAAACAAGGCTTCTATATTTACAAAGTCTACTAGCACAAGTTTCTTGCAAGGAATACAATAGTGGAATTACAAAGAAGAAACCATGTTTGGTATGTCAACGATCAAACACTCAAAATAACGTGGTATCTTGGTGTAAAAGTATGATTGATGATGGCGTGCTGCAAGATCTAAAGCCGCTAGGTCCCAACTTGCGGAGGCGACTTTTGAAGGATCATCCAAACCTTAGCAAGGGAGCGATACTGCAATTTGAGTAACCGTCATATTTAAGTGATGATGTGTCTACTTCCAGGGATTTAGCAACCCATGCACTTAACTCCCTCCCCCGCAAATATTCGAAAAAGAACAAGTATCCGTATTGCTTTATTGAAAGAAGAAAGCGTGATAGAAGATTACGAAATCTCGCTTGGTTCCTAAGAAAAGTGAGGAAATGAAATCCTTTACTCAAATGAACTCAATTTTCAGCATGGCATTTCGGGGAGTACATGGACAGAGTAAGTACGAACCTGTGTTTGCTTAGCTTCAAAGTTCAAATCCAAGTATGAACTTGATGTCTTGTGTTACATGCATTATACAGCTACTGAGAGATGAGAGTAGAAACTCCTTTTCTTTTGCATTCCTTTTCCTCTTGCTCCCTTTTCCCAGTGACCAAACGCACCATTACTATAATGTCGTTGAAATTTCATCGTAAAAATCAATGAGAAACCGAACAAATTGCCAGCTCGTTTATACATTTCCCCCTTGCTTGCCCTTGATTTATTTACTATTTTATTACCTTTATAATAATAAATAAATTAGTAACTAACCCACGTTTGAGGATTTTGATTATGAGTTGGTTTGGTAAGTCAAGAACGTCAGTTTGGATGATGAATTTATCAATTGTCTTATCAAGCCACGTTTTGAAGGTGGGGATAACACTAAAGGTGGGGATCACCATTTACTAAGGCAGCAGTAAGGCATCTAATAAAAGCATCAAACAGACATGCACCTGATTAGAATAATGCTAACATAAAAAAATATCTGTTTTTAAATGTATAAATTTATGAAGAAAAAAAATATGTTGAAGTGATCATGTACCAAGTTAAAGATAAATATAAAAGTAAAAGCAAATAGATGTACGAATAGAAACATTTTTTAAAATAACTTTTGTTTTACCTAACAGTTTAGAAAGAAAAAAAAACTATTTGGGATTAATAACACCATATTTATTTAGTACATTAAGTGACGTGTATTGTTTTGTTCAAATTTATAAATAACTACTTTTTACAGCAAAACGATCATAATAAAAATAATTACATTATTATAAAAAATAATTATTCTGTTAATATTCTAGGTAAACAAATTCTTTAACAAAAATATATTTCAATCTAGGTACGTACAAATATAAACTAATGGAAAAAGGAACCTACTAAAGGATAAGACTTCAACATAGAAGAAATCACAATATATACAAAAGCTAGAAAGCATGGGCGATGATTAATCCATAAGGCTAATGGTACTATCATCAACAAAATATTTCCATGGAATACTATCATATGAGAACTATATAAGTGCCGTAGTTTATGGGAGGAATAAAACGTTCAAGACTACATGAAAGTAGCTTCTTTTTAATATATAACTTACCATAAGACACCTACCTATATTTGGAGACAGATCTTGGTAAGAATGAAGCCATAGGTTCTGCATAAATAAGCTAAAAATTTAGAACCAATCAAGATGGCATATGTAAAAGTGACAAGATTGAAAACTAGCCATTCAACTAAAGCAATAAATTGTGACAATACTTGATATGACCAAACGAGGAATAAAGATAAGGAATAATACAAATTTTATAATCACAATCAATTTTCTTCAGATAAGCATTATACAGTAAATCTACCTCCTAAGACACAAGGATTCTAAAAGCATTAATTGATTTAGTCCTCACCCACTGTTAGATATACAATCATTCTTGGAGTCACTAACTTCCAACTCATCTTCACCCTCCACTTCCATCCATGTGTGCCAAACAACACCCTGCGCCACCAAAGTTCATTTTTGTCTGTAACACCATTTTCATGTTTTTTTTGTTTTATATTTTTTGAGTTTCAATTTTTGGATTCTACACAACTTTTTTGAATAAGAAAACAGAGGGAATTTTACAGCACCTAGCAAATCTATATATTTAAAAACCTTGTAAGCAGTATTAAAATATGTAAGTGATCATCCAAATCTAAAGGCAGGCCAATAAAGCCTTGGCACACTATTTGTACACATATTGTTAAAGAAACAGTGACAATTGGTGTAAATTGAATTTCCCAAATCGAAAATTGCTGCTTCCAAGACCTACCCAGCAGGTGCAACTTCTACTGGTTTTGATGGATTGCTAATCTTAAGAAGGAAACATGATCTGGATCCAAAAATTGAGAGAGATAGAAAAACTTACAACATTGCCGAGGGCGACGACATTGAAGAATGTGGAAAGGCGTTTGGAGGGCTTGGCGCATAGAATCAGAGAGATGAATCAATTCTTCGATTGCCTCCATCAATTGAAAACAACCAATCATCTTGCAAATTGAAAACAAAGGCCTATGATTCAGAATAATAAATCAACCAACAAACCCTATATAGCTTCTTCCTTGAATCAAAACAATAAAAATTTGGATCGAAAGCGAGAGAGAGATCGATGAAGATCTACGACAAGGAAAACCAGAAAATAAAAATAAATAGATAAACATTGAATTGAAACAAGATTGGATTACCTCTAGAGGATCTCGAAGCTTCGCAAAGGCAATTTCTTACGTTTGCACCCAATCCTTCATCTTGGCTTAAATCACCTAATCTTTGGTCTCTGTCTTCCCGGTTTCTACATCGCCATTGATGGACTCTTGAAAGCCATTGCCATTACCATTGTGAAGGTTGATTCACGCTAATGAGCACGAATGAGCGACGATAAGACTGAAGGTGGTGGGTTAGGGCACAATGGATAAATAAATCTCAAGGCTGAAGATGATGGGGAAAAAAGAATTAGCTAAGGATTTAGCAAGGGATTAAACCACTAGCTAAATAAAAATTTAATTTAAAGAATTTTAGCTACGGAATAATTTCTAGGTAATTGATTTAGCTACAAAAAAATTATTTAGCGACGGAATTTTTGTAGTTAATCTATAGTTACTTCCCTAGCTATTTTTTTGACAAAACGTTCCCTTCTTGTTCTGCTATTTTAGCTATAGATTATTTTTCCCTAGTTAATTAGTAGTTGATTAGCTTCAAATTAGCTAGGGAAATTTCCCTAGCTAATTTTCGTAGTTAATTTAAAAAATTCTTGTAGTGGGACTTAAATCACTTAATGCTTGCTTTCCCAACACCGTTTACCGGAATACACAAAATATTTTGACAGACCAAAGAAATTATATGTGGCTTTCATTGGCCTGTAAAGTTTTCATAGTTGCATTGTGTCTCTTCTCCAAAGAAACAATATTCGTTGAATAATTTTATATTCTCTTAATTAATCAATTTAATAATTTTTTTAATTTGAATAATTTTATATCCTAGTAATGAATTAATTTAATAATTTTTTTAATTATTTAAAGAAGTAAGTCTTAAATAATTTTTAAAATTTTAATATATTGAGTGTTTTTAGTTTTTCATTTAATATTTTTTGTTTTAAGTAATTAAAAAAATATTAGTAGAATGTGTTTGGAAAATATAGCATTACTTATAGCCTTTTGAATCACATGCTCTCTCTCACACACACACACACTGTAAATTTGAAGGCATATAATATGTATGTCGATGCTAGAAATTCAGATTAATTAAGTTGGCGTGCACTAGTTTTCTCTGGTGCTTACCCGGAGGCTGTTGATAAAGATCTATCTTTGTTAAAAAAAAGTTGGCAAGCATTAACACTGAGTCGTGTGTAAAGAGACATGTACGTCGTATCCGTTGGACAAGTAGGTTAAGACTGCTCCACGTACGATGGTCCCATGTTTGGGTTAAAATAGGGTTTGTAATTTAAAGTTTGCACAGCTGTAACGAAAGTACCACCACACTGTAGAAGTTGCACTTACTATAATTTATAGTAATTTACCCAACTACTAATGGCTATAAGGCTATTTAATTATCTGTATAGGTACTTATGCCTGTTACGAACCTAGGACAAGAAGTATGATCTCTTTGAATGGTTTGCCTACTCTCTCAGTTTCACACATGCTTGTGGTTTAAAACATGCATGGAAGGATTTCAATCCTTATCTTTCCTTATGACACATATTTCATTATGTGAGTTTATGATGTCTTCAAACTATACATATGTCCGCCCCATTCTTCACGTCGGTGGTGTGAGTTTGAAAATTAAACGGTGGATTACAAAATTGAAGGTGCAACTTAATTTGAGAAGAAGTCATGTCATATGTGACATGATAACAAGATGGAATAGTTCCAAATTCCAGCACAAAATGGTATTGTTTTAGATTTATCAAGGATTTCTAGGTAGATGCTTGAGCTTAATTTAACTATAAATTTAATTTCTTTTACCTTAAATTTCCATTAATTCCAATTAACTTATTTTCTATGCTTGAAGTCATACAATTCCACAGTCAAGAATCATGAATTGAATAATGAATTTCAGTCCCTTCATTCGAGAATCTAGTCTATCTTGATCTCTTTAGAGAGATTAGTGATGTGCTAGTCATTTAAGCCTAATTAAGTTGCCGTGTTTCATAGACTAAACCAAATATAAGTGACAAAACATGAGTCACTAGTCTAGAATATACACAAATATAATCATAATGTGTAGCTCAGTTAGTAAATTGAACTCCATGCGAGCGAATTTTACTTGCAATATAGGAGTTCGAATTTACTAAAAGCACTTTGTAACTAGAACTAAGGGTATGAGATCACCTTGTGATCTTACAAAATAAAAAAAGTATAAACAAATCTAATTTTTTTTAATAGGATGAAATTAATACATATATACTTAATCCAAGTTGTTACAGTTCTCACATTACCTTCCAATTAATTAAAGTTGAAGCACTAAAATAGTTCCCCCCTTCAATCTTAGATTTTAAGGCAGTGGTAACTTTCTATGTATCCAAGTGTTGATGGTTTGCCTTATTGGTAGTTTCTTCTTCTTGAGTGCTTGTTTACATTACCAGGGAGGACTTCTCATTCAATATATAAGGACATATATCGTCCAAACTGTCACCCTGCCATGAAGAAGAAAAAGCTGTATTGCAATGTTTCGAGCCATTTAACTGAGAAGAGGGTAAAGTGGGGATTTTGAAGGCTCACACTTGGAGTAATTACATCTTTGGCGTGACGAGGCAGGATTTCAAACTTGTCACTATCTATATATGTGAAGAAATAATGTATGTTGAAGGATCATAGCAGCCCCACTCGGTCTTACATTCCTCAAAATTTATTTGGAGGAATCTCATATTTGAATTTTGTTTTACAGTTTTATCTTCTTTATTTTTTGTCTTTGTATATTATTCTCATACCTTTTGATTATGGGACTAATCCTGTTTGAGACACTAAAATTGCCATTCTCCACAAGTATTTTAATGCGAGTTCGAATATCTGACATTATTATCAACTACTGAATTTAAATTTATTTATTATTTGAGTCATCTAATACTTTTATTTTTAAATATGTTAATTCGTATTAATATATTGAATTTAAATTGAGTCATGATCGGGGTAATAACATTTTTTTTTCTAATTTTACTTATCTAATAATCATGTCATGTATCTTATGTGACATTACCAACTACTTATCTTTTTCTTAATCACAAAAAAAAAAAGGTTTCTTGTTTAAAAAATGGAAAATTATCGTTATATACTACGCAATTTATGCCTTTCCTTGGTAAAATGTGTCCTTAATTTGTTTTTTTGTTGGATCCTCAATTTGCTTTTAAGTTTGAAGCCCTGAGCATGTTAAAATAGTTACCTGTACTAATTAATACTCATCTGACATGAACATGATGCTGAAATAATGGGGAAAAATTATTGGAGATCCAAACTTGTAAAAATTTGATACGGGGCTTCAGTAACAGCCTGACAGCTTAGTCGGGTTGAGATATAATCAAACAGATTTGTACTTCATATAATTACATTTTGTATTTTGATAATAGAGATTGATATAAAATGACATACTATTATATTCTTCGAAGTAAAAATATAATAATTAAAACAAAAAAAATTCTCTCTCTGTTTCACTTTTCTTCTAAATGTAGTCAAGTAATGATGACTATGTATCATATATAAAGTTGGCTAAAACAAAACATGCTTGCTTTATCATGTGAATTTGAACTATTGTTCTGTTCAATCTTCACTGATTTTTAGAGACCTACTCTCTATCATAATTCGCATCTTCATTCTCTTGCTTTATCTTATAAACATAATGCTTCATTATTCCTAATCTTTGAAATGCTAATTCCACTATATTCTTCATTAGTGTTATCGAACTGGGGCATGCCGGAAAGCAATATATGGCAATCTCATTCATTAAGGCACTTCTGTATTAGCTATTTTTCTGATGCTCAAGATCAATGCATTCCACCCAAAA
Source organism: Styphnolobium japonicum (assembly GCA_023212625.1). Lineage (NCBI taxonomy): Eukaryota > Viridiplantae > Streptophyta > Magnoliopsida > Fabales > Fabaceae > Styphnolobium > Styphnolobium japonicum. The sequence goes on from JALBWW010000008.1 coordinate 21,496,100, forward strand.
TGCAGCATAATTTATTCAAAGTTTTAATTGCCTGAAAAAAAAAAGTGATATGTAGTTATTAGAATGGAAAAGTTACAAATACTGACCTAGTACTAAAAGGTTTGGATAGTTTAGATAAAGTAATAAATTCAAATTTCAATGCTTACATTGTAACTAAAAGAATATATATTTTGCTAGCATTTTCCTTTTCGATTTGGGAGTCCTGGGACATTCACAAAATTTACAGACATGTTAATTAGAAGCATGCCATTAAAATCACAATTGGAAAAGTCTTTAAAAAAATTCAAGTTTCACACTAAAACATTTACCTAAGCTTTAAGAAGTCAGAATTTAGATAGAGATCCCAAAAAAGTTATTTTTAAAGTGTTAGGAGTCAGTCTATGACTATAAACGTAACAATGCTCACTTCCATCACACTTAAAATCAAACTTTACTAACGATTCATATTAGAAAAAAATACTAACAATTAATAAAGAGTAAATACTCATTTTGGTACTTTAAAAATACATGTAACATCAAGATAAATATATCAAAATAGTTTCTCAATGTTAATTTTTAACATTAAATTAATCATTTAATATTATTTTTTTACATCAAATTAATTCTCTAAAAGGATCAAAATAATATAAAAAATTATTAAAAGACTAAATTAATAACAATTATATTTTTAGAAAACTAAAATAAATATTTATTCATTAATAAATGATTATGCTAAGGATTTACTCTACTGCTGAGCAAAAGCTAAAAAGTGAAAATAAGCTTTTTCTGTTGTACAATAAAGATATTCTTGAATTAATTTTTAGATCAATCAAGATTAAAATTCTTTCAAAATGATTTTATAGGCCGCACCCACATTAAACTGGTACATCTTAAAAAATTAATTAATTTCCACTCTTTAATGTCAAACTCAAACTTTCCCCAAAAGAGACCTGGGTTTTGGGTGTCTAGCCAATATGGTTCTGCCATAGCACCATCCTCTCATGCAACCCTGAGCACAGGGGACCAACAACCTCCTATTTTTCCAAATTTTATATGCCAATCAGAGACAAAGGGGGAAGAGAAGAGGCACAGAATGCAGAAACACTAATAAAGACAGAGTAGCAAGCAAACTAGCAAAGTAGAAGTAACCGAAGCTACTCCATAATTTTCATTTGCAGAAAGCTGAAAACTCTCTCAGCACCTTTACCTTATCACTTTGTCTCTCTCTAACAATGCCTGTCCTTCTTGCTCCTCTGCACCACTGAGAACTTGTTCACAAAGACTCGTCCATGGAGTTTGACCTTGAAAACCCTTTGCAAAACTTCCACGACGTTCACTGTGACGCTATCTCTTTCCTCTTCCTAATTGAATCTGACCACATCCCATCACAAAATTACTTTCAGACTCTCAAAGCCAGAGATTTTGACATCTATGTTAGAAGAGATGTCATTTCATTAATCTCACAGGTAAGTACCAAGCCCAATTAAGTTCTTTTATTATGTTTTTTTGAGAAATAGAATGTCGATTATTTTTTTGAAAAGATTATATTTCTTAACGTAATCTGAATGTGGGTTGGTTGGTTCTGTTCAGTTGTCCTGCACCTTCGATCCAGTTATGTCTTACCTAGCTACCAACTATCTGGATCGGTTCCTGGCCAACCAAGGGATATTGGTAAAGAAACCAAATGTGCTATTTTTTGTGAATGAATTATTTGACTTTGTTCAATGTTCTTCAAATTCATGAGAATGGGAGTGTTCTCTTTGGTTTTTTTGAATCAAATAATTGCATTGGCCTTCTTTGTTTTTGATACTATATTAATGTTTAACTTCTGTTCTTATCTGTGAATATTAACGAAGATATAATAGTATCAGATGGATTCTGCCCCCTCAAGATCTAACTCAAAATTGGTTTATGTAACAGCAGCCAAAGCCATGGACCCTCAGGCTCCTTGCAATCTCTTGCTTTTCTCTAGCTGCCAAGATGATGAGAACAGAGTACTCTGCCACTGATGTCGAGGTAAAACGTTATCCATTATAACTAATGTGCTTCAAAGGAAAGGGTTTATAAGAGAGATTGGTATTCATTGAATAAAGCTCGTGTTACTAGGCCCTTCTGAAACAGATGGATGGTGGCATCATTTTTGAGACACATACGATACAAAGAATGGAAGCCCTTATCTTGGGAGCTCTACAATGGCGAATGCGGTCCATCACCCCCTTCTCTTTCATAACTTTCTTCATTACTTTGTTCAGGCTCAAAGACCCACCATTGAGGCAGGTTCTGAAAGATCGAGCTGCTGAAATTATATTCAAGTCACAAAGAGGTATTATTACTCAGTTGAATATTTGAAACAAAATTAGTTCATTGATCACTAATCTTGAATTCTAGTTGAATATAATCATTGTCTTTTGTTTGCACTTTGCAGAGATAAAGCTTTTGGAATTCAAACCATCTATAATTGCTGCATCCGCCCTTCTGTGTGCATCTCATGAGTTGTTTCCTTTTCAATATCCCTGCTTGTTAAGAGCAATATCCGATTGTTCATATGTAAATAAAGTAAATATCCTCCCATTGTTTTCTCTCTTTTTTTTTAATTTTTTTATTTTGCACTTTGATGAATTATTGGGGGTAAAATGAGCAGCAAAACTTGTTTTTAATATGGATGAATAATAGAGGGTATGATAATCTTACTGCAGGAAAGTATGCTGCAGTGTTATAAAGTGATACAAGATATAGCCATGGAGGAGTACGAGTCTGTGTTCAATGCGGTTTCAAGTTCAGACACACCGGTTAATGTGTTGGACCATCATCTTCTGAGCTTAGAAAGTGAAAAAACAAAAGGAATCACCGTTGCTGCCTCTACTCTGAGACAAGAGAAGGACCTCAAGAGAAGGAAAATCACTGATTATGGTAACAATCAAACGGTCCAGATTTCTCAGATTCAGCAATGCTGAAGTACGGAAATAGAGGATACATTTAATCCTCTGGTCCATCCGAAAGAGACTATGTCATTAGTCATATCATCTTGATCTAGTTAACAAAAAAAGGAGGGGGAAAAATGGAGGGCAAGAAAATAGGAAGAGAAAGTGATGGGGTGAGACTGAGAAGGAAGGAAGTTGATGGATAGTTCACGGACAAAATCACTGTAACATGATCCTGCTACGACCTTCATTAAATCTGTTGGATGAGAATAGGAGCAGGGAAGATAAGATGGCGAGTTTTTGTTTTCTTAGAGACCAAACAAAAAGAGAGAACATAACTTTGAATTGTAGGGTTGAATTTTTGTGTTTCTGTTTTGTGGTTGAGTGTGGTTGTGTCTCTTAGCTTCTGGCAGGGGAATAATAATAGTAACACTGTAACAGTGAAGTAACAATTTTCTTGGAATATAAAATTTAGTACTTTTATATGTGAACATATATATATATATATATATTATTTTTGTTCGTTCTTTCGTAAGTGAGTTCAGGTCAGCGCAAAGCAAGAACGGTGAAATCTCGGTATGCGCTTGCATGTACTTTTCTAACTAGAGATGGAAATGCATCTTTTGTCTCAGATTCGCTATAAACATGTTGGGGCAAAAACGGTTATCCATTAATTAGACAGCTAAGAAGAGTGTCTCCAATCTCTCTCTGTGTATTTGTCCTTTCCTCTTCTTCGTCTTCTTCGCTTTTTTTTTTGTTTACTACTTTACTACTTTCATCTCTGTTCGTTATTTTTTTTAATTCTGCAATTTTTAACTCATTAGTTATGTTAGACATAGGAAGTCCCACATTGGTGGGTTTTCTTCCTGGTGCTCCTTATGGAGCCTATAAAAGGAGGCTCAAGGGATTCATTTAATCCCATCCCAAAATTCCTCACTTCCTCTCTTGTATATTTTCTTGTATTCTTTGTGAGGTTGTTCTCTCCTAATATTTAGAGAGAGGTGTTGTAATTTCTTCCTATGGTGAAATTCTTCTAGTCTTGCCCGTGGTTTTTCCTTTATTCATTGAGGGTTTCCACGTTAAATATTGTGTGTTAGGTTCTTCTTTTCTCATCTCTTATTTTAGTTGTGAAGACTATATTCCGTCACTACGGTACCTAACGGTGGTATCGAGCCATTGGTTTGTGGTATTCCGCGATGGTAGGGAAGGTGTCGATTCTTAGTATGCTTCTGTGGTTGCGGTATTATCCGATCTTCCACATCGAGAAAAGAAATTGCTTGGAAATAAAGTGTGGTAAGCGTGAAAGTGTTTAGGGAGGTTACGTAGGAAAGACTTGGTATTTAAGCGTGTCTATTAGTGACCCACCTCTCTTTCCCGGGAACTTACAGTGCACTATTTACGGACTACGTCCTTGTTCGAGTATACGGCACTATTGGTTATGCGGTATTATTCACGAATCTGGTTACTATTCATACGTGTGGTTGTATACTTTTTCGCATTGATTGTTGCGTGTCTTTGGATTTGTTCTAGTATACGAGGAATAAATGCATACAATCTTGTCACGATATCACGGTACATTATTCACGGTGAAATAGTATAATTCGGTTCGATTCGTGTACAACTATGGCGGAAGAAATTCGAGATAGAAGTTCAATGGGAGTAATTTCTCCCTGTGGAAATTGAAGATAAGGCGTTTTGAGAAAGATAATTGTCTAGAAGCAATTGAAGGTAGGCCGCACTGAGATATGAGCGATGAAAAGTGGAAAGAGAAGGATGACAATCTTGTTGCCAATTTGCATCTAGCTATGGCGGATTCGGTTTTGTCAAGTGTTGCGAGAAGAAAGGCGCAAAGGAGATTTGGGATGTACTTAACAAATTGTACGAGGTGAAGTCACTTCACACCGAGAATATTCTTGAAGAGGAAACTCTATACTCTTCAGAATGGTGAATCCACATCGATGCGATCACATCAACACTCTAAATATTTATTTGCTCGACTCGCGATGTCAGTTTTAAAATAGCGGAAAATGAGCGTGCGGAACTTCTACTTGAGTTTACGATTCATATGATCAATCATCATCAACATCACAATAACAATGTTGGTGACTCTCTCACTTTGATGATGTTGCCGGTGCTATTCTTGAAGAAAAATCCAGGTAAAAGAATAAGGAGGAAAGGTCAGAAAGTTCAAAGCAAGCAGAGGTTTTGACAATGATGAGAGGCAGATCAACGGAACGTGGCTCCAGTGGGAGTCAAAATCATGGTAGATCAAAATCTCGAAGAAGGAAGAATCTTAAATGCTACAATTGTGGCATGAGAGGACACACGAAGATGGAATGTTGGCATAATAAGAAGAGTGGAGAAGAATTACAAACATCAACCTCCCGAGGTTGTGTTGCAATCTGCTCAGTTATGGAGAAATTTTGTATAGTGAAGCGTGACCGGTTCTAAAGGCGGAAAGAAACTCAATGATATGCCGGATAATGGATTCAGGTAACATGGCACATGACTCCTAGAGATTGGTTTTGCACTTATGAACCTATTTGGAAGGATCTCGTGTTCATGGGAAATGATCACGCCTTAGAAATTCTTTGGAGTGATCAAGCCATTAAAAATGCATGATAGTGCGTTCGCAAAATTCGAGGGTACGACATGTGAAGGGCTTGAAGAAGAACTTATTGTCCATTGGGCAATTGGATGACTCGGTGCAAAGTCCACACTTGAAGGTGGAATCTTGAAAGTAGTGAAAGGCAACCTTGTGGTGATGAAAGCAAAGAAGATCGCTGCACAAGCAATCTATACATGCTTTTGGGAGAGGCGTTAAGAGGCGGATGCATCGATTCGCGGCAACGAAGAAACAACGATGATGTGGCATCGCAGATTAGGTAAGCATATGTCGAGGCAGGCTTGAAAGTCCTTGCGGGCGCAATCTCTACCGGGCTCAAGATGGTCAATTTACCCTTCGTGAGCTATGCGTGATAAGCAAGCAACATAGATTGAGATTTGCCAAAGTAACTACTAGAAGAAAACACATCTTGGACTTGATCCATTCTCGATGTATGGGAATCAGGAAATATCCCTAGGAGGAGCAAAGTATTTGGTGTCATTCATTGATGATTACTCCGAGGAGATTATGGGTGTACCCAATCAAGAAGAAGTCGAGATGTGTTTCCAAAGTGTTCAAGGAGTTCAAAGCACAAGTAGAGCCCGAGCGGGAAAAGAATCAAGTGCTTGAGGGACGAGATAATGGAGGAGAATATGTAGATGGCAATTTTCCGGCATTCTGCAAAACAAGAGGGTATTATGAGACAATTCACGGTTGCAGTACGCCTCATTAATGGTGTAGCGGATAGACAGAACTCTCCTAGAAAGAACAAGAGCCATGCCGAAAGCAATGGATTGGCCAAATCTTTTTAGGCGAAGCGATCAAAACACTTTGTTATGTGATAAATCGATCACCATCAGCGGCGATTGGTTTAAAGACACCTATGGAGATGTGGGCGAGCGGCATTGATTATTCTTCTCTACATGTGTTGGATGTCCACGTATGCGTGATGTACAACTCCCAAGAAAGAACAAAGTGGATCCAAAATCCGGAAATGTATATTCTTGGGTTATCTTTAAAAACGGTGTTAAGGGTATCGCTTGTAGGGATCCCACGCAAGCTTGTTGTCGAGAGATGTAGTTTTGTAGAAAATGAGCGCAAAGTGGCGGACAAATGGCAAGCACTTCAAAAGAGGCGCTGCGGCAGATGCGAGATGGAAATTGGAGAAGATTATTCTTGAAGGCGAATCGAGCATGAGGTACCAAGACCCAGGTTGAATCCGAGGTACGTAGAAGTTCGGCCTGGCCAATCGTGAGAGAAGGCCACCAAATTGGCACACGGAGTATGTTACGGAGAGCAATGTTGCATCTTGTCTTTTAACGAGAGGATGGAGGCGTCAACTTTTCATGAAGCTACTTGTAGCTGAGATGCTTCTCTGTGGATGGCAAAGAATGCAGAAGAAATTGAAGCTCTTCACGAAACAAGACATGGGAACTGGTGGAATTACCACATGGTAGAAAGGCCATTGGTAACAAATGGGTCTACAAGATCAAAGCGGGATAGCAATGATCAAGTAGAAACGTCACAAGTGCTAGATTGGTGGTAAAAGGATATGCTCGAGAAAGAAGGCATTGATTTCAATGAGATATTTTCTCCGGTGGTTAGACTTACTACTATCGTGAGTAGTATTAGCGATGTGTCTTGCATTTGATTTACATCTTGAGCGGTAGATGTAAAGCACTTCCTTCATGGAGAGCTTAAAGAAGAAATTTATATGCTCCCAAAGGAAGGTTTTGAAGAACAAGGAAAAGAAAACTTGGTTTGTAGGTTGACCAAATCCGTACTGGCCTAAAGCGCGGCGCCCAGGATGTTGGTACAAGAGATTTGATTCCTTCATAATTAGCCTTGAATACAACGGGTGAGTTCGGACCATTGTACATACTACAAGAAGGTTTGATGATAATGATTTCATCATTTTGCTGTTGTATGGATGACATGTTGGTGGTAGGCTCCCAACAAAGATCGAATCCAAGAATTGAAGGCACGGTTGGCTAGGGGAGTTCGATATGAAGGACTTGGGACCCGCATAACAAGATTTTAGGGATGCAAATTAGCAGAGACAGAAAAGATAGGAAGATTTGGCTTTCTCGGAAGAATTATCTAAGGAAGGTCTTGCGGCTTCAACATGCAAGGCGTAAGCCAATATCACCCCACTTCCTCGTCAATTGTAAATTATCCTCGGGGAATGAGTCCTAGCTAGTGAAGCGGAGAGGATGGAAATGTCTCGAGTGCAGTATGCATCACGGTGGGAAGCCTTATGTATGCTATGATATGTACAAGACCGGACATTGCACAAGCAAATGGGAGTGGTTAGTCGGTTTATGGCGAGATCCTGGTAGAGAGCATTGGAATGTTGTGAAGAGGATCCTACGATACGTGAAAGAACCTCGAGATGTTGCATTATGTTTTGGAGGATCGGGAATTTGTTGTCGGGGGTTATGTTGATTGATTTTGCGGGTGATCTTGATAAAGAAAATCTACTCACGGCTATGTGTTCACACTTGCGGGCGTGAGGTTTGGTTATCTAAATTCTGTTGTTACAGATCATGTAGCTTCTGTCTCACAGTGACATGGCAGTAGCGACTACCCAAGCTTGCAAGGGAAGGCTGTATGGATACAAAGGTTAATGGAGGAACTCGGGCACTGCGCAGGAGAGAACTCATGTATGACAGCCAGTGCCTTGTACATTGCGAGGAATCCACCTTTCATTCCAAGACAAAGCACATAGGTGTTGATCATTTTGTTCGAGAAGTAGTAGAAGAAGGGAAGTGTGGATATGCGAGAAGATTCACACCAAAGACAACTAGCTATATGATGACAAAGCGATCAATCTTGACAAGTTTATTTGGTGTCGATCCTCCTATGGCCTATCAGAAACGTAAGCAACATGGAATGGCAAGACGGAAAGAATGGTGTGAAGATCTGCTTTACTCAATCAAATCTTCAAGTGGGAGAATTGTTAGACATAGGAAGTCCCACATTGGTGGGTTTTCTTCCTGGTGCTCCTTATGGAGCCTATAAAAGGAGGCTCAAGGGATTCATTTAATCCCATCCCAAAATTCCTCACTACATCTCTTGTATATTTTTATTCTTTGTGAGGTTGTTCTCTCCTAATATTTAGAGAGGTGTTGTAATTTCTTCTATAGTGAAATTAACTAGTCTTGCCCCGTGGTTTTTCCCTTTATTCATTGAGGGTTTCCACGTTAAATATTGTGTGTTCAGTTCTTCTTTTCTCATCTCTTATTTTAGTTGTGAGGCACTATTCCCGTCACTCTGGTACCTAACAAGTTACTATAGATTCGTGAGCATTTTATTAGTGAGAATTAGGTGTATCTTTAATGTAAGTGATATATTAAGTATATGATGCATTGGATGGTGGCCCCCTTTGACTGAAATATCCTTTTCCAAGATATTTTGTTTGGACCCTGAGATCTCTGTTCTTGTGGTTGGGGCAACTTTTGTGTTGGGAATTAATTAAAATGATAATTAATTTTATTTAAATTGAATTGATATGATTTAAAAATTAAATTTTATGTTTATAATTTATTATAAAAAATTAGATTTGAATTGATTTGGAAATCAATTCTTATATTTAAAATTCGTTATCAAGTAAATTAATTTTATTATTTTATTTTTGTAATATTATATGTGAATGATATTGTTAGATTAATGAGGTAAAATTAAAAAGTTAATAAAAATAAAATAGTTAATCGAAATAGTTAAATTTAAAATCAAATTAAATCTTTTCAAATCTAACAAAATTTGAAAAAATTTATAACTATACATAACTTAAATAAAAAAAATTTCAAAATCAAATTAATTATTATTTTTTAACATTTTAAATACAAGATTTTTTTAACATTTTAAACAAACTCTCATAGATTTGGGACCACGGAATGGGTTGAGTTTGCCTTTTTTTTCTCTCCTCTTTCGCCCTTTTCTAAAGTTATGATGTTCTTTGTTCTTCCTCCTCTTTCAGCTCTTTGTATTACGTGTTTATTTCTTCTCAAATGCAGAAATATCAAAACACAACCAGTAGCTCAAAAAAAGATATAAAAAATTCAACGTAATTGGATAAATACATGTTTACATTCACAACTTCGCAAAGTAATCAAGTATAAACATCCATAAGAAAATAACTCTCAACCCAGATCTTAATATGCATGCTAAACGTATCTTTATAATTTCTCAGTTGTGATATCTTTACTGTATGATGTTACACAGGTCATGGTATTGGGCTATTGGCAACCTCCCCTTCGGTACTCATCTCTACGTGGTGACAGCCATGCCATACAATCAAACAAGTATCAAACTTTCATATTTATACTATTAAGTATTAACAAAACTTACCAGTCATTTCACATAACTTTTCCTATACTCTAAACAAATTCTATTTATATTTTCTCTTTTCTTTTTCTTTCTCCTTTTCTTTAATTCTTCCACTTCACGTCTCTCTTATTTTTTACAATTTAAATCAATAATGCCAACATTAGTGTAAATGATAAAAGAAAGAAAAGAGAGAAACCCCAACTTATATATACTAGCATTTTCAATTCATATGAAGAGCAATTAAAATCAAAGTTGCTGCTGAAGACTCCTACTGTGGAACTAATAGAATTTCTTACCTGTTACTTTATTAGGTACCCTGCCACACAAAAATTTGATACTAGCATGTCATTTTAATTACTTTTGAATTCGCAATCAGATTCCTAATACGAAAGCGCTGTTTGTTGAAATTATGGTTTGACTAGAGAAAAAGTTTTAAATGGATCATGTGTGGTAGGGATTTAGGTGATACTGCGATAGTGTTGCAGACTTTTTCTATACTTGCCATGCTAGAATAGTCTAAGAGTTAGGTATATCGTTAGCTTTGTTATATGCACCCGTGAGACTCTTGGACCACTTGGTTTCAACATTTGGTTCTTCATCATGGAGCTATCTCAAACCTTGTTCATATTATGGTTAGGTAGTTTTGTTTCCCCCTTAAATCATAATATGAAGAAATGCTAAACGCCTAAACCAAAAGTACAGTTTCTATATATGAACGTATGTAAACAATGCCTTGCATTCCAAAGTTTCCCACTCTCTTGTGAATTGTGATGGGCAGTACCATTAACATAAAAGGGTCGATCTATCCTACCAATTACAAAAATTATTTTTTATATCACAAACCCCTTAGCAAAACCCGTCTGATAGAGAGTTAGAAACTGCAACCAAACTTAGGCTTGACAATGGGGCGAGTAGAGGTCGATTTTTGCCCAACCCTAATTTGTCCCGTATCTTTTAAAAGAATCTTCAATTCGTCTCATAAGTTTTGTAAATGAAAAATCCGCACTTTACTCGAAAAAAAATAATAGAATTCGAATGTTACTCTCATTTTATCTGCATATACTATATAATATAAATTATTAAAAAAATGACTCATTGCATAAAAAATTTCAAGCTACATTAAATATAAAACACATTCTTTATAAAATAATTAAAATGCGGGTAAGGTAAAGGCGAATAAATTTTAAACCCAAACCTATCTCACCCCTACCCCATGCTAGTTAGGACGGGTTGAGTATGAGTTGAAAATGTCATCCTTGGCAAACCGTAGCATTACATAAAGTGGGGGTAAAAAATAAAAAGATCATTTCTGTTTTGTAAACTAAAACCTAAAGTAATCATTTCATCTCAGGGTTTACGGAACCTCAAGTGAAAGGAGAGGAAGGACACGTTGACACAACGTGTTCTAGTTTACTGCTTCTGATGCAGACATGAAAACAGTTAAAGAAGCCGCCACAATGTCCATTCATACCTTAAACTGATTTACTCATTTTCTATCTAAAACGACAAAACTCGAAACTGATTAAAGCCAAAACCAACTTGTTCATAATTTCCGCATAGTGCACACAACCACCACCATAGATCGTAACTAATCCATAATTAAAGAAAAGAGTACATAGGAAGGGATCTCACTTAAGTACGCCCCATTTTGCAACAAGCCCAAACTAGTTTACAGACAGGCTGGACAAATAAATTTGTGTCTTAGACCAACCAACACTGCAGTGCCATATAAACGACAGGTTGAGTCAGTGACTCAAATGAGGAAGGCCACCTGCCTCAAAAGATAAGTTCAGGTGCATGGGGCCACGGAATTGATATTACTAATAGTGAACTTCGTGCCATGAACAGTTAAAAAAGAAAAGAAACCCCATCACCATCTGATAGCCACATATACGTAATTAATAGCGGGCAGTGGGGGAACCTTGCAGTTGCAGAATGAGTTTTGGGATGGAGAAGTTTCTTGGTTTTTTCGGTTGTCATGGTAGGACTGAGTACTGAAGGGGTGTGTGCGTGTATAAATGCAGATGCAGGGGCAATTAATTGTCGTGGAACCCCCCTGCCCTGCCCAAAGTCACATGAATTCCGAGACATAGAAGAAAGAGAATTGGCACTTGGCATCGTTAATTATTATAGAAGTGGTCACAATGATAAGCCTCCAAATTACATAAATGTGAGATGGTGTGGCTCCTTGTCTCTCCATTAGTGGTTGTGAACTTGTGATCAACTTAGTAAAAACGAAACCCAAGAGCTTCACAGCTGCGCGCTTCGTACGCTGCCAAAATGCGTGGGTGGCGTACAGTCTCTGCTGGTTTCATTCAGACATTCCGCATTTAAATTGCAGAATTTCAAAAGCTAAGAATCTCCACACATAACGCGTAATTGCAAGGGATCGATTATGATGACTAAAATTACTCTTTCCTTTTTGGCTCATCAAGTATTGATAATACCCAGGAAACATGATTTTGCAGCCTGTAATTCTAGTCTCCTTTTCATTTTCTCTCTCTCTCTCTTAAAATTGTTATCAAGTAATTTTAAAACTGAATCTCTTTTGCTAGAAATTAGAGAAAAGAAAGAGAATTACCGTTTATAATAATGTAAATATGTTGATAAAATAAAAAATACACATTTTATATTCTGTCACATAATAGTCCACACATGATGCAACACTGATTTCACAAACTAATAGCCAAGAGATAGCCATCAAACTAGCAATTTCCATGTACATGAATAAGTGTCCCTGACTCCCTGTGTAAAGCTCTTGCTAAAAGATTTTAAACATGATAATCGAGATAACGGGATAAGGCTTCAAGCTCACTGAAGATCTCAAATTTGTGTTATGTATCAGCACGAATAGTACTTCAAGCGGGTGTGACAGCAAAAGCAATATCAATTGGTCACCATTAATAAAAATAGGCTTTCGGGTAGCCTTTGCGTTTTAGAGAAGGAGTCCCATCATTCCTATTAACACTTGTTTAAACATTAAAATCTGAATGCTACTTTCAAGTTGGTCAAGAAACAAAGTGCTAAAACTGTGGAAAAACAAAAAGGGAAAGGCCTGAGAGTCCATTAAACGTATGTGGCTTACACTTAATTTAAAACTGTTAAATTATATGTAAATGTATGGGGGGAAAATTAATATCTATTTTAGCACATTATAAAAAATAATAATATATTAATGGAAAAAATGTAATTTTTTTTAAAAATAAAAAATGTACAGACAGAAAAGCTCCCCCTAAAACATTTTCCAGAAACAGCAATAACCTAATCATAATCACACGCACGTGGACATAATCTTCGAAAAGGGTTCGCAGCCAGTACGGTTATATTTTACGGTCTCCAAAATTAACCTAGCCTGTTTTAAAAAGATGGTTCATCGAAATGGATTTCAAATTTTCAAATTCACTGAGTCGCAAAATAAACTCTCAATTAAAAAAGAAATTATTACTAATTAAGATAGGTATATTATTTTATTGAGTTATCAATATTTAATAAAAAAAATTAAAAAAAAGATTTTAACCTCATCTAAATCAGGCCAAATTCATACCATTTAAAAGTGGTAAAATAAGGCCAATTTATTTAACCCAAAACAACTTTTAAGTCGGGTAATATTTTCATAGATCCAAAAAGAATCAGTCTGATATAATTTCGCCCGAAAAGTGACAAACCCGTTAGTTGTGTCAAAGCATGTAATTATGTACCCAAAAAAAAGCATGTAATCAGTCATCACCACCGGCGCTTGCATAGGAGGTGGCAGAAGCACACTGGCAAGTGTTAGATTATCCGACTTCTTGTCCTCCATTTCCAAGCATTATGTTTTTTGGCTAAACAACACTGTTTGGTTGTTTCTCAAAGGTGCCATACCGTAGTGGTTTTGTATAAAAATAGTTCAAATGACATGTTTTGAATTGGAATAGTACTGAGCATTCAGTATTACAGTAACATTAAAAAAATCTTCTTTTATTTCCTATAATCTTTGTATAGGTCTATGCTTATGACTTAATGACCCCAATATTACCCTACGAATCAGTCCATGGATTGCAATGAATGGAACTTGTAAACTTGGCATTCGTGTGGGCGTTTGAAGTCCAAGTGTAGCCCCATAATCAATTAATGTGGACTGACCCAACGAGGTAGGGAGAAATTCTTGTGTACACAAGTGTACATAAATTGTATACAATAAGTTAATAAATAATTAACATGTCATTATTTTAAATATAAAATAATTATATGACACACAAATCTATGTAATATTTAATTAAAATAATGATGTGTCAAAGAATAAAGACATGCAAATAATAATGAGAGAATTAGTGACAAAGACAATATGTACACATATTTAAGAAAATAAAAAGGATTGAATATATTTTTGTCTCTTAACTTTATTGTAGATTTTATTTTTGCCTACACTATACTTTATTTTATTTTCGTTCTAAATCCTTCTAAGATTAATTAAATTTGTCCTAATTATTAACACCATTAAGAATTTATTAAAATTTACTAACATGTCATTCTATGTGGGGAGCAAGTACGTAGTCAGCATTATCTAATTATAAATTTTGTTTTAACTAATGGTTGGACGAATTTAATGAGTTTTGAAAATATTTTATATATAAATGAAATAATATAGTTGTGGACGAAAATAAAATCTAAAATAAAGTTAAAGGATAAAAAATGAAAATTTTCCTATAATGAATCTTATGCATCATTTTCTTTTTGAACTTTTATATTTGTGTATTAAAATGAATTATGTTTTTCATATAAACTAATTACTAATTGCATTAAAAATTTATTGACAACCTTGATTGATAGTATTGGAGTAAGTTATCCTTAATACTTTTTATTTTAAAAAAATTCATTAAGTCGGCTACTAAGATTTTGTCAGGTTTTTTTTTAACAAATTAAAAGTATAATATCAAATCTTATCTTGGTCAACTCTTACTATCAAATTGAAAATGTTTGTTATTATATATTAATTTAATATGATTTCCAATAATTATTATGTATGAAAAACCAATTCTTTTTAATGCCCAAATATATAAGTTCAAATAGAAAATAATATATACAATTCATTATAGGAAAAATTTTACTTTTCATTGTCCCTTAACTTTATTTTTTTTTTATTTTCATCTAATAATTATATTGTTTCATTTTCATTTTAATTCTTTTTAATACTTATCAATTTGTCTCATTTACTAATTAAAAATATGTATCCTAAGTGGATAGTGCCAATTATGCACTTATATTTATATAGGGTGTCATATCAACAATTTTCTTTAACATTTTTAATAGTGTTCGTGCTTGAGATGAATTTAGTGAGTTTTAGAAATTAAGATTTGTGATGGAAATAAAATAAAATATAATTGTAAGATGAAAATAAAATTTAAAATAGAGTTAAAGGAAGAAAATAATATTTTTGCCAAAAAAAAGTATAAACTACTTCATATATAACATAATACACCAGTTAATCATGTTATGAAATAGTTAATGATTCATTTTTTATAAGTATAAGTATAGAACTTAAGTGTTGCTTGGAGCAAAAAAATGTAATATTATAAAATTAAAATCAATAATTTTTTATATTTTTAGTTGTGTATATATAAACATAATAATTAATTATCAAATAATATTTATGTATATTTTTTTATAAGGAATGTAAGATATCATTTTATTGTAAAAGAAGTTGGAATTATAAATCTTGATTTAGAAATTACATGTTATGACTATAAATAGAAGAATTTCACATGAGTACAACTATAATTCTAACGGAGGATTCTATGAGTCATATTTTGAATGAGATGAAATATTGTTGTTACACATGACAATAGAATACAATTAGCAAATAGCTAGTCAAATATTTTATATGATACATAAAATGATCAAAACCCATAAATTAATAATCCAAGATAGTCAAATTGATTAATGTTTAACATGCATGTATATAATTACAAATTAATATTTAACATGCATATTTAAACGAAAATTTAACATGCATTTTCATTTGCATAATCATATCTAATAAAAAAATATCTAATTGGCACTAGGCAAAATTTTCAAGCGACATTTGTCAATATTTTCTCTCTTTCTAAATGATATTTGTTAATATTTTCCTTTGTAGGTGACACATGTCAAAAGTTTATCTCATTGGTCTTAAATTTTCATTACAAATTAATGTTTAACATGTATTAATATATAAAATCATAAATTAATATTTAGCATACACGAGTATAATCATAAATTAATCTTTGACATGCATTTTCATTAAATCTATAATCATATCTAAGTAATACTTGTTAACATTTTCATTTTTTACTAAGATACAAATGTCAAAAAAAAAAAAATTCATGTTCTGTAGCTTACAAATCTATATCCATATCCACATCAAATAAACAAAACTGATGAACCACATGAGTCCTTTGAGGTGTTACTTCTTATACCACAAACATAAATTATCATTAAGTACAGCTTATGATCGATCAATATCGTTGAAATTCCAATGTTTAGCTAGGATTGAAGCTTAATCCAAGTAAGGACTTCATTTTAACTAAATCGTGATCATCAATATCGGTGGCCACTGATAAATCTTCTATTTATAAATTCAAGTTTGCGGATTGTAGTGCTGCCACATCAGCTTTATCGTCCTCTCTCAAATTGCCACGTCACGTTGTCACACTTCATTTCTTTAGCCACCTCCCGAGTCCCAGAATCCTCACAATTAAAGTTTTGCCTTTCACATATCTAACTTCAATGTTGCTCTCCTAGCTTCAGCTGAGATTATCATGATACTCATTTTTTTCTTTAAAGATATTGGTATTTAAAGTAAGGCTTTGTTTGGTACAATGGATAGAAAGGAAAAGAAAGGAATATAGTAGAAAAGAAAAGAAAAGGAAAGAAGGGAAAAGTAGATAAGTTATTATTTACTTTGTTTGGTATAATTCAATGGAAAAGAAGAGATGTTTCCCTTCCTTTATTTGGTTTTGTAAAGGAAAAGAATAGAAATGACATGTAAATATATTTCAAATTACTTTCATATAATAAAATTGATTTACATGAAGAACTTTTCTTATTGCAACCGTTCCCAAAGGGGGGTCAATAACAAGCTTGGTAACCGAATTAAAAAAATAATTTTGAAATGAGTCGCCACTAATTTTATTTAGTGTGTGTTAATTGATTTTAATTTAAGAAAATATTATTTTATCTAATTAATTAAAAGAAGATGGTTAAGTTAATTTTAAAATAATTATTTGATTTAAATAAACGATTTAATTTGTTAACATGTTTTAAGTTGAACATAGTACTAGATCATAGAGTCATTCCAAGGAAAACTAACTATAAGATACTTAACTCCGAGACCATTAGATGCTTAATTTATTTAATTTTTAAAAGAAAATTTTAATTTTTTCAATTTATAAAAGAGATGTTAAATTTATTTTATTTTTAAAAAAATAGTATTTAATTCATTTTCTTCTCAAATAACAAAAGAACGAATATGACAAACTAGACTTAGACATTTACAATAAAAAGAAAAAAATATTTTTGCAATTTACGTAATGACATTAGGAAAAGTGTAGAGCATGTTAATGAAAAAACATTAAAAAGTATTTAAATCAAAATATTAATAATTTAAAGAAATAAAACTTCACTTGAAGTTAAAATCAGTCATCAACAGTTGTCTAATAACCAATTCCAATATACAGAAATGGAAAATGAAAAGGGACATACACGCAATAACTAGGCAAGATCAATGTATCACGCATAAGTTGATCATCCATTTCACCAAGTTAGCCATATACTGAAATATTTAAAATTAATGCTCCTTTTCATTCCAAATTATCCATGAACATGTATTACAACCAGTAAAAATTGTAAGTAATCTGTTGTGACAAAATTTACAAGGTCATTGATCAATCAATTTGAGACACTTATGTTAGCTTTGTATTAGGCATTATTAGATGTTTATTGTGCCCAATATTAGTACTTTAGATGAGTTTAATGTTGTTGGGCTTCATTGGGCTTTAATGCAAATATTGAATAATTTTCGGATTTTGATGCATTTTGACCTTTCTTCCTTGGTTAGGTCATAACTTGGGACTCGGTGATCCAATTGAGGTGATCTTGGAGTCTTTGGAAAGCTAAGACAATACTCTACAAGTTTTATGAAGAACTCAAGAGCTGGATCAGAATGCTAAGGGTCCAAAATATCCCTGCAATGCAGAGTGGGTTTGCTGTCACGGAACCATTTGGGCAGTATGCACATATTGGACTATATAGTGGGTTATAGGCCTCCTCTTGGGCTGAAACTTGGTCACTTGAAAGATAAGACCCATATCTCCAACTTCAATGAAGACCATTTTGTCAATAGATGTCGTTTTAGGCATGCTTCAGAAGCTACAAGTTGGTCTGAATTTGGAAACACGTTCTTCCAACCTAACTTGAGGTAGGTGAAGTGTTTTTGGCATTTCTGGAGTTCTAAAAGTCCAAATGACATGATTCAAATTGGAGATTTTCAAGGAGACAACTGGCTACAACTTTGATGAAGACATCCAAGCCAAAATACACTGTCTAGGTGATGAATTTGAAGCCAGAAGTCGGATAAAAGTTGTTGACTAAAAGCCACCAACCATACACCAACCCACCTACCATGCACCAACCCACCTACCATGCATCAAGCTTCCATTTTTGACAATTTTCATATTATTATAGCTTGTATTCAGATTATGTACATGTACAAATTGGCTTCTAGGATTAGTATAAATAGAGCCAATCTCTTTGTATTATCATGGATTCAATTTTGAAGTAAGTTAGAATTCAATTTTGTAGTAAGTTTGAGTATTTGTTAGTTTTCTTTCTCTTCTTCTCCCTTCTCTTTAGAATTTCATTTTTGTCCTTTATTTTCTGAGTTCTTCCTTCCCATCCATGGAAGGCTAGGCTCTCATAATCAATCCAAGGGATTAACCGTCTTGATGTTTAATTTGGAGATCTTGTTTTGCTTGTTCATATTGCTTAATTGTTATTCAAGTTTCTCTTCTTCCTCTTTTAATTTTGATCCAGATTGAATTGCTTAATTTGATTTGGATGTTTATGTGATAATAGCTTTATTATCATGTATTCAAGAGGATCACATAGAATAAACAATTTATTAAAGCTTTTAGATGGATTGTTTAGCTTGGTTAAATTCTTGATCTTAAGTTAATCTATGTTTGGATGGTGCTTACTTTATCTAACCTTGGTTAATTAAATCCTAGATGCTTATCTAGTAGAGGATTCTTGGATCATGTTTAGGCGTCTTGATGTGATCTAAGGCCAAGAACATGGTTAGCAATTAAGTGAATTCCTTGTGATCAATGATGAGTTAAACGCAAGATCGGTAAATTTCCTTGGATTGGTTGTTTCTTTATATTTGTTTACAACATTAAGTCTTGTACTTCTTTTCAATCTTATTAATCAACAACAAACCCCCCTTTCTAATTATCTTGATCTGATTAAATCTTTGTTCATTTTGGATCCTTGAGAGACGATTCGGTTCATGCTCTATACTACAAATTATTTTGTGAACCGGTAATTTTTATTATTTGACGAGGTCTCGACAACCTCTTGTCAAATTTGGCGCCGCTGCCGGGGATCCAAAGGCAACTATTTGATCATTTCAAGACCCAATCTATCTCTAACAATTGTGTTTGTTTTGTTTTTGAAGCATTTTCTTGTGGAATTCGGCTGAAATTGGGTAAAGGGCATTCTGTCAAGATTTTTGTTCGGTAACGTATCTCTGATTAATCTGAATTTTGGTAGACAAATGAAAATCGTGATTTTGAGAAAGTCTCACTACTTGTAGTGAGGTCATCCTTATTTTTTCCAAATTCCATCGTTTTGACCACTTTTTCAATTTTTTAAGATTTTTTGTTATTCTGTTAGATAGAATTTTTGTGTAGATTTCACTCTGTGGTAGTCCCATAATTTTTAAAAATCTGTAGATATGTTTTCTGTAATTATTTTGTGTGTATATTTAGACTTGTTTTTGTGATTTTGTGTTTTTGTGTTTGATTACTAATCTGATGGAGCATAGACTTGATGAGTTGGCTTATCTGGTGGGGCAGTTGGCAGTGGAACAACATCACTTACCTGTGCAAGAACCTGCAGGATTTTGTAGTATATGTTGTAGTTCTTATCATCCCACATATGCTTGCACCACATTACAAGATGATGGTTCTGTATTTCATAACCATTCTGTTGATGCAACAGGTGTATTTCTTGGTGAACAACCACAATACCCACAGCTTGGATATGATCCTTATTCTACCACATATAACCATGATTGGGGAGATCATCCTTGGTTCGAACCTTATGTTGAACCAATCAGTCTATACCAAAGAACCTATCCGCAACAAAGAAGAAGCCCCAATAAGCATGGAATCTGAGCCTACACTAGAGGATTTGGTGAAACAATTTGCTCATAACAACATCCAATTCCAGCAGAGAACAGAAGCTATAGTACAAAACGTGAAGACCCAAGTTAGTCAACTTACATCTTCATTGAGTCAGTTGAGCAAGCAACAAATGCAGAAATCTGATTCTGCAAAACATGAGATCATTGATAAAAAAAACCAATTGATGATTTGTGTGATGAATTTGCTAGTTTTACTGATTTTGATGATTCTGTTTGTTGTACTGGTTGTGATGGTGATATGTTGTGTAATGCATGTCTTTGAGATCGCCTTTTTGAGACATGATGAATCTTTTTCAGCTGATTATGCAGCAACTCAATATGCAGAAGTAGTGAAGCCACCAAAATTTGAGTCCATTGTGGCTAAAAACCTCCTTACTGATGAGGAGGAGAGGTTGCTACAGATTTTTAAGGAGAATCAAAGAGCCATGATACTTGCAGACATTCCTAGCGTTAGCCCTTCCATATGCATGCGCAAGATTTTACTTGAAGATGGAGTTAAGCCAATAAAGCAGCCCCAAGGAGACTGAACCCTCAGATTCTGGATGTGGTGATCCATTACACTGGCTATGGTGTGACCGCCGGGATTTTGTTGCTTCTGCTATCCATAGAGAGTTTTCTTTCCACACTTTTATTTCATTTTTCTAGTTGTTGTTTTCTTTTTGTTTTTACTGTTTTGCTATTGTTTTTAATATTGTTTCTATTTTTATTTGATTGTTACAATTTACTCTTTTCTGTTGCTGTTGTTTTTGCTGTTTGTGTTGTCTGTTTCTATTTCTCGCTACATTTCTTTGTCATCACGATGTTTGTCTTTTATTACTTTTTTTTTCTGTTTCTGTTTTTATTTTTTGTTGTCTGTTGTGTTTATTTTTTGTTTTCTATATAAATCTTTGTTGAAAAAAAAAAAAAAGAAAGCCACGTTTAAGGTTAATGGCCAGAAATTGAATCATTATTGAGGAGGACCCATCAATCGTGAAAAATCTTCAATCACGCTGGCTGAAGATGTTAAAAGTAGCGCTTTTTGGGCGGCATCCCAAGTTTTCTAACTCTGTCCTCTTTTTAACTTTGACTTATTTGTTATCACAGGAATCGAGACAGAAAAAAATGGTGCCAAGTGAGAAAATCTATCAAAGTTTGATTTTTCTGTCTTTATTTTTGTTTGTTTTTCTTTGACAGATGATTTTTCACCGGTTAAATGGCGGATAACGGTACTCCGTGAAAATTTCTTTTTTGGTCCCTTCAGTTACCCACAAACACTGAAATCTGTATATAATTTTATTCAAATTTTTTTTTCTCTCTTTCTTCTTTCTTTCGAAATGGATAATCAGCTTTTTAACCTCCGCAAGTAATTCCCTTCTCTCCCTCAAAATGCTTTAACTAACATTTATTGTGCAAGGTTTGAGAGATTAAGGATGCTTATGCACAAAGGCATCCTTGCGGATATACGCTGGTTAATCGAAGCAAAGGTCCGACTCAGAGGTGAATTTTCTGACGCTCTTGTTTCATATATGCCAGGGCTAGGCAAAAGTTGATATGCAAAGAAGAGAAGAGCAAAATGGTTACGGGTCTGCTATAAATGTGCAAGATGGACCTGTAACACAAAATGCAAATCAATTGGAATGACGTCTATAAACCGAGATGATAAAATTAACTTCATAAAGGATGGCATGAGTAAGGAGTCTTTAGATAACATTCTATTGACTCTTGAGACGCATCCTAGTGGAGATGTGCAGAGAGTACTTCTCGATTTATGGCCAATATTCCAAGATGAACATGAGTGATATAGTCTCGGGAATCTGACTCAAAAAGACCCTGTTTGCCAATTTTTAAGAAAATTGGATGGGAAGCCGACCATCGGCCCATAGAGAGCATTCAAGCCGTTACTGGACGTAAAACCAGAGGAAAATGTGAGCCACAATCACACCTCCTGTAAGTATTTTTTTTATTTTTTATTTTTCCTTTTTTTCTTCTTGTTTATTAAAAAAAATTCAAAATAAAAAAATAAGAAAAAAATTCAAAAAAAAAATAAAATTAGCCGTATTTTTTGAAATATGTGTTGCATATTTTCAAACTTCTTCTGACACATATATATTAGCCTTTTATCTTTGTCATATAGCTATTATCATTTCTGTGCTTATTTTTCAAACTTATCTGACACGCAGATCTACCCCTCCTTTATAGGCGTAATTATTACCTTTGAGTTTTGATGCCTTTAAATAATGTACCTTGCTCTCTTCAGATCATTGATAAGGTGAGAGTACAAAAAAAAACAAAGAGAAAAAAATGGAAGTCACTTCAGTTCGTCGGATCAAGAGTGTTTGTGTCTTTTGTGGATCTAATCCTGGGAAAGATAAAGAGTTTGTAAATATTGCACACCATCTTGGTCGAGTGCTAGCTGAGAGAGAAATCCGTTTAGTTTATGGAGGAGGTAGTCTTGGGTTAATGGGTTGTGTAGCAACTGCTGCACATTTAGGAGGTGGCAAAGTCCTTGGTGTCATTCCCAGTCCTTTATCGACCAGCAAGCCCATTGGAAAAACATTAGGGGATGAAGTAATGGTATTTTGCATGCACCAACGCATGAACATTATGATAGCAAATGCTGATGCCTTTATTGCCCTACCTGGTGGTTTTGGAACTTTGGAAGAGCTCTTTCAAATTATATCCAGTCACAATGAGAACTTTCACCAAAAACCCATAGGTATATTAAATGTTAATGGTTTTTATGACAGTTTGTTTTGTTTTCTTGATCATCTTTGTAGAAAAAGGGTTCATCTCACAAGTGACACGTCAAAGTCTTGTAATCGCCGCAACTTCACGAACAATTGCCTTTCGATCAACTAAATGAATTTGTACCACAACGTGATCCAAGAATGGCTCCACAGAATTGGGAACAAGGCAACAAAGAAGAAAAAGCCAAAACTTGATTTGAATTTGTCTTTGTGAATTTTTGTTTTCTCTTACGGTTTTAGTTTTTGTAATTTTTCTTATTTCGTGCTCGATTTGCAGTTTTCTGGTAAGACCTTCTACACTCTACCTATCTTTATTTTGACATTGGGGACAATGTCTTTAATTAGTTGGGGGGAGGGATAGTTGACATTACCATGTACATAGTTTAGTTAAAAAAAAAAAAACTAATCTTTATTGTTACTAACTTTTTAGATGTATGATGGCAGAGTAAGGAGTAGTTTTGCTCTTGAGACGCATCTTAACTTGCATTTCATAATAGGTCTTAAATCATCTTTGTTCTTGTATATATATTAAAAAAAAAACACACACACACACAATTTTGATCCTTTCAATTGATTTTGATGCAAGCATGTGCTGAATCTAAGCTTAATTGATGATAAAAGTATGCAAAACAATTTACAGTTGAATCATTTTCATGATATACATGTGTATATGATTGTGGATATTAGGAAGAAGGCATGGTTGAATTGAGTGAATGTTCCATACCTTTGTGAGTTTTGGGCTTTTCCAGGTTTGATACTTACACTTGGTTATTTTCTTTCATGAGTGATGTCAATTATGAATTTATTTTCTAGAACTTGCATTGAATCGATTTGAGATTACATTGGTCTGTATGTTGCATGAAAATGACAGAGGCATTTTTTTTCTTGACTTAGCTGCTTTGGCCAAATAAACCTACCTTGCATTTATCTAAATATTAACTCCCTCTGAGCCTATTTGCCTATTCTTTGTTCTTAGCTCATTACAAGCTTTGAGTGAAAAACCATGTTTTACCTTACCTTAGGGAATGGGAGAGTATTGATTTTCTTATTGGAGGAGTTCTTTTGCTTGCAATGATTTAAGTGTGGGGGAATTGGTGTGCTGATACGAAATGCTTGGTACAAAAACAAAAAAACAAAAAAACAAAAAAACAAAAAAAAAACAAAAAAAAAGAAAAAAAAAGAAAGAAAAAAAAAGAATAGAAAAAGGAAGGAATGTGTGAAGAGAATGAGCATTTTATGGTTTTAGGTAAAAAATGTATTCTTTCTACTTGAATTACTCCTCAATGCTCTTTTATTCTCTTTGGTTTTAACCTGCTATTATCTATATTGTTCCCTTCCTTCACCTTATAAGTTCCATTACAACCTTTTTGAAAGACCTCTTGATTTTTGCAATTTATTTGATCTAAGTAGTGGAGAATTGATGTATATGCAAGCCTATGGTAAAATACTTTCATAATTTGACTGAGTTGAGCGTAAACAGTTAACCTAAACACCTTGTGTGATTTGAGTGTCACTTGTGAAGAATTTTACTCAATCTGAACATGCCTATTTCTGATTAAAGCATGATTATGCTATACTTTATTCTCAATTGATTTGATTCAACTATTCTTTGTTAAGCAGACTTGACTTATTAATTATGGTTTATATTTGATACAATGCTTGTATTTAAAAATTAGTTGAATTGATTAAATAAAATATTACATGTTTGTGGGTATCATCCTGGTAAACCCTCACGAGACTATAACTCGTCCACTAGGGACACCTAGGGGTTTAAAGGCTTGTGGCACATGCTAAGTGCCATCGTGTTTTCCTACGGAAGTGGATTAGATTAGGTACAATCAGTTTTTATGTTTTTAGTTTAATAATATGATGTTTCTTGTTTTTCTTTAGTTTCGTTGTTATGTGTTTTGCCCAGGAGTGCAAAAGCTTAAGTGTGGGGGAATTTGATCAATCAATTTGAGACACTTATGTTAGCTTTGTATTAGGCATTATTAGATGTTTATTGTGCCCAATATTAGTACTTTAGATGAGTTTAATGTTGTTGGGCTTCATTGGGCTTTAATGCAAATATTGAATAATTTTCGGATTTTGATGCATTTTGACCTTTCTTCCTTGGTTAGGTCATAACTTGGGACTCGGTGATCCAATTGAGGTGATCTTGGTGTCTTTGGAAAGCTAAGACAATACTCTACAAGTTTCATGAAGAACTCAAGAGCTGGATCAGAATGCTAAGGGTCCAAAATATCCCTGCAATGCAGAGTGGGTTTGCTGTCACGGAACCATTTGGGCAGTATGCACATATTGGACTATATAGTGGGTTATAGGCCTCCTCTTGGGCTGAAACTTGGTCACTTGAAAGATAAGACCCATATCTCCAACTTCAATGAAGACCATTTTGTCAATAGATGTCGTTTTAGGCATGCTTCAGAAGCTACAAGTTGGTCTGAATTTGGAAACACGTTCTTCCAACCTAACTTGAGGTAGGTGAAGTGTTTTTGGCATTTCTGGAGTTCTAAAAGTCCAAATGACATGATTCAAATTGGAGATTTTCAAGGAGACAACTGGCTACAACTTTGATGAGACATCCAAGCCAAAATACACCGTCTAGGTGATGAATTTGAAGCCAGAAGTCGGATAAGAGTTGTTGACTAAAAGCCACCAACCATACACCAACCCACCTACCATGCACCAACCCACCTACCATGCATCAAGCTTCCATTTTTGACAATTTTCATATTATTATAGCTTGTATTCAGATTATGTACATGTACAAATTGGCTTCTAGGATTAGTATAAATAGAGCCAATCTCTTTGTATTATCATGGATTCAATTTTGAAGTAAGTTAGAATTCAATTTTGTAGTAAGTTTGAGTATTTGTTAGTTTTCTTTCTCTTCTTCTCCCTTCTCTTTAGAATTTCATTTTTGTCCTTTATTTTCTGAGTTCTTCCTTCCCATCCATGGAAGGCTAGGCTCTCATAATCAATCCAAGGGATTAACCGTCTTGATGTTTAATTTGGAGATCTTGTTTTGCTTGTTCATATTGCTTAATTGTTATTCAAGTTTCTCTTCTTCCTCTTTTAATTTTGATCCAGATTGAATTGCTTAATTTGATTTGGATGTTTATGTGATAATAGCTTTATTATCATGTATTCAAGAGGATCACATAGAATAAACAATTTATTAAAGCTTTTAGATGGATTGTTTAGCTTGGTTAAATTCTTGATCTTAAGTTAATCTATGTTTGGATGGTGCTTACTTTATCTAACCTTGGTTAATTAAATCCTAGATGCTTATCTAGTAGAGGATTCTTGGATCATGTTGAGGCGTCTTGATGTGATCTAAGGCCAAGAACATGATTAGCAATTAAGTGAATTCCTTGTGATCAATGATGAGTTAAACTCAAGATCGGTAAATTTCCTTGGATTGGTTGTTTCTTTATATTTGTTTACAACATTAAGTCTTGTACTTCTTTTCAATCTTATTAATCAACAACAAACCCCCCTTTCTAATTATCTTGATCTGATTAAATCTTTGTTCATTTTGGATCCTTGAGAGACGATTCGGTTCATGCTCTATACTACAAATTATTTTGTGAACCGGTAATTTTTATTATTTGACGAGGTCTCGACAACCTCTTGTCAGTCATACAGGAGCAAACTACTTAACAAAATCATCTAAGCCTTGGTCATTACTGCAGCTTTCTTATATCCCATCTCCTTCCAAAAAAATGTTACTTACAAAAAAGAAAGCTTTGGCAATATAGAATAACCTTGACAATACTAAAATTTCATCCAATTTCCATCCAGCAAAATACTAGTACATTACTAGCATTAAAGTCAAGGCATTATATGCCAATAAGATATGTTTTAGATACCTAACAGTGAGTGAAGGCTTCATATGCAAAAAAGATATTTTTCACATACTCAAGTAAAGTCAAGGCAACTCCATCAATCGATACAAAAGCTCTTGACGCTTGTGAGGTCGACAACCAAAAAATGCTCTCATGTTAGCCTGATTCTTGATTAGAATAAGAAAAGCATCAAGTTGAAGAGATTCTGGTACTCCTATGTTGCATATTTCATCAAAAACTTCAGTTTCAGAATAACAACGAGGTCGCCCATTCTCTAGTATTGTAATCCCTTTCTCAGCAATGATATTTCCCTCTCTAATTGCCTCAGCAACCTCTTTGATCCCATCACAAATTATTTCACATTGCTTCTCAAGCAATTCAGTCATTTGACCCTTCCTTTTCAACCTTTTAGAAGTGTTTGTTCCGTGAGTTTCAGCTCGAGTTGCAGGCTCAGAGTTTAAATCAAATGCAGAAACATTGTCAGCATTCAATTCATAAGTAGACATGAATTGTTCTTCAATAGTATCAACATGATTCAAAGAGTTTTGCTCCCTTTCCCAACGACGATTTTTTTCTTTTGCAGTTTCAGCTGCAAAACCTGTTGCCCGATCCTTTGCCCATAATTCATACATCTTATCATAGAAGTTAATAGGAGTAGACATCCATTTTCTTGCATCAGGTTTTGCCTACAAGTAAAATTATTATTAGTGTAACACTCTACAAATATATCTATAAGAAATATATATGACACAAAGTTTGAACCATATAAGGAATCATACAAACCTCCAAAAATTCTCTCCACACCTCAGGTTCAGCATCCCACATCTTTGTTTCAGGATTCCAAGAGAAACCACTCATGCCTTTGAATAAGTCATAGCAAGCACTAAAATTTGTTTTCAGTGTCTTCATTCGATTCTTCAAGTGATCCTTCTCAAATTTCATTCCAAGTTTTTCATTGCATGCTTGTACTACATTTGCATAAGCAGTTGGAGTGAAAACACCATCTGGCCTATTTCCTTTTTGTTGTTCCTCTACAAGTGCATCAAGAAGCACTTTATCCATATGTTCTGTCCACTTCATCACATCTTTCTTAGGTTTAGCATTTTGATTTGTTTTTGACTTCCTTGCCATTTTTCAAAGCTACACACTATAATGTCATCAACACTATCACCATATATGGAATAAACTTTAAATGAATATAAAGTATTATAAATAACATTGTTAATATTAGGCACAACTTAACTGTTATTATAAATAAACACAAGTATCAAACAAGATATTAAAAAGAGATGAAGTTCAACATATAACAAAAGAGAATTTGCTGAAATACCAAATATACAAGTCAAGGTACACAACCACATTTTTTTAAATACAAAATATATACTAGCACTTTTATCTAACTCGTCAAAAAGACTAGCTACCTTAACCTATTCCTAATATAATCTTGCCACATGTTGGCAGCTATATCATTTCTTATAATTGCTCCATTGATAGCTTCTTCATCATTCTCATTACCATTATAATGAGCCTCTATCTCTAGATCATTGTTAAGGAGCTCTCTATCAGCTTTAGCAATTAAATTAAAATCAGGATCTACCCCCATAAGGTAGTTATGCAAAATGAAACATGCCAAAACAATATCTGTTTGAGTTTCAAACCCATAATGTGGTTCAGCTCCAAATGAAATTATAGGAAAACGCTTTTTGACAACACCAAATACACGCTCAATAGAATTACGCAATGATGCATGTCGGTGATTAAATAGTTCTTTAGGATTTTCTGGTTCTCGAGTTGAGTACTCTTTTAAATGATAGCGCACACCTCTATATGGTGTAATCAGGCCACTCTTCAACATAAATCCCGCATCAACCAAATAATACTTTCCTGTTTTAATATAAGAATATTCTAAAATCAATTTTACTTATTCAAAATAAATTTAAAATAGAAAAATATATATTTCTATCATAATATCATATTACCTGGGGGTATAATAAGTTTGTCTTCTCTATTAAGAGCATTCTTTAATATCCTTGAATCAGATGTTGTGCCTTCCCAACCAGGTAAAACATACGTGAATTTTAAATCAAATGAACAAGTTGCTAAAACATTTTGAGTGGTGAAGTCCTTTCTCCCTCTATATCTTGGGGCATCAATCTTACACACCTTAGCTCTTATATGAGTGCCATCAATTGCACCAACACAATCCTAACATATATATTTGACAACAATTGTTTATCAAGCTTAAAAAATGTATACCACCTATGTATTAAGTTTTGCTAGAAAGATAAACTACCTTGAAATATGGGTAAAACCTCCTATTATTGTGTATTTCTGGACTGACTTCATATCCATTTGGTTGTTTAAGAAAATATTCCTCCAATGATATCATTGCTCTCAAGACATCATGAAAATGTCGACTCACAGTTTCTCCTGAACGACGAAAAAAGAAAGAAACTATGCGGTTTTTGACATGGTGAGCTAATATATGTAAGAACTTAGCTACTTGCTCCTCCACTGAAGCATTTTTGTTATCCTTTAGACGCCCACTTTCTCTTAATATTTCAACCAATTTGAAAAAAGCAAGTGGTCCCATACGAATAACATCACGACATCTTTGATCATCATTAGTAAGTTCTCTCATTAACTGGATCCAATATCTCTTTCTCTGAAGACTTCTTTCAAAGATAGGTCTATCAACATATTTGCAGAAGTGATAGATTCTTATCAAGTTAATTGCTTGAATGACCTGACAAAGGACTTGAATACATGCCATGCGCCTTCTTTGATCCCAAGTTTGTATCCAAGTTTCTATTGCATTTTCTAACATATTGGTTTCAATATCGTCTTCAAACATATCACTTTCTATTGGACAACTTCTATCCTGATTTTCTTCTTAAGACATCTATATAAATTATTGATTGAAAATTTGAATATCAAAAGCTAGTCGACATGTGAAATAATAACTAGAAGAAGAAAATCCAACACATAAAGATTAAAAGAGAACTTTTTGTGAAAAAAAGGTAAATGGGTTCTATTCTTATGATTTCTTCTTGTTGTAAATAAGCTACTGGGAGAGACCATAAAT
Organism: Styphnolobium japonicum; assembly: GCA_023212625.1. NCBI lineage: Eukaryota > Viridiplantae > Streptophyta > Magnoliopsida > Fabales > Fabaceae > Styphnolobium > Styphnolobium japonicum. The sequence goes on from JALBWW010000008.1 coordinate 21,526,037, forward strand.
GATTAAACTACATTAAATAAATTTTACAATGAGCAAAAACATGAATTTTATCATCAATAAACAAATGCTAGTAATGCTAAGAACATATGAGTAGACATTCAGTTTTACAACTCTTTCCTCCTCAAAGAATAAATAATAAAATACATTGTCAGATTATGTGAACTTGGTTATAGTAGAGAAAAGAATAACATCCATATCTAATTTTATTGTCATGGCCATAACCTCCAACTTTAATTGCCTAAGTAAATTTGCTAGGCAAAAAGGTTGACATCATTATAGGCATCATCCCTATTATACTGTCCCTCCCACTTAAAATATAATTTGATAATTTAATTGACATTCTAATGGTCAATATGCATTTGAGATATATTAAGATATTACCCTGCCAGCAATGTCACCCATCATTTTGACGTTAGAATCCTCCAATACACTTTTAAGCCAAGCAAGGTTACTAATTTCATAAGCTATAGGATTAAAAAAAAATGTAATCATAATCTCATAATTAATAAGTATAGCAGTGCCATCTCGCTAATGCAATTTATTGGTATTGCACAATTAATCAAGGTCATGTCAATGAAAACTAAACTACTGAAGCTATGCTGAAAAAGATTTAACCAAGTAATAGAAATAAAAATTATATTATTATTATATGAAATCCTTAATATTTTCTGGGATAGCAAATAAGATTTCATTTTTTTTGTGGTAGCAAATAAAATTTCTAATGATCCATAACTACTACTTGTGCATCATTGTATTGACAAATGAACAATTGTACCACATCAATATGCAGGAGCGCACAACTCTGGCATTAGAAGGCGATATATGCATAAACAAAGAGATAAAGAACTAAGGCACAAGCCATACACTTGGTAACTTTACCTTCTTTTTTGTTTTGAACGGCAGCTACACGCCACTACCAAAACTAGTTTTGCAATTTCTTTCAGTACTTAAATTAGTTTCATGATCATTTCTCATACATTATATCAAGACAAGGATCAAAAAGTGTTGAATAAACAACATGATTGACTTGTCTTCAAGTGAAGTCTATTCCAATAGAACTCCATGATGAATCTAAGCCTGACATTTACAACTAAGTAAGGGAGACTTTAAACTAGCTTTAACAAACTATCCAAGAAAGATTAGTAATAACCAGAACCACAGTCTTTTTTATCGTGAAGTTACAAGTCTTTGTTTCACTGTTCATGAGCATCTAAAAAGAAGAATGTGCCAAACATATGCAGGGGAAAAAGTCGTACCTGGTGAAGGATGAAGACACACTTCCCAGACCCATATACCACACCCACGAGTCATCGAAACAGAGCTTCGAAGATGCACCACCAGTTCAGAGCTATTCTAGGGCTCCTTTGTCAAAGAGAAGCTAGAGGGAAAATATTGGGAAAGTTCTTTTCTTTCCCTCCCAATCCGCGGGATAAGAGGTGGATGAAAAATACATAGGACCCACAGAAAATTAACCCCTCCAAATCTCTTCCTTTCTATTATTAAACTGATACCAAACAAGGGATATAACCAATCCTTAACCTTATTTCCTTTCCTTTCTTCTCTAAAATGTGTACCAAACAGAGCGTAAGTTATTTAACATTTATTAATTATTATTTATATTTAATAAAATTTTTAACATTTATTATAAAATTAACAATTAATAAATAATTGACAACTCACTTGAATATCAAAGCGGTCAAGATACCATAACGACCCCCTATCAACAATTTTACAGAACTCTTTGTCTCCCTTCTTCCCCCTCTTCCTTTATCTTTTTTACCACCATTTTTTGGTGAATGCATTGGCGACCCACCATCTATTCTGCCGGATAATATTGAATTCCTTGAGGTTTGTTTATCTTCCTTAGACATGTGAACATCTCTCGACCCCCTTTTGTCTCTCTCATGTCTTCTCAGAGCTAATTTTTTTCTGTGTCTAGATGAATTCCGTTCATTCTTCCGTTGCAACTTGCCAATTTTTTGTTTCATGGTTTGTTGATTAAGTTGTATATAGATGATGATTTTCCAGGTCCATTAGATCAGGGGTTGGGTGAGGGACGCAAGCACAGGTAGTGGTAGCAGCAATTATCAAGAGTAAGCCTAATAGAACTCTTTCAGTGGTAACTACGCTAACCATTTTTGGTTGTTGAACACTCATTAGCTATTTAACCTTCTTGTTCTTTTAGCTCAGTTTTGTATATGGAAATTTTCATTATTTTATTATGTGGGATTTAGGCTTGTGGAGAGTATTAGCATTTCAATTGGGTAAGATCCAAATTCAAAATCTATTATTGGAGTTCTTGATATATATGGATTTGAAAGTTTTAAGATTAATATGTAAGTTAATGCTTTCATCTGGCACTTACAGTTTGTTATTTACTATTTAGCCTTGCATCTAACAAATTTCTTTTTCTTGAAGTTTTAAGCAGTTCTATATTAATTTTACAAATGAAAAGTTGCAACAACAGGAAGTCACTAAGCATCCTTTTTGTGGTGATCTATTAAGATAAATAATGAATTTATGGCTAGATCAGTTTTGCTTGACTTGGTAATGGTTACAACTTTCAACCTTATATACCTAATTTTTCTTTGAAGATATGCATATTTCTCTTTTGCACTGCAAATAAGAAATCAAGAAGCACACAATCTGTAGTGATGATCTATTCAGATAGATCATAAATCGATGGCTGGGATCGATTTTGCTTCACTTGGTAATGGTTACAACCTTATATACCTAATTTTTCTTTCTTTATACTATTTTGAACTTTAAGCATAGTTTTTTTTTTTCTATTATTCTAACTTTAATGGGGTTCTAACCATACTATTGTGTTATCTTTGCCCCATGGTTTCTACATTTTTATATGTTATTTATTTATTAATTAGCATAGTTTAGCTTAGTTGATTGTCTTATCTCTCTATAGTTCGGAGAGAGATAAGTTGGTGTAAGTTTATTTAATCTGTGGTAATTCGATGTCAGTTCATGTTTCTCTTAGTGGATGATTTGAGAAAGCACGGGCTTGGAAATTTACGAGTCATCTGATCCAATTTTCTATTTTATTTGCAGTATCCATATGTTTTATTTTTTCCATCTATGTTTTCCAATTTAGAAGTGCATTTGTAATTCAGCTGGATTTGATTTATGCTTCGTTAAATGAGGTTCTATGTGTTATTTCTGATATTACTTCTATTGGTAATGTTCCAGAGATACTGAAGTGAAAAAGTTCATATTTGGTGAGATTGCATTCCTTTGGTTTTTATTATCACTTCTATAATTTGCATTCTGCACATGAAGTTCGTAAAACTTAGTCCAGTTGAAAGTTAAGCATTGTATATTTTAACTTATGTTGTGGATGTAATTCTTTTGAGTATTTTAGTATTGTATCTTCATTACTAAATGCCTACGTCAGCTGCATATTTCAAAAACTTTATATCTTACTTTAAATATAAGAAAAACTTAATTAGTATTGGTCATACAAATTTTTTTTCTTAATTGAAAATCCCTTTTCTTTATAAATTATAACTAAATATCTTTTTTTCAGTTTCACATTTTCTGCTCTACTTGTGTGGAGAGATTTGCATCCATTGCTTCTGAGACTTTGGAAGAATAAGGCTGAATTTGACCTTATCATTCATCAATGTGGGCTCATATATATATATATATATTTGAATACTTAGAGAAAGAAAAAAAATATGTATATACTAGAAAATATAATACACAGAAATATATCAATACATAAGTACTAAGCAAATGGTTCCATCAAGAGCGTGCAACCATTCACATGTCTAACTATAAACATTTGTGTAAGTATACCTTTTAAAACAAGCTGTCAATATTAAACTATGTTTTATACTGAACAATTAGTTTACATTGCAAGTGTGGATAATAATTCCTTAATATAGAACCCAATCAACTTCAAAAGTTTAGGTTGACCCCAAAACTAGGTTTATACTGAAGGCTGTGGGTAAATCTGAGCTTCACTTGAGCCTAAACTTAAAAATAAACATATTTATTTGAATTTTCAAAATATTTAATTAAGTGAATTTGACACAATTTTTTATAAATTATAATCATTTTAATCTAAAAAATGAACAAAAATAATTAATCAAAAATAAATTATTTCTATTTGTCTTTCACACAACTTATTGACTAATGAGTTGCAGCATAAATAATTCAATATATAACAGAAAATTTTTTAGGGCTTTCGCTGAGAAAAAGTAATTCTTGGGACAATTGCCATGTAAACCACATGTTAGATCTATCATGTCATTCAAGATACCTATGTCTACATATTGGACGAAAAATGCCAACCTTATAATGTTAGCCCAAGATTTCCTAGAAAGCATATTTTTTTAATGATGATAACAAACATCTATTTAATAACACACATTGCTAATGCTTGATTTTAGTCAAAAGGCTAATGTGTAGATTTCTCATTTATCAAAGACATTCTCAAGTACAAAAAGTTGATCTCTAAAGAGAAACTGATATCATGAGTTACATAAATATTACAAGGATTCTCAAATAAAGATCACACAAGTCTTACAAGTCTCAAACATTAATGTACATGCTGCTGTTCCAAGATTACAGTTTTCATGCCTAAAACTTGGACTTTAAGCACATGCTATGAGAACTAGAAGACCACTACAAAGATGAAGATCTGTCCTGGATAAAGCCTTACGAAGAACAAGATGAGGATGCCTATGATTGAAGACAGGTTTGCTCGAAACTTGTGCAAAATCCCAGAAGTTTATGGATTCACGATGAGCTATCTCATGACTGAAGATGAGCTAGCTACTGAAGGGAATCTGCAACTGCTGCAATTGCAACTTCCAAGATTGATATTGCTTGATCCTGTAGGACTGCCAACGGCTCAAAATCCTTATGCAAAGTTAAAACTCAAAGTCAAAAGGCTGTTTGCATGCTGACAAACATCCAACAACCCTACAAGCAAAAGAAATTTTTCAGAAAAAGAGTTGTACCTGCTGTACTTTTCTAATAAAGTGTAAAGACCATCTTCAAACGGTCAAATCACCTCCTTTGCTATAAAATTTTTGCTGCATAAAGGATTAGACATCGAACTACATCACTACACAATAAAAAAACAAAAGTTACTGTGCTATATGTTGTAATATTCCCTTATTCTGTTTATGAGCTAAACTGTGAGATATCTACTCTTTGTGAGTTGTTTTTATCATACACTCTTTTGAGAGAAGCCTTGCGTGGCTGAAACAAAATCTAGCTAGGTGAGCTAGTATTTAGGTCTGTGAGTGAACTGTGAAGCAATGTAGAGGTGCTACTTGCTTGGAATTAGCTTGGAGAGGCTAAAGTTGATCAAAGAACACTCAAGTTGATAGTGGAAAATCTCAACTTGGATGGGGACTGGATGTAGGTTCCATATTGGGGCTAAACCAGTATAAATTCTCTTGTGCAATCTCTCTTAACCCTACTCTTTTACATTGCATTGATTAATTGTTATGTGTGTTAAGTTTTGATTGCTTGAGCAAGTCTTTAAGTTACTATTTTATTGAGTTTCCGCTGACATGAGCTACCCAGTGAGCTATCTTATCTCTGCAACAGTTTCTTTGTCTTAAGTGTTTTTGCAGAAACTGAAATAGTGGGTGACTTGATTCAACCCCCCTTCTTAAGTCTTCTTTTATCTTCATATAAATGCTCCTAATGAATAAAAAAATTCACTTATTTCTCAAATTTGTAAATAATCATATTAACATACTCATTCATTATTTACGCGGGTCTACATCTAGTTGATATTAAAAACAACAATTAAGCTACTAAACTGTGGGTTAGTGGTGAGGGGTTTAAGTAGTTTTTGATTCATAAGTTCAAACCTTAATAACAATTTGGTTCAACTTCTGGTTTAGCGTTTACATGATTTGTATCAGTCTCGTCAATAATTTCAGTTTACCTGTAGACTTGGGGAGTTCATGCCAATTGGGATGACCATGCGTCTCAATATTCGATCTCAACCTTTCATCCTCTTCCTTACTCGACGCACAGTCCATTTTTGTCATGCTATGGAGCCCTCATCATCCTTTAATAACTAGAATTATTTCCTTTTCTGAGACAACATAGATGAGAGCAACATATGAAAAATATAACTACACAAATAGTCACAATCACACACAACTCTCTTTTGAAAATCTCAGATATAGACAAGTATTATGTATGCTAACTGTATCATTGTAGCGTTTCCTAAAAATAGCATTATACCCTCTAACATAAATATCAATTTCTAAAGTAATTTAGACAATTTATTCAGAATTAAAGCGTCAACCATGTAATCATAGCTCCACCCATGACTCAATTTTAATAATCCTTGACATATACGACTCATGCTCCAAGTGAGCACACAGACCTAAAAAAAAAGGGCCTATCTTCCAATTTCTTGGATATTTCCTTCATCATTAAAAACATCAGTTTGAACGACAAGAACCTGTTTAACTCTTACATTTAATTTTATTTTTGCTTTCCATGGGGTAATGGGAATGCAGAGTGTTCCATGAAAAGACAATCGATCGAGATAGCCACTTGAATGTAAGGGGCAGGGGCATCCTTTGGAAAAGCAAATGCAACGTATGGACCCTGGGTTATGCTGGTTTGTTACCTTTTACCCAAAATTCCAATCGAAAGAGATCCCATTTGATTTAATTCAATATTATTTTCATTTAAAGGCATGCATTATAGAAGGTTATATGAAAGAGTTTAATTTTTATCTATTATTAGTGTAAAAAATTTTATATTATTATTTAATTATGTGTTATTAAATTAATAAAAGAGTTGACTATCATAATAATTATTTAAAAAATTTAATTATTTTAATAATTTAATAATACATAATTAGATAACAGTACAAATTTTTTTTTACACTTTTAATAAATAAAAATTAAATCCATATGAAACTACTTTTAATGTTAATCTCACGTTTTTACATTCACACTATATGAAACTGTCCAGTCTCTTCCTCTGGAATTAAATTAAGGTATACTATTATTAAAAAAAAAATTAAGGTATACTGATGGCGACTGACGGGTCAGTTGGGAAGTTTTCAGGAAGGGGCACCCAAAGTTTTCTGGCTCGAGAAAAGATAAGGGCTTCATTCTGGGACCCTCTACTGGCTTGAGGGAAAAAGCCAGGAACCAATTCTATCTTCTGAATAATTTTATAATATATATACAACACTTTAGCAACACAACATTAAAAAAAAAAAAAAGAAATACTTTTTTACTTTTTTTTTAAGGTATTGATAGTTAAAATAAGTTGTTAAATATTTATTTATTATTATTTATATTTAATAAAATTTTAAATTTTATTATAAAATTAATAATTAATATTTATTTTAAATATTAAATTTACCAAAATATTATAACAATTCTTTTTTTTTTGACAGAAATATTATAACAATTCTTAAAAAATAAAACTACTCTCAAAATTGTTATTTACCAAGTTGGTGTGCGACAATGACGTGGCCGAATAACGAGAAGGATATTCTGCATTACGGTCAGCTTTTTGTGGATTCATTTTGCACATACGTAAGATATAAAATAGTGTGAGATAAGTGCTACATATTTAAGTCTCTTAATTATATAGTTAGAGGTTTGATTTTTAATTAAATATTTGAGTTTCTTAAGCATGTAGTTAGGAGTTTGATTCTTGATTTATATGTATGAAAAAATATTAATTAGGAGAGGTCAATTTCTTAAAAGAATATCTATATCTTAAGAGATTAATTCCTGTAAATCGCGCACAGAGGATACCCTAAGAAATTAAATTTTTTTTTTTGCACATAAGATCAAGGATAAAAAAAATCAGACCAAATCATCTGGTTCAACATAAGATCAAGGATAAGAAAATTAAATCGAACCAACTAGTTCAACCAGTTAAACCGGTCATCTCACCAGTTTGGTCCATTCAAAAATTCGTTTAGCATGAAAATTGGTTAAGAACCAATAAACTGATCAAAAATCGGTGAATCAGTCAACCCGAACTGGTTCAATTAGATTTAATTGGTCATATTTTTTTATAAAAAAAATTCTTACTAATTCAAATGATATCATTTTTTATTTAAAAATTAAATATAAGCCAATTTAAAAAGAATTTTATATGAAATACTTAAACTTAGATTACACAGAAATTTGAAAAGTAAATTTATAATTAATTATATATCTCTTTGAACTAAAATTAAAAAATTTTAAAATAAAAATAAGTTATAATATTATTACTAAATACTTTAGACTATAAAAAATTAAGTTATAAATTATTTTTTATCATTTATATTATTTTTTATAATTTTTTATAATTTTTTATTTGTTTAATTAGTATAATTTATATATATATATATATATAAATTATTTAATTATATTCTAATTCAACTACAATTAAATTATTAAACTTTAAATTAACTTCTTAACTGACCGTTCAATTTTTAAAACCATACATAATATCATTAAATTAAGAATATTTGTAATCTGGCAATTAAATATACATTTTTTTACTCAGATATTTTCACATTTTTTAAATATAAAATTATAAAAATAACAATTATAATAACGTACATTTAACTCTATACAGTTGCTTTTATGGGTTCCAACTTCCAGGACTGTAAGGTCTTAATCATAACTTTACTGAAAGCAGTACTGAGACTTGAATTTAAAAATTACAGTATAAATTTTTTAATAATTTATTTTGTGTTTAAAATCTCAAAAATAAAATGAATATTTCATTTACTTGTAAATTTTTATACAAAACTTGTTTAGAATAATATTAATTTAAGAACTCAATTCACTTGTAAATTGTATTGTGATTTGTATGTGATCACTTTTGATGGGATTTATATTTCATTTCAAATGAATTCTTTTCAATTTTATTTTAAAGTGTCACAAATAGTAGGTTAAATCCACAACAACTTTGTTTTTGTCACTCAGTGTAGGCCAAATGCTTCTTTCCTTAACTTACAACTACTTTGTTTTTTCAAAATCGCTTTCGGATGAATTAAAGACGGAAATTTTGATTCTTAACTTATATTTCTGCATAACCTTAGTTTCCCATTTATTATTCCACTGTTACTTCAATTTTTTGTGAGCTAAACCTTGATTTTTCAAGTGTATAAAAATTTAAGTTCAACAGATGGATTTAACTTTTTTTTTTTTAATGTTAATTTCAACTTCATCTTCGACTAAGGTTAGAATTTGTATCCTTTTCATGAGGTGGATTTAAATATTTTGTCTCTTTCCTTGCTATTTTTCATATTCCTTTAACTTAATGTTAACAACTTAGTATAAAATTTTCTCTCTTTTAATTAGTTGTAACTTTTCTTTTAGTTGTCAATGTTTTTTGTTAAGCTATCAACATTTAATTAAAAATACAGAAAATGAGACAAAAATTTAATTCTTACATGAGGTTGGATTTGGTGAGGAAATTGAGAAGATGAACCATTTTAGTTTTTTGCGAAAACTCCAATTTAACCATTTCAATTATAAGTTATTTGTACTTTGATCCTAAAATTTAAAAATGGGCAAATCGATCCCCAAACTTCTAAAAATGCGCAACATAGTCCTTTTGTCTAACTTTCATTCATAATCTAACAAAGAGATGCATGCTCCACTCACGTGATCACTTTTAGGATTGTACATGATCACACTCCACTTACATGATCATCTCCTTCACCCTAAACACCATTTAAAGAATGAAAACCACTTAAGTCAATTACAGGAACCATAGACGTGACTAAGGAGGTGGAGGAAAGGGAATGATAACAAACAAGAACGACTAAGTGCTGCATAAATCTGCAAAAAAGAGCTCATTGAGCATTAGTGCAGTTATCCTGATCAGCAAATGTGACGTACCTTCATTATGATAACCTTCGTGGATGTTTTCTCCTTTAATGGCGCAGGTTATGGTTCACAGAACTCAATGTAGTTTGGGTCTAGGTCGAGGTCGTGGTTCAAAGGCCTTAATGGCAAATGGGTTAGATGTGGTGAAAGTATGAAGTTAGTGTTTCCTTGCTTGAAATGTGGATAGTGGTTTCAAATGGCATTTAGTAGGAAAAAGATGATCACGTGAGTGGAACGTGATTACTTACACTCCCAAAGTGATTGCATAAGTGGAGTGGTCTCTCTTCGTTAGATTGTGAATGAAAGTCAGAGAGAAGGATGGTGTCGCATACTTTTAGAAGTTTAGGGATCAATTTGCATATTTTTGAAGTTTTAGAACCAAAGTACACATGACTTATAGTTGAACGAGATAAATTGAAGTTTTTACTAGTATTTTTTGTTCTTTTGTGGTGTCTTAAAGCCATTATTGGTAAGCTATTACCGAACCTAAAAACTTTTGCCCAATTTTAGTAAGGAGTCTAGTAAGTTTGATGATACTAATTAAAACATAACTTTTGGCTTTCTCTAGTGGTCCAATTGGCTTTAGTTTTTTTAGCATAGAACTAAAGGTGTCAATTTGGGTCAGCTACATTTCGGGCTTGGCTGGGATGAGACTATTTTAAACCAGTTATTTGCTGGACCAACCCAACCCTATGTGGGCTGTGGGCTAACCTACTTGCCTGTCACTTTTTTTGGCTCAATATTAACCATACCTAGCCAAAAACACAATGATTTATAAAAACTGAAATGAATCCTATAAAATTGAAACCTCAGATAAAAAAACATGTGAGTCCTATAAAATTATTGAATCAAGCAATGTAAATCCACCATAATAGCAAGCAACATGCTAACATACTGTGTTGGTGTGCAACAACGATCACTTGCAAGTTTGAAGCAACGACTAGGATGCCTCTGCAGCAACACTCACCACCACGAACAAGCATGCTGCCACCATGGACAAGGCACCTCTGCAGCAACGAATAGGACGGGAGCACACACGCTTCTTCATGTCAGCTCACCACCAACAGTCCAGCATAGCGTGTCTTGTTTTCACAACTCGATAGCATACCCATGCATTTGCAACTTGTTCTTCTTAGGTCATAGCTAGGTGCAGCAAGCCATAACAATGGGTTCATCCACACAGGCTGCAGCAAGCCAGCAAAATTGATTTTGGTTTGGGAGTTTGTAGGGCACAAATTTGATCCTTCAATTTGATGGTAAAAGAGGAATTGAGAAGGGGGTTGAATCAAGTCTCAAATGAACGTTTTTTCAAAATCAAACTTAAAATGCAATACTGATACAGAGATGAAATGACTAGTGAGAAAGATAAGCAAGCTAGTCTTCATAAACCATAAAACAAAGTATGATACGTAGGCAACCAAAATCAATGCACAACGGAAATTAACATATAAGTATGCAAGATAATGTAAATAGAAGGGTTAGAAAGAGCTTGCACACAAATATTTATAATGATTTGGCCCCAATGTGGAACCTACATCCAGTCCTCAATTTTGCTGAGATTTTTCACTATCAACTGAGTGTTGTTTGATCCATCATAGCCTCTTAAAGCTATAATTGAGTAGTTTTGATCAATCCTAACCTTTCCAAGCTATGAAACAACATGCCCTCACTGGGATTTACAAGAAAACAGAGTATATACTCTGCACAGGGAGTGAGTTATACAAAAATAAGCTCAACATAGATTTACAAATGCTTCTCAGAGTAAAGCACAAAAATGATTCTTCTTGTTGTGTTTTTCGTCACTTCTTCCTTTCTCATCTTCTTTTTATGTGTGTAATCCTCTAGAAAATGAGTATAAGTAGGCAAAGGAGAATTTGAACGCTGCTGCATTTCTTTTAGTAGAAAAACATTTTGGCATTATCTTGGACGTGTAATGTCCTCCATTCACTTTTGCAAAATGACCCACTATTTTTCCATGCATGTCTTGTACTATTATGACCAAAGCATGAGATATTCTAACGGTTATTAGCATTTTGGAGTCATTCACAACCTATTTGGAAGCTTGAATTTCGAAACAGAGGATTCTAAAATCATGCATGAGCTGGCTCATTTTCGTTCATGAGACGACTCATCAGTGTATTTTTCATTAGTTGATATCTAATATGAGCAAGTTCATTTCCATCATAAGCATGCTCATCTTTTGGTCTTCCACATGCTTCTTCAAAATTGACTTGGGTCTTCAATTTTGTTTATTGAATAGTAATGTGAGTCTTCTCACAATTTGACAATAGATGATCATACATGCATGATAACTGACTCATGTAGGCTTGAGACATTTGAAATACTTTCTTTATAACTTGAGATCATGTTTTTTTTGATAAATCTGCAACACTCTATTTTAGCTTTGATTAAGTGAAAGTATATAGTGTTACACATTAGAATAATATTTGAGATCATCATTATAAATTAATCATTTTAGAAACATTGGGCTAACACAATTTACTCTGCAGAAAGCCAAGTATAGGGTCTCTCCTAATGATCCAATGGATTGGTGGTGTTATTATTGTTTTGGGCCAAACAACAAGAAGACAATTTTGGGGCTTTTTTTGTTGCTCCAAAAATTAGAATGATGGGTATAAAATAAAAAATTAAAATACGAGTAAATTTATTTTGATCATTCAAAAATACAAGTGTCGTCAGTTAGGTCTTCCAATAATAAATACATCAAAATTGTCATTCAATGTCAATTTTTAAAATTAAATTAATTTTTTAATTTTATTTTTTGACATCAAATTAATTATTCAATTACATATTTTATATCAAATTTATCCTGTAAAAGAAACATTTTTGGCCCATGAAAAGCATTAAATTTAAATTTTGTTTTGTTCTGGGATAATAGTATGTGTCAAAAAAGTTAATCATAATACTGAAATCACCAATGATCAGAAACAGTTGGCTGGCATAACAGTTGTCTACATTCTCCAAAATTCCTTAAATATCATAACTGTTCTCGGAAGCCTATGTTACGAACAAGAGCAGGCAAAGGAGAAAATTACTCTTTGCTGTGTATATCTCACTCAGTTTTTTGGAAATTCTTGCATCGCTTGGTACAACAACTGTGTACTACAATCACTACCAGATGAAAAAAGGTCGTCTCTCTCTGCTCCGTAGCTGGGAAAGGGACAGTAATCCTGACTAAATGCGTTTTCTGAAATAAATGGTTCAGTCCAAAAATTGCTGCTGAATCCATCAAATGTTTCCCATGGAGCAATGCTATCTTCTTCCCTGGACCTGTTCATGGTTGATTCTGTATGACGAGAGGAAAAGGAAGGGGAATTGTCTTCCGTGTAGGACGTTTCTGAGGACATGGACAATGAACTTTCCAAAGTATGGTGGGAATCACCACCAACAACCTCGCTTGTTGGCCTTTCAAATTCTGTAGACTGAGTTGGCTCCGACTTCAACTCACATGTTGTGATCTCACTGGGCTTTAAGACCTTCTTTAGGTGGCTATGCCAATAATTCTTTATCTCGTTGTCCGTTCTTCCTGGTAATTTTTCAGCAATCAGAGACCATCTGTGACAATAGATCACATCAAACATCAAATCACACTTCATTCATTTCTGCTGATAAAGAAAATTGTCAAACGTTTACGGAGCCTAAAAGTTTATCCTCTTATCTGCCCCAGAAATCATTCATCAAAATAACACAAAATATATGGCCAAAAACAATGATGGTTTCTTCCTGGTAATTTTTCAGCAATCAGAGACCATCGTGACAATAGATCACAGCAAATATCAAATCATACTTCATTCATTTCTGCTGGTAAAGAAAATTGGCAAACGTTTACAGAGTCTAACATAAGATTTGGTTGGAGAAACATAGAGGGGAAGGAAAAAAAAAGAATAAATTATTTTAAATTTTGTGTTTGGTTTAATTTTTTAGAAAAGAGTAGAGGGGAGGGAAGTAAAATCTCTCCTAAGCCAATTTTAACTCCCCTTCAAAAGTAAAAAGGATTTGAAAGAGAGAAAATATATGTTAAAAAATGGACTAAAATATTCTTAAATTAAATGCTACATTAAATGTTATAATTATGTAAAAAAGTAAATTTATATTTTCTCTTTATTAAAATCCCTCATTTCTCTTCCTCTAATCAAATATACACAAAATTAAACTCCTTTCTCTCCTTTCCTCTCCTCTTTATTAAAATTCCTCTTCCCCCTTCTCCTTCTTTGAGCCAAACAGAGCATAAAAGTTTATCCTCATCTACCCCATAAATCATTCATCAAAATAACAAAAAATACATGGCCAAATACAATGATGGTTAAATATGAGTGACAACCTTAACCCAAGTAGTGGTATAGTCCAATTGCCTTTCATTTAATGTACCAAGAGAAGAAAAAAAGAGAGTACTTGCATATGAATTTTGAAGAAATGCAAAAAAGGATGTTTAGAGAATTGCAAGTTCTGACAAAATGACCAATTATGGTATCAGCGTATAAAAAGGGGGAGAAACTTAATAGTTTAGATTCTGAAGATTAATGAGAAGTAACAAATCCATACTTATTTCCATGTTTTTGATGTATATCGATGATTATTTCCTCTTCCTTTTGGGTATAGTTCCCTCGTTTTAGATTTGGCCGCAGGTAATTCATCCAACGAAGTCTGCAACTCTTTCCACATCTTGCCAAACCTGTTACACATAAGAGTAATTACAATAAAGTTTGAATCAAAATTGATAATTTTCTAAGTCTCATGCTTTATTAACAATAATCAAAGTGAATAGAAAAGTGATCTCTAATCATAGTGGTTACAGCACTGAATCAAGCTTTGCAATTCAACTGTTCGTTTACCAATTTCTAGCTGTTTCGTTAGGAATTTCATACCTGAAAACTTTGGGAGTTGACGCCAATTAGGATGACCATGTCTCTCAATGTAAGCACTAAGCCTCCTATCCTCTTCCTCACTCCATGCACCTTTCTTTATTCCATTTTTATCAAAATAAGGAGCTCTCACCATCTTGTAGGAATATTTTTCTGAGACCAAAGTTAACTACACAAATTAGCTCAAAGCAACAAAGACAGAATTCCTCAGTATTAATAGCGTGATACGTTGGGGCTTAGAACGCGTACCTTGTGCTGACGTCTCTATTCGTGACGAAAACTTAATAGAAAAATGGACCCACTAATATTTTTCAAGAGTTGTTGTATAATATTGTGTTTAAATTAATATTTCGCACATGGGCCAAAAGGGGAGTGACCATAATCCATTAATTTTCTGTTGCATTAATTTATTTATTTTACACTATTTTCCCAACTCATGAATCAATTTTATGAACAGTCCAATTATGTATGTATAACTCACCTCATTTTTAGACTAATCATATTTTAGTATTATTGCAGTAAATAGAATTGTTTGAAGAAAATGATAAATAAATAAATGTTAGAGACATACAAATATATTTAATATACAAAATTATTAGATCGTATATAAATTTATGTTAAAAAACATTAGTGATCTACAAATTTAAATGCAATGATGTAAAATGGATTGCCACTTTTGGTTTGTGTGTAGCATTACTACAGAAATAAACAACAGTAAATATAAGAAAAGCATATCTATTATCTCCATCATTAGGTTACTTAAATTTATACATTAATTTGATTGATATTCAGAAAAAAGAAATATATATTTTTTCTTTTAGATAAATAATTGTAAAATTAACAATTTTCTATTATTAATACATAGTACACTTGGCGATATTGTGTAACGCAAAATATAAAATAAAATAGTGTATATATGGGGCCTATTTTCTAATGTCATGATTCACGAGAAGTAAAGTGCTATTGGGTAAAGATGTAAAATGTGCTTAGGAGATGGAAAGTGTCACATGAAACAGGCCAAAGATAGCTATCTCATGGATGAATGGCATCTTTATAAAAAGCAAATGCAGAAATATTCCCCTGGTTTCTGTCGGTTTCACTGGCTACCGGTTTTGTAGAAGTCCACTCAAGCGATAACATTTAAGTGTTAAATGTAGTTGTACATAATGATAGATTCATATACGGCTGATTTAGTAATTATTTTTTGGTCACTTAATTGCTAAGTCACTTAAAATGAGTTTTCACTTAAGATATGTTAAAGTAAAGAATATATGTAACTATTATTTTTTTAAATCAAATAAAAGCATATAATTATTATTTATTGGTCATTTAATTGCTGAATCAATTGGTGTCACTTAAAATGAGTTTCTACCTCGACATATGTAAAGAAAAAGATATGTGCAACTATCATTTCTCTAAACCAAATAAAAGCATATAATCAATTGTTTATTAGTCACTCAATTGTTAAATGAATTGGTGTCACCTATAATAAGTTTTTATCTCAAAGTATGTGGAGGAAGAAGTACATGTAACTATCATTTCTCCAAACCAAATAAAATCACATATATATATATATATATATATATAGTATTAAGTAATTTTTTATCAGACATTTTACAAAACTGACTATTGAATTAAAAGTATCTAAATAGATGCAACTTTTCATTGTAGGATTAATCCAACAAAAGTTTCAGTTTCACAGAAGATGAAGTTTTGTTCGTTCTTTATCTTTATTATTTGGAATCAAAATTGAATTCCGAAAATTATTTTCTATGTGAAGCATTTGTGTTGGCGCGCGTTAAAGAAATTCTTTTGCATGTGAATAATTTTTTTTTTATTAAGAATGAAAATAAAGGCAAAACTAAAATTAGGCCAACGTACGATAAGATGCAGTAATTTGGGAAGAAACACGTTCTGTCTGACCACCTGAGCTAGCCGATACAATTAGTCACAGCATCGCTTGAACTATTATCATTTAAAAATTCAATTCATGGCAGAAAATAAAAAATTCAACACTAAAATTAAGAAAATTTAGTATTTTTTTATATTAATTGTAACACTAACATTACTATAATTAATTATTCAAATAATTATCAAAAAAGTTGGCATCAACTTCAATTGAGGTTATATGTAAATGGCAGGTTCTAGTGTAGTCTCAAATCTCACTGGTCTCAATACACCGTAGACTAATTTAATATATAGAAAAATGTCATTTTAATTGCTTATGTTACCTTGCACTGCTTATGTTGAGTTTACAAAATATTATTTTAATAAACATTCTCAAATATATAGATAAAGAAAATGTTGAAAATTAATTTGAATTTTGTTATATGTTATCACTACTGCTCGAATATATATTTTTTCTTATTACCCTTTGCATTTATTGATATTATTAATTACTTCTCAAAATAATTTTACTATATGTAATAACAATATAATAGTAGTAGTCAAGTATTAATTACAAGCTAAAATATAGTCTTAAACTAATATCTAATTATAATATAACTAGTTAAATTATCTGTGGGATGCACATCTTATTTTATATTCAATATTCATAATTGTTATTAAAAATGATTTTTATATTTAATTTTTATTTTTAATATGTTAAGTTTACTAAATATTAATTTAATAAAAATTCTAAAATATATAAATAAAGAGAATGTTAAAAATTAATTTGAATTTTACAATATACTATCATTACTACATGAGAAATTTATTTTTTTGCCACCCTTTGCACTTATTAATATTATTAATTTCTTTCTCAAAATAATTTCACTTTATATAATAATAATAATAATAATAATAGTAGTGATAGTGATAGTAATAATAATAATGATAATAATCTATAAATATAAAGCAATTTTATCAATATATATATATATAGATTCCTATACTTAGCATAAAAAATATTTAAGAGAATTCAACTATATCTAGATATAGACAAAAAATTAAAGCATTAATCAAATTTATTTGTATTTATATATAATTAAACAAATAAATATAATTTAAAATATAAAAAATAGACCATATAAAGTAATATTATTTTATTGACCTTATTTACAGGACTTATTTAGATTAAATTTAGGATTTAATTTTAATTTATTTTTAGTGTAAATTTTTTTTAATTTTTATTCAATTATAAATTAAAATATCATTAAAAGTATTAAATTTTTAAAATAATTATTATAATAATTAATTTTTTTTAATAAGTTAATAATACATAATTTAATAAAAATGTAAAAAAAATTTATATCAACAGTAAGTCTTAAATTTATCAAGATTTACTGTAAGTGAGAATGACCACGAACAACGTTAGCAAATTACGTCATAGGTATTGGTGTCAGCACTCATGGACAATAAGTGATAATAATAATAAATGATTATTTTATAAATAAACGTTACATCAATCAATTAATTAATCAATGTAGCCAAAAAAGTTTGCTTAAGAATGATACATTCACATATAATATTTCTCACATATGTATAAAATATTGTATATGTATGTAATATTTCTCCAAGTCTTTATCAGTTTATCTTTAGTTATTTAAATGTTAACTTGAAATTACGCAACTCTAAGATTCGCGCTGGAACAGGGGACAAAAAAAGCATATTTGATATGTGATTGGATGGATTGTCAAATTACATAAAAAAGATTTCATAAATTCTCTAATCTTCACCTGTATGATTTATCTTTAACCAGTTCAAGAGCTGATCCAGCACCATACAAATTTTTATTTTTTAATGTATTATTCAGCTTATAGATTTTCATTATATTAATTATTTCAAATATTTATAAAAAATATAATTTCATTCTTACTGAAGCTAAGTTATTAACTTTAATTTCAATATTTAGATCCATCTACTGGGAGAGAGTTTATTAATTAATTAAACTAATCAGACAACTGTAACCCTGTCACTCCAGAAAATATGAACATAAACTTTCTTGTGAATAAAGACAAGATCTAGGTCAACAATGTCTTGTTTAAATGTCCCCATTTGGTCCGTCGTGACAATTAAATATGAGAAAATTCTACTAAGCAGGGGCCAAGATATACTAGATCAGATCGCATCCAGAGCAAGGGATATGTGAATTATCAGGTGCTTAATCTTTTACCTAAACGCACTAACTTAATGATGATCTGGCTATACCATATTCTGCATATTCCTCAATCCTGAATAACATGTGCATGAAGAGCTAGCTATATCGGAATGTAGTTAAGGGTTATTATATTTTAAAGAATTGAAATGGATTCTATCTTTTTTTTTATAAAAGTAAATATAATTTATTCAATCATAATTTTTTAAAGATATTGTATTTATATTTTTTTTCAAGATAACATATTATTTAACCATTTGAGAAAACTAGGAAACGTACTTCTATATAATTTCAATGGGTTAGTTTGATAATGAAGACGAGGATGTAATTTGTGATTAAATACTTTGTCTCAAAATTTAATTTTATCTTTTTAGGGTCACATCGAAATATATATATATATATATATATATATATATCAATTCTTTTATTGTAGATAGTCTTTACATATTAAATTGTTCATTAAATTGTTCTGTAAACTCGAGGGTTATCAATACAATAAAATACTATTATGATTTTATGTTCACATTGAATAAGTATTTGAAGAAGGATTTAATTTCAATTCACTATCAGAGTAAAAGTTTTTTATATTGCCATCTAATTATTTACTGACACATCAATAAAAGAGTTAAATTTTCTAGGTAGTTATTATGATAATCAAACTCTTTTAATGATGTGTCAGTACATGTTTGAATGACAGTGTAAAATTTTTTTACACTAACAGTGGATCAAAATTAAACTCTTTCAAGAAACGACGTTTTAACAAATTTAGCCAAAATTAATTAATAGATTTGCTCAAACACCTTAATTGCAATATCTAATCCTCTTTGCAAAAAATACACTGCATTCCCAACCATATATAAGATATGACATCGGACCATTTCATATCAATTGGCCATCAAAAGATTCCCAGCAATATCTTCTAGAACCAGTGCCGATTTTGTAAGTTTGTAACTTTTACATATATAATCAACTTTTGTGGAATTTAATTTGCCACAGGATACAAAAATTTGTTGAAGAGAAATTCAAATCTGAGAACATTACCGTGAAGAACTTCACATTTGTATTAGAAAAATGTTAAATTTGTTAAAATAGAACAAAAAATAATCATGAAAGGTAAAGATTTGGTAGCCCCACAAACAAAACAACCGTCGAGAGAAATACGATGACAAAATAAACACATGCATGGGCGGAGCCAAATTAAGGTTTCCGGTCATGGCCTCCAAAATTGTTGAAATTTTAATTTTAAGTTTTGATTTCTTTTTAATATAATTATAATATTTCCAAAATTTTAATTTTGTACCACAATCATGTTATTACAATACAAGCAACCTTAGGAAAGACAAAGATGCAAACTCTAGAAATCTAGAGCAAGATAGAGATATAGTAATATCTGAGTAAATGCTAATGTCCATAATCTTTTGTGATTGATGGTTGACATTTCTATAAAATTATTAATATTTAGAAAGTTTATCATCATGACATCGTCGTGATCATATATCCCACACGGCTGGGTGGATTTAAGCATCCCTCTCATACTCACATCGGTTGAGGAAAAATCCACCTGATTTCAGCTGCCTCGTATATATTATGGAAAACGTTATTTATCCGGTGAAAGTTGCCCGGATTGTGCCCGGGTTGACGTGGTAATTTTTTTTTCTTTTGCTATTGATGCTTTGTGTGTAATGATGAGAAAGACGGTGTAAGAGACACAAAGAACAACAAGTGTAAATGTGATGATCCTATATATGGTGAGAGTGAGAAGATCAAATATTGACCATTGAATCATTTATATATGGTCAATATTAAAAGTTACTTAAAGGTCACATGACCACTTAAAAAAGTCACATGACTTTATGTTTTAATCTTGACCATACATGGAAGATCCAATGGTCAAAATTGACTCATCTCACTCTCATAATAAACCACTCATTTTACTATATATTCCCTATATACTTTAACTAGCTGCATGCTGGTTTAGTGAATTAATTGACGGTAAATCTAGAATTTCGTCCTTGCAAATTTTTGGAGTTGACGCATACTCTAATGGCCATATCTCTTAACGTTTTGTCTCTTAACCTTCACTCACCTTGTGGGGGAGCCCAGCTAGCGGTATCATCCGGAGGCACAGCTAGCAATTCTCTAGCAAACTTCATCTGGCAGAAGATGTGCAAAGCATTTACAATCCCAACTACCAGAAGGTGTCACAAATTGAGCAACAAAAAGATGAAGATCCTCAGCCAGAATTACACCCGTAGCTAGCTTAGACAAGTAGCCAATGTCATAAATGATATATCCAGTTATATATCTGTCCGAAGTGTATCATTTACAAAGGACCAATTAAGAAAGCTCTTTTTGAACATATACTTCCAGTTCTTCACCACACCATTCCACAAATTAGAAATAGAACGTGAATCCCCTCTCCTACGTTCAATCTCATTATAAGCACCCTTCGGAATAAGCGTAGTTTGCATGGTATAAGATGGAATGGCAGATAAAACAGATTAAATGTAAGCGTACGTGCCATCAAATAATGTGAGCTTTCCACCAACTCAATCTTTTATGAACTTTGTCCACAACATGCTTATATTTGTGTTTAGTGACCTTTTATGCAGTAAAGGTGTTGGGAAATGCCACCATAATTTCTCTCCTCTGTGAACTCAAAAATAGGCACTATGCGGAAGCGTAAAATAAGCGTAGTAACAACACCAGAAATTTTAGCGTGGAAAACCTTCTCAATGTGAGCAAGGGAAAAACCACAGGACCCGTAGGCCACTTAAACCTCCACTATAAAATAATGGGAACACAAAAATACAATAATAATGTATCTTCAATTTGTGGATAACACTCACAAATTGGCTCACTATTTTTTTCTCACAGAAAATCTCTCTCTGAAGATCTCTCTCTATTTTTCTCTCACACTCTTCCTCTCGTTGTGAAGAACTCTTCCTTCTCTCAATTGTTGTTGATGCCTCTCAGGGTTGCACTTCTTCATCTGCTAAAGGCCTCTATTTATACACAATTGTTGTACACAATTGTTGACAATTGTTGCACACCATTGTTGAAAAAACCAAACTCCACCGAAAGTTGTTTGGCTGGATGTCCAACAATTCTCCCCCTCCAGCCAAAGGGAAATATCCTTGGTTTCGTTTGAGGTTGATGCTATGCCTGCAACTTCTTTACAGACTTCTATCTTCTCTTTAGGTAGAGCTTTTGTCATCATGTCTGCCCCATTGTCTTTGGTATGTATTTTCTCAATCTTCAACAGTTTATTTTCCAACACATCACGTATCCAGTGATACCTCACATCGATGTGTTTCGACCTTGAATGAAATGTCGAATTCTTGCTGAGATGTATTGCGCTTTGACTGTCGCAATAGAGAACATAGCTTTCCTGATTCTGTCCTAACTCTTGTAGGAACTTCTTCATCCACATGATCTCTTTGCAACCTTCAGTGATTGCAATGAATTCTGCTTCTGTGGTGCTTAAAGCAATACACTTTTGTAGTCGTGATTGCCAAGAAATAGCTCCCCCTGCAAAAGTAATCAGATATCCCGATGTAGACTTTCTTGAATCCACATCACCTGCCATATCTGCATCTGAATATCCTGTGAGCATTAGATTTCCATTGCCAAAGCACAAGCACTTTTTGGCAGTTCCTCTTAGATACCTTAGTATCCATTTCCCAGCATTCCAATGCTCCTTTCCTGGATTTGATAGGAATCTACTCACAACTCCTACAGCATAAGCAATGTCTGGTCTCGTACAGACCATTACATACATTAGACTACCAAAGCAGAAGAATAAGGCACTTTGCTCATTTCTTCTTTTTCTTCTTCATTCCCTGGACATTGCGACTTACTCAATTTGAGATGACCAGGTAATGGAACATGCACAGTTTTGGCATTATGCATGTTGAACCTTTCAAGGACTTTCTTGATGTAGTCTTCTTGTGACATCCACAGCATTCTTCTAGAACGATCTCTACTGATCTTCATTCCAAGAATCTTCTTCACTGCACCCAGATCTTTCATGGCAAATGATTTGCTCAATTCTTTCTTGAGAGCAGCTATCTTTGTCTTATCTTTCCCAACAATCAGCATATCATCAACATATAATAATAGTATGATGGACTCACCATTCTCATAGTTCTTCACAAACACACAATGGTCCGCGGAGGTCTTCTTGAAATTTTGTTGGGTCATGAATAGATTAAACTTCTTGTACCATTGTCTTGGAGCTTGCTTCAAACCATAGAGGCTTTTCTTCAGACGACACACTAGGTGTTTTTTGCCTGGTTCTTTGAAACCTTCTGGTTGCTCCATATAAATTTCTTCATCTAAGTCTCCATGTAAGAATGCAGTTTTGACATCAAGCTGTTCTATCTCCAAGTCTAGTTTTGCAGCTAGACCGAGAATTGCTCTGATTGATGTCATCTTCACCACTAGTGAGAAGATTTCTTCAAAATCTATGCCTTTCTTCTGGTTGCACCCCTTCATAACAATCCTTGCTTTGTATCTGGGGTTTGGATTGTTCTCTTCAGTCTTGAGCTTGAACACCCATTTATTTTTCAATGCCTTGCGTCCATCTGGTAATCTCACCAGGTCATACGTCTGATTCTCTTTTAGAGACTGTATTTCTTCTTCCATGGCTTGCATCCATTTCTCCTTATCATTCGTCTCAATGGCTTCCATGAAACTTTGAGGTTCCCCTTCATCAGTGAGAGTGACATAATCATCTGAGAAATACCTTCTTGATGGTTGTCTGACTCTTGTTGATTTTCTCACTTGAGGTTCTTGTTCTATTTGATCAGTCTCCATCTGTTCTCCCTGCATTGCTTGACTTTGTTCTGTCTGGTCAGGTTGTTCCGTCTGATCAGGTTGCTCCATCTGATGAGGTTGAATTGTCTGATCAGGTTGCTCATTCTTTTGAAGAATCTCTCCCTCTGAATTGTGTACCACAATAGTCTTTGACTTCTTAGATTGCTGAATATCCTGGATCGTCTGATCTTCATAGAATATCACATCTCTGCTTCTAACAATCTTCTTGTTTATAGGATCCCATAATCTGAAGCCAAGTTCATCTCTTGGTGAACCAAAGTATATGCATTCCTTCGTCTTTGCATCAAGCTTTGCTCTTTCATCTTTAGGAATATGGACAAACGCCCTACATCCAAAGACTCTCAAGTGACCATAAGAGGCTTTCTTTCCAGACCATACTTCTTCTGGAATATCTCCATTTAAAGGTCTTGAAGGAGATAGATTAATCAAATCAACTGCAGTTTTTACTGCTTCACCCCAGAATGACTTGGGAAGTTTTGCATGAGAAAGTATGCTTCTTACTTTCTCTGCAATCGTTCTATTCATTCTTTCAGCTAGTCCATTCATCTGAGGTGTTTTGGGAGGTACTTTCTCATGTCTTATCCCATGAGTCTTGCAATAATCCTCAAATAGACCTCTATACTCTCCGCCATTGTCAGTTCTCAAGCATTTCAGCTTTCTTCCAGATGCTCGTTCTACAGAGGCATGAAACTCCTTGAAAGCTTGAAGAACTTGATCTGTCGTCTTCAATAGATACACCCACACTTTTCTGGAGTGATCATCAATGAATGTAACAAAGTATTGGGCACCGCTAAGGGACTTTTCAGATGTTGAGCAAACATCTGAATGAATAAGATCCAAAATTTGCTTTCTTCTTTTTGCATCATCTGATCTTTTGAAAGATACTCTGTGTTGTTTGCCTGCTAGGCAATCTTCACAGGATTCAAGTGGCTGCCCCTTTATGTTTGAAAGATGATCTTTTGCTAAGATTTCCAAACCCTTCTCGCTCATATGGCCCAATCGTTTGTGCCACAATTCTTTGTTTGCGTATTGAGTAACATTCATCTCCCCCTTGCATATCTTTCCCTGCATAATGTACAGAGAGCCTTCCTTTCTGCCACGAGTAATAATCATGCTTCCTCGGCTGAGTTTCCATCTACCGGCACCAAACTGGTTTATCATTCTGGCGTCATCTAACTTTCCTGCTGAGATAAGGTTCAAGCGCATCTCTGGAACATGTCTTACCTCCTTCAACACAAGCTTATTTCCATTCTCACTTATCAAAGTTCCTTCACCAATGCCAACGATTTTACTCGTGACATGGTTACCCATCTTCACCGTACCAAAGTCTCCTTTTTGGTATGATGAGAAAAATTCTTCATGAGGTGTGACGTGGAAGGATGCTCCTGAGTCAATTATCCATATGCAATCATCGGATGCAATGTTTAGATAATTTTCTTCTACGACAAGAAATATATTCTCATCATTCGAGGCTACTGTAGTAGTTGTTCCATCTTCCTTGTTCTTCTTTGGGTTAATCTGGTCAGGATGGACTGTTCCAGCCTGTTGATCTCTCTTCAAGAATCTGCACTCAGACTTTATGTGGCATGGTTTACCACAATAATAACAACTTAGTCTAGTGCGAGATTTAGATCTGCCTTGTGATTTTCCACGACCTCCTTTTTCACGATTTTTACTCCTTCCTCTGTTGTCAACAATGTTGGCTTCGAACTGGTTGTTCAAGCCCATTTCTCTCCGTCTTGACTCTTCATTCAGCAAGTTGTCAGTAACAGAATCCATGCTAAGCTTTCCGTCTGGAGCAGAATTGCTGAGAGTGACAATTAAAGTGTCCCAACTCTCAGGCAGAGAACTGAGGAGTAGAAGAGTTTGCAACTCATCATCTATCTTCATGTCTGTCTTTGCTAATTGATTCACAATACCTTTGAAAGTATTCAAATGTTCGATCATGTTCTGACCTCCCGAGTACTCCAACTTCACCAATCGTCTGACAAGGTGAGCTTTATTTCTGGGTGTCTTCTTTTGAATCAAGGATTCAAGTTTCATCCACAACTCATACGCGTTGGTATAAGTTGATACATGGTCGAACAAATTTCTGTCAATATATTTTCGGATTATAGCTACTGCTTTCCGATTCTGGAGCTCCCATTTTTTGTCGGTCTTCCCTTCCGGTTTATCTTTCTCGGTGATTGGCTCATGCAAATCTTTACAGTATAAGCTTCCATCATCGGCTTCCAATAGGAGTAGTTATTTGCAGTTAGCTTGAACATATCTTCATCATGAGTGATAGCTCCCTCCATCTTGAGTTGCACAGCACAATACCGTACACGTGAATAGTATCGTAAGTGTGAATAGTACGTATACGTGAATAGTCAGTATATATGAATAGTGCCTTCAGGTGAACAGTACGTATATGTGAACAATAACTGTTGTATGTAAATAGTGTATCAGGTAAGTTCCCAGGAAAGAGAGGTGAGTCACTAATAGACACACTTAAATACCAAGTCTTTCCTAGACTGAACTTTCCTAGACAGCACTTTCACACCACCACGCGTTATTTCCAGCAACAAGAATAATTCTTTTCTAATGTGGAAGATCAGACAATGCTGCAACCACAGAGCATATTAAGAATTTTTCTTATAAATCTGGCACCTAGTATCCGAGAGCTTTGATAGCTCTGATACCACTGTTGGGAAATGCCACCATAATTTCCCTCCTCTGTGAACTCAAAAATAGGCACTATGCGGAAGCGTAAAATAAGCGTAGTAACAACACCAGAAATTTTAGCGTGGAAAACCTTCTCAATGTGAGCAAGGGAAAAACCACGGGACCCGTAGGCCACTTAAACCTCCACTATAAAATAATGGGAACACAAAAATACAATAATAATGTATCTTCAATTTGTGGATAACACTCACAAATTGACTCACTATTTTTTTCTCACAGAAAATCTCTCTCTGAAGATCTCTCTCTATTTTTCTCTCACTCTTCCTCTCGTTGTGAGGAACTCTTCCTTCTCTCAATTGTTGCTGATGCCGCTCAGGGTTGCACTTCTTTATCTGCTAAAGGCCTCTATTTATACACAATTGTTGACAATTGTTGCACACCATTATTGAAAAAACCAAACTCCACCGAAAGTTGTTTGGCTGGATGTCCAATAAAAGGGACTCCCAAAAACTTCCCCATACCAGCTGTTGCCTTGAAACCCTGGAAATTACTAATCTCAAACATCCTAGCATGATTAACATTTCTGGAGGAAAAAAAACATGTTTTTGCCCGGGTTCGGTCACTTTCTGTTGAGAACTGCCGAAATAGAATGAGGAGTGATCTTTTGTAGTTACCAGTTGAAATAGAATGAAGTATGTTTCAGTGTGGTCTCCAGGCAATGGATGAAATTAACTGATCCACACAGCTTGTTGTTCAAGAAAAAGCCTCTAATACCTTGAAGAAAATTTGAGCAAGAATAATTTGTTTAAGCGCATACTTCTATTATGTTATCGATTTAATAATAACAATAATATAATAATTTAATGTGTATATATAATTTGGAAAGTTTTAGTGTTTTACCAACCAACTAGTTTACCCAGCGATGACAAATGTTGTAGTTTGTTAGTAGCAAAAATTTGTTATATTTATCATATCAAAACAAGAATTTAAATTTATTTTTGCAATACTTCCGACTTCCAAAAGACAAGTTACTATGAGAAAACTTAAGAGAAATCAAGCAAAGTCTTCACTCTTAATCTCAACCGTGTATATATTAGTATCTAACGGTTATTACTGAACTGTCATTAATATTTATTAATTAAAAAAAAGCAACACCACCTTGTCCCTTAATTTCTCTCTTAATTAGAATAGCCTAACACCGCCTTTTACCTTTTTGTTGAAGATGGTTCTCCATATTAGGAATCAAGGTCATACCTGTGATCGCACGAAAAAAAAAAAAAAAGCTCAGTAGACAGATCCATCCATGCCACCCTTTATCCAATTATGACAATGATAGTCAAACTCAACTGCTTTTTTTTTATTTATTTATTAATTTCTTTTGGCCTTCACTGAAATTGTAGTAATCGACGTTATGTCCTATGCGGCAGCGTTGATGTTCAATTTATCCGACGTTAACAGGAAGCGCAGAAGGCAGTTTGCGTGGGAGAGGAGATAACAAAGACGTCACATGTTTTTTTTCAACTAGTTAGTATAGGTGGTTTATAGCCATTAAATCTGAGTAAAATAAACTATTAGGATTGATAGTAAGTAAAACTTACTTTTTGGATTAAGTACATTTATAGAAGTTACTTAAAGATTATATGACTACTTAAAAAAATTTATGTTTTAATTTTAATTATATATGGATGATTCAATAGTCAAGATTTACTCTTCTTACTCTCACAATAAACTACTCATCTCACTAGATACGTCTATATATATATATATATATATATATATATATATATTAATTTTTTCGTAATTCAAGGATCGATCACTTGCTACAACAAATATGTACCGTCGTAGAAGTATGGAATCAATAATGCTATGTCTTCGCCGCTACTTATCTCATCACTATATGTCTTTTCTACTATGAATGGTTCTGTCCAAAAATCGCCGCTGAATTCTTCAAATGGTACCCATGGAGCAACCTTATCTTCTTCTGATCTAGAGCAGTTCATGGTTGCCTGTGCATGATTGGATGTAAGGGAATAGTTGTTGTCTTCCGTGTAGGACGTTTCAATGGACATGGGCATTAATGAGCTTTCTAAAATATGGTGGAAGTCACCAACATCGGCACCTCTGCTTTCAGATTCTGTAAACTGATGAGTCGTTTTTCCTTCATGAGTGTCGCCTGGCTTCCACTTCAACTCAGATGTTGTGATCTCATTTATCTTTAAGCACCTTTTTAGGTGGCTATGCCAATGGTTCTTTATCTCATTGTCCGTTCTTCCAGGTAGTTTTTCAGCTATCTGAGACCATCTGTGAAGTCAATAAAGTCATAGATACCAAAGGTCGAATTAACACTTGTATTGACATCTAGCGGTAAAGAAAATTATGCAACTCTATATGATCAAGACATAATTAATCAATAGTAGCCTCGGGTTTACATGAATTTGGTAAATCAAAAATTAAGTTGAGTTATATCTTAGTTTCAAAAGAGTTAAATTATCATGGACACGTAGTTTAATAAATTTTTCAACATAATTAAATTATAATTTTACTTTTGTCTTCTAGTTGAATTACAATAAAACAAAAAGGATAACTAGAAGACAAGTATAACTAAAAGATAAAAATGAAGTTACAAATTTAGTTATGTGTCAAAAACTTAATGGGACACGTGTTCAGAAAGTTTAACATTTTTTTCCAGTCAAAGTAAGATAGAACTCGCCCAAAACAAATAGTATGTTCCTGGAATTGTAATTTCATCCCTAACTAATAATGATATTAATACAAAAACAGTGACGTCAAGGGCTTTTCGTCTACGCACTACATAATATTCAAGACCGGAAAATGGTTCGAGAACCCAGAATCGAAATATAATAACTATTAGTTATATTAAAAGACATTTTTTTTAAGTTAGATATATTTTTATTATAATTATAAAAATATTATATTATTTTTATTTTTATTTTTATTTTTAAAATTTTGTAAAAAAAAATTATGTAAACAACTAAAAATAACAAAAGATTATTTTTATAATTTTTTTTATAAACTTTTAAAAATAAAAATAAAAATAAAATGACATTTTTGTTATTATAATAAAACATATTTAACTAAAAATGAATAAATAAATAAAACAAACAAAAGCGCTCTTATTGAGTATGATGTTCTTCATTTCCCACAGACACCAGATATGTAATTCATATAAATAAATAATAGCTTAAATTTTAAAGAAATTGTCAGAACAGAAAATATATTAATTTATATACTTATTTCCAAGTTGGTGATGTAATTTGATGATTATTTCTTCTTCTTCTTGGGTGTAGTCCCCATGTTTTAGATTTGGCCTTAAGTAATTCAACCAACGAAGTCTGCAACTTTTTCCACACCTTTCTAAACCTGTAACAAAACAGCATTGAAAACTGATCAATATGTATAGCATAATAAGTCACCAATTAACTACGTACACGACATATAATCAATCCAATTTTTTTGTTTTTTTATTCTTTAATTATCTAAAGCTGAAACCATTCATGCAGGGGCTTCATGATAATTTATAAAAAAAAATATAATGAAAGTGAAAACTGAAAATTAATATGTCGTGTACGTAGTGGATCTCAAACTTTGCTACAACTTAGTGTCTGGTAATTTCTAGCAGTTTCGCTGAGATCCAATCCATACGAATAATACCTGCATACTTGGGGAGTTGACGCCAATTGGAATGGCCATATCTCTGAATATAAGCTCTTAACCTATCATCCTCTTCTCTACTCCACACACCTTTCTTCAGTCCATTTTTGTCATAAAATGGAGCTCTCACCATCTCTTACTGATTAGGCTTTTGGTTTATCCGAGACAAATTTAAGCATACAACTCAAAGCACCATATTTAGAATTTCTCAGCTTTTTATACAAAATTTATTGGGAATTATAAATTAAAACACGTGCCATATATGTACTGAGACTAATAGTTTCCATACAGTACTCAAAATAGAAAAATGGATCGAAACCGATCTAGGTCTGGCATATAATAATTGTTTACCACCAAATAGCTAGAAATAAAAAAAGAGCTTTTGGGGCCTATTTGCTAATGTCATTGAAAATTCAAATGATAAAATAAATATGAATGCATAAGTATGAAAGAGAAGACTATATATATATATATATATATATATATATATATATATATATATTATTAAACTTTTGTGCACTGGGGGATGCAATTGCAGAGCACGAGCCTTGTTTAAACACTTTGAATTTATCACTTTCTTGGTCTTAGATTTAATCAAATTGCCACCTGTATTGGATTAATGTCAACTTTTCATACGTAATCGTAATCTTAGCCTTGCCAGCAATCATATGAAATATAATAATTAAGCATGAAATATAATAATTAAGCTTAGAAAATGATCATGCAAATTGAATGATTATATTTCACTTTAATTTTTAATGCTTCGCTTGCCCCTACCAATTGTAAAGGTCACAGTTATACATGGGAAACTTTTTGGGTCTGAAAGAATGAACACTTTTGTACGTGGAATGAAGGCTTAGAATGTAATGGTCATTTCATAATTGTTTTCTTACCTGATAAACGAAAGTACGTTCCCATTGAAATATAAATTGGTATGGAATTATCATTTTAGCATATCAAATGTAAACTTATACACTCTAAATGCATTACACCTAGCTAAAGTACACAAGTTGTGACATGTGATAGAATAGTAAAATATAAATTGTTATATTAATTTTAAAACGTAATCCATACCTTGAAGTGTAATACATTCAAAACATGCATGTAAGGATTATTCGTTGCAAATATATTATTACTAAGATCAGTAAAAACAATTAGTAAAAAAAAAAGGATCAGTAAAAACAAAAATACCAATATGTCAAATTAACTTTACAATATTTTTTCACGTGAATATGTGCAGTGTTATATCAAGAACTTTTATACATAGATCCACATGTAAACACTATGGTTCCGTAAGGTGTGAATTTTCGAAAGGGTGATGCTACACATACCAAAATTAAAAACATAAAAACCTAATTTATTTACTTTCTGTATTATTAAATTTACTTTGTCACTATTCTGCACAAACTTACTTGGTATACATCTAACGACTATGTATACTAAATATAATTTTTTATCTTTCTAAAAAAGTGTCAGGCTAACAGTTTACTTTCTAACGAAGCGGTGCCATATCCTAATTTTTTATGACTTTTTAAAACTAATTTCTTACTTTTTTTATTTAATAAATTAATACTTCTATATCCCAGCACTAACGCCCCTGCTAAAGAAAAGCGAAAAAGAAAAAAGAAAGTGCACTGGATAACGATCTTTCCTATATATTTCCATATGAAGGCATTAGTAACATAAGGTGGAACTTTCCTTCTTTCCCATTAATTTTTTTTTAAAAAATAATGACTAAGTTATACCCACGACTCCAATTATTAAGAAATCTGCATAAACTGGATTAGAATGACGCAATGTGAACGCGCCAAATGCGTGATTAATTAATTATATGGGATACTTAATTAATTAATAAAGATGAATAAGAACTTTTATTCAAGGTCGTTCATTGTAAGTTGCAAGGAATCCCCGCATTACTAGGAATTAATTAAAAGTCGTTCATTAATTGTCATTCAGATTCACGTGCTAATAAGGGTCAGCCACAGCCAGTCAATTAGTTCTTTAGTTCCATAGACAGGCAAGCAGCATTAACTATTAATTAACTATAAATTATAGCAATAGCTGGCGGATCAGTACGACAGATACCCTGTTAACGAATTAACTAATTAAATAACTGGGCAAAATTGACTTTTCATATTAAAAAAATAAGCTGTAAAACTAGAGGTTTCCGTGATGGCGCTGAGCAGCTTAGGATTTAAAGATTTTTTTTCACAATTTTTTTAATTAATTTTTCAGGGTATTTGACAAGAGGTTGTCGAGACCTATCAAATAATAAAAATAACCGGTTCACAAACTAATTTGTAGTATAGAGAATGAACCGAATCGTCTCTCAAGGATCCATAAACAAAGATTTAATTAGATCAAGATAATTAGAAAATGGGGGTTTTGTTGTTGATTAACAAGATTAATAAAAGTATGAGACTTGAAGTTGTAAACAAATCTAAAGAAACAACCAATTCAAGGAAATTTACCGATCTTGAGTTTAACTCATCATTGATCACAAGGAATTCACTTAATTGCTAACTATGTTCTTGGCCTTAGATCACATCAAGAAGCCTTAACATGATCCAAGAATTCTCTACTAGATAAGCATCTAGGATTTGATTAACCAAGGTTAGATAAAGTAAGCACCATCCAACATAGATTAACTTAAGATCTAGAATTTAACCAAGTTAAACAATCTATCAAAAAGCTTTAATATATTGTTTAATCTTTATGATCCTCTTTGAATACATCATAATAAAGCTATTATCACATCAACATCTAAATCAAATTAAGCAATTTAATCAAGATAAAAATCAAAAGAGGAAGAAGAGAAACTTGAATAACAATTAAGCAATATGAACAAAAGACACAAGATCTCCAAATTAAACATCAAGATGGCTAATCCCTTGGATTAATTATGAGAGCCTAGCCTTCGATGGATGGGAAGGAAGAACTCAAAAATAAAAGAACAAAAACAAAATTGTAAAGAGAATGGAGAAGAAGAGAAAGAAAACTCTCACAAATATTTAAACTTTCTTCAAACTTACTTAAAATTGAATGATCATAATACAAAGAGATTGACTCTATTTATACTAATCCTATAAGCCAATTTGTACATGTACATAATCTGAATACAAGCTGTAAAAATATGGAAATTGTCAAATATGGAAGCTTGATGCATGGTTGGTGGGTTGGTGTATGGTTGGTGGCTTTTAGTTAGCAACTCTTATCCGAATTCTGGCTTGATTTTCATGATCTAGACGGTGCATTTTGGCTTGGAGGTCTTCATAAAAGTTGTAGCCAGTTGTCTCCTTGAAATTTTGCAATTTGAATCATGCTATTTGGTCGTTTAGAACTCCAGATATGCCAAAAACACTGAACCTACCTCAAGTTAGGTTGGCAGAACGTGTTTCCAAATTCAAACCAACTTATAGCTTCATAATCATGCCTAAAACGACATCTATTGACTAAATGGTCTTTAGTGAAATTGGAGATATGGGTCTTATCTTTCCAATGGCCAAGTTTCAGCCCAAGAGGAGACCTATAGCTCACTATGTAGTCCAATATGTGCACACTGCCTAGATTTTTGTGACAGCAAACCCACTCTGCATTGCAGGGATATTTTGGACCCTTATAAGTCTGATCCAGCTCTTGAGTTCTTCATGAAACTTGTAAAGCATTGTCTTAGCTTTCCAAAGACACCAAGATCACCTCAAATGGATCACCGAGTCCCAAGTTATGGCCTAACAAAGGAAAAAAGGTCAAAATGCATTAAAATCCGAAAATTATTTAATATTTGCATTAAAGCCCAATGAAGCCCAACAACATTAAACTCATCTAAAAATACTAATATTGGGCACAATAAACATCTAATAAAGCCTAATACAAAGCTAACATAAGTGTCTCAAATTGATTAATCAGTATTTCCATGCACAATTGCGGAGATTAATCTTTTGACATACTGAGATTCATTTAAGAAGTTGACCTCTATCAGGAGATATTTTTTCATACACATGGATCAGGGATCGAACACCTAACCACATGTTTTCACAATTATACATTATAATAATGGAAAAAAATATTTTATCAATATTTTCCTTGGATTTCTTAACTTGTGTGGATAACATTTGATACCAACATTAACTTTCTAATTAGCTAATTAAATAATTACATGACATTACCCTCATTCACCATTAACTCCATTCTCTATATCATCTACGTGGTACTAAATAAATCATAACATTATACATCAAATGGCAGTACAAGTGATAAACAAACTTGAATTGAATGGTTTAGGAGACTATGTTATGTTAGGAATTTAAACTCGTAGGAAAACAATTATAAAGAAGGATAACCTCAATATCTCGAAAAGACTTAGTCTCACTGAGAATGTCTAGGCAAGGACTAAAACTGAATCATAACATTATTGGTGTCTTAAAAAAGATTTAAAATTGTGTGTTTCCTTTTTGACTTCAATATCTTGTTATCTAATAAAATACTACCCCGTTAAGAAATAAAATATTGTCAACTAAAAAAGTCACAATTTTTTAACTTGGTAACAATGTTTTAAGAGTCGAACCAGAGATCAAACAAGTAAGACCTTCAAGTCATGGTTCAATTGGTTTAACCAGCCGATTGAAGTAAACAAGTGAAACACAAGAAGGAGGGTTGAATTGTGTTCCTTAACCTTTGAGAAATCTTTTCTCAAGTTGGCTCACAGAACAAAACTTTGTTAGTTCGAAAAACAGAATAGGCGATTAAAAACAAGTTTAGTAAAACGTTGGACACAAATACGCTTTAAGAGGAACTTTAGACGCAAGCAGAAAGATATAAGTCCAGATAAAAGAATTATTAAAAACAATAATGACAATCCATAAACGTAAACAAATATAAATATAGCAAGGTAAGGGATAAGAAGATCACACCAGATTTTTATACTGGTTTACTCTTATAAACCAAGAACTACATCCAGTCCTTCTACTTGAAGAATTTTCACTAATCTTCACAAGATTACAAGTATTTTTCACACCGCCTTTTCAGGCTTACAACCAAGTATTCTTAACCTCTTCAGGTTCTAACCACAAATATTCTTTACTAACAAGCCTCTTCAAGCTTAACAAAGAGTTATAAGGAGAGTGTTTGAAAACACTTAAGATCAACTCATGATATGTGAGGATAAAACAAATAAACTCATAGTAAGATGAAAAACCTCTATATAATAGTATATAAAAGTGTAAGTAAATCATAGATTATATATTGCTTTTTCTATCGTTGCTTTTCTTCTTGATCTTTCGAAGACTTCGTGTATATATAAGCTTATGAGCTTGAACTTTGTCTTCATAAGCTTCTTCGTCCAATGGCAATAAATATTATCGTTCTGGTGATCATTAGCTTGATACTGATAGCGTGTTGATCTTCTTCTAAAAAATGACTTTGGTTATCAATGTTGTAAGAATAGTTGATATATTTGTACTGACTCTACTAAGTGAGCAAAGAGTTCTCATTTGCTGGTCCTTTATAGAGTTTAGGTATGTCAGTATCAGTATACAAAGTTGACTTCAAATATCGCGTACTTGTCAGAGATCTCATAAGTAGTTAATATATTTTTTCATTTTTATATTTGAATTGGCTTTGGACGAATACACATTGAGAGTAAGAACAACAGAAACAACAAATGAACGATCCAATAAAATATAATAAAATAGTTCATCTTATATTGGGTGCAAGTGATAAAACATTTAGTTTGTCTTTACTAAAACTTTGTCTAAGTCTAAAACGTTCAAAAGATTTTCACGTGAGATTTAATATTAAACTTTCACTTTCTTTAGAACGAAATATTATAAGTTCAATTAAAATTTATTTGTTCATTCTAATTTTAATATATTTGTTATCTTCAAAACTTTTGAGGGTTTCAATTACTTGAACTATTTTGGTTTCAATATTAATTACTTGATTTCGTTTGTTGTTCCAACAAACTAGTTGTCTAACCGGATAACATAATAATTATAATTATAATATAAGTAAATCAAATAACATGAATTATAAGAATTGACTACGTGTGATGATATTTATTATTGTACACAATTAAAATATATTGATTCTGATAGTAACAAGAACTAAAAAAAAGGGTTTAATCTTTATTAAAAAATCATTATTATTTCTTTAAAAATACTCATAATTCTTAAAATAATTTTTTTTAGAAAAATTGGCAGGGCAAACTTCATTTGATCATTTCTCATCACGTAGATCTTGAAAAGTTATGTGGAATTGACATAAGATGAGTCCAAATCGGACGAATGAGTCAAAAATTATGATTTATGAAAAATAGAGGTAAAAAGAAAAAAATTAAAAAAATAATTAAAAAATCTGAAAAAATAATTAAAAATAAAAGTAATTAAAAATTAAAAAAATCTTTTTAAAAAAAGAACCAGCTTTGATTCGAAAAATTTATTAATTCAATTCGATTTTAGCGACTCAATCAATGTTTTAAAAATCAAATTGGACCGATTAGTTCAACCATAACACGCATATTCCTCCGATATAGTTTTTCCTAAAAAATCGTATAAGTCATTGAACCAGTCAAGAACCGCTCGAGCAGGGTTGGCTTGAGGACCCAAAATCCATTTTCAAAATCCATCCAAGTCAGTATTTAAAAATAAATAAAATTATACTATGTCGTTTTGGATCCTTTTTTTTCACCCTCTTTTTACATTAAGGTTTCATTTCAACTTCAACCCTTTAGCTTTTGCAATTTATTGGCATGGCGACGCTACCATGGAATTGTCGCATTTGTCCTCTTGCCCATGCTTCGTCCAGGAATTTCATCTAGAAGCAGCTGCCAAAGGAATCTCACCACGTTCAAGGAGTCTTTCCAACGTTAAGGTGCTTTATCCGAAGGGTAGAGGTTCCACTACTGCTTCTTGTTCTTTGTGCTTTCTTTTGCTAATATGAGGGGTACAAGTTCCACCACTGCTGATTAATATGTGCCCAACCCAATTTATGTTGTTGATGAGTTCTTGATAATCAATGCATTGATAAGTTGTTACGATAAATTTGATCTATTTGACTATGTTTTTTTTTAAGTTTTAACATATTGACTCTGCTTTGTTGTTTTAACATATTGATCTAATTAACTTATTGACTCTGTTGACTCAATAAATTTGATCAAATTGAGTTGTTTTTAAGTTCTTGGAAGCTAATTGACTATGTTTTTAAGTTTTAACATATATTCAAGTGCATGCATTTGCTACAAAAAGAAGGGAGGAAAGTGAACCCTGCATTGAAAGAACCAACACATTGAAAATATTAAAGTACAATATTTACTTGATTATTATTATTATTATTTAATTATTATTATTATTTGGTTCGACCACCGGTTGATCGATTAAATAAATCAAACCATGACCTAAAGGTTTCGCCATTTTGATCTTTAGTTTGATTCTTAAAATATTATGTTCAATGCCCTGGCTAGTTTTTTGAATGAAACCGGACCAGAGACACACTTGGTTCCTAGTCTAACTAGTTGGTCCGATTCGATTTTTAAAACAATGCTTGGTAATGCTTTATTATATTCAAATCCATTGTCTCTAATTCAGTCTCTCTAATAACATGCTGCTAACTAAGAGATGAGAGCATGACTCGAGGAGTGTTATAAAAATCATATCGATCATCAACTAGGAAAGAATATTAGGTCAATGGGTTACTGGCTCAACCAATGAATCATTAGTTGACCTGCATAAAATTTAAATAAATAAAAAATACTTATTAAAAATATTTAAAAAAATAAATGACAATTACATATTTACAATATATAATATACATCACAAATGAGATAAGCCAAGACATATGGATAAAAAAAAAGATCAGTATATAATATATATCACAAATCTGGTAAGCTAAGAGATAAGCACACACACAAAAAAAAAAAGATAAACAAACTTTAAAATAAAACAATTAGAGATAAACTAAGAGATAAGGTAAGGGACCTATGTTTTTTTAGGCTTGGAACTTGTAACAAAGAAGGAATATTTCCCCTTCCTCGTGTCTTTTGCTCTTCTTTTATCTTCATTCTTCATTCATCCTTTTATCTCCCCCTTTGTTTTTTGGTTGAGCGTGGTAATGGATGTAGCTTGTAACAGTTAGAGGAAACCACTAAGCCCAAATGGAGGAGTGAGATTGGATGCAAATGGAAGAGGGAGCCTGCACCTGAGATGAAAAGAAGCATAGGCATTCATTTACCAATGGGTATGAATGATCCACAAAGCTTCAAAGCATCAAATCAAACGAAATCATAGAGCCAAGAAGCGGTATGTTTGCAAATGAAAAATGAAGGGTTTCATCTCACCCGATCTAAGAATTTTTTTTTAAAAAAAATTATTGACTTGACAGGTTCTTAACAGTCCGATCAAATGATTCTTTACGAAAACTGGCCAAGTCAAGTGGTTGGCACCGGTTTACATGCATGTTCAATTGAACATGTGACTCAAACCCGTTTGGGATTGGTTCGTCAATCTAATTGGCCAATTTGAGCCAAGTTTTATAACTATGCTTAAGAGATATATGTTTTTTTTTTTTTTACTTAGTTGATATTTTGTTATAAAGACAAAATTAAAGGAAAAAAACATAAAATGAGCTGTGTTTTATTAGAGGAACATGAGTTGAGATAGAGAGAGAACAAAAAAGTTTTAATTCCGTTAAAAAAATACATGAGCTTATTAATCATATATTGACCTAAGTAACTCCTCATTGTCTCGAGAATTTTCCTCTAGAACTATCCAGAGAATATATGAAAGATAGTCTTGTTTTCTAAGAATAATTTCTATTGAATACACATTTATGTACCCAAAAAATTAGTTAATTTATTTTTCATACATTGGTAATATAGTTATCATTTTAGGCCATTAACTACTTTTTTCCTTTAATCTTTTATGCAAGCAATTACGGATATATTTTTATATTGCATCATAAATTTTAAAGTAAACACATATTTTAGTCTTCAAAAGATACAAATGATATCAGTTTAGTCTTCTAATAATTTTTAACATTAAATTAGTTTTTTTTAGAACTAATCTGATGTCAAAAATTTACATTGAATGATCATTTTGATATATTCACCATTAGAGGAACTAATTAATAACACTTATATCTTTTGAGGATCAAAATGAGTGTTTACTCTAAATTTTATATCAATACCAATATGATGAAATTTTATAAATTGTATTTCTATGACTGTTTCATTTCAAGAAAATGAGAAAAATATGCTAATTATTGAGGATTGATAATCATAATAGAATTGAAATTAAACAGTCACAGAGTACCACTTATTTTCCACATTTCAAGAGAATATGACTTTTGGATTTAAGTCTTGTGTCCCTTTTTTTTTTTGTCCGTTCATGATGACAATATTTTTTCATATTTTTTATGTGACTTTTAATATTTTTTCATGACATGAATTCTTCACATATTCTCAAATATAGGTGCAAGAATCATTATCTAAAATATTTTATGGATTTAATTTCTATTCACTGTAAGTGTAAAAAAAATTTTACACTGACATACAATTATGTGTTGACACATTATTAAAATGATTAGACTTTTAAAGTAATAGTTGTGATAGTCAAATTCTTTTAATGATTTGGCAACACATGATTGGAGGACAGTGTAAAAAAACTTTACACTAACAGTGGATAGAAATTAAACCCATATTTTATATGTAGTGGTACTCTATGAAACTACTGATCCCCAATCATTAGAATAAGCTAAAATGTTCATCATATGAAGTACTTCGACTCCAAAGATCTGCATCATACACTGGAGAAAAATATTCAGATTCAGACACCAAGGATATCAGTAGCTCGCTTGGAAAGTGTGACATGTCAGCCACATATGGGTCTGTCCAAAAAAATTCAATTGTTGGCTGTGTGTGCGCATACAGAAAGGCAAAGTCATTCTCCAGATCCAAACTTTCGCTACGCGATGGCTGGGGAGACAATGCACAAGCGCCCTGGATCTGTGTAGCATTTGGACTTTGAAAAGCGCCATTATCATCGCCTGGCACTATATCACTTGGGGCGTAGAAAATGCCTGCCAGATATGGCTCTGTCCAGAAATTTCCGTTCACAGGCTCAATGTATGCATCCAGAAAAGCGAAGTCATCTTCCAGCACCAACTTTTCGTTACTGGCAGCTGTGGCATGATCTGAAGTTATGGAGGAGCATTCGCTCGAGGATGATAACGGGGATAATGGACCAGTACTTTCTGAGATCTGGGAAGTAGCTGGAGCAGTGCCTTGAAAAACAGCATTATTGGGCACCGAGTCCCTTTCTGGCCTGGATTCGTCATCTTTTGATTTGGAGGCTTTAACTTCTTCGTGTGTGACTGCGTTCTGTTGAAGGCGTTTCTTGAGGGTGGTATGCCAGTGGTTCTTTATTTCGTTATCTGATCTTCCTGGTAAATCTGCGGCAATGGCAGACCATCTGCAAGTGAAGGAAGAAAAGATCAAATTAAGATTCCACAATCCACATTATTTACCCATTAGAAGTAGGAATTTATAATCAGTAGTATGTGATCTTACCTATTACCCAACTTTGCCTGCAATCTGATGATAATCTCTTCTTCTACTCGAGTGTAGTTCCCTCTTTTGATGTTGGGCCTTAGGTAATTCATCCACCTCAATCTGCAACTCTTCCCACACCTTGCCAGACCTGAAAATCAATGCAGCAATGGATTGAGACCTGATCCGATGAAATTACAGCACCATGAATGGAATATGGGGGGGAAATATAAGTTTCATGGTTTCATGTTACGAAAAAATGAGAATATAATTAGTAGAAGAGGTTCGTTTAGGCCGAGAGAGAAAATTTTCTAGTATGATCATCAATTGTCAATAATTAGCTTAATTTTCACAAGTCACAAGTATCCAACTACTGGTACATGTTCAATTACCTGCAAACCTGGGGAGTTGCCTCCAATTCCAGCAGCCATAACTAGTGACATAAGCAATTAACTTCCTATCTTCCTCAGGAGTCCAAGTACCTTTCCTCAGTCCTCTTTTATCAAAGGAAGGGGTTCTCACCATCTTTGTCTGTGAAAGAGGGACAGGAGACTAATTAGTATATATTGTTTCTTTTCCTCTGAACATGCAGCCGGCTTGAAAGCTTCACTCCTTCGACGCGTTCACAACCAAAACGTGTTTCATGCTCCATAAAATTTATATAAACTGATGATTGAAAGATTCCTCTTACCTCTAAATAAGGGTCTTTCTCAAAAATTTGTACAGACATTAAGACGACCGTTTTGGACAATGGCGGCTTCCGAGAAGGAGAAGGACAAGGAGAGGACTTGGAAAGTCATGGTCAAACTGCTCCGTGCTATATCACTTGTACTACTTTTCTTTGTCTTTTCTTCATCTCCTTTTTCTCTCTTACATGCGTTGGTTCTTTTCTACTATTACAGTAAGGAACTTTTAAAACACGTTTCTACTTTCTATGTCATCGTTTTCTTTAAAACTAACCACAAATTGCTTATTTTATGTTCATCACATTCAATATCATTTAATTTGATCATTGTTTGTATTTATAATATATTCATTTGGTACCTAAAATTCAAGATGGGAATGAGATCCACCTCTATGTCCATGAAACGCGGAGAGTCTGATTTTACGAGAAAGCAAAGGAGAAACCAATAGATAGAAAGCAATAAACACGAGAATAAAAGGGAAAAAGACTTACCACGATGACGGCAAAAAAAAAAAAAA
Source organism: Styphnolobium japonicum (assembly GCA_023212625.1). Classification (NCBI taxonomy): domain Eukaryota; kingdom Viridiplantae; phylum Streptophyta; class Magnoliopsida; order Fabales; family Fabaceae; genus Styphnolobium; species Styphnolobium japonicum. The sequence continues at coordinate 21,567,779 of JALBWW010000008.1, forward strand.
AACAGAAATCAGTAGCTCACGGCGGCACAAGAACCTTAGAGAGGAGAAATTCTTAGGTTTAGGCAATCTCATTGGCAATTTATTTAACAATTAACATGTGTAAAAATATTTTTTAGATATAAATGCATTTATGACATAGTTTACATAATTTTATTGTATTGTTTAGATATGAGAAATAAAGAGAAAGGGAATAATTTTTAATAAGATGGGAGGAGGGGAAATGAGGGGTAAGTGTTCTCTCTCATTCTCTCTCAAAGTCTAAAAATTGTTTCCCCTCAAATTGAGAAAAAAGGAGGGAAAAATGATCTAATTATAATTAAATATGTATTAAATTATAAATATACTATATATTTATGTTATAAAACTAGTAACACGAGAATTATATTAAAAATTTAATTCTAAAATATATCTATTTCTCGTACTTTAATTATAACACCTAAATAAGGAGAAGGAAATCTCCTTCTATCCCTTCCTTTCTTTTCATTTTCCATTATTTTTTTACTTCCAAACATAGCATACACATTTTTTGTAATATATAACCTTATATTGTACATATTTAATGTTAAGTGTAATATTTATAATAAGAACATATTTATATAGTTAAATATTTTATTCAATAATTAACATATGTAAATATACTTTTTAAAGATATGTGCCCTAAGAGGCCACAAACAGCCATACGACGCATCTCTAGGTGTGAATTTTGTCCAGGATGATGCTATACATACAAAAGTTGAAAACATAGAAACCCACACCACCTTTCTGGATTATTAGATGTACTTTTAACATTTTTGGTGTTATTACATTTTCTTTAACACTTATCTTCATAAATTCACATGAAATATTTCGAACGGCTCTGTACATTAGAGTGTGTTTTTATCTTTCTAAGAAATCGTCTAGCTAAGATTTTACTTTCTAACAAAATGATCAAGTGTCCTCATTTTTTGTCACTTTTTAAAATTAATTTTAAATTATGTTCAATTACACTTTATTTTTATATGTTCTAATTAAAATTACTAATTCATGCTAAGAAACTTATAGCTAAATTGGCACTGATCCAAATTTTTAAAATTTGAATGTGATTTTAATGTTAAAAATTTAATAATTCATGAAGTTACTTTTTCACCTTTCTTACAAGGTGATTGCTTGCACCTCTAATAATAATAATACACACTAGCGCCCCTACTACTAAAGAAAAGCCCAAAAAAAAATTGCACTGAACAACGATCTTTCCTTTATATTTCCTTATTTCCTTAAGCAGACAGTAGAACTAGAACCATAAAGTGGAATATTTTCCTTCTTCATTAGTTTATGTCAAACCAAGTCATCTTTTTTTTTTTTTGTATATTTATTTTATGATAAATGCGGTTAATAAGAGAGGTTTCTCTAAATTAATCAGACAAAGATATCATTAGCATGTTGCTGGGACCTGTCGATAACCACTCAATATGATCTTTTGCATGGCTATTTACATATAGTCTCTATATGTCAGAGAATCTTTTACCCACTAAATAAGATGACGAAAAAATTCGAACTCAGGGTGAAAAGCTTTTATCCTAAATCTATGTGCCAATTAAGTCATCCTGCGTTAGAAAAAGTCTTCTTAATGATTGATTAACATACACGACTTCAATTATTAAGAAATCCACATAAAATAAATTGGGTGACGCAATGTGAACGCGCCAAATGCGTGAGCATATGGCGTCACAAGTAATCATCTCATCACTACTTAATTTTAATTAATCAATAAAGATGAAGAAAAACGTGGGATTATTTAAGGTCGTTGTTCATTAATGTAAGTTGCACGGAATCCCAGCATTAGTAGGAATTAACTAAAGGTCGTTCATTAATTGTGATTTAGACTCACGTGCTAATAAGAGTCAACCAGAGCCAGTTCTTCTGTAATAATTCCATCGACAAATTAACAAACAATAAAATTATTACCAAAAAAATTACTATAAAATTATACCAATGGGAACAATATATAGGTGGTGGACCAATACTATAAAATTACTAATTAACTAATTAATTATGTGAGCAACGTTGTTATTTTAAAATAAAATATAGAATATATAAAACATTATAGCTAGAGTAGAGGATTCCGTGATGGCGCTGAGCAGCTTATGATTTCAAGAATTTTTTTTCATAATTATTATATTATTACAAGGGAAGAATTATATATTTTGTCAGCATTTTTCGTGGTCTTCATAACCTGTGTGGATAACATATGATACCAGCATTGACTAGCTATTGAGGGTAAGAGTTTAAGGTTATATTTACCCACACCCCATTTTTTATATGATCAATGTGGAGCTCAATGAATAATGTCTACAAAAAGTAATAACTAAGATTAGAGCTTATTCATTATATATGCATTAACCTAATTAACTACTAATTCATAATATATAAATCATCCATTATAGGAATAGATTCTAACCAATATTCTTAACGGTGATAATATTGTAGGCAAATTAAGTTTCATTCATAATTATACTCCAAACTTTGATTATTATGTTGTAATTTTTTCATGATTAATTTTCAGGATTTTTTTTAATTACTTTAGATAGTTTTGGATTAATTATAATTATAATAAATTGTGAAAATGAACCATATTAGCAATATTTTTATGAGATTTTCTATATAGCTCTCAAACGCCTAAATGCTCCCATGCGTTTAAATGCTCGCATCCCAAAACTATCCTATTTGCATTGAGATTGGTCATTTGGATTGACTTTTTATTATTATATAAAAAACATTCTTTTTAAAATAAAAAGAATTTTTATAATTTTTTAAGTATGTTTATATATAACTTTTTAAAATAAGTAAAAGTTAAAAAACAGCTTATAACTATTACTTTTTTTTAAGCTAATGATCCACAGCTTTTGAAAGAATGAGAATGAAAAGTAGTTTAATTAGTATAATTTTCTGGCAAAATTAACCTATGCTTTTATTAAAAATTACATCATTTTCCCTTTGTAAACTCTATTCACGAACACCTCCCTCACTTTGGTTTAATAACGTTTTCCCTGTGATTCACGAATGCCTCCTTCATTTTGGTTCATGAATGTTTGCTTTGTGATTCATGAACGTCTCTTTTATTAGCTACTTCGTCTCATCTCACAGATTCACCTCATCTCAAGTAATAATAGTAGATTATGGTTTGTGTTATTTGTTTTTTGTTTAAGATATCATTTTCTATTTGATTTCTTTTGATTTTTTGTTGAATTTGTTTGTCCTACATTAAAGGGGTTCTTAGGACCTTACAAAAATACAAGATATCATCTTCCTCAATTTAAATCATCTTTCATATTGCATAATATTCCTTATTTTAGATTACATGTTGAAAATTTTAATTATTACCATTCAAGTTTAAGGAATGCTTCTAGATGTCTTTTTCAGTAATTTTGTTATAAAATGTCATTCTTTTCTCTTTTTCCTTCAAACAAATTTAAAAATCCTTATGTTAGTTAAAAAATACTTTTCAAACATTATATCTAAATGTAATATATATATATATATATATTTAAAAAAATCTACTAAAAAAATTATAAAATAAATCTTTTATTTCAAAAATTTATCCAAGCAAACCATTAATCGAATCACGCGTTGATATTTTTGATTGGACAAGCATCCCATATCATAGCCATTTGATCACAATATTTGTCGTTAGATATCCTGTCAGTGGAACCCCATTTATAACCACTAAAATAATGGATTTTTCAAAACTATTTCTATGAATTCTAGGTTATATATGTTGAATATCCCATAAATTTAAGTTGTATCCCAAAAGTTTAAATTGTTTAAAGAATAACTGAGTTTTGTTTTAGTTTAAATTTCTAAGACATTTTTCAATCTTCGTGAGAAAGTTCTTTCTGCATGACTCACCCAAACTTTGTGTTGAAGTTTAAATTTAATTTATAAAAGTGGGAGCAATAAAGATCAATCGAACTTCTGTTAAAAATTTAAATTGTTAAAATATTTCTTTAAAATAATTTTAAACTGTATCCCTAACAATATGCTAGAATGACAACTATTATCATATGCTTTAGTATTATATTAAAGATTTGATTTTGGTTCATTATGAGTATAATTTTTTTTATACTATTATCTAATCCATTCTTATCGCATCATTAAATGAATTTGATTATGACACTAACTATTTAAAAAGTTAAATTATTTTAATAATGTGTCATCATATAATCTATTGATAGTATAAAATATTTTATATTGACATAAATCAAAATTAAACTCTTATATTAAAAGAATTATTTTTTTTCGTATTAGGAATATGCAGTCAGGTGAGAATAAAGTGATGTGAAAAATAAAAATCTTACATTTAAGTTAAAATAATTAATTCTTAGGCTTTTGTGTGAAGCTAGTGCGAGCCAAGTATACCTTGTTACATTTCTAATTAAGGCTTCGTCTCGCCTGTCTCAATAAGCGATTGCCATGCTTTGTGCTTTATTATTACCTTGAAAGTCCTAAGAACTAATCCCAACCTTTTCACTGGCTCGAGAATTTTCCTCTATAACTATCTAGAGAATGTGTACAGCATAAACACTCTCGTCAAAGTTCAAGATTTTTATCTTAATCTTTCGGTACTGACAAGGTCGAGGTCAAAGTCTTGATTTTATCATTAATTATAAACAAAATGAGTACTTTGCTTTCTCCAAATAAATTCGAAGCGAACAGTGCTCAAAGGGAGAAAAAATGGCATATAAGTATATATTGATCAAAGATATTGGTGGTTAAGAGTCTGCAAGTTGATGCCTCTAGAATTCTTTGTAAGCGCGTCTTAAACCACTCCATTTGAAAGTAAATTTTAATAGAATTTGACTGGATCCCCCCGCCAACACGAATTCAATTTACGCTATGATTGGAGGGGTTTATAGGTAATTTACTTGGACTTATTTATTATAATAATTATTTATGAAATATTTTTAGTTTATTTTGAATAAATTTATTAAAATAATTTTTGGAATCCTTATAAATTATTTTAAACTTATTTCATAATCTTAAAATTCAAATTTATGATAATAAATATTTGTAAAAGTTAAAAATAACTTATGTGTTAGTTATTTTTATATTAATTTTTGACAAAATTAATCTTAATAAATTGACACAATTTATAACACATTCCTTCAAATACATGATACCTATTATAGAAGATTATGAAAAATACTTATTGAAGTGTCTATCCAAATATCATTTAGCTTATTTTAGATCATATTTATAACAATAAAACTTATTAAATAAGCTCTATTCAAATAAGTATTTATATAAGTTATTTATAACAATTCTTCATAAAAATAGTTGAGTCTTGGAACGTTCAAAATTGTATTTGCCTCTTTAACAGAATCAGGTTAAAAGAAGGTTGATGGTGATGCTTCATAATTCACATTATTTGTGATTAGTTATCATTAGGTGTCTATTAAAGTGAAGTTGAGCTATAAGAACAATTCTAAGTCTTAGGTCCATGTCTGGAATTGGGCTCAAAATTTAAATTTTGAATTGGAATTATATTATTAAATTTTAAATGAGTAAATATAAATTTTGATCCTATATATATGACATTATATTGATTTTTAATTTATAAATACATTAAATTTTTCCTTTAAAAATATATGTGACATCAAATTGGTCCTTAATATAATGTCACTTTTTTGCCATCTAATTGGTCCTTAAAATGACATTGAATTGGTTATTAAATGACGAAACTGATGACATTAATTATCATTGAAGGACCAATTTGATGTCAAGGATAAATAAAAGACAAATGTGATGTAACATATATCTTTAAAGGACCAAAATAGACGTTTATTCAATTCTAATTTTTTAAATATTCTATTTAGAATTGGAATTCTAATTCCTTATCACAACAACGGAATTCACTCCAATTAATCCATAACTTAAAATTTTTAATTTCAAGAAAATAAGAATTAAGATAAAATACCTAATTTGATCATTTAAAAATACACGTAACATCAGTTGTGTCTTTCAATAATTTTTGATATCAATTTGATCCTTTTTGAGGGACCAATTTGATTAAAAAATAACATTTGATGACTAATTTGATGTAAAAAATTTGACATTAAAGGACTATGTTGATGTCAAAAATGATTGGAGAGCCAAATTAATGTCTCGTGTATCTCTGAAACCAATTTGAGTATTTACTCAAGAACTAATGTATTGTACATTCATTCCACCAAAAAAAAAATGTATTGTACATTCCACAACTCAAGGCCATTATTAGGGGTGAAAATATGTTAGGTTATGCTTTACCTTAAATAAGTTTAACCTATTTTGCAAAACATTGACCTTAGCCTAACCTATTACTTATCATAGATTTTTTTTGGGTTTCACCTAGCTTGAAAGCCCACTTAAGGGCATACATTGCATAAAAACCTTCAAATAATCTAATAGACTCAAACTTTATAAGTTTTAAATATATCTAGTCTTTAAAAAAATTATTGTATTGTATATAAAATAAATAATTTATATTTATATATAACTAATAAATTATATAAGTATTATAAAATTTTAATTATATGTATATATAATAAATAAACATGACTTTTTAAATGCCTAAACCTTAACCTATTTAACTAAATAGACATTTTTAAAAGCTTAAGTTTGACTTGTTTAATAAATAGGTTATGCTAAAATAGATTGAAAATAAGTTAGGTTGTAAGTCCATGTTAAGTCGCTTAACCTATTTCTACCCTTATCCATTACTTACATTTATCGTAACAACATTGGTTGCCTAACCGATATTTTAACTGGGTTTTGTTATCACCATCTCGCTTCCACTACTAGTGTCATCATCTCACCACTCTCACCTCTACCAATGCCATCATCATCACTTTTGTCAATTTTATTTCTCTTAGAATTCGTAGGCTTAATATTCTTATCCATGAATATAAATTCATTTATAAGCCTTCACCTAACAATTTAAACTTTTAAGAGAATTAGTTATTGACATTGTATCAAAACTTCTATGGCCATGTGGTCAAGAGTTTGATCATTGCATCATCAATTCTTTTAAAATAAAGTTGAATTTTAGTATAAGATAGGACGAAATTATACATTATTCATGCTTCAAGCCCAAAAGACTCTTGCGTGGGAGGACATGTTAGAAATATAAAATCATTCATGAGCCTTCACATTATAAATTAAGTTTTTAAAAGAATTGGTCATTGACAATGCCTGAAATGAGTGTAACCTCTTAATGCTTGATGGGATTTTGTGAAGTTATAAAAAAATAAAGTTACATCATTGTTATTAACTATAACTTCTGGCCTAATGGTAAATGCTTGATCTAACAACTTTTACCATTATTTTTGTGAATTTATTTCACTTTATGTTATCTATCTATTTTTGTTAATAAAATTGGTACAATTAATGTGATATAAATACTATACTGCCTATGACCAATTTTTTTTTGACAGACGGTCTTGTTTTTTTTCCAAAAAATAATGGTTTAGATTGAATACACATTTTTTTCAACTACTTTTTTTTTTTCTTCTTTTATCTATATTATGCAAGCAATTACGGAAATATCTTTAGAGTATTGCATTATGAATTTTATGTCAATACAAATATGATGAATTGGGTCCTTTTTTTTAAAAGTAAGAGTCCTATATGAAATATTAAACAGTTTAAGAAATTTTATAATATATTTTTTACAATTTTATAAAATTATATTAGAAAATGTTTATATTATTTTTTTTTTGTCATATATTAATCGTTGCTTGAAATAAAAGCTCTTCATAAACAATTACTCACCGGCATCTTTATGGTAATTAATTAAGTAACAAGCACAACATGGCACCACCCAAGCAATGCAGCTGAATGAATATAAGGACTATCAAACCAGAATATTGATGTCACACAATACTTAAACTCACAATTAGTCATAAATTAAGACATAGTTGTATTGAAAATAGATGCATGTATTATCGCAACTAATTATGAGTCTGCTTATTTAGATCATATTATTTACATACACTTCTCTTGTACTATTTCATAATTTATAGAATAATACTCTAATCTCATATATTAACCTAAATTTACACATACCTTCATGTATGTGACAACCGTTATTCTAGATATTTTATAAATAGCGGTACTCTGAAACTTGCTGATCCCCAAGCATGGCGTTTTTCTCATTAGAATAAGCTAAGACGTCCATCATACAAATTATTTCGACTCCAAAGATCTGCGTCATACACAGGAGAAAAATATTCAAATTCAGTCACCAAGGGTGTCAGTAGTTCGCTTGGAACGTGGGACATGTCATCCACATATGCCTGTGTCCAAAAATTTTCAATTGTTTGCTCTGTGTGAGCATCCAGAAAAGCAAAGTCATTCTCCAGAACTAAACTTTCGCTGGACAATGATGGCTGGGGAGACAATGCACAAGCATCCGGGATCTGTGTATTATCTAGACTCTGAAAAGCACCATTACCAAGGTCTGGCACAATTTCAGTTGGGGCGTAGGAAATGTCAGCCAGATATGGCTCTGTCCAGAAATTTTCGCTCACAGGCTCTATGTATGCATCCAGAAAAGCGAAGTCATCTTCCAGCACCAACTTTTCGTTACTGGCAGCTGTGGTATGATCTGAAGTTATGGAGGAGAATTCGCTCGAGGATGATAACGGGGATAACGGACCAGTAGTTTCTGAGATCTGGGACGTAGCTGGAGCAGTGCCCTGAAAAACACCATTGTTTGGCACCGAGTCCCTTTCTGGAGTGGATTCATTATCTTTCGATTTGGAGGCTTTAGGTTCTTCATTTGTGACTGCGTTCTGTTGAAAGCGCTTCTTGAGGGTGGTATGCCAGTGGTTCTTTATTTCGTTATCTGTTCTTCCTGGTAAATGAGCGGCAATGGCAGACCATCTGCAGGTGAAGAGGGAGGAAAGACTAAATTAACATTCAACAATTCACATTCTTGACCCATTACCAAATGGAATTTATAAGATCCTTTTGATTGCTGGTGTTGATATATAGAGGACTTCAGGATTTTAAATTGCGGATTTACAACCGCAATATTATAATTTTAGAGGTCTCCATAACCGTTTTCGTAATTATCCAATTACGATCGCGACTGCAATTTAAAACATCGCACAACGGTCGTTTTTCATTAGATATATATATATTGTCTTAGGCTGTACAAACTCTTGGAGAAGTTAGCTTAATTGCAATCAGTAGTGTGATCGTACCTATTACCCATATTTGTGTGCAATCTAACAATACTCTCTTCTTCTTCTTGAGTGAAGTTCCCTCTTTTGACGTTAGGCCTTAGATAATTCATCCACCTCAATCTGCAACTCTTCCCGCACCTTGCCAGACCTGAAAATCAATGCACCAGAGAAAAAAAATTCTGTTATGATCCTCAATGATAAGCTTAATTTTCACAAGTCACAAAAATACAAATACACGTCAAGTTCAATTACCTGCAAACCTGGGAAGTTGGCGCCAATTCCAGCTGCCATACCTAGTGACATAAGCAATTAGCTTCCTATCTTCCTCCGGAGTCCAGGTACCTTTCCTCAGTCCAGTTTTGTCACAGGAAGGGGTTCTCACCATCTTAGTGTGAAGCAAGTACACTCAGGCTCTGAGTGTGTGTGTGTTTGTGTCTCTCTAGGTGAGATATTGGTTCTGTTGGTAAACGTCCGTTGTAAACGTCCGTGTGAGAGACAGGGACGACAAGAAGAGACTGATGAACATTGTCTATTTGCTTCTGACCAGTAGGCTCGAAAGCTTCACTTATTTATACACGACGCGTTCACAACCAAAACGTGTTTCATGCTCAATAAAATTTATATAAACTGATAATTATAAGATTCCTCTGACTTCCAAATAAGGGTCTTTCTCAGCAGCTGATACTCAAACTCAGTATCAAAATCAGTCAAAGATAGCTCCATTATTTTTCCTTCTTTCCTTCACATCAATAGTTACGCTATAAGCTGCCACGGTGCCACCTACGACTTATCTTCCAGGAAAGCAACAAGAAACTTGTCTTCCTGTTTAGCTTGCAAATCGACACGTGAGGCAATCCACTAACACAAACACAACCATAAATTACCGTCAAGCCATAACCGGTGCTTTTTTTAAAAAAAATTCATGTGGAGATTTTTTTTGAAGTATTTTTATTGTTTGGTAAAAAATATATTTTAAAGATATTCCTATACTCAGTGTAACAATAAAAAAATGTTTTCCTAGTTAATTCTAAAATACATTAAATAAAAAGGAAAATCATTTTCCTTTATTTTTGGCCTGAAAAAAAATTAGCAAATAAATATTTTTTTATCAAAGAAATTCTATTAATAATATGTTTTAGTAAAAAGCTGCTTACATGAAAATAATTTTTTACAAATTTATTTTCTGTCAAAACTATTTTTTTGTAAAAGCAAACAGAATTTATATGAAAATGAGTAAACTTTTCAAGTTAAGGGAAGCTTCGAGTTCTATCTTTCTTTTAGCTAATTTTTGTTTTTCAATGCTAATTTCCTTAATCAAGAATGCTGTGACTTTTCAAAAATTATTACATCGTAGGTTCTACGACAAAGTTGTTTGATTGATTACTATTAATTGATTACTAAATTATAAAATATTTGATAAAAATGATTGGGAAAATACTTTGGCAACTAAACTCATATGATTTACTATGAATTTGATTCAATTTTCTGTAATATATCATATTCTATTTTTTTTAATGAATAGCTATTTTAAAAATATGATTAAATTATATATTAAATTTAAAAAATAATTGAATAGTTATTAAAAAAAAACTCACTGACTATATTTGTTTTTTGGTATATTCATGATTGTTATTTCAAACAACTGCAATGTGAAAGCAACTCCACACAAGTATGAACGGAAAGCATAAGATTTGAGAAAGCTCTAGAATAAAGTGGTCATGGTCATCTGATCACTTTTAGAACCAAAAATAGAGTAATTGAATGTTATCTGAAAATCAATACTTTGAGAAGTGCAAAAAGTTTTAAATGGTCAAAAGAAGAGCATGCTTTTCTTTTCATTTTTTTAAAAAAAAAAACTCATTTCTTCAAACAACTATATACCTCCAATGTCATCCAATCAATTAAAGTGTGATTCAATTGATAAATTGATTTTTATATGGATAAAATTTACTTGTAGTTATGAGGTTTGATTCTTATTAAAAATATTTTGTGGTTAAGGTAAAGTCGGTGCCAAAACAAAAATTAATCTTACACTTAAAGAATAATTGGACACTTCTTGATCTTACTACAAACAAATCTAAGGGTAATAAAATATTTCGAGATGGAATAAAAAAAAAATTATATTGGAGATGTTACTCAAAAAAATTATGCATATTTAACTTTGATGATATGTTTGGGAGAGGGAAAGAGATGAAAAGGGAATGGAAAGGAAGGGAAATGAAGGGATGGAGGAGTATTATATTCTTCTTGTTTTGATGTTTAAGGTAAAAAAAAATGAGAGGAAAATTTTCCTCCTAGCTTGATTAAGAGTTAAAATTAAAGTAGAGGGAATGAATAAATTTTAAAATTAAATTTCTAATAAACCCTTATATTGCAAACCTTATAACATAAATACATGGTACATATGTAATTTAATACATATTTAATTAAAAATAAATTAATTTCCCTTCTTTACCTCCTAATTTGAGAGAGAAAAATTTTTAGGCTTTCCCTAATTAAAATTCATCCAAATAACCAACAAGAGTTGGGTATCTTGGTAAGTAAGCTACACTTTCATTATGAAGACACAAGTTCAAACCTTAGAGTATGTGCTTATTGAGAGGGCTTCTTAGTCACAACAGTGCTCAATGGAGATTAATTTTATAATACTAGTAGCCTGTGAGAATACTTTAAGAAACAAAAAAAAATCATTCAAGTAAAGGTTGAGGTCATTTTTTTCTTCCCTTTCCCTCTCCACCCACATCCAAACAATATATGGGAATTGTTCTGATTTGACCTATTGCCAAGCAATAACGCAAGATCAGTGCTCAGAATGATCAAAGGAGGGGAAAAAAAATGTAGAGGCAAAGGCATGAAAAACATGTACCACCATGCACCAAAATGATTCACCAATGGTACACACAACCGGTTTGGACTATGGGGGCTTCGAGAAGGAGAAGGACAAGGAAAGTCATGGTCAAACTGCTCCCTGCTATATATCCCTCACTATTACTGCCTTCCTTGTTTTTACTCCTCTTGCTCCTTCTTCGTCTTCTCTCTCACATTTTGTTTGTGTTTTCTTGATATTACAGTAAGGAAGTTTTAAAAGTCTATATATAATTATATATTAGACATAAAATATGTCAACGTTTTCGTTCAACCTAATCTCAAATTGCTTATTTTCTTTTTATCAAGTGTTCAGATTCAATACCATTTGAACATAGTTTGTATTAAATATATTCATTTGGCACCTAAAACTCAACATGGGAATGAGCTGCACCTCATGTCCATCAAACGCGTAGGCTTTTGCAATTTATATATCAATTACCTATTAACTATACTGAAAAGGAAGATTTGTACTGTTATTTCTAGAGTAAATTTTTCGGGGTCAAGGATGCGTTGCAGCACTCGGAACGGTATCGTATGTAATGTGGGCGTGATACAAAGCCTGCTAAAAATCAAAGTGCATCTGCAGTCTGCAGCATGTCTATGAAGATCCCTCCAGCAAGTGGACTTTCTATTTCTATAATATATTTTGTGACTTGACCGAAAATAATTAAGAAAGAAAAGTAAACTTTATTAGCATATTTATATACTATTATATAAAACATATTTCATGCAAGTAAGGTGCCACATGTCATTCAATCATGATTATTTTTACCTCATTTAATGTACCTTTGTCATCAATTTAATAATATCATTTTTTAACTGAAGATTAAATGATATTTGAGCTTATTATAATATGTCAAGATTAAATGATAATATTCCATCATATAAATTATATTTGATATTTAATTTTTTTAAAAAATCATTGGAATTTTTAAACCATAACACTCACTCTCACATTTAACATTTAATATACTCATGTGCGGATGCACACCAACTTCTATCTGCTATGCTACGAGTCACTCATTTGTGAGTTTTTTTCTGCAAATTCTTACTCATTTGATGTAGCTTTGTCATCAATTTAACAATATCATTTTTGGACTAGAGATTAAATGAGATTTGAACTTATCCTAGCATTTCAATATGCAATTTTGTCATCAATTTAACAGTCTCATTTTTAGACTGAAGATTAAATAAGATTTAGACTTATCATAGCAGTTCAATATGAAGTTTTGTCATCAATTAAACAATCTCATTTTTTAACTAAAAATTAAATTAAATTTTAACTTATGCTAATATTTCAATATTTAATGATAATATCCTCATGTACAGATTATATTTGAATTTTCAAAAAATTTGAAAATCATTCACCATTTAAATTATAACACATACTCTCACATTTAATACACTTGCATTTACAACTACTTTGTTGTGCCTTATTTTTTCAGTATTCATTGACTTTTAAAACAAGATATGTAAATCATTAGCTATAAAACAATACTTACAATATATTTATTAAAAATTCATAAATGCCATTATATTTTTTCATTTACATTGTTTTTATTTTGTATGTTTTGCCGAATCTTATTTTGTGTTCATTTCAGTGCTATAATGACTATCAAGTACGATTTTGTTAATGAGGTTAAAGTCAACAATGATAAAAAATCTAAAAGTTTAACTAAAAATATTAATATATATAGGTTCCGCGCAATGGGTTAGAGTACATATATATATATATATATATAAACTTACACTGGTGTAAGACTTGATCACTCTTACCATACTCAATAACTTTTTATTGGATAACTTTCTCACAAAATTCACCGTTAAATTTAAAGTTTCTATCATGTAAATCATACTTATAAAATTTCACATTAATCTAAAATTATTTTGTGACTCATTGATACACATCAAAATTAACGTAATATAAACTATTAAAATATATGAAAATATGAATATTTGATTATATTCTTATTAATATTCAATTTTTTCAAATTTTGACACAAATGATCGACATGATAGATAGTTATAATTTAACGATTGGATCAATAGAAAATATACTTAATAAAAAAATTTTGAATGATGTAAATAAATTAAGTCTTATACTGCTGTAAGTTGATCCACACACTATATATATATATATATATATATGTAGTGTTATTCTTCTTTTTCTTTACGTAGAGAACATCTACTGAAACAAGCAATTGTTCAATTCGTCCAACTGAAACAAGCAATTGTTCAATTCGTCCATGTATGGACTCCATTCAAACACTCGCAAGTTCTGCGTGACGTTTTGAATACCAGAGGGAAACACCAAAGTGGAGGCCTCCATCTTTGACCTCCGCAATGACGGTTTAAAATTTTCTTTTTGTAAAAAAAAAGTTTAACATGAGAGGAAATTATTCATTCTTAAGGCAGGACATATCACAAGTCTTAGGAAGGGTTTACAATAATATTTAAAAATGATCTACCAATGAGTGATCACCAGCAAAAAATCAAACACAAAATCTTTGCCTCGCAGTTCAATCATACTAGTTTAGCAGCCAACCCTCATTATCAGGTTTAGTCTATGCTACCCATACAACTTAAGTGTATTGTATAGTCTTGTAATTTGGTGCATTAGATTAAAATAATTTAATCAAACAGTATTACAAAATCTACGGTAACTGGTCCCAAATCAACGAGTAATAATTTAAAAAATTATTGGATAATCATACATATTAATATGTCTTCTAATGAGTTTTGCCAAATGGCAAGTATACCAAAAACAAGATGTTTTGGTCGTCTTTAATGTAACTATCAAGTTTACTAAACTACGATCCAGCCTCATATTTACCGGAGAGAATTTCTTTTTATTTAAGAAAACTCTTATAATATATAATTTTTTGAAGTGCACATTATTGTGAAACTGCTGCTAACTATATTCATTCTTTTAAACATAAATTAATTTTCTCATAATTGATTTTTATCATAATTTTTTTTACATAGCTAATCCAAATAATTCATAATCGATTTTAAAATAAAGAATTTTGTTTGGATTGTATAAAAAGAATCAATTTTATGTATTATATTATTAAAAAACATATGAAATGATTGAAAATTTTATTTAGTTGAGGGTAAAAGAGTATTTATCTATTAAAGCTTTTGAAATAATCTATAATCACATAATTAAAGCCCCAAATACAAGCATTTCTAAAAAAGTTATTTTTAGTTATAGAAAAATAATCTTAACTTATAATCAATTTTACATACTTTAAATGAATAAGATAAAATTTAGATAAAACAACTTTTTATTTAAAAAATTTGTTTTGGAAAAGAAATAATTTTTCTCAAACATGCTCTTACACTTATGTAATAAGTAGTTAAATACTTGCGTGTTGCGCAGGTGTCTCAATAATTGGTTGTATAGTTTGAGCATGTTTGAAAAATATTAATTCTTTTTCAAAACAATTTTTTTAATAAAAAATGTTTTATCTAAAATATATCTTGCTTATTTAAAGTGTGTAAAAGTGATTATAAGTTAAGATTATTTTTCTATAACTAAAAATATTTGTTTTTAGAAAAGCTTGTACTTGGAGGTTTTAGTTATGTGATTATAGATTATTTCAAAAGTTTTGATAGGTAAATACTCTTTTGCCCTCAACTAAATAAAATTTGCAATCATTTCATATCTCTTTTAGTAATTTAATACATAAAAACGATTCTTTTTATACAATTCAAACAAAAAATTTTATCTTAAAATCGATTATGAACTAACACATCCAAACATAAATTAATTTTCTCATAATTGATTTTTTTTTAAAATCAATTATACATATAATCAATTTTTAACATAATTTTTATTTTCACAATTAATCCAAACACACACTCATCTCAAAATAATAATAATTGTTTTTAAGCTTCCAGACTTGTCAGTAGTTGAAGAAAGATGTGAACTGATGCTCAAAGTTGATAAAGCAAAAGAATAAATAATAAAAATTGAGTGATGGGATGAGTTGTGAAATGATGAGGAAATAGGCAAGATGTGTGAACTGATAATGAAATTGGAAAAGTTCGTAAATATATGATAAAGTAAGTGTTTAATATTAAAATAAAAAATAAACTTGAACTAGCAATATGTAAAGGGAAAGATGTTGAAAATGAGAACTTATGTGAAATGAATTGAATTAATTATTTAATTTCAGATTATTTTAAAAGTTTTGAGAGAGAAATATTTATTTGTTCTCAACTAAATAACTTTTTTAATCATTGTGTATATCTTTTGGTAATTTAATACATAAAAGCGATTTTTTTATATAATTTAAACAAAACTCTTTATCTTAAAATCGATTGATAATCTACAAATTTTCCAGTTATTGAATGCTTAATTTATGTGGTTTTGTCTCTCTTGTAAATCTTTTTTGAGTTGTTTTGCCCTTAATTCTTAGTTATTTTCACTAGTTGTCCTGTTAGTTATTTCTTATTAATTTTGGGTAATTTAGTTATTTTTTAATGTTAATAATTTTCACTTTATTCTTGTATGAGGTTGCATTGTGGAAAGATTGAGATTCAAGAGCAATTCAAGTCATTTTTGCATATTGGAAGAGCTTGGCTGAGCCAAGCTTTTTCTTGGCTCAGCGCAAGGGGATTTAAACATTCTAGGAAGCCATGACTGAATGCAGCAAAACCTTGGCTGAGCGCGAGGAGCAAGAACAAGAGGTTTCATTCTGGACAACTTGCGCTGAGCGCAGAAAAAGCTTGGCTCAGCACAAGATCACCCGAGAAGTGACCTAAAGTTTGGCTGAGCACAACAAAAGCTTGGCTGAGCCAAACTTTCAATTTTCACTTGGACATATAAAATCACATTTAAGGAAAAAATCAAAAGGAGAGCAGTGGTGCATGAAAATTTCCAATCCTAAAAGAGGAAAGAAGACTCTTGATCATCTTTGAGGAGAAGATCTTCATGGAGTTGGAATTGTTCTTCTTGTCCCTTTCATTTTCCTTTGTTGTCTCTTTAACTATGTATAGCTAAATCCCATTTTGTTGGGGTTAGATGATTACTTTTTTGAACTTAATTGTATCTTGATTTGGTTTCAATACAAGTTTCTTCTTTTTTATGAGTATTTGATTCTATTCTTAATACTTTTCTTGGCTTAATCAACCATGAAATGTTTTGTTGCTTTAGTATGTGATTGAAAAATTATTGCTAATGCATGCTCATGGAATCAAATACCTAGTAATACTTAAATCTAGAAATAGATCTTGGATTACTAGGAATATTTAAGTCTTGACTCTTAATGCAAAACCGTTAATTAATCCACCAAAAGAATTAGGATTTAATTTGGGGTTTTAGGCTCAATCCACTTAAGGAATTAATGTTTGATTAATTAGAAGGCTTGATTTTCATAATTGAATTAGGACTTGTGTTGATAATCATTTCATAGCAATTGAAGGATGATTAGTATAGTCTAACCCCTGACATTTTATCCATTTGTAAATCAAGTTAATTTTCGCTCACCAAGTGTTTGATAAAATTCTGAAAAGAATTTAAAAACATTTTTATTCTTTGTTTGATTCTATGTTTACAATTGAGCTCTCTTCTTTCCAAACGAACGTTTAAATAGTAGTCTAATTTACGATGTGATACTTGTCCGCAATTCTTGAGAACGATACTCAATCTTACCACTGTTATTACTTGCATTTGATTCAGTATACTTGTCGAAAGCACATCATCGATTATAAACTAATACATCCAAACAGAAATTAATTTTTTCATAATCAATTTTTTTCAAAATCAATTATACATATAATCAATTTTTAACATAATCTTTTTTTAAAGTTAATCCAAGCACAACTCTTGTTTACAACTGAATATTTTTAAGCCGTAATTTGTAGTTACTTCCGTGCTAGCTAGGTCGCCATCATATTCTTATTTATTTCCGTATACAGAACTTTCCTATTACATTAATTTATTCTATCACTCTATCCCTTTTTCTTGAGATGTTGTTATTTTTTTATGCTTTTCAACTCAATTTTTTTTATCAGCATACGCACCAAGTCAGAAGCATTGAGAGATTCACTAATTAGATTGAGAATATGGACATTAAAGTAGTGGTAAGAGAAGTTATCTTAGTAATTTGGAAGTTTTGTCAATTTATGGAAGCATCACAGCAGAATAATTTAGTTGCTCAGCGTGAGGATTCCCCCACTGCGATTATAATATAGATAATATCCTTATTATATTTATCTGTCGCTTTTAGGATTCCAAATTATCATGTGCCAATCGATAAGAGTCAGGTATAATTTTTTTCAATGCATTGGAGGTCAGATTATGGATACTAAATTGTTTCTTTATAATTAATGTATGCATCAAAACAACGCGGTTTCTGGTATATAAATTAATAGAATATTTTCCAAACAATATATAGAGAAGCAGGTATCACCCCTTGGTTTGAAATTAGAAATTGGTGTACATGGAACAGGTAGTACATGTATTGACTAATTAACCAATTTGGGTTAACATTTTATCTACTTTAGAAAGGGGGGGGGGGGAGACAATGGGTGGGTTCCTCGAAAGTAATGATTTTCTTTAACCTAAAATTAAAATAAAATAATCCGTGGATTCTTTGGGTTGCATGCATGCACAATTCTATTAAATAATTATTTAAAAGAAATAGTAATAGAAAATGTAATTTACGCAATCTAACAAGTTTAGGAGATTGGTTGCTATAATTAAAAGCACAATGAAATAAATTGTACATGAGTCATGACCATATGTTAAAAGAAGTGTTGTGTAATTTAACCAAATATATATATATATATAACATCTTAAACTTCCTTAATCTTTTATCAAAGTCTTGGGTCAAATTCTTGTTAGCCCATATATGAAAATATATAATTAGTTTTCTCCAACTGCAAGTGATAAGTGAATTCTGTTTCAGAACCAGAGTATGATCTAAAAGGTATTAGCATCTCCTTACCAAAGAAAATGGAATTAAATCACTTGTTAACATTTATAAAAATATAAAGAATCAGAAGAAGAAACAGAACTTTTTTATATGCAATTTGATATAATTAAGGCATGGGAAGTGTGAGCCACGTTGGGTTTTGACTCATTAAATCTTTGATAATTGAAAGCGCGTCAAAAACTTCTCAGATAGAATTCAACTTGATCATTTTCTTTTTACTAAGTATAGTTGTTGACTCTCTTAAAACCCTTAATGATGATTTTGGATTCATATTTTATAATGTTTGAGTTATAACTTGCCATGTAATTAACACTTATTTGGCTTATCAACAGCACACCTACATGATTTAACATTCATTGATCACGTCACAACAAAACTGGCTTTTACCGTGCCATATTAGTGATTCTTCGGTCTCAATTACGAGTGGAAATAGACTAGGTGGCTCAACAGAGGTGTACGGCTTAGCTTACTTTCGACCTAACCTATTTATCAAATAAGTCAGGCTTGGATTTTTAAAAAAATCTATTTAATTAAATAGGTCAAAGTCTAAGCCTTAAAAAAAAAACCTATTTCGGCCTAACAGACCGGTTTATTTATTTATTATAATAACATATAATTAAAAGTTTATAATACTTATATTAAGAGTCCCACATTGGATAGTGATATGGCCTAAATAGTGTTTATAAGTGGGGAGCAATCCTCACTCCATGAGCTAGGTTTTGGGGTTGAGTTAGGCCTAAACTCAAATTCTAAGATGGTATCAGAACCTATCCGAGATCCATTGGGCCACCTACAAATGTCCAGTCCTGCAAACTTCACGCTCCAAATGTCTGGTCTTGGGCGTGAGGGGTGTGTGTTGAGAGTCCCACATTGGATAGTGATATGACCTAAATAATGTTTATAAGTGGGGAGCAATCCTCACTCCATGAGTTAGCTTTTGGGGTTGAGTTAGGCCTAAACCCAAATTCTAAGAACTTAAATGATTTTTTAGTTATATATTAATATAATTTATTTATTTTATACCCAATATAATAATTTTATTAAATGTTAGGTATATTTGAAACATATAAACTTTAAATTTGTTGGCTAATTTGAAGGCCTTTATGTAATGTAAGCTTTTAACTAGGCTTTCAGGCCACACCAAACTTTTAAATTTTCATAAAAAGGCCAGGTCAGGTAAAAAAAAAGCCTATGATAAGTAATAGGTCAGGTTAAGACATGTTGAAATTATATGGTTTTAGGTAGGGAATAAGTAAAAGGGAGAAGAAAGACTAATGAATAATATGAGATTGAATTGATTTGATGTGTTGTAAAATGCAAAGTATTAACCCCTATTTATACTAATAATTAGGTCAAGTACTAGTGTAGTACTACTAGTACAAGCCCAAACTCACTAAGATAATAAGAATCCTAACCCTAATTAGAAAAGTAAACAAATCAGGAAACATAATGAAATTAAGAAATAACTCCTAAGATTGCTCCCTCAATTAGATGACTAATTGATTTCACAATATATTATAAAGATATTCTAAAGATATGCTAAGATATTCTAAAGATATACTAAAATACCCTGAAGATATTCTGAGATATTCTAACAAGATTAAAGTTTTTTGAAACAGGTCAAACCTATTTAAGATAAAGCCTAGCCTAACCTAGCCTATTTCCACCCCTAGTCTTAATCAATCATTTTTTGAATCAATAATACAGTAATAAACATATGCTTATTTCAATTGTAATCTGTCAGTTTTTTCTCTTCAAAATAATACTTAATATTTTATGACTAAACTAAATTATCATTTTAAAAAATAATTTTGAGAGACTAAAATGAAAGTGTGAGGAACTAAATCAGTGTTTTACTCTAACGAAAGAATATTGTCTATAAATTGAATAGTTAGATATTATTTTGAAAAGAAAAAACTGTGAGAGACAAAATCAAACTTGATGATTCTGTACAAACTAAAACAATATTTTACTTCTAAAGAAAATCATCTAATTATATTGTTAAAAGGGTTCAATTATGATAATAATTACTTAAAAAATCATATATTTTTAATAATGTGTTAATACAACAAAATTTGATGATGTGATAAAAAAAATTTATACTGAAAATAAATAAAAACTAAACTCAAAAGAAAAGCAGTGCATTTTGATAATGTAAGTTTGTAGTTATGAAAATGGAGATGGATGATATTTCTGAGGGAGGGAAAAGTGAAGAGCATGAAAATGGAGATGGATGATATTTCTGAGGGAGGGAAAAGTGAAGAGACTAGAGCAAGGCGAGTCTTGTGTCAATTCCTTAATTGTGGTGAAAGTATTCACTCCCGCCAACAACAGCTCTCTGGTAAAATAAAATGACACTTAGTAATAAGTGCCTGGTACTGATTAAGGAATTTAAATAAAAAATATTAAATATAAAAATAGAACATTTAATATTTTAAAATTTTAAAAAGTATTTAATATTTTTTATTAAATAATTCAGATAATTTATTAAAAGGTATAAATATTTTTTAAACAATACTCTAAAGATACTTGCTAGCAATATTTTTTTTTAATGCAACCACTAAAACAAACAAACTGAATATTCATGAATTTGAGACTAATTAAAGCTTGCATTTTGGTATGGGATTAATGTGGATATGGTCGTGGTGCTCTAGCACTGTTGTGAAAAGTATTTAATGTTTTTTCATTAAATAATTTAAATAATTTAAATAATTTATTGAAATGTATTGAATATTTTTTAAACAGTACTCTAAGCGTCTGGTTAGCAAGATTTTTTTTTAATGCAACCACTAAAACAAACACAATATTCATTCATGAATTTGAGACTAATTAAAGCTTGCATTTTGGCATGGGATTAATGTGGATATGGTCGTGGTGCTCTAGCACTGTTGTGAAAATAAGAATCCGATGTTTACGTTCTTCTACAGTTATATGCAAAATAACTTTTTAAATTACTCATTTATAATAATTTAAGTAAATTTAAAATTTATTCCAGAAGCAGTCTTTCGCAGGAGCCCCATTTCATCATTATAAACCGATTTGACATGTAATGGTACGAATTAAGATATTTTTATTTGTTACAATAATAATCGTGATACTACTACTATATATTGATGAAAAACTGCTACTTATACTTTGAGTTTTTTTTTAAATATAAACAGTGCACAATTATTGATATAATATAAGTAAAAGTTTTATTAGCAAACGGATATAATATATGATAAAAATTGTAATTATTATTACTCACTAAATTTCTTACTTAACAGGCACAAAGAATATCAATATGCATCATTTTGTAGCCTCATTCTTTGGGTAGATGTGCAAAATTTCATATAAAAGTCATCTGTGGTGGTTACTCTCGGTTCGTATTGCCCTCCACTGTGACTCAGTCTCCTCTCATTCATTCTCTGTATACTGTGTATCTCAGGTGAAATCATTTCATTCCCTTCAAAGTTATTTTATTTTTATACTGTTTACATAAAATAATTTTATCCAATTTAAAAAAAGTTATGTATGATGCATGCCTTAAAGATCTATATATCTATAACTTAAGAGAGGAACTCCTTTATTTTCACTTGAAGTTTTTTCTGTTAGTTAATTATTATTCATTAATATGCTTTTGAAAATTTATAATCAATTTTAAGAAATTATTGGTATAGACTATAGAGTTTCAACTCATAAAAAATTAGTAATTTTTTTTAAAATTTTTAAAGTTTCAATTCATTGATTAATATTTCATACAAAATTTAGATTCTTGAATTACACTTAATTCATTAATTTTAATAATAACACCTATAAAATTTATTTTCAGTACTATGTATATATCGAAAATTAAAGGGCTTCTATTTCCACACGATTGTTTTCTTTTCTTTTCTTTTTTTCTTTTTGACTAAATTCTTGAACAAAGAGGGATCAAACATGGTTTTCTTCCAAGACAAAAATTAGAGCCTTTGTGACGTAGTGCTCCACTATCTAATGTCGCAAAGAAGTGACAGAAATTCATAAATGCTCTAATTTATCATATCAGGTCAGAGCAAAGAAGAGTGCAAGTCATATATCAATCAAACAATGAAAGTGTGGAATTTGAATGTTGTTTTTTCCAGAGGCCAAATTAAGCAATTTACTTTGGAATTTAAACGCCTAGAGGGTTTTGAGGACTTGTTTAATGTTTGATAATCAGCCATAATTTATCTTTCACTCCCCATATATGATAAAATCAGATCGGACAGTAAATCAGATTTTTAATTTAAGTTCAACTGGATAAATTGGGTGATTTAACCTGATTTTTAGGGATTTTGATAAGATAATTAGTCAAAAGTGGTCCTGACCAAGTGTGAACACCGTATTTTTTTCTGGGTCACATGAAAATTGTAAAAAATTTAACCAGCCAATCAATTCCAAAACAAAAAATACAAAATATATAATACATAATAAAAATACAAAACAAGAAAAATAGAAAAAATTAGATACCTATTTTTCGCTTGGCCCAATCTCCAAACTCAATTCCTTCACCTTCACCTAACCCAAAACTCACTTTAACCCAAACTCATTCCCCATCCTGGCCAACCTCAGACCTTATTCTCTGGCCCATCTCCAACATTAGGCCTGAGCCAAAACCTATTCTCATCCAATCCACACCACTTTTCCCCTTTCTTTTCTTTCCCACAAGAAACCTTAGCAGAGGAAACATCCTCTGCTGCACCACCCTGGGTACGAAGGGGACCACGTCCCCCTGCCAATCTCTCTGCCTCCCTACACCCTGCTCCACTACCACTGCTCCACTTCCTTTGTACCGCGTCCTATACCATGCACTTGCACTGTTCCCCCTCCACTTCCGTATAGTCTTCTGCCTCTGCATACAGCAAACCTCACACCTTACTCTCCTCCACTCGTTCCACCGCACTCTCCCAACCGAGCGCTTCAAGTGCTTGATCGTGCCACACACGCGCGTACAGGCTCTTTAGGGGTGGCTCATCTCCTCTGTGCCGACTAGGGAAAAAGTTGCTTTTTGGTCGAGCTCGTACAACTGGGGACGTGCTCCCCATACCCTGCAGGTCACGCAAGGATGAGAAAGGGTTTTGGTTTTTTGTGCTTTTCCTTTTTTCCTTTACAGAAAAACCTTCCTCTATAAAAATGGGTTTATTTTCGTTTGAAATGGGAGTTTTTCTGAAAATCCTTCTCATTGTTTGGAAGAGAGGGAGAGAGCCGAGGGGATTTTTGGTTTTCTAGTGGCTTTAGCCTTGACAAATTGGAGGGAAAAGGAGAAAAGCTCTAGTTTTAGCAATCTCGGTTCTAGAGCAACCACCGGTTAGAGCTACCTGTTGGTAACCATTTAGTTTTCTTTGTCTCTTTTCTTGTTTTCAAATGTTTGTTACACTTGTAATTGGGATTCATTAGTCCTGTTGATTGTAGTGTAGCCTGAATGGCATTGTTTAAATCTTACATGTTACTGAGTTGTGTTGCATATTGGTGTAGTGCGATGAACCAACTTTGAGAGGCCTTATTGTTTTTATGGCATGCTTATTAGAACCGCTCATTGATAGATTTAGTTGGCTTGTTGTGTTGTCCATGGTTATGATGTTACCTTTTAGTTCTGGGTTCCAATCCATTGCTGACCTAGCTTATTAACATGTTGTTTTGCTTTAATCTTGAGTTTCTAAGTATGTGTTGTGGCACGAGCTGATTGATAACTCAGTGACATGATTCCTTATTTGGCTTAAGAACTTTTAGACATACATTCATCTTGTTGTTTGTGCATTTATATGAGGATATATTAGGTTCATTTCTCCTTTTCCAATATGGACTACATGCTTCATTCAATTCGTGTGGTGGTATATTTGAGTTTGTTATTTATGAAACTAAGAACTCATCCTCGGGACTGTTTGCAAATAAAGTGCTACATGTGTGTAAGGTTTTTACTTTCATTGGGGTTTTGAATTTTTGGTTAGAGATCCTGGTTCGATGTTTATAGAAAGATTTTGGCTTTTTATTACTTGAAAACCAACTATACTCAGATAGCTTTTGATCTGAATCTATGACATCGGCTTACATATTAAGAAATGTTGATCTTGATCTGTTTTCTTTATTAATATGAAATTTAGTCACTAGATATGGATCGTTTATTTTGCATGCTATTAGCTTATCTGATTTTGGTTTCTAGTCCCATAATGTTATGACTGTTAATGCACATTGGAATATATATGGATATGATGGATGTGTTTGAACATTTAAAATGTTTGACTTGTTTAATGGTTTGTCCTAAACTAATCGAGCCAACTCACAACCTTAACCTACAAACCTTCCAACCGACCACTACTTCCCTAGAAGCTTCCAATCTAAACTCCCTCATACACTTTTTGATTGACAGTTATGCCCCTAGACACTTTTTGACTGACCACTACACCCCCAGACACTTTCCGACCGACCACTACTTCCCCACAGACACTTTCCGAGCTAGGCCCATAACCACTCAGCCAACTCATCAACTGAACAAACCGATCCTTAGCCCTTAACCCCTCAGCTCACCAAACTGATCGATCCGATCAGACCCGAGCCTTACCCGTTAACCCCTCAGCCAACCTGATCGATACGATCGGACCTTATTCTTAGCCTTAATCCCTCAACTATTCGACCAAACCGATCCTTAGCCATACCTCACCCCGACCAATCCGATCAGACTGAGCCTTAGTCTTACCCTTAATCGATTGGCCATGACCATTCCGACTACCCTTTTCCTTCTCAACATAGAACCGGTTGGGTGGTGAGCCGAGAGGCTAATGGAGAGAGCTCGACTCGAATGGGAAGTTGATAGGGGAGCTCGGTCGGTCAATTTACCATGTAGCATGAATATGCATTCTATGAATGTTCCTCTCTTTATTATTTTTAAAATAAAGAATTGACTTATGGCTTTGATCTTTAATGGATTTGACGTTGTGAGTTTGTTCTAATCCTCATTTATTTGAATCACACTTATTATAATTTTCATTAAAAAAAAATAATAATAAATTCATCTATGTTATAAGATTCCAATGATCAGATAATCAAAATTAGCTGCAACAACGATAACATTTTGATCTCCTTGAGATGAAAAGAAATTTTATAATTTTGCTAGGATTGTTGGCAAGGCTCTAAATGATCTTTAGCAAACAATCTTATTCCATGATGAATTTGCTTTTTAATTTTACCATCCTTTAACATGTCATTAAGGTATTATATAAGCTTCCAAGGAAAGGATAATCAAAATTAGTTGCAATGGTAACGACATTTTGACTTCCTTAATGTGAGGAGAAATTTTGTGATTTTGCCGGGAGCGCTGGCGAAGTCACAAATGACCTCCAATAAAAATAATATTGTTTCATTATTAATTTGTCGCACTTGCTAATTTTGAGCATTTGATGTGACCGTAAATAATCTCTAAACAATAAAAATGATTGTTTCATCCGTTCAATCATGATTTTCTTCTTGCTTCTGAGTTATCATAATACTTAAACAAGTATTCAATTAAAATAATTCAAAATTGGCTAATGACGGAAATTGGAAGAGGATCGGGAGTCCAATCAAATAAACTCTTCCCTATATTCTCGAGACATTTATATTAGATTTTGCCAAGAGTGCTAACAAGATCTAATCCCCAAAATTAAACAAATAGATAAAAAAATTTCAAAACAATAAAATTTAAATAGCACAAATTAATTGTAAACAAATTTATATAGCCCCCGCTTGGTGACAATGGTGGATTAAATTTTGAAAATCCTTTTGTGAAAATCATTTTAAAAATTCTCTATTTCGTTAAATAATATCCTTTCATTCTTAAATCCATTTTCAAGAACCTTTCCATTTGAAAACATAAATTTTCTTGGAAATAAAATTTTCAATTCACCATATTCACTCTTAATGAGTCGCGGGCTCATGATTTGTTCCCCAATAATGGCTATTAAGCCACTCATTCCATGTCTTGATTATTTGTCATCTTTCGTAATATACTTAACAAAATGAGACATGAAAAATAACAAAAAATAAAAATATTTTACTTTAAATAATAAACGACCAACTTAATCAATTTAGCAGATAATTTCAGATTAAATAGGTAATCGTTCTCGGAACGAATAATGTATGATGCTAATATATTCCCCATCCATAATCAACCCTCGAATTCAAACGTGGAATATGCAGACTCTCTTTTAGGTGTCGAATCACACCATTCCATTTTTTAATGGAAGAATCACTTAGCGACGACTCTCAAACTATCTATTCATTTCTCTTTTAAGTCTTTATTTGTGAAATTGCCTATTTCACGGCATGTTTTCCCTTTGGGGACGGTTGCGACATCGTGAACTTAATTATAAGATTAAATCATAATCGTCTAAGTATCTGATTTACGTAAGACCAGTCAAACTATCCAATCCAATATGATTCTAGACAAGACTTCAGTCCCAAGTTGGATGCTTTAAAACCTTGTTATGGTAAAATTAAATTTATTTGTATCATTGATTAATATTTCATACAAAATTTAGATTCTGGAATTACAACTAATTCACTAATTTTAATAACACCTATAAAATCTATTTTCAGTTCTATGTATATATTGAATGTAGCTTCAATTTTCACATGATTATTTTCTTTTCTTTTTTCTTTTTGACCAAATTCTTGAAGAAAGAGGGATCAAACATGGTTTTCTTCCCAGACAAAAAATAGAGCCTTTCTGACGTAGTGCTCCACTATCTAATGTCTCAAAGAAGTAACAGAAATTCATAAATGCTCTTATTTATCATATCAGGTCAGAGCAAAGAAGAGTGCATGTTAAGTCACATATCAATCAAACAAAGAAAGCGTGGATGTAATAATCTCACTTTTTTGGAACCCAGAATGGATTTTTATTTATTGTTTTATTTTTTTGACTAGGAACCCAGAATAGAGTACTTTTTAAATTTTGAATGTTGTTCTTTTCGATCTGATAGACCAAATTAAGCAATTTACATTGGAATTTAAACATCTAGTTTGGGGTTTTGAGGAACTTGTCTCATGTATGATAATCAGCCGTAATTTAGCTTTCACTCCCAAGTTCAATGCTTAAAAGCCTTGTTATATATGGTAAAATTAAATTGATTTGTATCATTTTACCCAAAAAACAATAAAATTGCTGGACCTTCCCTCCCGTCCCTTGGACAAAGCTCAACTCAGATGGAGCTTCTAAGGACAACCCGGGGAATGCTGGATGAGGGGGCCTTCTTCGGAATGCAACAGAGGAGTGAATCAAAGGATTTACTGGTCATATAGGGATCTGCACGTCTCTGCGGGCCGAGCTTTGGGGTGTTTATCTGGGTCTGCGAAAGGCTTGGCATGCTAG
Organism: Styphnolobium japonicum; assembly: GCA_023212625.1. NCBI lineage: Eukaryota > Viridiplantae > Streptophyta > Magnoliopsida > Fabales > Fabaceae > Styphnolobium > Styphnolobium japonicum. The sequence goes on from JALBWW010000008.1 coordinate 21,596,140, forward strand.
TATCAAACACCCCATTGTTGAAAGCGATTCTCAGATCCTTGTCTCTGCCATTGAAGGTTCTTCTAGTGCTCTATCCACGCATCAACTTTTCAAGAAGATCTTAAATTTAGTCGGACTCACTAGTTAATTGGAGCCTTTCTAAGGATTTTGAGATTGAGGAGATTCTCCATCCTCTAGCTGAGTTAAGACTAGCTCTCTTTACTGATCTATTTGGAGCCACTATATTCCGCCTAATTCGTTCTATGTAATCTCCTTTTTTTTAGACTTTTGCCCCGTTTAACATCAACAAAATAATAATAATTAATTTGTATCATTGACTAGCTATAATCTGTTAAGGACCCACTCTCTTAATGACTTGAGCATAACTACTCAAATTCCTTATTACTAGCCCAATCCTAATAGCTTATGATTGCTTGTCGCCACGAGTTGTTCGACCTTTCAATGGCTAACCTTTGGTCATCATTAATGACCAAATTATTCTACATATTCCAAATTTACTCTCACGTAACTTTCATTTTTCTCAAATCTCTCCCACTTAATTCATAACTTATCTTAATTGTCACAGTTTTTATGGTTGAATTGAAGTCTTAGATCAAGTGATAGCTAGTGTCATTCATGAGTGTTTCATACTGAGATTGAATCTCACTAAAACCATTATCCCTCCAATTTAATTTATCATTTTCCTTTCAAATTAACACTTAAGCCTTCTTTGTTAAAAAAGAAAAAAAAAATCCTCAAAAAAAAAAAAATCCTCGTCAACAACTTTCCGACAAGCTTAACTCCGCTATGTGCTTGTAAGATTATTTATCTTCATTGATCAAACAACCTTCAACCACTATCTCAACTATTCCTCCAACTTCAAGTCAAGCGATCATGTGTTCGTCAGCCACGACTATTAAACCATAATCAATTCCATGGTAGAAAAGAAGAGGGAGAGACGAATTTGGTGTCACTCTCATCGATGATGAAGGATATTTGTTTCAGTAGCCTTGTTCCGGCAACCATTTATGATGGAGAAGAAAGTGAAAAAAGAAAAAGAAAAGAAGACGTGACTCAAATAATTTGGAGCTTTTAATTTTAATGTGAAATTATGTTCGAAGCCACTACTTTTGTCGTCGTGTTCAAGTTAATAGAATTGATTTTTGTCTATAAAAAGAAAAGGAGATTGATACTAACCTTTACATAAAGCAGAAAAAATTGGCATTTCTCTTTTCGTTTGAAATGCAATGAGAATTATATTAATATAATCAAATTCGATATTAATTGATTAATTCAATTGAATTTTTAGGAGAATCGATTAAAACAGTGTGAAAGAATTAAATGAGACAAATTTTTCTTTATCACCATGTATTATGTAACGGCACTATTAGTAAATTTAATTTTTATGACAATATTTCTGTTATAAAAAAATATAAATATTATCACTAAAAGTACTAACTAGCTTTTGGTTTGACTCATGACTATTTTTATACTTTTTTGATACGGACTAATTATGTTCGAATTTAAAAATGTGATGATTATGAACTAATTTTTTTAATAATAATAACTTCAAAAATCGATCATAATTAAGTAGTAATTAGCTATAACAAAGAGGTTGTCACAAAGGCACTGTTATATAAAATAAAATAAAAAAGCTATGGGGATTAAGTGAGTTGTAAAAAATAATAGACCTATCATGGTTACAATAACTTTAAAATTATCTTAAAATTCATGGTATAGATTAACTGATTACTTAAATAAAATTATTGTCACAAATAATTGTTTGGAGAGGATCAACTAAGATTTGTCCCAACGAATAAATGGAGATTTGAACATGGTCTCTGAGAGAAATCCATAAGGATGATACAGAAACGACGGCTGCTTAGTTCTTAGAAAAGACCAAAAGGAAAAACAAAAAGAAGAAAAAAAGCAAAGATAATGCACATGAAATGGGAAAGCATGAAAGACATGCCCCAATAGACTAATGATTTTTGCAATTGGAAAATCATGGTAAAGCAGTTGCGTGGCTTGACTAATGACTATACAATAGTTGAATGATTTTTGCAATTGGACAATTGAATGAACAAACATTTTTGTTGGAAGGTGAAAGACTTGTTCTGAGAAGACGGACCTGGGCCTGGGTGGACTTGGAAAGTCATGGTAAAGCAGTTGCGTGGCTTTCCCCCCCCCCCGCGCGGCGCTATGCAACAAATTTTGTTTATCTTTTCATCTTTGGTTATTTATAGGTACGAATTTTTAAAAACAAATAAAATAGATAATTTTCCATTCATATAGTTAGTTTTACACATTGCAAAGTCATTTTTTCTATTCTTTTATTTAAATTGTTCTCTCTCTACGATTGTAGAATTCAATATATATTCCACAACAATTAATAAGAGATTTCACCAATTAAATATTCAGTTTAATTTTAATCACTGTCAGTGTAAAATTTCTTTACACTGTCATCCAATTATGTATTGCCAATTAATTAAAAGAGTTTGACTATTATAACAATTACGTCAAAAGTCTAACACTTTTAATGATGTATCAATACATAATTAGATGATAGTGTAAAAAAACTTTACACTGTAAGTGAATTAAAATTAAATCCTTAAATATTTGGCATCTTTAACACTAACTAGTACTAATATCATGTATGGTACTGTTACCTAGCGCCTGTGCTCTACATTTTAGGACTTGTTGGAATAAAATTTTATTTAAAAAATAAAATGTGTACTTGGATTGATTTTATTTTAAAAAAAATTGAAACACTTAAAAAATTATCTTATTTTTTTTAGAAGTCAATTTTTCTTATTTCAGCAATCAAAAACCACTTCTTATCAAAGAAACTCGAATGAACTAGGTAGTGCAGACTGATCCAGATCAAGGGACATACAAACACACACCCAGGGTAAACAAAAGTTGCTCAACTCGAGACTTTAGATTAGTTGTAGAAGGATATAACTGATTCATAAGCTCATCCTTGTTCCTTTATATATGGTTGAGAAACATGATCCAGAAAGAGAAAATTGAGAGAAGATAAAAATGAAATTTTATAGAACGAGAAAATATGAAGAAATTGTATATAAGAGTGACTTATATAGCCTTAGAAATGTAACTAATTATGTAACTAATCATATCTAACTAACTAATCACTAATTAATTACTAATCACCTAACCATATGTGGTAATAGCCCCTTGCAAGCTCGAGTATACGTATTTTGAATTCTCAGCTTGGGATGAACAATACAATCTATCTCAAATAAAAAAAATCACAAAAATATAAGAATGTCGTAATCACGTCAGCTAACAAGAAAAGATATGAAAGAGAGTGATGAATGAGAACTAGTAACGGCCAAAGTGCATAGCTCCAAGAAGTCTTCGACCTTTCTTTAGGCCCTCTTAATCTTCTTCTAACGTCTTCACAAGACTTGTCCCAAGCAAATTGAAGCTCTTTATACCACCAAATAACATTACAAAAGAGAAAAATTTAACTACCATGAAAATGACATAAGCAAACTGAATAAAAACTTAAAGAATATAAACAACAAAAATTGTTGGCAAATTCAAGAAACAATGGCCGATGTTAAATCAACACATAACCCAGCTGCCAACCTAGCAGCACGTGCTGGATGCTCATTGGCATATGTGTCAGCGGTGAAATATTGACTCGTTAAATTTTTCACCATGGATGTAAAGCAAAGGCATATCAAAAGCTGTAAAGCCTTCAAGGAGACTTTTAGCAACGAAGACCATGCATGTATTGGACAAATAGATGGTTCCCTTTGTTTTAAGGTGACCCCCATGATTTCCAGAGCCATCTTATCGAGTTCGAACTCAACACCATCTCTGGCCAACACAAACATTTCGTTCATGAAAGGAACGGGCATCCCGTTCAGAAATAGTTGAGGATTCAATGCCATCTGATTTGATTTGAAAATTCCAATAATGAATGACTCTGCTCGTCTCCCAAGTCAGGAATGTTAACTTTCAACCGAACACGTTAACAACAACTCAAACCAGTATCAGCAAAGCGCGAGGACAATGAAGTGAAGGTAGTTCTAACTAGGCAATGGCGGTGGCGGAGAAAGAACCAGAGAGAGAAAAAATGAAATCTGAAGGCAAATCAATCACGAATCAAATCAAATCAAAATAGTTCCAAAATCACAAAGCAAAATCAGGGGGTTTGGGTTTTTGTTCCCTGGATTCAAGCTTGTTTGATGAAAACAAAAATTTGTAGAAGAAATAACGAAAGAAAGAGTGATTAAAGAGAAAAAGAGTGAGAAAATTCAGAGTTCTATGAGAACTTGTTGTAGCAGATGAAGAAAATTTCTTCAAAATGGGTATCATGGAAGTTCTGGTACTATTAGCATAAAAAAAATATTATGGATTGGGTCTAGTCATATGAAGGCTGTTCAAATAACTGATGGGTCAAGTTGTGTATTGTTTGATAATAAATTAAGCCCAAAAGACACTTAAACCTGATTATGGAGCTCAAAGCGGGTCGGATCCAATGGGTAATAGGCCTATTAGAGCGGGTCAGCTAAAGATTAGAGTTATATATGATGAATTGACCATGTCCAAAGGTTTGCAACAACCCATTATTTGCATAACAACCTTTTCCATGAAAATAGGGATGATGAAAGACTAGGTCAACTATTCAATTATTCAGTTTAGCTGAAGTGAAGAGTTTTTGCCCTAAAAAGAAATAAATTAGTTAACAAGGCCAATGACACTGCAATAACTGGTCAATCATGAGTCTATAATGACTAGAAGTGGATGAGGAAAATGAGGAGACATGGCAAAAAGATTTTAGAGGGTAACGACTAAATTTCCATCTATAAAAGAGCTTGGAGCAAAAAAAAAGAAACATCTTTTGATCAACCAACCAGTCAATTTATCTTACATTTTAATTATGTTATTTATTGCTTTATTTACAGCTTTGTTTATTGCTTTCTTTACTGCCTTGTACTTAATTCATACCCTTTTATACAATTTCCAATTTTCCATTACTTAGTGTTTTAACTAATCTTTGCACTAGGAGCTTTCTTTAACACCCTAGGAACCCAAGGCTAAGGGATACAATCCCTTCCTTAGCTCATTGCCTGAACATAGAAATCATTGGTGTGATTTAGCTGATTTACTCAACAAAATAAGAAAAATCGCCCAACAGATACCATGTTGAGAAACATGACCCTAGAAAGAGAAAATTGAAAGAATATGAAAATGAAAGTTTATAGAATGAGAAAGTATGAGGAAATTGTATACAATAGTTACTTATATAGCCTTAGAGATATAACTAACTATGTAATTAATCACACTTAATTAACTAATTACTAATTAATTACTAACCACCTAACCATATGTGGTAATATATACTTTATTAAATAACTAATAAAGAACATATATATATAGGAGATAGATCAACTTATACCGGTGTAAGACTTTATCCATCTTACACCACTTAATAACTTTCTATTGGATTACTTTCTCACAAAATCCACCTTTAAATTAAAAATTTCTATCATGTAGATCATACTTATAAAATTTCATATTAATGCGAAATTGTTTTGTGACTCATTGACATATATCAAAATTAACGTAATATAAACTATTGAAATATATGAAAATATGAACTATTTGATTATATTCTTATTGATATTCAATTTTTTCAAAATTTGACACAAATGATCAACATGATGGATAGTTATAATTTGACGGTTGGATCGATAAAAAAGTATACTCAATAAAAAGTTATTAAGTGGTGTAAGTGAATTAAGTCTTACACTGATATAAGGTGATCCATTCATATATATATATATATAAAGTGTTCAGCACGAGAAATTAATCAAAAATATAAGAAAAAAAATATACCCTAAAAAATTCAAGAAATTAATTAATACTGCATGATAAATTATGTAAGAAAAATTTGAAAAAAAATGTAATCTAATAAAATTAAGGAATTAATGCTCCATTAATATTGATAATTTTATAATAAAAAATAAACCATTATTAAGAACGAAAAAATATAATCTAATAAATTCAAGGAGAAATTAAGAAATATTTTTTAAAATGTTTAATAAAATAGATGAATTAATACAATTAGTACCCCATTGATGATGATACTTTAGGAAGACTTAATTTGAGATAAAGTTAATCACGATTTTTTTATGATCCTAATTGAATAGAAAATTAATTTAGCATTCGATTTGGATTCAGATGCTGATATGTTTGGGTTATAAATTGCCCAAAACATGAAAAAAGTGCCACATGTTAGCATAAGAAATTAATAAAAAAATAATAAGAAAAAATTATAATCAATAATAGTATCAATTAATCAATTAAATATAATCTAATAAAATCAAGATTTTTGAGAAAATTTAATTTGGGATAAAATTGATTAAAATTAATCTAGATTAATTGCAGAATTAATTTAAGATTCGATTAGGAATGAGATCCTCGTATGCTTGGGTTATAAATTGCCCAAAGTATGAGAGCTCACAAAATCCTTAGTTTTGAGAATTAAGGAGGGTGATGGAAGAGAAAAATCTCTCAATCATATAATCTCTCAGCACCTCAGGCGCATTACCCATTTTACAAGCTTTCTCACCAGTTTTAGTCAATTTAGATTAGAATTATCTTGGCCAAAAAGTTTCACTATTTGGTCTTTTGTTAATCATACAACAACTAATTATCCTTCTTATATAAAATTTGAGTTGTTATATGATTTATAGATTTTCATTTGTAGTAATTTGTTTTAAACGCAGCCAAGTCAGGCGCCACAAATTGCTTACATAGAGGCAACTTGTACATTAATCCTGATTCTGATACAGTTGAGGTGAATAATTTTAGGAGCAAGTTATTATTTAATTAATATTAAATTCATATATTATTATGCTTTTGTTTTTGAATTAGATGGACTCTCATTATTTTTAATTATTTTAGGCTACCTATTAACTAGAGAATATGCACACATTCATATTATTAGTTAGATGAATACACAAATGAGTTCTCGATCATATTATTAGTTATATGAATATACAAATAAGTTACTTTATCAAAAAACAAATACTAGGGAGGATAATTGATAAAATCTTAAAATCAAAAGTTTATATCTCTTTTATTTACTTCATTCACAAAATCAAGTATAGATAAGCAATTAATTATGCAACAGGACAGGAGTGCTTTATTTTAGTAGGAAGGGATGAAGAGTCTTAATTGCTAATTTATATTCAAATAAAGGAACAAATAGCGTGCGTAGCATACTTACAAGTTTAAGCTACAGAAAGGCCCAATGCATCTGTGACCTAGCCCATTAAAGTCATAAAAAGTTCGAAAAGAATAGTAGCAAAGCAAAAGGGGTAGGGACAGTGATTTGATTTCAGTGAAATAATGCTTTGTGATTCTAAGTCGCAGACCTCTGAGCTTTGCATGACACATAACACGTTGAGTTTCTTAGAGTATTATATATTAATCATACATGTCATTGGATTGAATATAAAATATTATATATAAAAAATTAAATTAAATTTTATAATTAAAAAATTATTAAAAGTAATACTCATAAAGTACTAAAAAATTTCTCATAAATAATAATTCGATTGGTTATATAAATTAAGTTTTGCATAACATTATTCTATAAAAAAAATTGTCAATTGATCTTTTATGTGTTTACTGTTTAGAATTTTATTTTTTATGATATGGAAAAAAAAAGAACAAAATTTTGCGTAGATAATAAAAAGTATTTGGCTTCAATCTTCCTGAAGATTTTTATTATTTAAGAAATAATTTCACTCAATTGAAAAAAAATATATGTCATAGTAAATTATTTCAATAATAATTTAACAGTCTGCATAAGTTCAACAAATATGTAACAAGTGTATTTAAAAATTTCATTTGCTTTAGACCAAACCCTTACAATTGTATCATAGTATTAGGAAAAGTTAGTTTGATAGGAATTGAATTACCTGTCCTTGCATTCATGATTTAATAGAGACGTACGAATTATACAGATTAACCACTGTGACATCCTTTTGCAGATAATGAATGAATGATAATTGGAGAGGTGGGAATCAAACTTAAAGCCTTTACTTTTGATGGAAAATTTCCAACTGAGCCAAGCTCAAGTAACAAAGAAAGAGTGATATTTATTCTGACGAGCTCAGATAATATAATAATTACCGGTTATCATCATCATTTGACAAAATAAATAATCCAAAAGAAGCAAAAAAATGTTGGGGATAAAAAATCTCCTTTTCACCTTTTACCGTTGTTTTGCTTTGCCCATAATTAGAGGATAGAGTATATACAATTGCAGGCATATTTCAAAATTGATTATGTACCCGTATTATATTCGATTGTATCTAATATTGATATGTATATGATATTATTATATTCGTATTTTTACTATATTTATATGTTTTTTACAAAAGAAATTTATTGTCCTTAAAATATTACTACTCAAAAATTTAAAATATAGATTTAAGTTTCGTTCTTATTAATTATTTTGCTTAAAATATATTTTCACTCTTACAATCTTACTCTACTTAAAATCAAAGTAAATTAGTAAGAAATTTCACCAAGTTTAAATTATTTTTTACATATATAAATATAAATTTATTTTATCTATATGCATTATAGTACCTATATTTTAATTTTTTTTAAATTACATATCATATCGAATACTCATATATCATACCAGACACAAATGCAGTGAGGGGCCAGTGGGGGTCTTGGTCCCCCCATTGATCCAAAATTTAATTAATAGTGTATGAAAAATTTTGTTTAACACATTTAATTTTTTTTTAATGTTTTACTTTGGGCTCTACATTTTTTATACAAACAAAAACTATACTATAGGTGGACAACTTTTTGCTATATATACCAAAAAAATGTTTACAATCATTGAATTGCATATGAATCTATATAAAAAAAGTAATGATATGATCGTATATAAATTCAAAAGTTAATTTAACTATATATAAATGAGTGTGATTGTTTATATGTGTACAAAGAGTTGTATAGCTAATATTACTCTATAAACAAATTCGTGGCCCATAGGTTCTAAACTTCTAACAAAATACATTTTTAAATCCAAAGTGATTCAATCTTTAAAAAATGCCACCATATCATTTTAATTTTGGGATATAAATAAATTTAAATTTTGAAAATTACAAACAAGTCTTGACCCAATTTGATTAATTCAAGTTGTAGAAACCCAATACAATTAACCTGATGCATATTTAAGGTATGTAAGACTAATTTTGTTAAATTCTAACAAAAGGAACATTATTCACACATTTTTTCAACATTTTGATCTCAAAATTTTAGTTTGCATTTATTTAGTGTTTATTGTGATAAAAATCTTGAAATTTTTAAATATAAATTTTAAATATATAAATAAAATAATAAGATAATTAATTTAATGATTGAAAAAGATAAGCTAATTAATATGCTAAAAAAATAAAATATTATTAGATACTATTAAAATTTATGTATTCTATTAAGAAAAATAAAATTAAGAATGAGTATAATTAATTTTAAATTATTTATTTAATATTTATTTTTTTTCCCCACATCATTTATTTTCTGAATCCGTCCCTGATTGTACCCTATAACATAGTTCCCTCTTCATGAACGGTATTCATTAGAACAATCCAGTGTATTCTCCATACAGAATTACAGATTATCATGATTCCAAAGCTCTGCATCATAAACTGGGCTAAAGTATTCGAGCTCAGCCACCGAGGGTGCCAGTATTTCACTTGGGACGTAGGATAGGTCAAGCATATATGGCTCTAACCAGAAGTTTCCGCTCATAGGATATGTGTCTACATCCAGTAAGGAAAATTCATCTTCCAGAACTATATTTTCGTTGCTGGTAACTGTGGTATGATCTGTCCTTATGAAGGCGGTTTCACTCGAGGATGAATGCATGGAAAATGGGCAAGAATCGGCGAATTGGGTGGTAGCTGGAAGGCTTTGGTGAGGACCAATATTGTTGTTTGGCATTGGTTCAACTGGGGAGTGATCCTTTACAGAGTTCTGTTGAAATCGCTTCTTGAGTTTGGTGTGCCAGTGGTTTTTTATTTCATTGTCCGTTCTTCCTGGCAGCTGAGCTGCAATGGCAGACCATCTGCTAGTGAAGGGAAAGTTTAAAATATTATCTATACATTACCTCATTACGTACTAGAAAGATACTGAGAATTAGCACTCCACGTTAATTAATTGTAATGATTAGTGGTGCAATCAAATAATTAGTTACGTAATTTATTAATATTTGGAGAATTCTATAACACACTTAAAGGTTTACTACCTTTCCCAATTAGCAGCGTGTAGATGTTATTTGTGGTTGGAGGATTTTTGGATATATTTAGATACAGAATCCAATAATAAAAAATACACAAAAGTACTAAAAAAGAGTTGAAAGTACCTAAAAACCCCTCATTTATTTATTACAGTTACCATTTCATTACATGAGAGTTTTTGGTTTGCAAAAGCTTGCGTACTACTAGAGAAGGTGTCCTACCTGTTACCCAGATGTTGGTGCAGCTTGATAATAGTTTCCTCCTCTTCTTGAGTGTAGTTCCCTCTTTTGAGGTTTGGCCTCAGGTAATTCAGCCACCTCAGTCTGCAACTCTTTCCACATCTTGCAAGACCTGAAAAGTAAAACCAATTATAATGGATTCAGAACAGCTCCGGAATTGATTGAGAAGGATGAAATAGAGGCACCTGAATAGAATAGATATCTTCGATTACCTGCAAACTTGGGGAGTAGGCGCCAATTCCAGTGGCCATACTTAGTAACATAATCAATCAACTTCCTGTCTTCCTCTGGCCTCCATGTTCCTTTCTTCAGTCCATTTTTGTCACAGCTAGGTGTTCTCACCATCGATCTCTACTGCTTGTGATCTATCTCCTAGACTCTGTACTCTGTGTGCGTGTGTATGTGTGTCTTCTTAAAAGTGAGTGACACGCAGACAGAAAGAGAGACTAGATATACTGAGTCTGCTTCCTCTGATTCTGAGTCATCTGACCAGAAAAGCACCCTCACTTATATATATCATGCGTTCACAACCAAAACGTGTATCACCGTCCATAAGGTTATGTATGTATGTTGTATAATCCGGGTGTGAGATCCCATGTAACACATACGAGATACGGATTAATCAGAAGTTCAGAACCTAGCTAGCTATAGCTTCCTTAGCTTGCACATGTGAGGCTGGTAGCCAGCCACGTACAGCTCCCTGTCTGACTGTCTCCAACTTATATATATCAACGCACATGGATATATGAATTGATTTAAGATATAACGGTCTAATAAGTCCTCTCCATTCAATGGTATTCTCGTGAAGATAATGTATTGGCCTAGTAGATAACGAGTTAGATTTGATGTCTAGATCACTAATCGGGTTTGAACCTTCGCCATTAGAGACATTACTTGGCTTAAATGTACTAAGTTAATATAGGGATCAAGATCAATTAGAGAAGAACTTAGTCTTATTTGATGTAAAAACTAATTCAATGATATTCTAACATAAAAAATAAAAATAAAAAAAGTATTCTCGAGTCACTTTGTCACATAATATGGCAAATTCATTGTAAATTTGTTTATGCTCAATTTTTGAACTTATCAATCCATTTTTCCTATGACACTCACTAGGCCAACCCAAAACCCATTTCCTTGACCCATAACTCTCCCTAACCCATTTCCCTGACCCAATTATCCTATCCACCTCTTGACCCAAGCCTAGAGCCCATTTCCCCAACCCATGACTTAGCCTCCTCCCATGCTCACCACACAAATTTCGTACCCACTTCCTCTACTCCACTTCCTTTTGGGTCGACCAAGCCTGCACCACATCCTCTGCTCCACCCCCATACGACGACGCGCTATCTTCTCCCCACACCCACTTCTTCTAGCACACTATAAGCCTCCATCGTTCGGACCATCACGCTCAATTTGCACACTCGCTCGTCAACCTTTTCGCGCGTACGTAGCAGAGGGAAGAAGACTGTGGTTGGGTTTCACACGTAGAGAAGGGGAAGTTATTTTTGTTCTTACCTCTCACACGTTCTCCCTTTATTCGCACAAGGAGTGGAGCGATGGCACAAGCTCTCCAACGGTCAGAAGATTGAGGGCTCCTTGTCAAGCATGCATCAATCAGAGCTCGTACAAGTAAACCCCTTTATAAGAAGAGAGGGACTTTTGGTTTTTGGGGAAAAGCATTGGGGTTTCTGGGTTTTTCTTTGTAAAAGGGTCTTCAGGGAATTTCTGAAAGAGGGATTCAAGAATAAGAACTATAAACAGAATATTAGGAGGCCTTGTAATCAAACCTGCCTATTTTGCAGAAATCATCTGGGGTATTCCATCAAGTCTCTTTTCCTTTCCTTTGTATTTAAACTCTGTTAAAATTTGTATAAGTTGTTAGTTGGGTATGTTGATTTCTCTGAACTTAGTGTGCTTTGTGTTGGTTTTGTTTTCGATTTACTTATTGATGATCTTTTGAAGCTTCTGGTTTTGTTTCAATTTACTTATTAGTTTTCACCATGGATGCAGTTTCTGTTTTAAAATTTCTTTACTTATTGGGTGAGTTATTGTTATGGAAACTATTGTGGTAACATGCTAGACCAATTGGGGATCGAAGGATATACTTAGTGAAAGGTATTTGGCGTGGTTTGAAAAATAAAGAAAAATACAAATCATGATCACATAAAGGAATCTTTGATGGTATGCTATTGTTTTCCCATTGTCATGTGATCTTAGAATTCATTATTGACGTACTGGACTGGAGGTAGGGGTTTAGTCGTTATCATCTTTCTACATGATATTGGTTTGGCCAAATGTTGCATTCACCCTGTCAACCAATTGAAGGTATTGAATTATGAGCCTTAGTTTCATTTAAAATCTTACATGGATCTGTGATTTGATAAGGTAGTATGCTATTTAGTATCGGTATATGTGTTTAGTATCTCATGTTTAAACTTTGGCTTCACCCGTAGACACGAGTAGCTTTGGCTATGAGTTTTGAATTACTTGACTTGTTTGTGTTCAAATTCTTATGCTGATTTGCTATCTAGCAGCTCCTGTGGTTTCAGTCATAACTTGAGCTATATAACTCTAAATCATGCATTATTTGTTGCATTGTGTAGCTAAGATATAAGGCTTGTGTTGTAAAAAATTTAGATTTTCTCTCTTACTCATCTGATTCCAGTTTGTGCATTAAGTTAGTGTTATTTCTGCACAAGTCTTGTGTCTAATAGCATCTGGTGTTTTAATCATTACTTGACTTATACAAGTCCGAATCATGCATTTCTTGCCTTGTTGGAAAGCTAATATAAGTATCTTTCAGGTGTAAAAATATTGGATTTTAACTCTTTTCCATTCGATACCAATTTTCATTTGAAATCAGGCTCATTTCTGCATAAATCCTTGCGTGGTAGCATGTATTGTTCTGCTCATAGTTTGAACCACACCTTTGGATCACACATTGTTTGGTTTATTAGAAAGCTAACATAAAGGTTTGTTTACCATTAAATTTTCATGTCTTAGTTCTTTTTTTTTTTTGTTTGAAGCCAGTTTCTTTTGAAATCAGAACCCAATTTTGCACATAATCCTTGTTGGACAGCATGTAATGTTTCCTTATTGATATAAACTTGAGACCTTGAGATCATGTGTTACTTCTGTGATTTAAATGCTTAATGAGCAGTCTCTTAATGCTTATGATTGACAACTTGAATTCTTCTCATTTAATGCCAAATCTGTGAAAAACTAGGAACCAGATCACTTGACCGACCAACCACCCTACTCCCCAAACTAATTCTTGCCCGAAACCCTTTCCCTGGACCATTTTCGACTCCCAAACCAATTCCCGACCGAGCACCCTTTCCCTGAACCATTTTCGACATACCACCCCCTTCCCTAAACCATTTTCGACCGACCACTACACCCCCAGACACTTTCCGATTGACCTAAACTCCCCCAAACATTTACCGAATGACCACTACGCCCCTAGACACTTTCCGAATGACCACTACGCCCCTAGACACTTTCCGACCGACCACTACACCCCTAGACACTTTCTGATCGACCACCCAGTTACCTGACCATCTTTAAACCGATCAAAGCCTTCTCCTAAATATCAACCTCTAGATCTCTCAAACTGATTGAGCAGATCGGGCCTTAGTCTAAACTCCTCAGCCGACCTACCGACTGACCAGACCTTAGCCTTAACCCTTCAACCAACCTATTGACTGAGCAGGCCTTAGTCTTAACCCTTCAGCCAACATATCGACTAAATGGACCGAGCCTTAGTCTTAACCTTTTAGCTAGCCTACCAACCGAACAGATCGAGCCTTAGTTTTAATCCCTCAGCCAACCGACCGACCGAACCGACCTTAGCCTTAACCTTTCCACTACAAAAAAAAAGTATATATTACGGCGGTTATTTTTGCATATAATGGGGGTTATAAACCGCCCTTATTCACATTAACAACGGTTTATGAAATCGTCGTAATTGTGTTTGCCATTCGGTATATTACGGTAGTTTTCAATAAACTGCCATAATATACAATGCATAATACGACAGTTTTAAACCACCGTAATTTGCAAAACTATGGTTTTATTTAAATGTTATTTCTGGCAGGTTTAAACCGTCGCAATTTAAATAAAAAATGAAAAAAAATTATTATGGCAATTTGAAACAGCCATAATTTATTTTATATTTTAATTATTATATTTTTGTTTTGTTTGTAGCACTAGGTATTGATTTTTGCTTTAACATTTCACCTTTATAATACAAGTAATTTAATTTTTATATATAATAATTTTTTGCTTATAACCTTAATTAGGTCAAGAAAGAAATACTCATGAATTTATAAATTAAGTAATCAATGTAATTATAAATCAAACATAAGTACATCAAATTAGGATCAAATAATTAAAAACATACATGACAGTATTAAAGTTCTAAAAAATAGTATCTTACAACTCATTTATCAACAATTAACAAATTAATTAATAAGAAGTCGCTTGTCTTTGTAGAAATTCTTGGACATAGGAGCCTTTGTCTTATATGAGCTGCTGCTATGGCATGTTGTCTCTGCTTATTTAAGCTCTTTATGAATTCAACTTCATTTTCCATTGCATTTTGATTGTTTCCATCCTGTAATTCAATGTACTACCATAATGGTTTAGATGCAAAGGCTAGATAACAAGCATTATATAAAATTACTTTAAAACTATCTAGACATCGAAGCCATATATATATATATATATATATATATATATATATATAGACATATCTAGTGAAAGGGGTGGTTTATTGTAATAAGAGTAAGAGGACCAAATTTTAACCATTGGATCATTCATGTATGGTTAAGATTAAAACATAAAGTCATGTGACTTTTTTAAGTGGTCATGTGACCTTTAAGTAACTTCTAATCTTGATCATTCATATAAAATTTAATGGTCAAGATTGACTCCTCTCACCTATCATAATAAAATAGTGTTTTCACTTGATATGCTTTATCTATATATATATATATCATCCTTGTTGGGACCAAAAAAGTCCTAGAATACAAATAAGTTGACTTGCTGCCACTAGTAAGCTAGTCTTTCTTTTTGTTTTTAGCTGTTACAATATATTATGACCATGATTACAACCAGTCAAGGAATTCAGTACCACTAGTAAGTTGCTTTTTCTGGGCAACATCATTCCAAGTGTTTCACCACCTAAGAAACAAAACCAAAGTAAACAACCAAAAATAACAGGAAACTCACAATCTTACCAAGATAGCTCTTGATGGTGGCATTCTTCTCACTAAGCTCCATCTCCCTTTAATCTTGAATAAAAAACAAACAATAACGTGTAGCAACATTAACGTTAGAAAACACAGCCACCTTGTAGATGGCCTATATAAAAGCATCATCAAAAGGGTGCACCCAGCAAGCATTCAGCCCACGGTAATCAAATAAAGCATAGTGCTTATCATAATAAATTTTAAAAGTAAAAAGAAAATGGTCAAAGAGAATATTATGGCACACACTAAATCTTTCACTCTACAGAGATGACAATAAATGACCTACTAAATTGGTAAGTCATTATTGAAGCCTCAAGAGAACTAAAAATAGATTCAATAGATTTCCAACAACAAAACCCAGAAGGCAATAAACAAAAAAACACCATCAAAATTCAAACCCACCCAAAAAAATCATCATTCATAACCCATATCTACTCCATTTTTTCTCCACTCACAGAAGCATATAAGCAAGCGCACTTGTCAAAACCCCATTGAAAAAAAATCGCCCAAAGTCTTCACACGCATTGCAACCAAAATCGTACCTAACAACAAAACCATCAGAATATTACCAAAATCACCAAAAATTGAAAAAGACCTTGCGATCTGAAACCCAAGCAGTATGATACATCCAAAAATCTTCAAAACACAGACCACACAAGTCAACAAAAAACACAAATCGTCATAATCAGAAACAGATCAGACCTATCAGGCTCTTGATTGTGCTTGTTTAACTGAATTAACTACCTCTTCGACTTACGCAGCTCACCCATCTTCGTCCTTAGCTTCTCTATCTCCTTGTCTTTCTTAACCTACAAACCCCCAAAAAACCATCAAAACGATAACAACATCAATCAAAGCAACAAAAAATAAGGTGAGAGAGATAACGACGATTCGTACAAATTGTAAGCGAATTTGATGGTTTTGCGACTGAGTTACAGAGGCCTCACAGAGGCGTTAATTGAGAGAGGAGTGGAGGTCAGCAAGGTTGGAGTCTGATGAGTCTTAGTCAGTACTTATATTTCCTATCTTTATCATATGATTTTGTGGGATTTTATCTCCTAATTGATGTTTATTTGCTATTTATTTTAGGAAAGTAGATCTTTGAACAAATCTACTGTAATTATGGTAATTTGTGCAAAGAATCTTCAAGGGATGAAATAGGAGATTTAGTCAAAGGCTAATCAAGGAGACTCAATCAAAGACTATTCAAGGAAACAAGGAAACTTAATTAAAGACAAATCAGGGAAACTTTTGCTGTCAAATCTTTTGTAATAATTTGGGCATAACTTTCACTCCAGAAGTTCAAATGACATGATCTCAGTGGATATGGAGAGTTAAGAAAAAGATCTACGAATATTATGTTGACCACTATCACTGATTCGATCAGATTTGATGAGATATGTCCAGCCCAAGTTAATGCCTTTTATGAAGAAAAGTGGCAGCAACATTCAATTGCTTTATGATTTTCTAAATCTTATAAAAGGACTTATTCTGCCATAGAAGCTAAGAGGGGGGCCTGAGGAGACTTTGGGGGAGAGGGCTTCCAGCCCTAGGAGAGCCAAGGAGATCATCAAGGAGCAAGGATTCAAGATCTTCATATTCTTGTTGTCTTGGATTCAATGGAGTTTATAATTTCCTATCTTTTGTTTTTCTATTTATTGATGTTTTTCTAAACTCTTCCTAGCTAGAGTGATGATGTAACTTGAATGGATGATTTATTTGGATTGATAATTCTTAATTTAAGTTTTCTTTCATGATTGAGTGTTCATCTCTATTCTTAATGCTTTTATGACTTGATCAACCATAAATTGAACTGATGGTCATGCATAGAATTAGGAAATTCATGTGTGATGTTGCTTCTTGAGATAAACACCATGATTATGCAATAATCTAGGAATAGATATTGTTGATTGTGTGGTATTACTTGGGATTTTGTTCATTCGTGCCTTGTTCTATTTGGAATTAGACTAAGGAATTGGTTAATTCTAAATAGTTGAAGAGAATTAATCTACCAAGGAATTGGGTTTTAATTAAATTAGATATCCCACCATCAATTCTTGAATTTGAATTTAAATTAAGAAAGAATCCAAATAATCGAAAAATCAAGTGAAATCGGATCTCTAGCATCTCACTCTTTGTTTGCTCAACCCCATTTAACATAGTTAAAATTTTAGTTTTTTTTTTAATTTTTATTCTCTTCTTTAATTTGCATCGTTTAAATAGTATCTAAATTAGTAATTTGGTACTTGATAACACAATTCCCTGTGGAGACGATAATTTACTCATCACTTTATTACTTGTGCGATTTGGTACACTTGCCAAATAAGCCATCAGAGTCAAGCTTGGAGAACTCACTCGGAGGAGGCTTAGTGAGTTTACCTATTTGCAGAGAAATTAAAGATCTATAGTAGTTTAATTGTTTCCAGAGAAATTAAAGAAAGAGAAAAAAAACATTTAAACTTAAAAGAAAGAAAACAAAATGCCTCATCCCTTCAATGTTAATGTACATATCTGAATCACTCACCAAGATTCACCAAATACGAAAGCGCTCACCGAGATTCACCAAGAGAGAAATAGAAATAGCACAACCGAGAAAGATAAGGACTCACCGAGAGAGGAAAAACATCAAGCCACCCACCCAATTGTCGCCGCTCATTCTCTGAGTTTGAAGCTGGGTTCAAAGAGAGGAAGAAAGGATATATCTAAAATTAGGGATTCAAATTTTTAAGTAACTGAGATTAGGTATTTTACGGGGGGTTCTAAACCACCATTTTATACAAATCACCATACTTTTATTTAAGCAAAAAACGGCAGTTCAAAAACTGCCTTAATATAACGTATAAAATGACAGTTTCTTAGAACCGTTGTACTAAAGCTGTCATAAAAAACAAGTTTTTTTGGTAGTGTTCAGCCAACCTACTGACCAAGCAGACTTTAACCTTAGCCTTAAACAATCTTCCCCATCACTTGGCCAACCGAGCAGATCCTTACTCTTAACCCATTAACCCCTTAGACCACTCCTCCGAGCCGAGCTTACCCTTACTCCATCAGCCTTAAGATCCTTTGGCCGACCGAGCATACCTCAGCTCTTAACCAATTAACCTCTTAGAAATCTAGACCGACCGATCTGAGCTTACTCTTACCCCGTCAGCCTCAAGATCCATTTGGCCAACCGAGCAGACCCTTACCCTTAACCTATATACCTCTCAGACTACCAAACCGATATGGTTCTCTTAATAGTTTCTCCATCAACTCGACCGACTGACCGACCTTACCCTTAACCTATTTGTTCTGACCAATCATCACCATTCTATCCTCACCAACAACCGATCAGCTATAACTGATCCGACCATCATTTCCCTTCACAACACTTAACATATCAGTCATGACTGATTCGATCACCATTTCCATTATCAATACTCAACCGATCGGCCATGATCGATTCGACCACCTCTTCCGTTCTCAACATATAACTGGTCGGGTAGTGAGCTGATAGGTTAATGGAAAGCTCGGCTCGGTTGGGAAGGTGATCAGGGGAGCTCAGGGCTGCCAAGTTGCCACATAGCATGAATATGCATTTTATGAATTATTCTCTTTACAGTTTTGCCCATTAGTGAAATTGACGTTGTGGGTTTATTCTGATATCTTTAGTCATTGATATTCTCCATTTATTTGGATCGCACTTGTTACAATTTTCATTAAAAGTAATAAATAATAAATTCATTTAAGTTATAAGACTCCAATGATGGGATAATCAAAATTAGTTGCAACGGCAGTAACATTTTGATTTCCTTGAGGTGAAAAGAAATTATATAGTTTCGCTAGAAGCGCTAGCAGGACTATAAATGATCTTTAACAAACAATCTTATTCCATAATGAATTTGCTTATTTTAACTTTTTCATCCTTTAGCATTTTCATTCATTCTTCTTAAAATTAATGTATGATATAAGATTCCAATGAAAGAATAATTAAAATTAGTTGTGATGACAATGACATCTTGACTTCCCTAAGGTAAGGAGAAATTTTGTGATTTTGCCAATAGTGCTAACGAAGTTATAAATGACCTCTAATAAAAATCTTATTTCATTATTAATTTGTTACATTTGCTAATTTTGAGCATTTATGGTGACTGAAAATAATCTCTAACAAAAAAAATGATTATTTTATCCATTCAATCACGATTTCTTCTTGCTTCCACATTATTATAATATATAAACAAGTATTTAATGTCTCAACAATTAAAATGGTCGATGATAGAAATTGAAAGAGTATTGCAAGTCCGATCAACTAAATTATTTCATACATTCTCGAGGCATTTATATTATATTTTACCATAAAGCTGGCAGGATCTAATTCCCAAAAATAAACAAATGAGTGAAAATAGTTTTTCCAAAATAATAAAATTAAATAACACAATAATTGTGAACAAATTCATATAGTTCCTACTTAGTGATAATGGTGAATTAAAATTTGAAAATTCTTTTGTTAAAATCATTTTTTAAATTCTTCTATTTTGCTAAATAAATTTTCCAATTATGAAATTCATTTTCAAGAACCATTTGATTTGTCAAAAATATTTTATTGGAAATTCAAATTTCTAATTTATCGTTTTCACTCCTAATAAATTAGAGGCTTAAAATTTGTTCCTCAATAATGGCTTTTAAGTCACACATCCTTATCTCGATTATTTATCACTCTTTGGTAATATGCCCGACAAAATGGGACATGAAAAATAACAAAAAATAACAAAAAAATTTAAATAATAAACGAACAACTTAATTAATTTAGCAAATAACTTTTAATTTAAATAGGTAACCGTTCTTGGAACGGACGGTGTAGGGTGCTAATACATTTCCTACCCGTAATCAACCATCGAAATCAAACTCCGATATGCAGACTCGTTTTTAGGTGTCCAATCGCACCATTCCATTTTTAATGGAAGAATCGATTGATGGCGACTATTAAAAATTTATTTATTTCCCTTTTTTTTATTGCCTATTTCCCAACATTTTTCCTTTGGGGATGGTTGCGACAGATGACAACTTCATTGGAGACATTAGAGGGTTAAGCCTTGATTTTAATCTCTTGTGATATGCTTTTTCCTATTGTGTTGGTCCTATTTCTTTGTTTGCCTTATTCATTGCTTATCCGCTTCATCTCATTTTATTTTGTTGCTTCATAGGCATTATTGTCTTAATCATGCACATCATTGTATATTGTGTACTTCATATGCATTTTGAACGTGATTTGTGATTAGCTGGATTGTTTGTGATTAGAAAAAAGGGAAAAGTTGTGTTCCTTTAACTTAAGCTTAATTATACTTTTGTCCATTGTAGCTTGTAAATATTGTTATTGTAGTCTCACAATTTCAATTTGCAAAATTACATATCTTGAGATTTTAAATCAGACCTATATTTTTATATCAAGCCTATTATGCAAGAGATATGCAACCCTAAACTTGTTTATACTCACATACAGTAATATGACACTGACTCGGCATCGCCATATATATGTGAGTGCAACTGCAACATTATCACTACATCGTTATTATGTATGGATGCCCTGTCACTTTCAATTACTCAAGTAATTATATGTTTTATTTTATTTTTTTTCGTTTAGGAGTTTCCACCCTTAAAAAGTGTGGGACAAATTTTCATTTAGGCATTTATAGTATGATCTTAGTTTCAAGGTGCTTCAATTAGAATTCAAATTCTTATATCATTGATAAAATTTACGCACCTAAAACTCAAATTGTCAATTAAGTCACACTTCATAATTAAGTTATTATATGCTAGTGTGAGTCAACATGATCTAGTGCGTTATAATAATAAATATGAATTAATTATTCTCATTTAAAATTTCATTATTAAAAATAATTATATATATAATTAAAAATTAATGTGTTATACAATGAAAGGTAATCTTTTCTCTTCCCTATTCATTCCATGATAAAAGCTATACTTTATCTCAAGTATTTATACTGATAATTATAAAATATTTTATTAACTAATTAAGCCAAACGGTACATTGAATTAAAATCAACGAAAAAGATGTAAAAAAAAAAATCAATGAAAAAGATAATACAAATGGACTACCTAAAAACAAAAAAATAAAAACACTCAAAAAATGAAGGGTAAATATTTAATTTGATCCTTCAAAGATATACTAGACATCTATTTGATCCTTCAATTATTTTTTATATCAAATTGATTTTTTTTAAGTCAATTTTTAGAGATCAATTTGATAATAGAAATGATTTTGGAAGATCAATTTGATATTAAAACATAACATTAAAAAACTAAATTAATGTTCAATATATTTTTAAAGGACTATTTTAATGTAAAAAATAATTAAAAAATAAAATAAATATCTTATATATTTTTAAAAGACTAATTTAAATATTAAGTATGAAAGAATATCACAGTACGCAGTACTGCATCCCAGGAACATAACAACCGAAGTAGGATACCCAAGCTCATTTGGTCTTCTGACAAGAAAATCTTTAAAAAGGTACGTTGATTTTTATTTTTTTTATCTTTTGGTACAGAGGTGCGTTGTAAATATTCTAATCCGAAGCATTCTTATAATTAAAAAATATTATTTAATTATTTTTTATATGATTATTTTAATTAAAAAAATTTAATTTTTACTTAAGGGTATCATCACTCTTCAAGAGTAGAGTAAAGTGACCCGTTTTACAGATAGCTATCAACACCCAGCTCTAGAAAATTTTCTGCTTCTTTATGACTTCAAGAGATACTAATTCTTTGGTAACATAAATCCTTTTTAATTTACAATTGGACGGCTCTAACAAAAAATTAATAATTTTTCTTAAATTTAAGAGCTTATTATGACATACTATTGAAAAAATGTATTCATAGGCCAGTTATAATATTTACCAAATAAGTACAATTTTTTATATTTAGAAAAAATCTGCAAACTTTTTTATGAAAAGCATGTATGTAATGATAAGACAACTGATACAATTTAATTCACACACAATACACGAAAACGAGATACTGGTATTTCATGAATTTGAGATAAAGTTCCCACTCAATATAGCTTGAATGAAAAATGCATAACAGAATGAAAAAGACAGGTTCACTAAGAAGCAGGTCCAGATAAGAAGAAGAAGAACACTAGAGAGAACATTTCCATATCCGTAGCCTTACCTCATCATAGCCCATATAGCTTTTTCAGTATTAGCGCCTCACGAATACTGTGAGCCTACGGTTCGTTACCTTGGCTCGTGTGCCCCTCCTGAGCGGATATCCCTTAAATTCCGGGTCAAATGCCACATGTCCTTTCTCTCTAACCGTTTCTTCCAACTCAGACTTTGTAGCCTGCTGAGTTGGTTCTGCTGAACTGTTGTCCACGTCATTCATGACAATGTAACTTTTATATCTTTAATAATTTTTTTTTATAAATTTTATATATAGAAGTTATAAAATTTCACTTACAAGTAACAGTCAAATTACGTACATTTGAAAGATGTTTATAAGAATGAACGTCAAAATGAATCAATTTTCCATTTATTTGTCGACTGCTCATTTGTCCAATAAGGCTGGTTGCTATCACCAATGTCAGAAAAATTTCTTACACATTAGAAAAGTAATACATCAATCTAATTAAAATTTAATACATTGCAAACTAAGTTTCATTTTGTGGATTTTACTTGTAGTGTAAAAGTTTAAATTTTATTGAAAGTACTTTATGATTGGGGCAAAATTAATGTCTAAACGGGAATTAATCTCACACCTATAGAATGAAAGGAAATCTCATTGTCTTAAAAAAAAAATGTTAGTGATATAAAATAAATCTTGAGCCTTCACCTAACAGTTTAAACTTTTAGGATAGTTGGTTTTTAACATAGTATTAGAGTCTCTATGATAAAGTGATATTGCCACCCTCATTCTTTTAAATAAAGTTGAATTTCAACATAAGGTAAGATGAGTCTGTACATTTTTCACGCTTCAAACTCAAAAGACTCTTGCTCAAGGGAGCGTGTTAGTGATACAAAACAAATCTTGAACTTTTATCTCACAACTTAAGCTTTTTGAGATAGTTAATTCTTGACATAGTTGATTCTTGACAGAAGAATAGATTAAACATAATATTTTGAGTTTAATTTCTATCCACTGTCCGTGTAAAATTTCTTTACATTATCATCTAATCATGTGTTGCCAAATCATTAAAAGAGTTTGACTATCACAACCACTACCTAGAAAGTCTAACTATTTGAATGATGTGTCAACATATGATTAAATGACAGTGTAAATAAACTTTATACTGACAGTGGATAGAAATTAAATCCTAATATTTTTATATTGGTTCGGCTTAAATCAAAACTTATGTCCGGTCCTTAGTCATTTTTCACTAAATAATGAGTTGTTTTTATTTTCTTTACCATTTTCAAGCTAGATACTAGCTAGTGATTTCAAGTATTCTTTTCCAGCCCCAGTCTTTCCAAATTAAAAACAACACGATTAGTATTTCTTTCAATTTCTTTAAGCTGTTAACACGCTATTCAAGCTTCAGCAAATAATCTCAAAGGACTCTCCCTTTTAAAGAGTATGATTTTCCAATAAAAACTCAGAACTTGTCTTAGACTAAATTAATAAAAAAAAAAAAAGTAGTTCTCTTTTCAACACAACGCTAACTTTGATGATGATTAATTGAAAATCTTACCCCAATTACAAAGCAATATGTTCTCTTCAAATTTCAACAGCTTGGACTACCTTGTTTACATCTTGAGTTATCCCATTTATAACTTTCAAGAGCTTCTCAAAATATTTAACTTTTGACCATACTTAAGCAAGGTTATTTTCTTTCACAAGCTAACTTATCTTCAGCTTTCTAGAATTTCTTGAACCTCTGTAATTTTGGAGCATCTTGAACTTTCTAAGATTCGAGCTTTCTCATTTCTCTGTTTTTTTTTTTTTTGCATACTCCTAAATTCTTCACTTTTCAATGTATAAATTTTATAATCTCATTTCATCTGCAAAGATCAACTTCTTCAACTTTAAACAAGTGTATTATTATAGTGTAAAGTTCATTTTATAACGCAAACTTAGTAAATAATTAATTATAAAAAAATATTTGTAAAATTGTAATTATCATCTTTATAAGAATCAAGTTTATTGGTAACATTAGGCTAACTCGTTCATTATAAAGAATTCAATGAAACTGGAATATTTTTGGGTCCACGGGATGTCTTTTCTTTATCGTTGTTTAAAGAAAGCAATCCATACCGAAAGCCATATTTGTGATTTAAAGGGCCTCGTACAGATTAAGCTTTTCTATGGCCAAGAAAGAAATACAGGGACAGCTCCTGTCACTTGTGTTTTTGACTAACGTACTCTAGGAAGCGTAGAGTAGAGTCTGTACCATCGAGCGTGGGTTAATGGATTGATGGTCGAAGGCTACACCTATATCATACGTCGCGGTCAAAGAAGATACCGTCAGATGTATGAGTACTTCAATTTGAACTTTTGCCATGCACTTGCGTGCATATATGATACGTCTCTTAATTGGTTGAAAACTGAGTATCACGTCTCTTCTGAAAGAAAAGCTTAAACAACCAAGATGGTTAAAACATGGAAAACGTGTCTGTTCAATTCAACGATTTGCTTCCGCATAAACGTTTTGTGCGAGAGCACGACCTCCAGGAAGATGCACTTGTACAGTGAAACTTAATTTGGACACGTACACTAGGAAGACTTTTGTTGGTGCCATGACCAATATTGCTAATCGCAACTTAATTGCATATTATTATTATTACTATTATTATTATGGGTGAAAGAAAGTCTGACGAGAATGAATTATACCCATTTGGAGTCAAGGGAGTGTGCATCACACAGTAGTGACATAGACACACAAATTGTAGGACCCAAGTTAAGGAAAATTGTATCACCTCAAATGCTAGATTTATTCCAGGTCTCATTCGTAACGATTTTACGAAATATGCTTTGTACTATTTATCATCTCCCATATCTTATAAGAGTGATGCTATTTGGTATGAATGATTTTTTATGAAAAATAGTACAAAACACATTGACCAATCATGTTAGATAAAACACACTGTCATTAAAACACGTTAATTCGTATATTATTTCGTGTAAAAGAATTCGTACTAATTAGCATTTTTAATGTTAGAAAGTGTGTTAAACTTTTAACTTTATATTTTTATTCAATTCTCTTAAATTTTATGATTTTTCCCCAGTAAATAATTCCTAGGACCTTCCCCGTTCATATGTATAGCTAAGATCCGACTTATAGGATATACGTACATTACATGCACATAATAACTTTTCCTTCACTTGAACCGTTCCATCTATTTTCTTTACAAAAACTTGAACAGAAATTAATATTGGCAGTAGTCTTCCTAAATGTGGCAGATTTTGTGCCACGTAGTCATTTTGATTTTTATGTTTTATAATTATAATTATTTATTATATTTTTATATTAATAGTAATTAATAAAAATGACAACAATTGGAAATCAAATAGGCTCTTGTTTAATAGAAACATAAATGTGACGGTGAACACACACTTTATAAAATTAAAGAGTTAGAGAGAAATTTAAAAAAAAATGAAAGAGAGAAAAAATTAAGAAGACAAATGAGGAAAATATAGAGAGAGTAAACTAATTATTTCTCTTAAGTAATATTTTATTATAATTTTATATTTAATTTATAATCCTATATTTTATTATTTTAAAATGTGAATAAGTAAGAATTTTTATAAAATATTAAAAAATTATATTTTTTATATTTATATTAGAAAGATTAATCAGCCAATGAAGTGAGCATAAACATGAATCTAACTACGTATTTATTTAGATGAAAAATGGGATTAAGCATAAACACTGCAGCACACTGTTGCTCCATTTGGAAAGTCCTTATCTTTCGCTGTTATTTGAACAAAAAATAATAATTTGAAGTTAATAAAATTTTGATGGTTATGTGATCTTTGGTGCAGCTAGGGTGAGTGTTATGTAGAATCATTGTATGAGTTATGTGTTATTAGAATGAATTATGCCATGAGGGTTATATTATAAATACGGTGAAGTATTCCATGATCAGAGTTATATTACAAATAGAGTGAATTATTCCATGAGAGTTATAAAAATTATGAAAAATTATTCTAACTATAAGGAGTTACAGAATTTATATAATGTCTCTTGAGTTCTCTTATGATTGTATAATTATCTCACGTACTTGGAGTTTGATAATGTGAAGTATTAAAAAAATATATAATTATTATTCTCCTATATTCCTCTTCCACCCTATCATCATCTAGCTTTGAGAACATCTGGTTTCCAAGAGATTATTCAGTATATTTGGTGTATTACTTTAAACAAAATAAAGATACATTTCTAGTTCTTGTAATTTTGATAAAATAAATTTCATTCATTTCAAAATTTGTGAATTGACTCAGTCTTAATTATCTCTATTTAATATCTTGTTGTTATATCTCTTTTAAGGATTAATAATTTATTTTGTTATTTTGTTGGACAAAAACTAATAAATTATACATGTAGAGAATATTCCAATGTTTTTTCATCAAACATAATAAAATTCTACACAAAAACTACAACATGCATGTTCGTATAGGGATGAAAATAAACTCATTTATGAAACATGAAAAAACTAAATTGCAACAACTAAATTACAGAGATAAGATTAAATCTTCCTACAAACTTTGAGGGAATGAGTCACTGAAGGAAACTAAAAGAAATTTATAAAAACTATGGGCTAATATAAAAGTGTATCTTAACCTAATTTCCTCCTAAGCCCACACATACAATGCTTTCATTAGAACAAGCTAATAAATTCCTCACACAAATTATTCCGACTAAACCCAAAGTTGTGCATCATACGCTGGGCTTAAACATTCGGGTTCAGTCACGAAAGGTGCCAGCAATTCTCCTGGGAAGTAGGAAATGTCAGCCACAGAAAGTTCAGCCACAGAAAGTTCAGTCCAGAAATCCGCACTTATAGGCTCTGTATATGCGTCCAGAAAATTAGCAAAGTCATCCAGAATCAAATTCCTGTTACCGGCTGCTGCAGGCTCCGCAGTTGAGCAGAAAAAATCACTCAGTGATGTCTGCTGGGACGATGGAGAAGCATCAGGGGTCTGAGAAGTAGCTGGAGAACTGTTGTGGAAAGGACCAGCAATTTCCATTGAGTCCTTCTCTTGCCTGCTGGACTCAACTGGGGAGTACTGATGCTTTGACTTGGAGGCTTCAGCTTTTTCATATGTTACTGAATTGTGTTGAAAGCGCTTCTTAAGATTGGTGTGCCAGTGATTTTTTATCTCGTTGTCTGATCTTCCAGGTAAGTGAGATGCAATCATAGACCATCTACAAGTGAAGGGAATTAATTACACTTAATTAGCTATGATTTCTACACATTTCGATTTAATCATTATTATACGATTCATCACTAGAAAGAAATTACAATTAACTGAGAAGCATTAATCAACATTAATTGTGATGACTGGAAATGGTTTTCCACCGGCCTTGCCATTAAGCAAAGATTTACATGCGTGAAATCATGTGTAAAGTAACTTCAGAAAGAATATATAGTATTACATATATATTCAGGTGTTTGTTAATTGGAAAACTTTTTGGCTGTTATGTATGTGTGTGTGTGTGTTGTGTGTGTGTAGTTGTTCAGGAACGGAAATTTAGGATATGATGTAACAATCCTGGCAAATTTACCGATATTCATATTTATTCAATCCGAATATCGCACATAATTATGACATGTATAATTTAATGTTCAATCATTAAGATAAAGAAAAACATGTTAGAGGTTTTTTGTTTTCAAAACACAGCACTACTATGCTGGGGATTGATTTCCATCACATGCACTACTATGCTGGATGGTGTGAGTGTCATACCTATTTCCAAGCTTTGCGTGCAGTTTGACAATAGTGTCTTCTTCTTCTTGAGTGTAGTTACCTCTTTTGATGTCTGGCCTTAAATAATTCTTCCACCTCAATCTGCAGCTCTTTCCACACCTTGCTAGACCTGAAAGTATATTGCGCAATTAAATTGGTTTCAGAACAACACGATGGATTCAAGCAGGACAATAAGTGTAATTCCCCCCTTTTGACGATTGACCTTAGATTATTATGCATAGGAATAAGTAGAAAATTGATGACATATGGCGGCGATTATGATGATGGATTGGTGGAGAATAGAATAGTGTTCTTAAATTCTTTCACAGTCGAATTGGAAAGTGCTTTCGTAGTTAACTTACGTATTATGCCACCAGAACTAATATTCAAATTGGGAAGGAGAGGCAGCTAGCTGAGACTGAGAGGGAAATGATGCTATAATGGAAGAGATTCAGAACTGAATTTGGGGTACACGCAAAGGAAGAAAGAAGACTGATCTCCGATTGATCATTATTGTTATCAATATTTTATTAACTGATATGAATGCGAGTACACATGTTCAATTTTTATTTTTTTTTGACAGAAGTACACATGTTCAATTAATCACCTGCAAACTTGGGCAGTTGTCGCCAATTCCAGTGGCCATACCTAGTAACATAAGCAATCAACTTCCTGTCTTCCTCTGGTGCCCATGTTCCTTTCTTGAGCCCACTTTGGTCACAGCAAGGGGTTCTCACCATCTTTGTCTGCTTATCTAGCTCCCTTCTCCTCTATTTCTCAGAGTCTCAGTCTGTATGACTGTTATGTGTTAAGGTGAGGTATCTATCTTTGTTGATTGTCTGTGTGTGTGTTAGAGAGAGAGAGAGAGAGAGAGAAAGAAGAGAGAGAGTGTACGGATGAATATGGACTTTAACCAGCCAGACAGTTTCCCTATATATACTGTGCGAATGCGAACGAGAAATGACGCAAACCACAACGGGTTTCATGCTCTTTAAAATATTGCGGTATTTTAACTAAGACTACCAAATGAAACTGATCGACAGAGGAATTAAACAATTACAAATAGTGGCCACCTGCAATTTTTGTCTTCCTGCGGGAAACTAGAAGCTTGTTTCCTAGTTGCCACTAGGTCATTACCCAACCACCCAGTTGAATGTTCTCAATCCCCCGGGTTTGATCCCTTTCAATGTAACCAGAAAAGAAAATCTTGAGAACTTCCTTGGCATAGAGCATATATATCATTAACATGCATGTCTGGAAACAACTGAAATAGAGACAATACTGTAGTACTCACCAAGGAAATAGAGAGGAGGGAGAAAACCGTGACATCAATAATGTTCATAATTCATTCAAAAGTCTTTTTTTTTCCGTTAATTTTTTTCCTCGTTTGGAAAATTTAATCACCATGTGTTTAGAACTCTTGAAACATTTGAATTCGTTATGAATTCGTGCTTATATGAATTTTTTTATTGAAATTAATAAAAGTCTATGCACTTTATAAGGTCTGGCTAATTAAGTTATACAAGAAGGTGTGAGAAACATCCTCACTTATGGAACAAAAATCCAATTTCCAGTTTCGTGCTCCGCACCTAGTAAGAAAAATAAGAAAAGTTAAGAATCTTGCATGGAACAAATCTATTCATCCTGCTCCTAACTCGGATCAAGAAGCTATTCAAAATAACTTAACGGTTTTGTGAATGGATGCCTACTCTTAAAACTTGGTTTTGGCAACATCAATCACTTCTTGGTGTGTGCATGTTAGCCATAGATCTTAGCTTTTCTTCTATTTTGTTTTTCTTTAATAAAATGTCTACTTATCGTCCGCTTTCTTATCTTTTAGCTAGCAGAGATCATAAGATATCTGTAGATATCCTTTTTTCTTTTGGTGAGCATAATATCCTGTTTATATTTATTATAAGACATTTCATCGGAGAAAATAGCATCAAGTCAGCATCAACAACGCTTTAACTATGAATTAATAAGTAACTAAGAGCAATGCTGTTTGCCAAAGTATGCAAATAGCTTAATCTTAAAGTTTTAGACAGTCCACCTAAACCTTTCATTCCAAGCTCAAGTGAGGTCACCTATACAATATTATATGATTATGTTTGAACACAAGAATTTCCAACAAGTTTTAATTACTTAATATTTGATTAGGTCCCACATGCATGCCCGAAATCAGTCTCCTTTCCTTAGCTTCCAAGTCAGATTCTAGAAGTGGGCCACTGTTGGGTATTATCTAGGGAAAATGACCATTTTGTTTAACTTGGAAGAAATAATTTTCTATTAGTTCATTTTGAAAATTAACCAATTATTCAACTACATTGATCAATAATTTACATATGATTAACCATATATCAAGTATCAAAATAAAGATAAATTATTAATTAACTGTATGTAAATTATTAATTAATGTATTTAAATACTTAATTAATTTTTAAAACGAACGAATGTGAAATTATTTCTCCAAAATTGAACAAAATGGTCATTTTTCCTATTATCTATGTATAAGCAATTCAGCATTCTAGGAAGCCACAAATGAAGCCAGGAAAGGGTTTCAACTTTCAACCATGTACGTATCGACATTCAATGTGGACCGACCGCAAAATTAACTGTTCAATGAAAATAACAAAAATGTAAATTTTTCATACAACTATTTCATAAAAAATAACTTGTAAAACCTATATATAACACATAATATAATTAGAATAAATGCTTTTATGCTTTTGATTTCATAAAATATCTATCAAAATCAAATTTTTATAAATGTAAAATTCTACTAATTGTATGCA
Source organism: Styphnolobium japonicum (assembly GCA_023212625.1). Taxonomy (NCBI): domain Eukaryota; kingdom Viridiplantae; phylum Streptophyta; class Magnoliopsida; order Fabales; family Fabaceae; genus Styphnolobium; species Styphnolobium japonicum. The sequence goes on from JALBWW010000008.1 coordinate 21,627,618, forward strand.
TTAGATTTATGAATTTAATCAACATTTGATTTTAAAAATTAGGGATTTAAGTCACATTATGTATGTCTCTGTGTGTCTGTGAATATTATTTTCAAACGTAATTTTGATCCAAAACTTTGTTGTCTGGATAACAAAAGCAAATGACTGTGAGCTTTCTCATTCCAGTAGAAGTAATAATTTGTTACTTATGCTGAAACGTAATATTTTGTTTACTTTTTTCTTCCTCTGGTCTTTAGGGGTTGTTTTATAACACTTTTTTTAGTTTTACACAAAAAAATAATAATTTTATCTAACATATTTAAACAAACTTATTCTTACAAAAGTATATTTTAGATAAATACATTTAAAAATAAAACTTATTCTTTTATAAATGATTTTGCCAATTAATTCTTTCAAAATATATATTATTCAAAAATAATTTTATTCTAATCATATCCAAACACGCCATATTGTAGAATATGTCATCAAATGCTTTGAATCAAGTACTTGCATATTTTCTCTTATTATCAAACTTATCTGGAATACAATTTTTTCTTATTCTTAGCTAGTATTAAATACTTTTGATAGCTAGAATTCAAAATTTATTTTTACATGTGGGAGAATGCATGTCCCTCTAGCCTAATGGAACATATCAAGTTTTAAAGTTTGCAAAGATATGCATAAATTCGAGTTCAAAATCTAGGAACAACATTTTTTAATTCATTTCACGTTATACTTCATGTAATCTATTTCAGGAAAATAAAATGTAAATAATTTAGATACAATTAATACGATATAAATTCTACCAATAACAGAAAAAATAATTTCCACATGAGGGCCCATAATGGTGGAAGATTAGCATATACATAATTATTGATTAAATTTTAGTTTAGGAAACTACTAGCTAAAAATTATTATATTAATTGAACTTGATGGCTTAGTTAATGCTATATTACTCTAGCATCTAACTTCCGGACCCTGTAATTTGACTCACTTTTTAATTAGGGTTTCTCTTTTTTCTTCTTTGTTTCTTCCCCTTATTTAGGATTATTCGTTTGGACTGTCCTTTTTTATTTTATTATTCGTTTCGTATGTTTCGCGAGTTTTTAAGATTTTGATGGGAGTGACTTTTTTAACCCCTTTGGTGTAAGTGGGAAATTTTTTCCCATTGTGGTGGTGCTACTTTAGTATTATTTCTCATTTTGGTGCATAATCTACAGTGAGTGTAGCCATGACTTTGTGCTGGTAACCATTTATTGATAAATCATTTATAAATAATACTGTAAACTCTTGTTGAAGCTTGTGGCATGGTCTGATATTAGAATGTGGCAACATTCATTCTCTTTAAACTTCATTCACACCCATATATACATATATATATATATATATATATATATATATAGAGAGAGAGAGAGAGAGAGAGAGAGAGAGAGAGAGAGAGAGAGAGAGAGAGAGAGAGAACTATTTTATAAATATTTGAACTCTTATTTTGTTTCTTCATTTGCCTCTTTTCCTATTCTTTACTTCTTATTACAGTAGGGTAAGAGTAAATTAGTAGCCGTTGATTTTATTTGTATATAATAGCTACAACAATTAATAAAACTCCAGTCACGTGACCAATATCTATTCTCCTTTTTCCTTTTTATTTCACTTAAAGACCCATCTTTCCTTTAATGGTTATTGGTTACGTTTCTTTTTCTACACGATTGTGTCTTCATTGTTTTTCTTTGCTGCGGCATTTATCTTTGTGGGAGATAGATCAGTTTTAACGATTTGTTCTGATAGAAGACGATAAATCTCGCCTGAGAGAGTTGAAGAAGAGGGCCAGCGGGGTTAAAGTTAAAAGAAAGAACGGTTGTCGAGAAAAGAAAATAGGGGAGAGAGTGATAAAACAGGGGTACGTCATAATTTTTTTACATCGGAGCTAGATTAAGACATAATTAATAGCTAATAATTGGTGTAAGTTGATATATATATATATATATATATAGGTCATAAGAGCACTTTTTTATTATAAAATGTGAGAATAGTCAATCTTGACCCTTAAATCTTACATAAATGGTTAAGATTATAAGTTTTTTAAATGCCACATAACTATTTAAAAAAGTCACATGACTTTATATTTTAATTTTGACAATACATAAATAATTTAATAATTAAAATTTAATATTTTCATTTTCACAATAAATCATTCCTTTCACTAAATATTATATATATATGTGTGTGTTTTTATGAGTTCGCGCCAGCGTATGCCTATGCTTTTATTCTACTACTATGTCTTCAGTTACCATCTAATCATGCCATTTTATCTTACTTTTAATTATATCAAATCAATAAAAAAAATATTAATCTCCAAAAGTAATAAAAACATTTCATACAAAGACTTCCAAATCTAGTATTTTAAGAACTTTTCAATTCAGCATCCCATATTACAATGTAAATAAATATACGTATTTACTATTAGGGGTGTTTAACTTAAAGAATTAGGTGAAAATTTATAAATAGTTAAAATTTAACTTTATTTAAAATAATTAGAACGATAAGAATCAAATTTCTGATGTGTTAGTTATTAAATTTTTGATATTATGTTAATGATTAATTTTTTAAAAAACTTAAACTATTAAATAGAGGTTATATCTCTAACATTTGACAAATTTCAAAAACTACAAATCTAAGTACATTGGGGTTGGTTTTTATGTATAAACTATTTGGTTATCACTCAAATTTTTAAAAATTAGTTCTTATCTAAACATAATTTGAAGTAAAACTGAATATTAAAAAGTCTAACTCAAAATTAGTTATTTTTTTGGTCTAACTTTTTTCTTGACTCTCTCTCCTTCCTTATCTTCTCCTTTCTCTTTCTCTCTTCATCTTTCTTTCTTTCTCATACAATTTATTATACCATAGAAAACTAATAAAAATGTATTGTTTTAGTCTATAAAAATTAAAATTATTTATATTTATATTTATTATATTATTTTCTATTTATAAGATAAAAAATTAATTAGAAATTAAAATTATTTAAGAAGCATCAGCTTAATTTCGAGTAGACACGTCGAAGCAACCAAATTTAATTTTTTTTATGCAAATTGATTTGTTATATGATGTTTAATTATAGTTTTGCAAATACAGAAATGCTACATAATTTGATTAAACTGTTTAATTTATTTTATTATAATTCTAATATATGTGTATAATGAATTTTTTGTCTTAATAATAAAGTTAGTTGTTTAGTTATTAATACTTATTCATGATTCAAAGTTTATTATTAAATAATTTTAATCCAATTTCATATTAAAATAAATTTTAAATTGGTTTTAAATAGAACTAAATTTAATTTTGAACTAGTTATTTTTATATGGGATAACATAAATTACTTTCTTCTTGTACTATATTAAGCTAGTTTTGAAAATTGTCATTCACTATGTTAAGGTTGTATTTGAAATCAATTAAAAATGAAATTGATTTAATTTGAATTAAATTAATTTAAAAATTAAATTTTATGTTTGGAACTCATTGTAAAAAAATTGTATTTGAATTAATTTGGAAATCAATTCTTCTGTTTGGAACTCATTAAAAAAATATTTTATCTTATTTTATTTTATTATTTTACTTTTTTAACCTTATATCATTGTGAATGATATTATTAGGTTAGTGAGATAAGATCAAAAAGTTATTTAAGGGTAAAATAGTCAATTTAAATAATTAAATTTAAAATTCACTCAAATCCAACTAAATTTGAGTGAATTTTTAAATATACACAACTTAAATAAAAAAGATTTCAAAATCAAATCAGTTCCTATTTTTTAACATTTCAAACATAAGATTTGATTTACAAATCAAATCAAATATCATTTTTTAACATTTCAAACATACTCTTTAACTTAGTTTTTTTCTTTTATCTCTAACAATTATATTCTTATTATTATTATTATATAATTTTAGTTTTTTTTTTTCATTCTCTGGGTATTCTCACACCTTTTGAGTAGGGGTGTTAAAATGGAATGAAAAGTGAGGATTTAGCTAAAGAAATCTTAGCCCAAACCATGTTGTGGGCTAACCTGCTAGCCTGACAATGTAAATTTTTCTCTTGTGGTATGTATTTAATTTTTATATTATTTATTTCTATCTCTGCTTGACTATCTTCCTCTGGATTAAAAAAAAAAGAATCAAATTTGGTGAATACACATCAGTCATTCTTTTTTCTCATTTTGTTTATGATGTTCACTTGTTTTAGTTATTTGAATTGATTAATTTATGACTTAAGAGATACTTCACGGTTATATCATAAATCGTTTAGGCAAAAATTAATATAATAAATCTTCATTACTTATGTTGCTGACACTAAATATAATATATTATGTTATACTTATATCTAATTAGCCTATACGGCTTTTTGTAGGGTTGGATTGAAGTGAAAGTTTTATTTATTAATAACTTATTATTATAAACACACAAAAAGTGAAGAAATACGGAAAAAAGGGAATGGCCCATGGGCTGCGTAGAGCTGAGTTGGGGCTGGCTATTTGCTAACTTGTACTAAAATTCGACTTGCTTGATCCAAAATTAGCTTAGTTTGGCCCAAATTGACACCTCTACGCTTTAGGTGTGAGACTATCCTCGTTCAAGGTATAGAGATTACTCATTCCCACAAGTGCTTTTGTGCGAGTTTGAAAATTTGACATTGCAGAGTTCTCTCAACCCTTGAGTTCAAACTTACTTGCCAATTGAACGAATTCTTATGGGATATATAATTTAATTAAGTAAATGTGCAACTTAATTCCCAAAAATATTTCTTACTCACAGTTTAGTCCCTAAATTTACTTTTGTGTATGAGGTAGTCCTTAAATTTATAAAACTCATATCAATTTAGTTATTTTGTTATCTCTGATTGACCAAGTTAAATGGTAACCTCTGACGTGACATGTTAGGTTCCTATGTAGAACGTTCAGTGTCACATAAAATGTTAATTAGCCCTCCTCCTTGAGATATAACATCGTTTTAGGTTATTGAACCTTAATTTCCTCATATACAAAGCACTTAGTCACTTACTAATTCAATTAAAATGACGTTGTATATCAAGGGAAAGTGTTAAGTAATGTGTCGTGTGATACTAAACGTTATGCATAGATACTTAGCATGTCATGTATAGGGTTATCATTTAACATGGTTAATTAGAAAATAACAAAATGACTAAATTGGTACAATTTTTATAAATTTAAGGACTAACTTATACACAAGAATAAATTTATGAATTAAAATTATAAATAAAAAATATTTTTAAGCACTATGTTGCTTATTTATTCTAATTTAATTTATTGAGAATATTAGATATTGGATATCGATCGTATCTTAGGACTAGGGGTAGACACCAGGTTGGGTAAACCCATAAATTCACTGAAATTTACCCAACCCAACCCATTTTTAGTGGGTTGGTTTGGATCTGTGGGTTGGGTTAGGTTGAAAATATTCAAATCCACAAAATATGGGTCGGTTCGCGGGTTGGGGGAGTCCCAACCCGCAGAAAACCAACCCAACCCACATATATATTTTTTTTATAAACTAAACACCTGAAACGACGTCGTTTCAGGTGTGTTTTATGTTTTTTTTTTTGTTATACTTAAGTGGAACGACGTCGTTCCACTTAAGTGTTTTTTTTTGTTAGGCTTAAGTGGAACGACGTCGTTTCACTTAAGTGGTTTTTTTTTTGTTACACTTAAGTGGAACGACGTCGTTCCACTAAAGCGTAACAAAAAAAAAACAGAATAAGTGGAATGACGTTGTTCCATGTGACTGAAATTAAAAATATATATATAACATAAGCCTTAAACGACGACGTTGCATAAAGGAGGGAAATTTCTTTCCTTCTCCATTCATTTCGCACTGAACCCAGATTTTCAGAAAGCTTCGCCTCCCCACACCGCTGTTCTTGAGAGGTATATAGAGGATGATTATGATAATTTTTATATTTTGAAATGGTGGAAAGGGAAGGCAACAAAGTATTATTTTCTTTCATGCATTGCTAAAGATATCTTGGCAATTCCTGTTTCCACAGTTTCATCTGAGTCTGCATTTAGTACTGGAGGACGAGTTCTTGACCATTTTCGTAGTTCTCTGCAACCTTCTACTGTGGAAGCATTGATTTGTGCTCAGAACTGGTTAAAAACTCCTGATAAACAAATTGATCTTCGAGTTTAAATGGATGAAATTGAAAAAATTAAAGCAGGTAATGCATTATATAGAATTTTCTCAATTTGTTTAGTCAATTATTAATAGTTGAATCATTAATACTTGCTGCTAATACTTTATAATTTCTTTATTTGTTAAATGTGTCTATGGCTAGAAATGAACTTATTAGTCGTAATAATTGATCCTTTTGGATATTTGTCATTTAACAGGTTAGACTTCTAGTTCTTTTTAAATTATTATTTCATTTAATTCTTCCAATGTTGACAATTGTATTGATAATGATTGACATTGTGATTAATGATTATTGATAATGGTGTTACTGTCATTAGCTTGCAGGAAATCAAATAGGAAAAGAGGCATTGATTATGCCGTTGTGAATTTATTAATTTTGTTTGATGTATCTTTGTTTGTGTTGATTGAATCCTAAAGTTATATATGTACTGTGTTTGAAACTTACGTTTTGTAATTTATATTATGTCACTTATAAACTTAAGTTATGTTTTTTGGTATGAATTTTGATTTTTATTTTAGTATGTTAATTTTTTTTTAAAGATTCAAGACCCACGGGTTGGACCCAACTCAACCCACGTATGAGCGGGTCGGGTTGGAGAATTTTTTTTATCAAACCCAACCCAACCCTACCCACTACTTTCATGAGCGGATCGAGTCTAAAAGTACCCTAAACCCAACCCAACCCAACCCATGTTCACCCCTACTTAGGACAATTTTTGAATATTTTGAATAATGGATACCGGAATGTCCAAATAGTCCAAATTTTTTTTCGAATATCAGATATCAGAATACTAAAACCATAAGTATACGGTACCCAGGGGGGAAATCATAATTGTCCAAAATCATTTTAGATACTTAGTTTTAGTATCCAAAACTATCCATTTTAGTTGGGAACGAGCCAATTTGGCCCAACTCGTCATAAGTTGGCCTTAAACGAGTGAAGTTGAGTTGACTCCTTTAACAAATTAATTCAACCATAGTCCAAGGGATTAAATGGGACAACTCGATTAATTGACCAAAAATTCAAAAATTGTGAACCTGTATACATTTTTTTATTTTATTTAAACGTGTTGGCTTGACTTGGCAACTTTATTTATTTGGTTTTAAAAATCCAAATATTTTAAAATTCAGGTTAAATAGGCGAATCACAGGCCTAAACCTATTTTCTCAAATTTACATCAACTATCTAAAATAAATAAGATACTAAATACTTTTTTGGGATGAATAATTTTAGATATCTTTGAATCTGGGCAATTTGGCCTAACTACAGTAGATTAGGAGACAAATTACCAAAATGCTACTCATTTGAAATAAATTACCTGCATATTGTTGTTTTTGCCACGCTGGCATATATATTTTTTTTAATATTCCACGTGTATCACGCCAAAGCGGTAGGCGTGATACACGTCATCACGCCAACACGGGTGACGTAACATACGTGGACATGCTGAAAGCACTGGCGTGATATGCACAATCACGTTAAAAGCACTGACGTGACAGTACATAACACGCTGTAATAAATGGCGTGATAAAATATATCACGCCTAAGTCATTGACGTGATAATGATAGACCGGGAAAAAAATAATAGATTAAAGATAATCCTAAAATTTAATACAACAAAACCTATATAATCAAATATATAAATCCAACCATCAATCCAACAAATAGATATATCCAACAATCAATCAAACAAATTAATAAAAGAAAACTTGTATAACCATATATCCAACAAATATAAATCTCCAACAAACAAATTAATAAAACAAAACCTGTATAAGCAAATATATAAATCCAACAATATCCAAGTATAACCAAATATAGAAATGAATCTAGTAACCATGGATAAATACATCAAATAAGAATGCAATACATTGTTCAGAATAATAATTATCTAATGTTAGGTAATAACCAAATATAGAAATGAATCTAGTAACCATGGACAAAACATTTGTAATACATTGTTCCTGTATGATACCTTATATGAGAACATAGCCTTAATCCTTTCAATAATTAAAGATATAGGCACGTCTGGTTTCACACTGACCATGTCTAAAATGTAAGAACAAATCATATTAGAGTCCAATTTAGTATGGTCTTGGGAAATAGCAGGGTTAACGCAAGTATGAGAGCCATCATATTTTGTAATTTGCCACACATTTGATTTCTTCCCTAAAATTGCCCTAACCCTCCAGTTACAGCCGTTGCCAAATCTAGGACATTTAACACTTAATCTTCGGCTATCAGACTCTTCAACCTTGTAGCTCTGATGTCGTCTAAGTGAGTAATGCTTAAGGGCCAAATTCACAGCTTCTTTTTTGTAGGGAATTACAACCCAATATATAACTCTTCTGTTGAACCCCAAGTACCAAGCCTAGCTAATTCAGGAAACAAATCCAAATTTTTCAAGACATCCCAATCAATATTTGAGAACATAGGGGACGGAGGCATAAAAACAAATACTAGAGCCGCTGTGACTGAAGATGCATTATGTATAGGTATTACAAATGATAGAACAGAAGACGTCATAGGAATGTTTTATCTTGGAGGTATTACAAATGTTTTGTCCATGGTTACTAGATTCATTTCTATATTTGGTTATTACCTAACATTAGATAATTATTATTATGAACAATGTATTGCATTCCTATTTGATGTATTTATCCATGGTTACTAGATTCATTTCTATATTTGGTTATACTTGGATATTGTTGGATTGATTGTTGGATTTATATATTTGCTTATACAGGTTTTGTTTTATTAATTTGTTTGTTGGAGTATATTTGTTAGATATATGTTTATACAGGTTTTGTTTTATTAATTTGTTTGATTGATTATTGGATATATCTATTTGTTGGATTGATGGTTGGATTTATATATTTGATTATATAGGTTTTGTTATATTAAATTTTAGGATTATCTTTAATCTATTTTTTTTCCGGTCTATCATTATCGCGTCAATGACTTAGGCGTAATATATTTTATCACGCCATTTATTACAGCGTGTTATGTACTGTCACGTCAGTACTTTAACGTGATTATGCATATCACGCCAGTGTTTTCAACGTGTCCACATATGTCACGCCACCTGTGTTGGCATGATGCACGTCGAATATTAAAAAAAAATACCAACGTGGCAAAAACGACAATATGCTGATAATTTGTTTTAAATGAGTAACATTTCGATAATTTGTCTCCTAATTTACTGTACTTGGGCCAAATTGCCTTGAATCTGTTCAATGGATCACATAATAATTTCTCTGAACTCTTCTCAAATTTAAGTGATTCAACTTCTACGTATTCACTGATTCGCACACGCATTGGAGAGATCTGCCATTCACACACGCATTGTCGCACAATTTGGACTTTCAAAGCAAATGAGAATTTATAATATCATTCTTAGTATAACTAATCAAATGGGTGATTATAAAAATGCAAGTGGCGGATAGCACAGGATGACAGGACCAAAAAAGAGTTTCTTTAGTTAATTAGTTAAACACTCGCTTTTGTTTGTTTTCCTTTTATTTCGAATAAAATGGGGATGCTGGGGCGAAAACAGACAAATCAAGCAACCAAATTAACGACTGGAAAAATGAAATAAAGAAAAGAAACTTCTTCAACAACTATTAATATGAATGTAAATTAAATTTATTGTTAGTGTAAAATTTTCTTTATAATTATCTATGATGTATTAATATATTATTAAAATAATTATATTTTTAAGTAGTCTTTATAAAAGTCAAATTCCTTTTATAATCTGACAAAAAATTATTAAAAGATAATATAATTTTTTTTACGTCAACAATAAATCAAAATTAAATTCATTCGAAAATTTACGTAATTAAGTGCATGAATATCTTACGAATTTGTGGGCACTTATATCTGGTTCATAAATCTAGCCAAACATAAATTTCTGTTTGTATATATATTTAAAATATATATATTCATGCACTTACAGACATTCTCGAATTTAAGTGATTCAAGTATTCAACTTCTAGTGTAGTATACACCGATTCGCATTCAGTCTCTGAGCTTTATGCCATAATATTTATGAGTCTTTTCTTACTATTGACCAACACAGCAAAGTAACAGCTTGTACGCGGTGAATGCATTATATATATACATATATATATGTTCATGCACTTACATACATTCTCGAATTTAAGTGATTCAACTTCTAGTGTAGTATTCACCGATTCGTATTTAGTCTCTGAGCTTTATGCCATAAAATTTATGAGTCTTTTCTTATTATTGACCAACACAACAAGTAGCAGCTTGTACGCGGTGAATGCATTATTTATTTGCTAAACACATATTGGCATGAAATATTTTGCTTATAATATTATTTGACAAAAAATGGAAAACAATACCTTTCTAGATGATACGATGATGTGAAATTCGTTAACCCTGCATGATACTCAATTAATAAAAGATTAACTTAACTGCGGAGACAAATATATACAATATTAAACAATTTGTTGGAAAAAAATAAAAGAACAATAGTATTATTATCAAATAAGAATTTGCAATATATTCATTATAGCAGTCCCAACTTTTATATAAATTTATATTTATCACAGTTTTTTATTAAAATTAATTAATATAATCATTTTGTATTTATGTCAAGTTACTATTTTTGCAAGAGATATATGTCTAATTTCTTGATATGGATTGACTTACCTCACTAAGAACTATATGCAGTTAAAATGAATCCCATGAAAAGCCAACGGTGGAAAGCAACTAATTAAATATGTGCTAGCAATCAAAACCCAAATTGTGCTAAATTTAAAATACTAGAATTATTTTTATAATAACATATGAATAAAATCTTAAAAGGTAATTCCAAATGAGTAACAGTTCAACTAATTGAGGTAGCTCTTTTTTTTTTTTTAAGTTCTAAGGAGATTTATTTGGCCTAGGAGAAAATGCCCTCACGGCATAACTACAGTCCCCTGATAAATATTAAGGAGATATCAATTAAACTAAGTTTTTATTATTATTATTATGCAACTCCTCAACACTCACAATTCAAAGGTAACCTAGTCAGTATCTCCTCTTATTCAATATCAATGATCTAACTAGTTGAATCATCTAAAATCAAATAGTAATAAGAACTAAGTTAGTAAGTAGCGGTGGAAGCGCGGGGGGCGGGGGGCGGGGGGCGGGGGGGGGGGGGGGGATGCTAGACTAGGGGTGACAATAATTTACAAAAATATTTACATATATCTCAAGAGGGGATTCCTTGATCTCGGAATCAAATTTCTTCGAGGCCGTTTTACTATCACTTAGTTTACCATTTCCTTTTACATACCAGGTCTTACTTAGACCTCATTTGTAACCAAAAAAAATATAAAAAAATTATGAATCATTCCTTATAAATCCGTCTTGTATATTTGATGTCATGAGTTTGATATGCTCTAATACTTTTTCAAGTTTATTAGATTTTCTATACAACTACAAAAAAAAAATTCAATTTTTGTTAAGCAATAAAGATACGCAACATTGGTGGGTTGGACATCAATTTTTGTGTTGCCACCTCTTTTGTTTTTGTGAAACTTTTGTGCCCTTTTTAAACTCAATAAACTGTTTCACTTGTAGTAATGAGTTTAGTGTCTCAAGAATCCAGGCCCAGCCCACATCACTCACTTCCAATGGCTTGTGAGAAGGGATTGAAGGCCGCAAGGCAGGCCCCTTGGAGTTGTACGTTTGTTTAGTTTTTGTGGAAATTCGTACATTTGGATGTAGCTCAATGGCTTAGATTACCTTTGAAAATTAAATATATATTACAATTAGTATTAATTGCACTACTATATATGACATTGTGTATGATTTGGGTTCAATGGACCAAAAATATATTAGACTTTTCCCAAATTCACAGGCTAAAGGTTTTTATGACTTAAGGTATGCTGGTATGGTATATGATTATTGGGCCTGACAATTGAGGCCAGACGCTTTCTTCATTCATTCAATTGATTAGCTAACTAATTCACATTATGGAAGAAATAAAATAAAATACTTAAAAGAGTCTCTTAAGTGCAAGAAGTCCAAGTAATTTTATGTTTATAGTTTTTCATATAAAAAAAAATTGTTGAGAAACATGGTCTGAAGAGAGAAAATTTAGAGAAAATGCAAGTGAAATATATTGAATAAGAAATTATATTACAAGAGTAATTTATATATTTTTAGAGATGTAGCTAACTATATAATTAATCATAACCAACTAACTAATCACTAAACTAATATACCAACTATCCATGCGTGGTAATAACCTCTCGCAAATTAGAAAATACATACTCATCATTTTTAACTTAAGATGAACAATATAATCTACAAAATATAAATTATGTCATAATTACATATCAGCTAATAAGTAAGAAAATTTAAAATTAAATGATAAATGAAAGTTGATAATGAAACAAATTGCATAACTCTAAAAAAAATTTAATTCTTTTTTAGGAATCCTTAATCTTCTTTCAAAGTTTTCACGACACTTAATCTAAATAAATTGGAGTTTATTGGCCATCAAATAACATTAAATGCTAAACAATCACAAATCTGAACACAGTACTTAAGCACCATGAAAAGGTTGAATCAAATCAAAACTTAACCGCAAGCTAAAATCAAATTCAAATCAAAATTTAACCAATATTAACAAAAAAAGAAAATTGAACCAGACATCACCGGTGTGGCCTCCGATATGCCCACTGGAGCAAGCATCAGAAACTACTTGCTTCTCCAATTCAGAATCCATCAATCAAATCCTACTTCCCTTTTGTTCCCTTTGAGGAGGGCATATAGAGGAGAATGGAAGAAGCAGGGGAAACAAGTCATAAGGTGGTAGCGGCTCAGCAACCTATGGAGATGGAATGTGCGAATGTCAAGAGCCTTCATCAATAAAGAGGAAGAATTTAATATAGTGAATGAACACTCAAATTGCACTGACCGAAGGTTGAAATCTTGAATATGAGCCACCATCATCCATTCTTCGATGTGCAGAGATTTGTGGGAAAAAGGAAATTGGATTGGTGTTGAAAAATAAAATAAAAACATAGTCGAAGAATCTAGAGAATTTACTTTAAAGATTTGGAGATTCTGGAAAATTCTCACTCCTCTGAATGCCGCTGTGCACGCACAACACCGTGAAAATCCTATTCGGGAAAATCTTTTGAAAGCTTTGATGAGTTAATGGCGGCTGATTGGAATGGATCGTGTTGTGCAGAACGAAAAGGAACAGTGAGAAGAGAAAGCGCGAGAAAGTGAAAGGGAAAAATTCTCAACTGAGAAAATTGAGATTGAAAATCGAGATTCTGAATTCTGAGAACTCAGCTGATATGGCAAAAAATCTTCGGAGAATTACTTAAAATTTCATTTTGATAAAATGTTGAAGGATCTGGTTTATTTTAAAAATTAATCAATTATTCAACTAATTTAATTAATAATTTACATACAATTAATTAATAATTTATTTTTATTTTAATACTTAATATGTAATTAACTGTATATAAATTATTGGTTAAATTAGTTAAATGATTAATTAATTTTTAAAACGAATCAAATTGTCTAACTTTTTTACTAAGCTAAATTTTTAAGTTATTCTTCAAAAAATCTTTAAAGTGAGTATTATGAAAGTAAAATATATTAAATAAGAAGTTATATTATAAGAATAACTTATATAACTGTACAGATGTAATTAATTATATAGTTAATTATAACTAATTAAATAATTATTAAATTAATATACCAACAAAGATACTTCATTGTTGCACAATGATTTAGGTCATTCATTAACCAAAAGTACCAATTTTGAGTCATAATTTTTTTAGCCTGATTGGTTGAATTAATCTTTTATTGCACAAATGAATACTTAATTGATTTATTTATACACTAACACTAATTTTAAAGTGAATTGAATAGTGAAATAAATATGTAATTTATTGAGAGGTTTACCTTTATATAAATTAGCCTTTTATATTTTAAAAGCAATTGAACTTAAAAAATGCTGTGTAAACCAACAAAAACAACACTATTTTGCAACTAAATAAACATCGAAGGTAGTAAGACTTCCCTTATCCTAGCCGGAGTGGGCCTTCTCTGTGGGGTACTCTGCACGTCCCAAAAGGAATTGGATTGGGTAATGTGAAAAAGTTCAGCGCCTAAATTTATGATTAGATATTTTAATTGGGATGATAGGGAGTGGGGGATTCGAACTCGGAACTTCACCTTATGGGAGCACCGCCCATTTATGCAGAGTGGGTTGTGTATTCACGACAGTAGTTTGGGCTGCCCTCCTTTAATATTTGACAACGAATGGCACATCATAGGGCTCCCAAAAGTGACTCAATTATAGGCAACAATAGTGTTTTTCCTTTGAGAAAATGAGTTTGTTTGTATGAGTTTCTAAAAAGGAAATTCTTTTGTAGATTTTTTTTTAAAGAAAAAGTTATTTTATAGTTAGATATAATATTTGTGAAGTATTTTTAAGTAATAGAAGAACTTATAAGTTTGTTTGGATAAAAAAGAATAAAAGAGTTTTTTTAAACAAAATTATTAAAAATGTAGGGTATATAGAATAATGAAAGTAAGGTTTACAAGAGAAAAAAAAAGAAGACAAGAGATATAATTTTTAATAGCAACAAATAGTAGTTTTATCAATAAATTATATTAAAAATACTTCTCCTTTTCATTTTTTCAGAAGTTGAGAATCACTAACTTATTAAAAAAGTAGTAATTGAACTTTTTTTTAACTTTTATTTTTTTTAAAAGTTTCATCTAAACATACATAAAAATTTATAAAAGTGTTTTTTTATACAAAAAAAAATGTGCTTTATTTAGGGGAAAAAAAGTTTATCCAAACACACCCTATATATTACTCATTAAACATGCCGTAGAATTAAGGGTATATATCCATGTGTACTTTAGATGACAACTTGAGTTTTATATTAACGAACTTTACATAAAGTATATGGGTTTAAATTTCCCTAAAAGTGCACCATATCATCAAATGTTTGAATGATAATTAATTTTATATTTAAAGAGTGGGGAGATACTCGTGAGAGGGAAAAAGAAGAATTAAACATTTTTGGTCTTGAAACACAAAAAGGAAGAAGGAAAGTTAAAGAGAAGAAGAAAAACATATTGGTTCAAGAATACTACTGTTAAAAAAAAAAGAATTAAACGTATATGGACACAAAAAGGAAGAAGGAAAGTTAAAGAGAAAAAGAAAAACATATTGGTTTCAAGAATACCACTGTTAATTATTTTAAGGAATCATTCCAAAAGCATTCTCTCATACTCAGTTTGTTCCATAAAATAATGATAGGCTCATGAATCATGTGGACAACAAGAGGCGAGGAAGAAAGGAATATGGGAAGCTTTAATTGCTGCTTTCATCGTCAAAAACTAATTAGTTTGTCAAAGGTGAAAGACAAACACAATGGCTCTTATGCCATTCGTAATGGACAGGGAACAAATGATGGTCCCTATACCCATCAATCCAGATTAACATTAACTAAACTAGTTTAGACGCAACTAGTGCTCTCAATTGTTTCAATTTTGTTGTTGTTTTCTTTTTTCTTTTTGGGTTTTAGACCATGTAATTGGCTGTAAAATATATCCGTATAATTAACGGCTATACTTAAATTAAAAATTCATTTAGCACACAAGTAGAAAGGCCTTTTTCACAATTTATTGCGCAATGTGAAATAGCACAAGTGTTTTGCTTTTGTCACATTTAAACGCTTACAACTTATTTACATGGAGGGTTGTAGAAACCCTAACGAGTATTAAGGATTTAAATGGATACACAAATTTTGTAAGATTTAAATAATTATATGAATTTTGTTACACGACTATTTGAAATGACTATATTAATTCAAAAATTAAATAGCTAAACTAATTTAAAAATTAAATGGATACACTTTTCTAATATAATTAGGTTATGGATCATTGCGTGTTTTATCCGGTGAATGTTATTCCTGCATTGATCAAGTAAGAGGATGCAATTTTGTTCAAATTAATTCGTATGGCGATATGTGACAAATCTATTAGATGAAAACATTGCCCCTCGTCATTTATATGTGAATAAACAAAGCTTTGGAGTTGATGTTAGCACAATTTTGAGAAGAGTTCATATAAAATTTAAAATAATTTAGACAAGAATTAAATAGGATAAACAAAAAAATAACCATTTAATGACTACACTAATCTAAACTTTATGTAGCCGGTTAATGTAGTCACTTAATGTAACCTTTAGCAAAATTCGTTTTTGGATTAATTTGAGGCATTTGCTAATGAGTGGCCTGATGACATTACTTAAGGAATAAAAAAATAAAAAAATATTAATTGTAAAAATAAAATATTTAATATATTGAATATTTGAAAACATTTACTACTTTCTTTATTTAGTAATTAAAAGCATTTATTGAAGAGTATTAAATGACCCTTAATCAATGTGTAAGACCCTTAATTTAACCATTTAATATAACCATTTAATTTTTGAATTAGTAAATGCGTAGCCATTTAACAAAAGAGTTTAATTTTGATTTACTGTCACTGTAAATTTTTTTTACACTTTTACGCAATTATGTATTACCAATTCATTAAAAAAGTTTAACTATTATAATAACTACTTCAAAAGTTTAATACTTTTAATGATGTGTTAGTACATAATTAAATGACAGTGTAAAAAAATTTTACACTGACAATGAATTAAAATTAAATTCTTAACAAAATTTGTGTAGCCCATTTAAATCTTATGAAATTCGTGCAGCCATTTAAATCTTTGCTACTTGTTAGGGTTTCTGCAACACTCCATGTGACGCACATGTGCTTTTTTCCATGTGGAGCAACTGCGCTTGCGCCACATGGATGGGTAGCAAGTTTAAATGTGGCCGAAGTATGACATTTATACTATTTCACGTGGGATATCATAAATGCTTACGAGGCAAAAAAAATTAAAGCAACTGCCAGCTTGGCTAAAACAACATTAAAGCTGATTTTTTTTTAAAACAACACTAATTAAGTAATTAGTTTGTAAAATTATCTTAAGTGGGTCATTTACTTGTAGAAAAGCCATGTTCGATCAAACTTGAACTTTGTGTGACCAACCTCAAATTTTTCGATTACAAGATTTTGTGTTGTCACACTTGTTATAATCGTCATTCTTCACCTCTAACACCTAATTAATGTCCTTCTCTTACTTTAAGACTAGATTACAAAGGAACCCAAAAATTGAAATGAATCAGAAATCATGATCAGAAAATAAAAAATTGATCTTTTAAATTGGGGACTTAGTAACTACTTACCAAGATTGTCATTGACTTGGAATATGTTCCTTCCAACCCATTGGTTGTAATCCTAAGAAGGGTTCATAACCCACCCATTACTTCCACGAACATAGAGTTTGTGAGCTTGGGAACGTTAGAGAAGACAAAAGAAAACCAATAATAGGAATGAATTGTTGTCAAGAATAGAGGTGATGAGATGATTTTGACATGAGAGAAAGAGAGGAAGAGGAGAAGGGCGAAGCAGAAGAGAGAAAGAAGGGGTTTTGACATGAAGGTTTTGGGTCATTTTGGGAGAATTTGTAAGATTGTGACATGGTAAATGAGAAAGTCACGTAACCTATTTTGAAGACCAATCAGCCATGTAAACATCCACTTGGGCAATTGTTAACCACGTTGGATAAAATGTCACCACATCACAACCTCAGATGATGGGAGAGGCCAAAATTCTAACATAAATAAATTGTAATGACTCGAATAAAAAAAATAATGAAATGATTAGAATCCAAATCATAACTAATTAAATATTTAATTTAACCTAACATATATAATATTATAAATATTTAATAATTTGGTTTATGTTTGAGCTCTTAATAAATCGAGTTGAGTTGAATAGTAAATTTTACATATATTCATTTAGTATAAGAAACGACTCAAGCCTAGTCGCAAGCAAACTAAATTTGAATATCTTACTAAAACTTGGACTAGACTACATTTTTATTGAACATTTCTTTCTTTTTTTAGTTCTTTAAAAGAAGATACTTTTATAATTAAACATTGAATATTTCATCTTAAAAGTTTAAGGTTTATGCATGTTTAGATTAGTTTATTCTGCACTTAGGAAAAACTTTACAGCAACAATATTTTTTAAGCATTTTGATTATAATTTTTTTTATACAAAATTAATTAATCTAAGCAAAATGAGTTGACAGAAATAAAATCGTTTATGGTTTATACCATGAAAAGCATTGTAGAAGTCTTTTATTTTAAACAAACTTAATTGATAATTCAAGTCGGTTGTATAAATTGAGTAATATTATTAAGAGTAAATATACATTTTGATCTTCCAAATATATAAGTGTCATCAGTTAAGTTATCCAATAATAAATACATCAAAATAGTCTTTTAATATCAATTTTTGACATTAAATTAGTCATTCAATGTTATTTTTTAATATTAAATTGGTCATTCAATGTTATTTTTTATATTTAATTTATCCTCTAAAAGAACCAATTTAATGTAAAAATTATTAAAAGACTAAATTGATGTCACTTATATATTTAAAATACTATAATATGTATTTATTCTATTATAAAAAATAATTTCAAGAATTCATAAAATTATCCGGCAACTGCATGGAAAGAAGATTAACCAAAAAGCAATATATATTATGTGAAAAATAATGTCCACTTATAGTTTGATTCAAATCTTGTAAGCTGTTCTCACTAGTGGACAACTTAACATGCTTTCAGACAGAGCATCAGTTTAGTTTTCATGACACAGGCTATCTTATATCTACGAAAATTAACTGGTTTTCTATTACGATCTCAATCCGAATCCCAATTAAATCATCTTAGATTCGGCAAAATCCTGCTGATACACCCGCATAGTTCCAAATTTGAGGATTGTTAGACTAATTATCTTTTTTTTATTTATAAATACTTATTATGAATTATTAAATATTTATTAACTATTAATTATATTTAATAAATCTTTAAATATTTATTAAAAAATTAATAATTAATAATTAATAAAATGCCTCACAACTTACTCAATATCATACCCATAGAAGAAGCATAATAACTCACAATCCATAAACTCTCTCTCTCTCTAGTATTAAAAAATGAAAAGCACTACCCTAATGAAAATGAATGAAAAAGCCTCTCTCTTTCTCACAAAATACAACACTTAAAAGAAAATGGGAGTTACATCCTTCTTTCTACCTGTCTCCCACGGAGAGCCCTAAAGTGGCCCTCCCTTTTCTCTTCCCACTTTCAACCCTCTCACTCTTAAAAGACCCTATGAAGATCGAAGACACACGTCCATGCCAACGTTATATAAATGCCCACTAGGTTCTGCTTTGTCTAGCTATCGAAACAAACTTAGTTGCCGGCCTCTTTCACAAAAAAAATCTTCACATAAGAAACAGTGTGTCCTGCCCTGTGACCCTGATTCTTTTCGTGCTCCTCCTTTGCCTGGACCCAAAAATATCTCCATTCGTAACTCTTCAAACCCATAGTTATTATTTATCTCCAACAAAGACCTGCCTTTTTATCTTGTGAGTTACGCAGCAAGGAAAATAATGAGGACCGTTTCAAAGAACAAGTTCTTACTCTGTTTTCGCCCTGTCGTTGATATAGATGCCATGCTCGAGTCCAAAGTTGCTGTTGATAGCTCTGATAGTTCTCGTTTCGCATGTATCCCCGTTGCATACAAGCATGAGATGAGAAATTCAGAGACCAAATCCGTTTGTTCTCACCAAGGGACCCCGAGTTTTTCAAAGCATTGGATTATGCGGCAGACTCGAAAACGAACGCTTTCTCGGGTGATTAAAGCTGTGGTGCTCGAAACCATATTGGTTAGTCTTTTAAATACTTATTCTTGTGCTTTTTTATTGTAGATAAATTGACTCTATATTTGAACGGTTTTTGATTATTAGCTTGAAAATATTTGGTTTGCACTTTGCAGAATAGAAGAGCTCGCAATAAAAATGGTTATCGCCAAGATTCTTCTGGATCAAAGTGCAGTTATTCGACGTATACAGAAACCAAAGCCCCTGAATTGCCTTTGTCAACTTCATCTTCTTCAAACCCGCTGGTATCAGAATCAAAGAATTTATCCAAGTACAAAGAAAAACAGAATGAAAGTAGTGATCGAGACCCACTAGAGAAGCAAAAGGAGTTCGAATTCAATGGAATATGCTTGATTCTCATAAGCTTAGCGTTTACGGTGTTTATGGGAAAGCTTTTCGGTATTATTTTGACATCAATATGGCTCTGTTTTTTCTCTCGCTGGGACTCAAGCTATCGCATGCCAAAAGAAGCTCCCAAGTTTTCAAAGTCACAGACCAAAGTCTACAAGAATAGGGGTCATAATGGAAGGTCTGCTCAAAGGGAACTACCATAATGGGCCTTAAATTTTTTACGTGCGAATTCTCTTTTTCGTGCTTGATGCTTCTTCATTCTCTGGCGCTCTGTGCTTCCTGAAATCAAGCTTTCTTAGGCACAACGGACAGAGACACATGTTTCTTGCTGTTGTTATCTTTTCACATTTAGAAAGGATCTGAGAGTAGGGAGAACCTGAAGAATCCGTTCCACATTTATTTCCCCTGCCTTTTCTTTTGTTTAGGCTTTCTGACATTACATGTCTAACAAGTGAAAGGTAGAAAAAGTAGTTAATGAAATTCGATCGGAAGAGGTTTGGTTGTTGTATCGAAAATTTAATTTGTCACAATTTTTCATCTGAAATATTACCAGTGTATTTAATGATCTTTGAATTCAAAAATCTTTGGCAATCAATTCTTAAAATACGGTTTTGACATAGGGCGATGCTATTAAAGGTTCGAGCTTAGAGCTTGAGTTGTTGTTTTACATTACAATTTTTCTTTCAAGTTTTATTGTTAAATATCACAAACCTTAATAATAGATGAGTAGATCATAATCATCATAACAATAAATTAAAGTGAATGCGCAAGTCTGCGAATTCAGTGGTTTTTCTTTCTATTAAGAAAAGTTATCATTATAAGGAAGAATGGAAGATTCAAATCCAATGCTAGCTATGTACATATATACATATGAGCAGTTCAAGTGCCATCGGTTTCTTGAATTAGAAGTTGGTTTCTCAGTTTTCTAGTCATCTTCATTGCTTGCAGAAGTTATTTGAGAACCTTGGGTTGGCTGTAGCTTGACTTCTTTGACATTACCTACACGTTTGTCCTTCATCACATTTTAAGGAAATGATACAGCTTGGTTCAATTAGTCTTTCTTAAAACAAAGCCCCAATTAATAAATGGGAAAAACAAACTGTTTTCTATTTTCAAGTCCTAAAGAGAACAACTTCCCTTGTTAGGCTTTGTAGCCATAAGCGATAAGTGCGTGAATTCAGAACTGGGTCTGTACGTCTGCGTCCTCCCCTGCACATGAGCATGTTAGGGCCTTTTGGGCTCTACGGTATGGTCTAGTTGGCTTTCTTACATTTTAAGCTTGCGTGTGATCAATAGTCTTTCCGAATTGCAATCATAGAACATATGCTTTATATGTTTCTTCCTCGGACCTGAGATGAAATAATTGGCATTGTTGATCATGTGATTGAAATAATGCATGCTTTTTTTTTTCTAAGAGTTATTCTGGTATCTTTATGGATATGATACTCAGATGATTTATTAATTATTTATTAATAGTTAATTTGACCATAAATATTTCAAAATTTATTAAATGTAAATAATAATTAATAAATATTTAATAACTTAAATACTGATATCTTAAAAAAAAATGAGTACAAAAATAATATACTTTTTATCCTTAAACTTAACAACTAGAAGGCTGTCAGGCCAGTCCCTAAAGTTAAAATGGAAATAATGAACACATGGAATGCTTACTTTACTTCACTAAAAAGTAAAAACTAGACTACAAACCATGAAAGGGACAATAAAGGAAATAATCATTACACTATCTTTTTTATAAGTGATTGGTTCGTGTACATATATTTGGTGGCTCTTATGTACAGAAATTAGGCCATTTTTTTTTTAATTTGAAATAGCATAAAATTTACACCAGAAAATTGTGTGCATATAAGGTTAATTATTGCTTGTACTTCGATATTTGCACACATTTTTTTGAAATTTTGTTTTAGATACTCCTAACGTATGTACTTGTGGCGCTTATTAGTGTAACTCAGGTACTTGGCACTCTCACTTAACAACTTCAGCTTGTTTTTTTTTTTTTTTCTGTGCTAAAAAAATAGAAGAGAATAGATCCTGACAAAAGAGAGACCCATGCTATCCCCTGTCAATAATCTTCCCAAGCCAACAGAAGGAGCATGAAACAAAGGCAAAGTACTCCTCTTCACCAAAGCACCATATTTAGCAAGAAAATCTTGCACAAGTAGTTGTATCAGGAAGAACATGGACAAGATTGACCTCTTCATATTTTTTGATTCAATTTCGAATGTCTTCAATAATACCCCCATAATTATGGAACGTGGTGTTGGTATTGAGGACTAGCCGAACTGCATCTAGTGAATCTGATTCACACTCAATCCTACTCTCACCAACATTCCAAGCAATCTTTCTCCACTCTGGCTTGTTCTCCCACGAATTGGTTTTGATAAAACATAACTTCTTTCTTGTTCTTTCTGCAAAAATGAAAAGCGAAATGAAAGTGGCTACCAATAGTGCAGTCATTGAAGTTTGTATCTTATTAAAAGTAGAAAAGAAAGACACGATAGTGATAGAAAGCCATGCTTTATACAAAATAATAATAATAATAATAATAAGATAGAGAAAATCTCATCTACCTAATTGAATATGCTTTCCCTTTTGCATAACCACTTTGTTGGTTTGTTTAAGATGGTGCGTCGGGGCTGCTCCTACTGTCGTACACGTTAACTTGATCTAATCGATGTGTTATCACAGAGAAATCCCATATAATGTAGGCATCCATAACACATTCGTTGTGATGGGAAAATTCATATTCATATACAATTAAAAAGGTTAGGTATTTTTTTTATTTTTAAATATAAAGAAATTAGACATTAAAATTGAAAAGATAATTATATACTTTAAAAATTAATGAAAAATATTCCTAAGACTAAAAATGTTTCCATTGCCAGAGGGGAATTGGAATCTTCAACTTGCATGTACAAGTCTTATGATAAAACCATATTTAATATTTAATTTGTTTGAGTTGATAAAAATTTGAAAATTTATCACATTTAATATATAATAAAAATTTATATTAAAGAAATATAATAAAAATTTGAAATAGTTAGAGCTAAATTCACCTAAGTCATCAATTGATGAACTGCTTTTCAACTAAAACAATGTGGTGCAGTTTTTATAAAACAAATACTTGAAACAACAAAGTGCTTAGTACAAGTATTGTTAAAATTAGACTCAACCAAATAATTAGTTTAATTATAAATTAGATATTTAAGTGATTATAATTCAATTTTATAACTAAATTCAAGGTTAAATCGTTTAGACCAATCAAAATCGGTCAAAATAAGTTAAAATCTAGTTAACTATCAAGTTCTTGAATCAACTAACTATTAAATAACATTATTCAAATTAGCTAACTAATTTAACTAATTGAAATTGAAATGAAAATCTCATCTATTTACTGTAGAGTTTGATTTTAGCAATATTAATTTATATTATCTACAGGATTGGATATCAAAGAGAACGAGAATGGCCGTCTGATTCGGGGACGGGAAAGGCTGGTTCATCGTTAATTCGTTGTTGGCAAGTACTCCTATCCACCGTCTTACTTTGTTTATATTCACATGTGTAAATCTTAATATTATTAATTTTCATAGGTCAAACGGCAATCATGTTTTTGGTTCATTGCTTTTGGTAAGTGCATTTTACACTTTTACTTTTATATTATATATTGGATTAATATTTGGGTCACATGCGTAAATCTTAATTTTATTAATTTTATTAATTTTCAGAGGTCATTTTCTTTGTAGGTACACGTGTTAGGCTTTTGAAAACCTATTTTGGTTCGGCCCAACTTGTGCAAAGATATACAAAAAGAAACTTCTAGGAATTGGTAATTAAGTTCGTGAGTCTCATGGTTTGACCGTTTGAGTGAGGGAAATAAATTAAGTAGCTGACTACGGTGCCAATTATGCCCACTCTAGGAATTTCGGGTTGCATATCTTTGATTTACCTCCTTCGCACTGTGGTAGGATTTGGGTGGATGAACTTGCTCGGGTTTCTCTTCTGTAGTTGTTTCTTAGGATATGTATGAATGGAAAGTAAGGGAGGGAGGAAACAAATAATTTTTATTTTTAAATTAAAAAAATAAAATATTTATAAAAATAAATAAGAAACAATTAAAATATTATATGATAATTTTTTAACTTAAAAAATTATTAATCATATTTCTTTATTTTCAAATTCTTCCGTTTAAACATATCATAATGATTTTGTCTTTCTTTGTAACAAAAAAAAAAAAAACAACGTATTTTGTTTAATTATCTGATTTATTTTAATTTTAGTGTTGAAGAGCATTCCATGGTCTTTGAAGAGACAATTGGGCTCATCTGCCATAACTCTCCTTTTCTCGACAACTTTAAGTGATTATCTTACTTAGATTTTGATGATTACTAGTTAGCATTCTAGTGATTTTTATACAATTAGCAACGGTTTTATAAATATTATAGGAGGAAATCATGTTTAGTTTGATTTTGCTTTTATGGGAAAAGAAAAGGGATGTTGAGTTCATTATAGGTAAAAAATTGGCAATTGAGATATTCATGTATACTAGGATATTGTTCAATAATTATAATATTGATACTTATTCCTATATTGTATATAAGAAGTCTAATTATCATAATATAATGATTTTTATTTACTTTATGTAATGAGATTAGTGACAATTATACACACAACATTTCAAGTTACAATGGCATGTAAAGCTTATATAAGTATTGTTCTTGTGATAATTTAGGCTATTTTATATATATACAATATTGGAACTTGTTGATTATAATTATATAGTTTGATTTTCTCTTAGGGCGTATGGTTATGAAAGATTTATATATAGTGTACGATCTTTGTTACGCCTTTCTTTTATGTTTTACTCTTACAAAGTCTAAATCATTTTTGAGGAAAAACTCGCTTTCGATTAGCATTTGTAGAATCACCAGAACTAGGATGAAGACACTTGTCTGGATTCGCAAGTCTGTGAACATAAAAGAGTTCTGCAACTACTATACTACAAAGAGTTTTCAGCGCAATCTCGCACTTTAACACAAGTTTAATTGATATTGAAGAGAAATTGGAGGCAATATATAGTAGCTGAGTAGCTCCAACCTCCAACATACCTCTCGTCTGATCTCCCAAACCACCCCCTCGCACGCACTAATATAGGAATAGCTATATCAGATAACATTATTTTGGTTAAATATAAAAAGCATCTTGGCATGAGTTCCGAAGTATACAAACCATATATACATTACAATTAATTCCTCAAAATCAAATATGGCAGAACTTATATCAGTAACTAGAGAGACACTGAAGTGTCCTCCTAATTTTCTCTTGAGGACTTGGAGCTTGCCAATGAGATGCTGCTTTTGGCTTGAGAGGAGGCTGTTGAGACGTTGCTCTTTACCTGTGAACTCTGGGTGGAGCTTGAGTCAGTGTAGAAAACTATGTTCTCCTGGTTGTCAACAAACGCTTGGAGAGATCTTGGAATTGGAGGCAAAGTCACGTCCAAGACCCTCTCAAGGATCTGAACTACCTGACCCATGGTTGGCCGGTGAGTTTCATCGTCTTGGACACACCAGGAAGCAACTTTTATAATTCGAGTGACCTCCGCAATGTCAGCATTTCCCTCCAACCTAGGGTCCAACAAACTAAGTACACTTCCTCCTTGGGATACTATGCTTGCAGCCCATGTAGGAAAGAACGTAACTTGGCCATCTTCAGATCGCTCAGAGTTCCTCCTACCTGATACAAACTCAAAAAGCATCATTCCATAGCTGTAAACATCAGCTTTGGCTGTGATAGCCACTCCTGAAATCCACTCTGGGGCAAGATAACCTCTCGTTCCTCTCATGGTTGTGAGGACCCTGCTGAAATCCCTTCCAACAAGCTTTGCCAGGCCAAAGTCTGCCACTTTTGGACAAAAATCAGCATCTATTAGAATGTTTTCTGGCTTCACGTCGCAGTGTATGATACAGTCTCTGCATTTCTCGTGGAGATAAGTTAATCCCCTAGCTGTTCCCAGAGCAATTTGGTATCTTATCTTCCAGTCCAACACCTTGGTGTTCTTTTCCTGAAACAGATTGAAATCCAAGGAACCATTTGGCATGTAATCATAAACCAGTAGCTTCTTGGCACCTTCAGAGCAGAACCCACGAAGCCGAACAAGATTGACATGTTGGATTGTCCCAATTGTACTGACTTCTGTTCGGAACTGCTTCTCACCTTGGCTAATACTTTCGAGCTTCTTCACTGCTATGGCACTGGAATCTGGCAATGTTCCTTTGAAAACAGAACCAAAACCTCCTCCTCCCAATTTATCTGAGAAATTCTTGGTCGCATTTTGCAAATCTCTGTACCCAAATGCCATCAACGAACCCTCCATCGATGTTCCTGTTCCACCTCGTCCCTTTCTTCGCCTGAGCATGACAAATAGAAGAAGGGCTAGGAGAACCCCTATGCCACCAACCGCACCCACCACAACACCGATAATCGTCCCCTTATTGCTCTTAGGATCAGGAAACTCAGATGCTGCAAGTCTGAGATATAAAGTCTCTCCGCTACTATCATCTTGAGTAAGCTGTTGCAGATTCAAGAGATCTCCATTCCAAATTGAACACCTATTACTGTCATACGCATAAGCTGTGCAGGAGCAGTTGTTCAAGCAGGTTAACTGGCATTCCCCTGCATTCCCTGCTCCCACAGATTGTGCATGTTTCGGTAATGCCATGTTGGGGATTGCTTGGAACCTGTCCTTCGCCCCATTAGAGGGATTGGAACTCTCGCATTGCAACTTAGTTTTTCTCACACACCCACCTGAGTGATCCTCCAGATTCCAGTCAGACTGTGACTTTGGCTGAAAACCAGTCAAACAAGTACAGAATGGCATCGAGTTCTCAGTGCAGCTCCCAAATGCACCGCAGAAAGCATAAACCTCGCATTGTTGTCTTGGCTGTGACCAAAACAAATTCCATTGCTGGGTAATTTCCAACCATGATAATTGCTTGATCTGCCCCGAGACATCCATCACAAACCGAGATATAATAGAAGTATTATACACGGAGTAGGTGAAATAGCTCTCGTTCTCGTTCGACTGAAAGGTGAAATTGTAGATATAATTTGCCCTCATTTCAGGAACCTTGCTGAAAATGTGTCCATTCCAAGGACCACTTGTCCAATACTGTTCAGACTTATTCCAAAGAATCAGATATGCATTGGTTCCTTTGGGGTCTAGTTCCAGAGAGAAAAGGCCTGTTGCAGGGTCCTCCTTATTCTTCCATGAAGTGAGATATTGGGGCTTCTTTGTTTTATTATCCAGTTTAATTTTGCCACCCGGAAGCCATGTATGTGTTGGATGATCAAAACTCTGCCAAAGAGGTTCGGATGCATTAGGCCTATCTCTTAAAATCAGATTCCCAGTATCCAGAAGGACAGCTACTACAGAACCTGAGCTGGGAGAACTCAAATTTGTTGACCAAACTTGCTTTTGTGATTGGTCCAAGAGGACTAAATTACCCCCAGATATTGTTAACATGGCAGAATTCTTATCAGAGACTGGGTTGTCTCTGTTGGCCACCCAAACATATGTCCTTTCAGAGATCTTTTTGTACCACATGCCTATGTAGAATTTAGAGGAATTACCTGGATTGAAGAAACCCAATTCAAAGTCCCCACCTTCCGAGACAAGAGTTTGATCACCAGAAAGAGATTGATTTGCAGAGATGGTGGTGAAAGCTGCAAGGGAGGTGTAGGTGTGAAAAGAGGAGAGGATGAGAAGAGAAAGCCAGAACCATGATTTCTTCATATTGTCCATGGCTCCACACAGCAACTTCCACAGAGAAGCTAGATGTTTTATGCTGTGGGAGGGAGAAGAGAGGAGCGATGGTAATATGGGAGAAACGGTCCAAGTAATGACCAGGTCGTGTCGGAAGCAGGAAGCTAGTAGCCTCTGTTTTTTTTTGTTCTGATAACCAAGGTCAACCAAAAGTTTTGGAACTGTCTATTGGGCCCTTTTGGCCTGGAAAATCTAGCATTACAGCAGATATTATATGCCATAAATTCTGCAAGCCGAGTTGTCACTTTCTTGTCACAAAGCCATTGAATTGAAGGGAGTCGATGGTGCACGTGTTTTACTCTTTTTTTACATGCTTCCCTACATCTACAATTTATTATAAACCAACTAGATTTCACTGTCATTTTATTTGAAAAGTTTAGGGTCTACTCATATTGTAATTATTATTTTTCTTATCAGTAGATGAATTTCTTTCTTCGTTACAACCATAGATTTGGGGAGACTTGGCTAAATGCCAAGTACAACGGATATATCTCATTAGTTAAAATGAAAATAATAATAATAATAATAATAATTTCCAACAGAGGTGCTTTTTCGTCATTTCATGAAGGCGAGACAAATACAGGTCGTGTGATGGTCGTGTCCAACAATACGGCGAAGAAGTCAAATGATGATTTTTCATATCGATATCTCACTTACCCTCTCCTACTGGCAAATGATCACCGTCACCATTTTTTTTAAAGAATTTGTTAAGCAGTGTTATCAGGACATTGATTGAAAAATTAAAATAAGAAGTGTTAAATGAAAAAATAAAATAAATTTAAAAAAATCTAATATTTTCTTTATTAAGTAATTATGATAATTTATTAAAAACTATTAAAATTTTCTTATTTTTTCTGGTTTTCAAGTTGTCATTTTGGAATTCTTTTGCAAGTGAGGGGTGCCAGGCCATGCGAATTGTCAGCATGACACACAGATCACCAGTGCTAAGCCAAGGTCAATTGCAAATCAGAATGGCTATTCTCCCATGGTTGGTTGTTTGCCCTGGAGATTTTCCGCAGTTTCAATTTTCAAAGTCATCACCAGACGAGAAGATGGATGCCATTCTAGATACTAACGAATTGGTAATTGCAATGGGTCTATATTTCTCTTTATTTGGAGACTGACCAAACGAATGTATTTGATATTCATAACTCAGTAGAACATTGATTACACACAACCATGCTATAGGTCTGATACCTAATCAAGATAATTATAAACTTTAAAAATTATTTAAATGGCGTTTTCATCATTTTCTCTTCTCTTATTATCGGTGATCAAGTTGAGAGTTTGGTTGGGAAAAGACAAAGCTATATTTGTTGAGAAACATGACTTTAGAGGAGAAAATTGAGAGAAGAATGAAATTGAAATTTAGTGAATGAAAAAGTATATAGAATTTTGTTTATAATAGTAGCTTATATAGCCTTAAAAGTGTAACTAACTATCTAACTAATTACACTTAATTAATTACTAACCACATAACCATGTGTCATAATAGCCCTCCTCAAACTAGAGAATGTGTACTTTGCATTTTTAGCTTTGGACAAACAATATAATCTATCTCAAATAAAAAATTACAAAATATAAGTAATGTCGTAATCACATCGGTCGACAAGAAGAAAATATGAAAAAGAGTGATGAATGAGAACTAATAACAGTCGAAGTACATAACTCTTAAAATTCTTTGACCTTTCTTTAGATTTCTTTGATCTTCTTCCAGCATCTCCACAGCACTCGTCCCAAGCAAATTGAGGCCCTTCATGCAACTAATCAACATCATAATATGATGCTAAATAATCTCAAATATAAGAACAATGCTCACCAACCATAATAAAACAAAACAAATCAAAGCTTAACTAGTAGAAACAAATTGAATCAAAACTAAATCAATGGGGAGAATTCTTGCAAGAGAAGTTGCAACAATTCCAACAAATCCATTACTTGGTTTAGAATTGTGTGAAGAACTATGCTAGTTATAGGTGTGCCAAATAACAACTGCCACATGCCTACGTCATTTTCTTGAAGGTAGACATATTCCATTTCAATGGATCTCTCATCAATGATGCCATGGACGACGAGGTACACAAGATCATCAAAACTTCGAGAAAAAAAGCGTAAGGCAAGATCTCTTGCACCACCGTTCGATCTCGTACGAAGACTTGCACACCAGCGAGATGGAGTTGTGGTCCTTGTCAAACTAAATGAATGAGAACACATGCTTGATGACCTCATCAGGAAACGAGTTTCCCATTCTTGAACATTACAATGGCGATGAGAAAGGTTGCACAACCGAACAGAATCAAAGTGCAAATTTTTCCGAGAAACAAACTGGAAAAAGAAAAGGCTAAAAAACTAATGAAAGGAAATTATAACAAAAAGGAACAAAAATTACATGAAAATATAGTTGAGAATGATTGAATTGAATTATGGTGAGAGAGAAAGGATTGAAAGTTCTATGAGAGAACTCACTGCAGCGAATGAAGAAAACTTCCTCAAAATAAATATTATAAAAATTCTGATACTATATTAAAAAACATGACTTCAGAAAAGAGAATTGAAAAAATAATGAAATTGAAATTTAGTGAATGAGAAAGTATATATAATTTTGTTTATAATAATAACTTATATAACTTTAGAGAAGTGTAACTAATTATATTTACTTAATTAATTACTAATCACCTAATCATATGTGATAATATATATTAATGTGTTCTGTGGTGGAAAATACACTCCGATCATTTTCACCACAAAATAATTCATGGTCTTTTTTTTTTGACACAGGTGGGGCAGGATCAGGTTCAAACAGCTAACAAACCTTCAAAATTATTCTTCACTTCTTGCATGATGTTGAATGTTCCTCTTCTTAGACCCCACCCCCAGCCTGAGGGTCAAAAGCTGTTCAATTATGAGACATGATCATTCATAAATGAATCCTTGTACTATGTTAAAACTCTGTCCTATCTATTTCCTTTTTCCTTTTCGTAATTTTCTTCTATTTTTCGGAAGGTAATTGGCTCACGTGCATGGGAAGTGTGATTCATTAAAAAAGAAAGGCACAAAATATTTACTCCTACATTTTTCCTTCTTGTAGATATAGATCATGCATGTCTCAAATTTTCCTTTCGATGATGCTTACTTTCTGAAATGCCTTTAGTTTTTTTTTTTTTTTACTTAAACATTTGCTTAAAGAGTAAACTCCAGAATTTATGCAGTGATAAATGAATTAAGAGCACGTGCAAGAATATATATATATATATATATATATATATATATATATATATGAGAAATGCAGTGAGTGCTCGTAAAATAAAACTATTATGAAAGACTCCCAAGAGGAAAAATAATAATAATAAATAACTCAGATTCGGAGTACCTTAGAACCAACCAAGCATAAACTCTCCTTTGTTTTAAAGAGTTAAAAAAGTGTGTCCTACTATATGAAAAAAGAAAATATTAGATGTACAATTTTGATTCGGTAAATAAAAGGAGATAATAATAATTGCATATTAATTTATGAAAAAAAATGTTTTAATATAAACTTACTAATGTCTGGAAATCAATGTAATGATGAAAAAAATAATAATAAATTTTTTTAGTGTATATAGATACGAGGTTTTATGATGGTATTGATATCCTTAACAATAAATAGTTAATATTTGTCTATATATTTTATTTTTTAAAAATATAAATACAACAAATTATTTTTGTATTGATATTTAACTTAAATGAAACACATGATTAAATATTAGTCACTAAATACTAAAAGTATCACTACCCTCATAAAAATAAAAAGTATCAAAAGAATTTACAAATAAATATAGTATTTGAGTTTTATTTTGAACCAGTTAATATAAAATTTATTTTATAATATTATTTAATTATATTTTATTATATTATTAAAATAATTTAATTTTCCTAATAATTTTTATCATAGTATTTTTTCATTATATGATAATACATAATAAAATTATATAAAAAAATTCATAATATCAAAATTAAATCTTATTTTTATGTCAATTGATCAACCCAAAGTTCTCAAGAACTTCTAGAAACCTTTTATTTATTTATTTGTGGGTCATAGCTATCAACATTAGTCTTTATGAAAAGTCATAATAGGCCAACCCCAAAAATTGGGATGATTACCCCATAAATCTGATATTTGACTTTTCCTAGTCGGTTCTGAACTAAAATTGAATGGGAATGTCGTAACTCGAATTGATTTTTAATTCACAGCATACGTGAAGTCAAATGCATGAAATTCTTTTTACCACCCTTTATAAAAAATCTAAGAAATTTTTAAGGAGACATTATTTATCGACAATCCATTCAACAATAACTATAAAAAATTATATGAGTTATATTATAAATATATTTATATTTTTTATCATTACACATATTAATTGTTAAATGCAGTGCTTGCCTAAAAAAATTTCAATATCTTCATGCGACAATTATTGTCCACAGAGGATGGCTTAGAGAAAGATTTTTTTCCCACCCTTTCTCTCACTTCTGACTTTATTCTTCCAAAGCAGGACGCGAGATGAATAGGAATATCACAATGTTAATGACCAAGTCATACACTCGTACCTCAGTAGTCAGCACCGCACCACTTGCAGAGTCCTTGAATTCTTTGACACGATTTTGGTTTCACACTATTTTGGGGGCCTAACAGGTTTGCAAGGTTACTTTACAAATCATTTATCCCAAACGTCGAGAACAGTATAATTTGTTTACCGAATTTCTTATAATTTGTTTGGGGTGGCCAAGTTTGGAGGCAAAAGTTGCTTCAAACGTTTTCCCAACATATTTATAATCTTTAAATAAAAATCACGTTTGATTATAAACGTAATTTTAATATTTTATATATAAAAATAATATTTTGTTATTTTTGTAATAAAAAAATTGTTTTGTTTGTATGTATTGATAAAAATATTATTATAATTTAATAATATATTATTATTTAAATCTTATTTAAATAAATATAACTTAATAATTTTTAAAATATTATTATACTTATACTCAAAATAATTTTATACTTATCCCAAACAAACTTAACTTTTAAATGAACATTTTTTGCTATTAATTTATTTATAATTAATTTTTTAACATTAATTTATTAACAATCTGACTCAAAATAACTCATTTTTTTATAATTACACATCCAACATTTATTTTTATTAACATTATCTAAAAAATATTTATTTTAATAAAATTAATTTTTAGATAAAGATTTCTAAACATAAATCATTTCGATAAAGATTTAAATTGTTTTGTTTGTATGTATCGATAAAAATATTATTATTATATTATATTATATTATTATTTAAATCTTATTTAAATAAATATAACTTAATAATTTTTAAAATACTATTATACTTATACTCAAAACAACTTTATTTTACAATATTTCAAACAAATTTAACTTTTAAATGTAACATTTTTTGCTATCAATTTTTTAACATCAATTTATTAACAATCTAACTTAAAATAACTCATTTTTTTTTGTAATTACACATCCAAAATTTATTTTTATCA
Organism: Styphnolobium japonicum; assembly: GCA_023212625.1. Taxonomy (NCBI): domain Eukaryota; kingdom Viridiplantae; phylum Streptophyta; class Magnoliopsida; order Fabales; family Fabaceae; genus Styphnolobium; species Styphnolobium japonicum. The sequence goes on from JALBWW010000008.1 coordinate 21,661,373, forward strand.
ACATTATCCAAACAACATTCATTTTAATAAAATTAATTTTTAAATAAAGATTTCCAAACATTAATCATTTCACTCAAGCTCACTTTTAACTAAAATATAGTTTACAAAATCTAATCACTTGACATAGATAAGATTTAAGGGGGGAGAAATGCCATGTGACATGATATATGATATGGAAGCTCCCACATAATTGGAAACTTGTTTTGATAAACATTTTGGTGGAAACAGCATTGCTCTTAAATAGTTTATACTGTTCTGCTTATGATGAATAAATATTTCAAGCATCATTAAGTGTGATTTGTGTAGCAGCAGCACCTCACAGCTCTACAGAACATTGTCATGCAGAATTATATTAATCAAATCAGTTGAAAGGCTCATCTGGCATTTTACCACCAGGAGATTTGTATCTAGGGAGCAAATAAGATCATATGAACATATATGTACGACAATTTCAAGTTACAATTAAAATTTTCAGTTTCCCTGAGCAAGAAGTTATCTGCCACAAGCCAACTTTGTTGTGTTTCCAAATGCAAGTTGCATTCCAAGAGTACAAAAATTCATCCAATCGCATGCTGATGATCATCTAACCTTTCTATGAACAGAGATTTATATTGTACAATTCAAAAATCTGGAGCTGAGTTGGAGATTAGGCAGATAATACCTTGCACTGTGGGCTTCAAGAGAAGTCCTGAACTTCACGCATGTCCATCATCCTTGCTCAGCTATGCCACTTAATTTCGAAGCATTATCAGTCTTGATCAGGACTGTTATTTTCCAGAATTTTTGCACCACGGCGTGTTCTTCTCAATACGCTCAACCTGCTCATACGAATACGTGGAAACTTAACCTTCAAAGTCTTGCCTCTGTTTCTCTCTGACTCAACATTATCATCACCAAATGAAGTTTTGATGCTGACACCTCCTACTCTTTCACCACTTTCTTTCCTTTTCTGCTTGTTATGCAACTGTTGTATTGGTTCGTTGGCTCCACAAAGTCGACCAAAATAGTACATAGGTTCAATATAGCATGACGACGAAGACACAATGCCCTTCAGGCTGGTTGGCTGGACAAGCTTTATAAAATCCTCTATCTCTGCAAAATTTGAATGATCAGAATATGGAACCGAATACATGTACTGGTGAAACTTTTCGAGAGGTCCTATATTTCCAATTTGCTTATCAATCTGGACCTCACCATTTGCACTCCATCTGCCTCTCTTATAACGAGATGTCAAAAATGAACCAGAAAGAAGCTCGCTCTTTCGAAGGGATTTCTTTATCCATGGAAGACCTGATGGCAGAATTCCTATAGTTGGGCGCATTGTATTTAGTGCCTCTAAAGTCTCAATGCTAAAGCTATATTGAGGAACAGCTCTAACTCTAGTAAGAGAAGTGTTTGTTGTAAAAATATCATGGAAACCAAGAAGATGCATAGTCCGCAAACGCTCTGGCCACACCCAAATCTTCAGTTGAAAAAGAAGCAGTGAAAAACTGAACCAATGAAGAAGGGAGAAATAAAATAGAATACTAACTCCAAACTATGTTCATAGCAACCAAAAAAATGCAAAATTTTGTATGAGATCAGCATAGTAATATTCAGGTTAAATTTGAGACTGAAAGCAAGCATGTCAACATATGCTTCAATTCTAATAAAAGATATTGAGAGTTGAGACACATCAAGATATAAATTATAAAATATTATACGGATAGATCACTGTCCGAGGTATGAGAGAGGCACACTAACTTGAGTACCAAACTCCTTGCATACCACGGAGAACAACATAAGGACTCCTAGTATGATGAATTGAATTTCACTCTTACGGAATGGATAGGAAGAGACCTTTATTTTAAGAACGCGTGAAATTTGAAGCAAAAGATCTTCTTTCCCCAAAGTGTTAATCCCAATAATGATGTCATGGTCAGGATGGGACAAAATGATATCAATAACCTGAAAATCAGATATCAACCGATTCAAGAAAAAGCTATTTTCTCCACGTGAAGAAGTTTGACATTTGCTCTAATAGACAATATATAAGAGCAAAGATGAACTTCAAAAATTTTGCAATAGAGTACAACTGTTGAAATGATGCTTTATTTCCCTCCTTTTGCCTAATCATTAACTATGATATATACTTACCAAGACACTAGCACAAAACCATAACTCATTACAAGATAATACTAGCACAAGATAAACCCACCAACCATCTTAATGACTACGAGGTGTTGCAAAAAGATACAGAACAAAAGGCGAACAATTAACAAAGATTACTTGTAGTAAAAAAAAAGACCAATGTTGTATGACTGGTCACATTATGGTTAGTAGCAGTATTATTAAAAAAAGTGAAAGTATAATCACGGAAGTGTACCTGCTGAGCCGCAAGTTGTCGTGTGGGAAAATCATAGGTAGGATTGCAATAAGTATTATCAAGATGAAGAACGTCGACAACATCCTCATCCTTGAGAGCACCGAGAAGCATGTCCCGCGCCCTCTTCGCCTTCTCACAATTCGCTTCCCAACGAAAGTCACCGGTATAAAGCATGCACCCAAACTCACCACGGAACAGAAACATAACCGAACCTTTTTACAAGCAAAATGAAGTGGGTCAGTCAGAACATAAAGCAAACAGTTGGCAGGGGAAGAGAAGAGGCAACGGGTGCTTAATTACCGGGGCAGTGACAGGCGTCGATGGCGATGACCTGGACGAGGGTGCGTGAGGCAGAAGGAGAAAGGAGAGAAAGGGTGTGCCAGGAACCGGTTTCGAGGATGCGAATGAAGGAGAGGTCGAATTGGGGGAATTTGAAGGGGAAGAGTTTGGCGGTGAGGCGAGAACAGAAGAGTGGTCCTTTGGACCATGAGGAAGAGAGGCCTTGGGTGTGGTCCGAGTGGAGGTGGGTCAGGAAGTATACCTGGCTTCCCTCCGCCCAACGGTCCACTGATATTAAGCCATTCTCCATTGCCTGATGGGAGGAACCATATGGAGCAATGGAAAGAATAAGAAACCAAGATGCACGATAATTACCTGATTCTTGTGCTTGTTTGTGCTTGTGCTTCTTCGGCGGGAACAAGTAGAATTTTTTTTGAAGTTGAAAGCTTTTCATTTGCGTTTTGTTGGCGGTGAATTATTTATTGTGCAGCGACATAAAAAAAAAGCAAATGGAGAAGGTGAAGGGCCTTTGTTAGCCCATTGGGCAAATAAATTTGGTTATGGGCTTATTAGTATTAATTGAACGAAAAATGTTGTTTTCTTTTTTCTTTTTCTTTTTTTCGTTGTTTTTACTTCTTGGCATTTCGTTTAGCAACACTAGTTTTCAGCACTGTTTTATGTCTGAATGAGAATTCATGAAATGTTTTACGAATGACTTGGTAAAAAGAGAACCATTCACTCATGTGGTTTCAATTCAAAATATAACAAACTGAAACAAACATAAATTAAAATAGAGAAAGAAAAACCTTTTGAATACACACTAGCACTATTGGTGACTACTTTTAAATCCCAAATCTGATGAATTTGATCCAAATTTTTTGAATCCGAGTCATCTGTGTCATGGTGAGTGTTTATATTGATATCTTCTAATAGGTTTTGGTTTATGGTGAATTTCACTTTTCGGTAGACAGACTATTAATATTGTTTTTTAAATAAGTTTTTTTTAATATTTTTCTAAAGTATAAAAATAAACACTTTAACAAGCAAGAATAAAGATATTGAACAAAGTAGATTGCATTACTGAAGTTAAAAGTTCAAAATATTAATATAATTGTGCGAAGGGAATGTAAAGTAAAGGGAAAAGATTAAAGAAATACTGTAAAACACAGTGGAATGAAAAAGAAATTTTTATTTGCATTGTATCTCTTTTTTCCATTTTTTCGTGTTCAAAAACGCTTCATTTATATATATATATATATATATATATATATATATATATATATATATATATATATAAAGCTCTGGGTAAGTACCCATTCTTTAATCGGTCAAATGCCTAGCAGTTACCAATATTTCTAATAAGTGTGCGACCTAGTCTCTCGTTAGTATATTTTAGAAAACAAATTTCAACAAATTTGATAGTCTCCTTATGATTTAAGCGAAAGTAAAAACACCTGTAGTAGGGTGTATGAATATTCAAGTGACTTTAGTCTATGCTTTTGCAACTAGAAATTCTGTGCCATTTGTTTTTATGAGGATTTCAGTATCCTTACTAATTAGTTATTAATATTTAACTATGAGTCTTATTTAATAGGAATATAAATACAAAAGTAACTTATTGTATTTAATTATTTATAATTCTAATAAGTAGAACACATGTAGTGATAGATCTAAATATTTTGAGTTGTAGCGGCAAAATTAAAGATAATATGTTTAATTTTGATTTATATATAATAAAATAACTATTCAACCATTCATCTCATACATAGTTGTAAGTTGGAATCTAAAAAAATTGAATGACTTAAGTACGAAATCAATCTTTCAGTTTAGTTGATAGTATAAGTAAATATAAAAATACGATAAAAATAATTAAATTATATATAAACACACACACAATTGTTTTAAGGGCATGTACCCGGATAAGCTTAAATCTAGATCCGCCACTTCAATAAATATTAACTATTAATATTAACTATTAATTATTAAAAAAAAGTACTAGAAACCTCACAATAAAGTAGGATACACATAAACTTCGTGTGTGTAAATTGTAGAACTTCTATTTCACACAAAAAATTAAAATAGTTACATACTTGTCATAAAATGTAGGGAAAAAATTTCAATTTTTTTTTTTGTTGAGTAAATATATAATTTATTTAATAAATATTATATATAGCTTACTTATACACGACTATTCAAAAGAAGAAAGAAAATAAAACATGAAAAAGTCGAACAGAATGTCTAATCTCAATCCAGCTACCTGTTACATCGCGAAAGCGTTCTGTGTCTCTTCTTCCACTGATTAGAATATGACTCCTTGCCATAAATCCAAAAGCATGATTAGTGCCGTCTCCATAAATTCCAATTAGCTAGCCATGGATGTAACAGCAAAGACAGATACAATTAATGCAGCACAATTCACCTCCGTGATCCAAAACTTTTAACAATCATCCCTTGTGTATAGCAGGAGCCGTTCATTTCTTGTACCACTTCACAAAACAATTTGATTCACAAGTTATCGATTGTTACATAAACTGCCCCAACCCCTTCTGGCCCAATCGCTAAGAAACCTGTGTTGTCTGTTACTACCCTTGACTCTTCAATCGGTCTCCTTTCACCCTAAGCTGGCATTCATAATTTCTGATTTCTCAAATCGTTGGCTTCTACTTGATTTTTTCGATTTCCTCATGATCTGTCGTCGTTGGAAAGGCATCTGGCCTCACTTGTCCACAACACAAACCTGCCTACGAGCATTACAGTCTTTGTCTAATACAATATCAACTGATTCTGACAGCTTTATGCTAAATATTAATAACAACGTTGTAATTAACAATAAACTAGTTTTTTACGAACTTTAATTTTTTCTTAGAATAGACTATTCATGGTTTATTGATTGATGTAATGACATAAATTATTTATGAATCATGAAGAGTATGTTTGGAATTAAAAAAACATTTGAGAATTGATTTGATTTATAAAATGAAATTTTTTGTTTAGAAAGTTATAAAATAAAATTTGATTTATTTGATTTAAGTTTGTGAGTATTTAAAAAATCACTCAAATTTAATTAGATTTGACTTGACTTTAGTTTTAATTATTTAAATTAATAATTTTGTCCTTATTTGTTTACATATTTTATCTATTCAAATTAAGGTAATAAAGTAAAAATATTAAAACAAATAAATTCCTTTCATCTTAAGGTTTTTTAACATAAAAATTGATTTGAAAATTAATTAAAATTTTATTTTTTATAAAACATAAAAATTAATTTCTAAATTAAATAATTCAAATCAAATCAATTTTATATTTTAAAGATTCCAAAAACAATTAAAAGGCATCCATTTAAAGTATAATAAGCATGCAATTGACAAGTGGGAGATCAGAAACTAAAGATAGGTTCCATAATTAATATATAATTAGCACTTAGTTGACATTTGGCAATGAAACAAAGACTTGATGCACGTACGTCAAAAGACTTAACATAGTTATAATATTTTGATGGGGTATAATATGCAGTTGAGATGTAAATTATTTTTTAATTATTAATTTTATAATAAAAATTTTAAAAATTAAAAATTTATTAAATATAAATAATAACAAATAAATATTTAATAATTCATCCTAAATACTCATAAATAATAAATAAAAAAAAGATGAATAAAGGGGTAATCCTAACATACCCTTTTGCGTAGTTAACGACTTCAAATGACTAAGAATACAACCTTCTGTCGCTTGAAGAAAGGAAGGAACAGAGAATGCACTGAGACAGAGACAAAAAAACAAAGACAGACACAGACATAGAAACCAAACCTCTCAGTTGTTATCGTGCACCGTTCGTTCCCATTGCAATCGCTCCAAAATCCAACACTTTGGGAAATCTCACATCGACCCAAGTTCCTCCCTCCCTCCCTCTCTCCGGCGACCAAAACCGCGGTTTCGCCATCGCCGCCATGGAGCCGCAGTCACCGGCATCTCCACGGTTTCCCCTCACCGCCACGGCGACTTCGGGTTCGCCGCGAAAAATCGCGATCGCCGTCGATTTGAGCGACGAGAGCGCGCACGCCGTAGGATGGGCCGTGCAGAATTATCTCCGCCCCGGCGACGCCGTGATCCTCCTCCACGTGCGGCCCACGAGCGTTCTGTACGGAGCAGACTGGGGCTCCGTGGTTGACGTTAACGTGAGCGAGGAGTCGCAGAAGAAGTTGGAAGACGATTTTGACAGTTTCACGAGCAGCAAAGCCAGTGACTTGGCACAACCCCTCGTGGAGGCTGAAATACCGTTCAAAATCCACATTGTGAAGGACCATGATATGAAGGAGAGGCTTTGCTTGGAGGTGGAGAGGTTGGGGCTCAGCGCGGTGATCATGGGGAGCCGTGGATTTGGTGCGTCCAAGAGGAACGCGAAGGGTAGGCTTGGAAGTGTCAGTGACTATTGTGTTCACCATTGTGTGTGTCCTGTTGTGGTTGTGCGGTACCCGGAGGAGAAGGATAGCGGTGGTGAGGTGGAGGGGAAAGGGTTGGAGCTCCACCCCGTGCCTGAGGAGGAGCAGGAGTATTATGATGCTTCGGATGAGCACAAAGGTTTGGCTTTGGCCTTCAACTTTGTTTACGTTATCTTCAATATATATTTATATATATATATATATATATATATATATATAAAAATATATATATTGAATAACTTGTCATCGTTATTCAATTTGGCCTGGACTGCTATTTAATTTTGACTATTGGGTTGGTCTCATATTGTTGATTTTTTTTTTTTTTTGCTTTTTGAATTTGAGATGAGGTTGGCGTTTTGCAATGATAAATAGTAACAATTATATCAGGCGGGGATGTCATCACTTTTTCATGGTATTAATGGTTTGTCAGCTAGGAGTTCATTCTTTTTGTTTGGCCTTGTAGGAGGATGAATGGAATTGCAGTGATGTGGTCCTTAGAATTTTGATATTTTCCTTGGATCCTCAAACAACAACACCGGAAAACAAAGTGTTTTTAGTATGTCTTTTTGGTGTACTGTTGGTAATCTGTTGCCTTCAGCTTAGAATTGGGTTTGCTTATGCTATAATTTTCAAATGGTTTGAATTGGGGTAAATGTGAAATTTTAAAATCCTTAGAATCGCGTATGCTGATGAGCTTTAAGTCAATGATTAGATTTTTGTTTTTATGGTCTGTACAAAAAAAAAGATTGTTTTTTTGTGGTTTTAAGGGCTTTGCTGTTCTGTACACGAACCACCAAGGGAATATGATGTAGGATAAAAAGGCCTAGGGTTAAGCTGCGACACAAAAGCAATATAGAGAGGGATAAGGATGAGCAAGGAGATCTGAAACACTGCCAAAGAGGACTGACCTTCTGGTTAACAACCAGGAAATAGAAGAAAAGTTTCTGTTATTGAGAAAATCGGAACTATCTCCTGTTACAGCCATTAAACCCCTTTATATAGGCATAGAAATGCTGACTAAAAGCAAGTTCTAACCCTTAGAATACATCTGATTCTAGCCGTTGAAGTAACTTGAATAAAAAGAAAACTAAAAGACTAATATACTGTATGCAAATTCATATAATGTATATTGCTTTGCATCTGTGCATACATGTGACAAATAGTTTGTCAGGCTTTCGGAGGTAAGTTTTTGCATGGAATTTACTCAAATTTGATGGTTTGATATGCTTAATGGTGGAATTGTGAGGATCAACAATGATATTTTACTCTCAAATGTATACAACTCTATAATACATACATTGCTACCATAAGACAATTATTTTATAGTTGTCTCCCTTAAGCTCAATCCAACTTCTATCATTAGTTATGTGTTGCATTTAAGCATTTATTGTCGAATCATATTCTGAACATCCATGACACTATGATCTTTTCTTTTATATATGACTGCTACAACGCAATTCTTTGAAGTTAAAAGCTGAAGTTACTAAAATAAAGTCTTTGCAGAAAGAGATACCAAAGGGAGGTCCTACAAGATATTAATTTTGATTTAAATAGACTATTAGTTTTAGATTGACCATGTTGTCCCTTAAAATGGCGTTTTCTGAAATTGTAAGCATAAAACATATAAGAAACAATACTTGTGTACTTAGAGGCCATCAAATTATGAAATAGCCGCATCAAATTATGTGATTTAATCTGTTACTGAGGAGTATGCAAGCTATAGTATTGCATATTATGACAGTTTGACCAACTTCTTGTTTAACCTAATTATCTTTGGTCTGTGAACAGATGATTAATGAGTGGACAGAGCAACATCAGAATCCTCCTTACTTCAGGTAATGCATGAATAACTCCTGCAATTTGTTAGTAATCATTTTGTCCTTCCTTGAATTTGGATACCAGCTGCTATTGGCCCCCCTTTAACTTTCCGATTGTAATATATAGTAACATAGATAGATACTGTTAGAGTGTTCCTGCTTGCTGTGCTCTTTTGCCAGCTGAGATATTCTTGGCTAGAATATGAAAAATCCCAAGCACAAGTTTGTAGAAGTCTTTCGACTGTTGACTGATGTTTCCTTCAATGGCTGCTGCCAAGATTTTTCCATATACAAAAAATTTCGCTTATTATTGAATCTATTAGGTTTGCTATCTTCTGAACTGCTGTATATGAATGATATATACAATACAGGTCTTTGATCAATTTGGAAGAAACTGATCACAGCATCAAGGAAAGAGGCTGCTGATGTGCCAAATGGAGAAGAATGTGTTAAAGTTAAGAAGTCTCTTATTGGGATGAAGTATACCTTGTAAAGTGGTTGTTTGGTTACTTGGTTAGTTAGCATATGGAAGTTTTTTGTAAAAATTTGTTTCCACACTGCTTCAATACTCATTGACCAGTTTGAATATGCTATCTCTCTACTTATTTCGCTTGTGAGGCTGTGAGCTGTGAATTTAGATGATTGTTGTGGAGGCTCTTGATCCACTTCATGTTCGGAAACTATTTATAGCCTTGAGAAACAATGAAGCTTGAATTTATTGTCTTATGTACCTGTAACACTGGTAGCATTTATGTTGAAGGAAAGTTAAAATGATTTTATTTTATTGGCTTATTCAGTGCGTGTAAAAAATAAACAAATAAAGATGGGCTACGGATAGTGATACTGTAATTGAAAATTAGCCGTTTATAGAATTAAGAAAACAGTTGCATAAAGATGCAGCTAGGGTGTAAATAAATCAAGATGTTGGGTGAGTTATTTTGGGTTTAACTAGCTAAAACATAAAACTTGGTTTGGCTAAAGGGAAATTTTCTCAAACGTAAGTTTTGGTTGGATCAAAGAAAAAAAATACTAATCACAATAGTTAATTAATAATTACTTATTAATGGTTGTGTGTGTGTGTGTGTGTGTGTGTGTGTGTGTGTGTGGTCACACATCTTATATAAAATAAAAACTAATAAAAGTGTAACCAAAAAAAAAATAAAAGTACCAACTGGTGAACTGGAAGGAGATTGAACCTATTGAAATAATGTAAGAGCGTATGGTACCTACGAACGTGAACTCAAAAGAAAAAGCTAAGCATATATAAAAATTTTCGCTTTTCATCCTTCAATCATACTCTCCTTTCTCACAAGTTGATTTATACTTTATAATGACCAACACAACCAGGAAGGTTTCTCAAGCAAAAGTACTTTTGAAAGAGGGGATGCGCGGTGGAAACACGAGATATTCATGCCCATGATGCAATAGCTAAATTCTTCTGACTCGAATCTGAACTTAGCAAATAGTGTGCGTACAACCAATTATATGACAGAATTTACGATCATCTGCCAAATTAAGATTTAATTCAACAATGAAATTCATGTCAACATGCACCAAACTTGTCCTCCAGATAAACTGCCAATGATGTTTTGAACTACCGATTGAAAACAAAGCAATAGTGAAATAGAAATACAATAAAAGAAAGCTGCTTATTTAGCATACAACCAACAAACTAATGTTTCCAAATCTGGTACAGCAAATTTAATGAAAAGGAAAAAAGACAAAAAGGGTACTAATAGAACACATGACATGAATACGAAACACCAATGTAAATCAATATTGCAATGGAACATCCTCTCACAAAACTCCAAGAGTTCCCTCACTGCGACTCTTGCGAATAGAGAGCTCTGATGTCAAGTTCAATGCTTTGCTGGGAACAACAACATGATAGCGACTTTGGGTTGATACTTTGGTTCTAGTTGGTGGCAGGTGGCCTTGCTTGACCTTGGACAGTTTCGTTGAGCCCACTGTTTGAATTCTGCGAGCATGAGTGGAAGTAGTTGATGGCCTCCGAGCAGCTACACCATGGCTGCCCTTCCTTGTGGTCTTGTGATCTGATCTAAGGCTGCGATCAAACTGATGGGAATTCATGCCTAACCGAACTGACCGATCTGCAGCATCCTTCAAAGTGCTCACTTTGATAGGCTGCCGATTATAGTAGACAAGATGGGGAAGAAGGCCTTGCAGATATTTCTTCAGTTGTTCATCGCCAACATTTTTCTGGGATGGATTTCCTTCCAAGCTGATAGCTTGCAATGAATTATAGTTAGCTGCAAGTTGACCTAGACACTTAGCTGTTGAAATTTTGTTGAAACGGAGATCCAGGACACAAAGTTTCAAGAGGCGGTGCAGACCCTCTACTTCACTGATCTTGTTTCCAGCCAGGTACAGCTCCTTCAGAGAAGAACAGGATGCGAGGCCTTTGCAATTGTGAAAAAAGATTAACAAAAAAATAAAAGAAAAAAAATGGAGAGAATATCAGCAATCAACATTTGAATGTCAATAGATACTGGCAAAAAAAATATTTCCCACAGAAAATTTCTAAATAAGAAACTTGAGATATAATCCAGAATTTGCCTTACCATGTCCAATTCTTAATATACGGTTGTAGCTGAGGTCTAGGACACGAAGCCGGGTAAGTTCGCGTAATCCCTCTATAGTGGAGATATTGTTTTTTGACAAATTCAAAATGTGAAGTCCTCGAGGAAGAGCACCAGCAGTTATCCTCGCTGAAAAAGAGAATTCAGAACAATAATCAATTGGGAGAAGGTAACTGAATTATGTTCCATGAGTTTCATGCCAATGATGAAGACTGTCAAAACTCAAAAGTAATGAATAAATAAATTATATTACTAACCGATAGCATTTCCAGACAAATTGAGCACCTTAAGACTCACAAACGCACTAAAAAAGGGGATCACAGCCAATCCATGATTTGCCAGCTGAGCTACAGTGGCATTAGCACTCAGAGAAGATATGTATTTTTTAGCAGCTTCCATTCCTGGAGTGACCTTACGATCCACCCTGGCAGCAGTCACACCATTTATGGTGTTAATATCAACTATGGGATCAATAGATTCAAGCAATTCATTTGTTTCCTCTAGAGGTGGTCCACAATGCTGCAGACCTATTACCCAATCCTCAATGCGCTTAATCTTAAAATCCTTGTTAGGAAATTCACCCAAGCAGTCAACTGAGGAATCTCCTCGAAGGGTTTTGACATCACTTATATCATCTGTATCTGGCATTACCCAGTCTTTTGCTAAACCAGAAAGCAGATAAGAATCAAAACCATCATCAAAGTAACTATCCATATTATTCTCTTCAGTTTTTCCCATGTTATTCTCTCTTTCTTGATCTCCCCTTATTTGATTATCAGACTCATTGATGAATGTATCTTTCTGCCTCATGCCTAAAGCATGAAGATCATCAGAAGATCTTGATATTGAAGATGCATGTTTAAAAGCATATTTTCCTGAAGAAAGTGTAGAAACTCTGATATTGGGTAAAGAACGTGACTTCATTAAAGTTGGGGTAATAGGACCTGAAATATGGTCAGCAGAGTCACCAGCTAATTCACCAGACAATGGAGTATCAGAAATTTCACCGGCATCTTTATCTGAAGGTGTTGGATCTACTATTGAAAAAATTGAGCCATCATTTGCAAGACCTGAACTGACTTGAAACTCAGAGTTTAGATTCTTTTTACACTGATCAGTTGGGTTTGCATCTTGATCCTTTCTGAAAATTGAAATTGTTGACTCATTGTGGCTTTTGGAACCATTACAAGAAAACCCTGGATCTGTATCACCCTCAGTTATGTTGTCAGTATATAGCCTGCCCTCTTGGCAAAGTCCACTTTCCAGAGACTGGCTTTTCTTAAGACGCCCAGTTTGGCTAACTTCTCTGTCACATTCAACGGAAAACTTGCTATTCAGATCCTCTGACCTACAAATGCGCTGAACCGAATCCCAATTGCTAAAATGATTATCAATATTATTCATTTGCTTATGTTTTTGTGCTTCCGAAAGTAATGGATTTGAGCTTGTAGGGATAGACGAATCTGTAGAGACTTGATTTTGGGAACCATCTTGCCAAGTCTTCGCCATTGCTTCAGTAGAAGGTTGAACTGTTTTCTGATTGAAAGAGGGAAGCACAAAGTCATAATATGTCATGTGATATCAACTTAGTTACACTAAGCCTATAGTACAATGTATCAACTGCTTACCTTTGGCTTGTTGCTTTGGACATGAGCATGGAAACAAGAAAACCTAAACATTGCTGCAATGATGTTGAGAGCTACATTTAAACGCCAAACTTTCTTTAGGGCAGAAAACAATATCAATGACAATCTATACTTCTCATCAATTTCCCAGAAGCCTAATCAAAGACCCTAAAGCCTAAATTTGTTGAGGTTCAGTGGCAAACTAGAAAGAGCTTCTGGGGACACATCAAAAGACACCCTTAGCCATAATCAAGCGACAAGCCTACTGAAACACGGCACAATCTCCATATGTCTGATGACCTTGATTTTCGTAAAACACAAAGCAAAATCACTCTCTCTTCATCACCCCACACCCTCCTAGAGGTGCGAGAATAGTTTGACTTTGTTAAAGCGGCCAGAGTGAACGAAATTCTTTTCTGACTAGCAGAATCCAGAGACAAATATGCATAAGAGATGTAGACCTGTTAAATAGAAGAGAATTAAGGATCAAGGGTGATCTGATATGCACACATCCAGAGTAATATTTAAAAAGTATAACCACAAGAACAGGATCAACGGAAAAACTTTTCATTTTGATAATTTGCTTCAAGAGGTATACCGAATATATCTATAGATAATTGTGATTCCAACTTGAAGATACAACCTAAAGAAACCATGAAGATATACCCTGTAAAATAGTTTTTGAATAGTGACTTTTATTCTATATACCTAGCCCAGGATAACAATAGAATCCATCTAGACAGTAATGCTTCAAAATGGTTCCTTCCTTCATTTCTAAACCCGGCTTAAATTTCTAAGATTGCCTTTTCCAAATTGGATATTTTTCAAAATTATTTCTAACAAATCAATCTCCGAAATCTGGGAAACCAAATATATGAAAAATTATCAAAAAAGAGTATAGAAAACATAGCTATCAGGTATTTGAGAAACCAAAAAACGTAAAAGGAATCAAAGTACAGATTATATGGATCAATCTCATAAGCCAAGGAAACATGAACGAAAAACTTTAACCATGCCCATTAATATAAACAGAAAAATTAAACTACAACATGAATATTAGCTAGAAAAAACACCAATGGGGATAAACAAAATTGCATCTTTGAATCCCACATAAAAAAAGTTTGATGCTTTATTGTACACATAGGAAACGAATCAAGCTGTAAATCCTTCTTCTAATAACAGAATAATAAATACTGGTATTTTGGAAAGCACATCGATTCAATGTAAATTGTAAAACAAACGTTCCATCAACAAGCAAATAACAGAAACAATATATATAAATATGTAAGAGAAAAAGAGCATATATTTATTGCCTACAGATCAGAAAGAGAAACCAAGAATGAAAGAGAGAGAGATTTGACCTCTCTCAAAGAATGAAACAAAGGGCACTGTTGTATCGCCTCTTCTTCCTCCTCTTCCCTGCCCTGCTAAGCTACGCAACCAACAAAGAACCCTCCTTTGATTTATCTATATATAATAATATAATAATGTCTTTTGAATAAACGGCGTATGGTGCAAAACAACAGCAGGCGCTAGCTAACCCTAAACATATGGTTTCTTTCTTATATTGTAAATAATATTGTAAAAAAATAATTTTAAAATTTTGAATTTATTTGATTATCGTAAAAAAAATTATAAGAATATTTTTAAATCACTTGTTAAAATTATTTTTATAGTATTGTTTATAAGTTTTGTAGAAAAGTGACTTAATTCTATTTCAAAATCAATTTTATTTACTACAAGTAATTATTATAATGATTTTGAACTCCTAAAATTAATTTTAAAAGGTTTAAAACATGAACCAAGGGACTCTAACCAATCTAATTAATTACTACGGCGTTGATTTTTCCCGATTTACTCGAAATAATAATAATAAAAATAAACAGGGTTTGCTTTTGTAGTTTAGTTATATTATATTATATTATATTATCGTTTTATTATAAAATAAAATTGAGAGCAAGTTGATTTTGTTTAGTTAAATGCTTAAATTAATAGGAGGGTGGAAAATGAAAGAGAAATATAGTGACAAAAAGAAGCGGATTCTGGTAATCTGATGGAACGGGTAATTTGTGGTTGTAAATCGAGAGGGGTGACGTGATGATGTTGATTAACATCCTTTTAAGACCAGATCCACAACCAGTCCACATCTATTATCTATTGCGAAAGCTACGTATGCCATTACCAGCTCCGGAAATAATGCTTTTACATTATTTTTTTAAGCCTTAAATTCATCTTCTATCGTCTCATGTGATTTTGGATATTATTAATGTGTTATTTTATGATTTTAATTTTTTTCGCTTTATTCTATGTAATTATTTCTATTAGCACCAAGTTACTATAATATAGTTTCTATATAATAAATATCTAATTTAATTTTTTAAAGATATGTGAGACATTAATTTGATTCATTAATTATTTTTTATATCAAATTGATCATTTTTTAATAACTAATTTGATGTCAAAAATGATTTTGAATGGCTAATTAAGTGTGTGTTTGGATTAGTTATGAAAAAAAGATTATATAAAAAATCGATTATGTGTATAATCGATTTTCAAAAAATCGATTATGAAAAAATTAATTTATGTTTGAATATGTTAATTTATAATCGATTTTATGATAAAGAGTTTTGTTTAGATTGTATAAAAAAAATCGCTTTTATGTATGAAATTACCAAAAGATATATGAAATGATTCAAAAAGTTATTTGATTGAGGATAAATAGGTATTTCTCTCTTCAAACTTTTGAAATAATCTGAAATCAAATAATTAAAAGCTTAAAATAACAACTTTTTTAAAAAAGTTGTTTTTAGTTATAGAAAAATAATCTTAACTTATAATCAATTTTACATACTTTAAACAAACAAGAGAGATTTTAGATAAAACAGCTTTTGTTCAAAAAAAACTGTTTTGGGAAAGAATTAATCTTTTTCAAACATGCTATAGATGTAAAAAATGACATTTAAGGACTATTTTAGTGTCAAAAATGATGTGAAAATCAAACTAATATCATGTGTATTTTTGAATGACCAATTTAAATATTTATTCAATTTTAAATGGTGACTAATACTTTATTTTTATATGATTTCAACAATAAAATGTTGATAGTTAATGTTGTTAAAACTCGATTAGGTAATGAATTGATTAGACTTTCACTTTAGATCTACCGTTTAAACTAATTAATTAAATCAGATGACGTCATAAAAATAATTTATATGCAACAATATAAATATTTACAAATATTTATAAAATATTGAGTGTATTTTAAAATATTAATAGTCAATCAATTTAACTAAATGAATCGAACAATTTAATTAAACTTGACTAATTTTAACTAATAAAAAATAATATAATTGTGAATTTGGTTATATGAGTGATCTATAATATTTATAATCTATTTACAGTCAATCCACTTAAACCATCTAATTCAATTTAGTTCTGACGATAAGACACATATCTCGAATGCCCTCTGTTAAAAAATATATATATATGAATAAGAAGTGTCCAAGATGCAAATCCATCAAAATTAGGCCTTTTCGGCACTTAAAAGGCCGAAACAAAATTTAGGCTCATATTGGATCTCCTTGACACCAAGAGACGCATAAGCATACCCTATTATAAGATGATTTTGTTCTTGCAGTTTGAATCTCAAGGATGATTCTCAAGGCCCCATTTACATATTTACACTGTTGTAACTAGTGTCTTTAAATTTTTTTCGAAAATAACATTTTTCTTAGTTTAAATTTAAGAAGTGGCTTCCTTGTTTAGAAGGTGTATTACGTATTTTAACATGGATTTGCATTTGGCATAATCATGTTTTGAAAGTAAAACTTGGCTGTCTGGGGCACATATGTATTGAACAATCAAACACAAAACAGACAAATTTGGTTGTCTTCACCTGTCAGGTAACACTTTTTGTCTATGTGTTGTCTGCCTTTGATCTATGCTCGGTACCTTTTCGGTAAGAAAATTTTTTGGCATACAAGTATTTATACTACAGGTTGAATGAGAACATTTCATGTAAGAACAAACACAGATACAAATATTTCTTCAATAGATGCTATATTTTGTTTACATGTAATTGTTCTGGTCCGCTATGGTGGCTCTCCAAGCTCCTGTGCTCTGGTCACGAAGTGGGTGGTGGATACCTGCAAAAATATTTTAAAGCTTAAGTTACTCTCTACAAAAAATATATTTAATTAGAAGGGGAGGAGAACTTATTCTCTTAAGCGAGTCTTTTCTAGTATGTATATGCAAGAAGAAATGAATAAGACTCTCAACAATTCACGTGGCCTTAGATAATGAGATGATTTGACTAGTTGCTTGTGGAATAGATTTTTTTGTTTGATAGAATAGGTCTTGGACCTATACACAGTACAGTAATCTTAAAGGGTTAACATAAGACAGAAGTTTAGCTCTTTGGATATCTAACATGAGAATAAACTGAAGAAAAGTGAATTTTTGGTGAAAAGATATCAATGTTGGCTTATAACCCAGTGGCCAACCCAGCTTGGCCTACCAAAAATAGTGAGTGGGTTTGTTATTTTTTGGCTCACATAAATTTGGGTCAATTATGACCCAGCTCATATAAAGTGAGTTGATCATTTTATGACTCATATAACTCACATGTTAACTTGTTTATTGTTTCAAAAACTTTTTTAAAAAAGTCAGTTAACTCACTAATCCAATTCCTATGTTTATGTTGATAATTATGACTTATGACTTATGATTTTTTAACTTAAGTTTGATTATTATTATTATTATATAATTTTGAACATTTTGTTGATGACGTAACTTATGTTTGATTATCATTTTATGCTTTAGAATTTATTTAATATTTTTTCTATTTTTATTTTTATTTTTATTTTATTTTTTAGTAGGTTAACTTGTTTAATTCATCAACCCAGTCAAAGTGAGTAGGGTTGACTATTTTTTTCAACCCACCATCCAAGTAACTCAACTCGGCTCAACCTACTTAGCCTTTAACATGTGGTGGGCCAATCCGCCATGATTGCCCATTTTGACAACTCTAGTGAAAACAAATCAATTTGGTGTCATAACATTTTCTTCTTCTCAATCGGGCTGTCTAAAGTCTTGATAGCTATGCGTTCATGGTTCTACCAACAAAAAAAGGAAAAAAGCTATGCATTCATGAAAGCAAATCCGTGTATAGTTGAAGCCTTTTGTATATTTGCCTGTTTTACTTTATCCGTGCAGTAAGAAATAGGGGTTGGGAGGGGCTTTTCTACCTTGCCAAAGTCTGCTAAGCAACTCTATTGATTTAAAATACTTTGTTTAGTGTGGAAATAGCTGGCATATGTTACGTGAAATAAGTAGATTGGATTGTAGTCTGACACTTCCAAAAGAGATGGTATCTTGCAATCATCCCATGTCCTTGCTTTTGGTCATTACTTCAGTGGAGAACAAATTTAGCCTTCAGTGATTTTGGCCATTTATTCTGTTTTGTCTTCTCCATCTGCTTTACATAAAATAAGCTAGATGTCATATGATTTTGGCCAAAGGCTGAAATATGTATTGCAAGCAAGATGACACGTATTTTAATTTTATCTACTTTTCCCATATTTGTTTTATAATTAATCTCTTGGACCTGTCTAAAAGACACAATATCTATCGGAGTGGTTCGTCCAGGTTCGATTGGGATCAGATCCTAAATCTTGGATTTATCGGCGGAACAAAGCAGACTTGTACATATATTAGAAGGTAAGTTGGAGAAATTGTGTAGCAAACTCATTGTTCTTTCCTACGATGTTGAGAAGGTGGCACTTAATCGTGACTTTCATCATCTTAAAAAGAAATCGTTGATGAGGAGTTTTTTTTTCTTTCTTGTGTACCTTTGGCCTTTTTCCTTCCTTTTGCCTCTTAATTTTACTGTTATACAGTGAATGACATTTTAAAAAGAAATTGTCAAATTTCATTTAGAAAATAAATCCTTGATGAGGAGTTTTTATGTTGTTAAACGTCACTCTTGTTAATTCTATTATTGTCTCTCTCTTTTTTGTGCAGAATTCTTTTATTGTCTCTGTAGTAACCAAATTGTTTCTTATTTGCAAAATGGTGTCCAGAAAATAATTTCATGATTGCAATGTCTCCGTTGCATTTTGCTAACAGTCTTTGATGAGGGGTAATTAACGAGGGGGATAGAAGAGGAAAGGATGGAAAGGGAATAATTTCCTTGTTTGAAATTTAAAAAATTGATAAAAGGCGAAGGGAATATGAGCGGAATCATTTTTCCTCAAATTCTCACTTTTTGTACATCTCCAGATTTAGTGATCGATAATGCGGGGAATAACTTTACTTTTAATTAAAAAAATTTATACTTATTATTTTATCTCATCAATTGAGGTACTTAAAGAAGTTTATAAGAATTATATTAAAATTTTTTTAATAATCCCTTACTCTTATTTTCCTTTTCCCATTAATCGTCTAAATACGGGGAAGTCAAATTTTTTTTTTTCATTCCATCCCTTCCTTTTTCATTTTATCTCGTTTATATATAAAGTGGCAGGTCTTCATATTAACATTCTATGAACTCTCTTAGATTTATTGAAATTTTTTTTGGTTATATACTTTTTTTCTTAATGAAATGTTACTAACAGAATGTCAATGGTTTTAATTTTCGTTGATTGCATGCGCAACTTGAAAGTTAAACGAGGACTTATTAGGCTGTAAGCTTGCGTATAATATTGACAAATTTTTATTTAATAATTAATTTGGTATAATAATTATAGTTAGAGACAAAAATTAATTAAATTAGTTATTAATTTAATTTTAAACTGAATAATCATTTTGAAACTGAAAATTCCGCATTGGACAAATGCGAAGTGAGGTTTACTGAAGTATCCACTTTAACCTTGTTTCTAAATTTGGTGGATGACGTTTGAGAAATTGGAAAACAATGTGAAGTAATTTCCACGCATTGCATTTATTAACGCGGATTCACTTTTGTTGGCATATTAGCAGGCAAAATAGCTCTAGTGTGCCATGTAAGGTTTTCTGTCATCATCTACCTCATAAGCTGGACAATGTAGATGCCCCATTTCCACGAAAATTATAGTGCTCCTTGCTTGAGCAAATGAAATGATGACTCTTTTAACAACATTTTCCTCCATGTTATATATTTGATTGGATAAATCAACCAACCATCGCAATGATGTTATCTTATACTCAATCTATACTAAACTTTGCACATTTTGCAGTCCACACATTTTGTATTCATTCCTCCACATTTGTTCGTTTTCTCCCTTTTACTTTTTTTTTAAAAAAAACCTAGGGATCACTTCACGCCCATGTAAGACATGCTTGCAACTCAATGAGTTAGCTTAATAATGAAGACAAACTCATAATATATGGTTGGGTGTGCATACTTACGATTTTGACTATTTAGTCATAAAAATTTTGATTCATATAAAAATTTAATTCTTTTAAAAGTTTGAATTGTTAAGTGAAAATTCGAGATTTATTTTACATTCTCTAACAATTGTAAATTCAAATCTTATCAATATATCTAACAAGTGAGTCTCATTTTTGTTAGGTCAAGAAGAGTTTATTCATGAATTTCTTAATTTTAGAAAAAAATGACTTGCCAACGAGCTTGTAATTCAATTAACACTAATCCAAGTCTTTAAAACTTATTTGTGATGTTAATGTTGGATGTTCAATCATTCACTAAATTACATTTTCCCTTTTCATATCTAGATAATTGCAATTCTAATGTAACTACTAACAAAAAAAAAAATACTTCAACTAGTTGAAAATGCATGTATGTTGATTTAAATACCACTTTCTTGTAATACTAAAAAAACATATTCTATGATTGCTAACCGTCAACTTACTTGAACTTCGCATTTTGGGTTAACTTGTTAATCTGACCCAACCCGAATTATAATGTGTGAATTGGAGAAATCGGATTAGATCTGAAAACCTCTAAGATAATCTTATTTAATACAGTTGATTATATGAAATTACATTGCCCCATTGCTGTACGGTAATTGACTATTAAAATTAAGTTTTGTACCGCACACTGATCAATCATCAATTTAATAATTCAGCTTTTCAATCCAACCTCTATAACCAGAGCAATCGATCAATTAAATTCCCTTTGTTAAAGGACGAGGAGTGCTTCATCAAGAGGAGCACCGTTATTCAAATTGGAAATAGGATATAAAATTGTTGAGCATGGTTATAAACTTATAGGACGTGGAGCTTGAACCTGTCCAAAGCAAAAGCAGGTTGCAGAAACAACAAACAAAACCCTCAGTAATTTAGATATGTACGGTTTATTATAAGTATTTTATTTAATAATTAATATATATATAATTATTTTTTAAAGATAAATATATTTGTAACATGATTGACAAAATTTTATACATGAAATATTTACGGCAGAATGTTATTACCTAAAATTTTTTTCCCTATGTATATAAAATAAAACCCTCTGTACGAACACGTGAACAGAAAAGTCAGTTAAAATTCTTTTGTCGTTATCACGCCCATGAGGGGTCAGCGGAATTCTGAAATGCTTCAAAGGAGAGGAAGGTGAGAAACCAGACGGGGAGAGGGAGAGAGAGGGGATCAGGATCCATCCATCCATCCTGTAGGCGATAATATAGGCGTCAGTGGACAGCGGTGAAAGGAAAGGACCTCCATACAGGATGGATGGATGGAACCACCGCCACATAACGCAAGCACCTCCATACACTACTCCCCAAACTTGTCCAACAAATCTCCACCACAAGAACTCACCCCAACACAAGTACAGAACCCCCTCCCCCCAGCCTGTCTATTTTTTTTTATAACTTTTTTACATCCGTTCGAATATAAATATCCACTTTAAAAAATGTGATTTTTTTTATTGGACTAGGTTACTACCTCCTTACCGTTCCCAAGCGTGCTTCTAAATAAATTCCGAATGGTTGGTCGATTGGTGAGTGCTGATGATGCTGACAGAACCTCCCTCAGCCACAACCTCATCCGAGGCTCTTAAAACTATCGTAGTACTTGTACGGCTTTTTAATATTATTAGCTTATTTTTTTATATTTTATATTAATAAGTTAGCAAAATTTTCATTTTTTGTGTTTTTTCGATTTCAATAAAGGTGAATTCCCATGTATAAGTATAAACTATTGAATGGCTTTCCCCAACTTGATGTGATGGCCCCGCCGGGCCAGCCAGACATGATTTGTTCTTACAGCGCATTCAAAGTAAGGATCATGCTAATCAATGTATAAAATAATTAAAGTAGGAAGCAACTTACTATTTAAACAAAAATTAAAGATTCAAAATTTTAAATTTTAAAAAAAAACATTAATAATTGTAATCACTTATCAGTTTAAAAAAGATTAATCTAACACTAATGAGTGAAAATATCTCTCGTAACAAAACAAAAACAAAAAAAAGTAAGGATTATGATGATGCAAAGCGAACACATCTTTATTGATTTATTATTATATTAAATTACATGTTCTAATAGTAACAGAAAATAATAATAATCCAACTGACTAGTCTTGGTTAAGGAGATTAGTTCGGAGGGCAGATAATTGAGTAGAATGTAAGTAAGGCGGTGCAATCCCAAAAGCGTGGCATGGAATATTGCCATGGTTTGGTATTCCACTAGAAGCACCAATCTAGAATTGGGGGCTTCCTACTTATTTTCATCATTCATTTGGTTGTTGTGAGGTCGTAGGGCATGACACGCATATCCTCTCCATCAAAGCAAGCAAAGCAACTATCTCACGCCCTTTAAAGAAAATAGAGAAAAATTTGCTATCCACAGCCACAAGTTCACCTCCGTCTCTAACCACTGGTTATGGCATTTGCTGACACCCTTCGTCTTTCTCCGTTCAAAAACAGAATATTTCTTTCTTCGTTCATGCCGTGGATAGCTTTATCTCGTTAATTGACTTCGTAAAACCCAAAGAAGGGGGAAAAAATTAAAAAATTAAATAAATAAGTAGTTGGAGAATTCGATTTGCATTTCCCTTTCAACATTAATCACCTGATTCACCTAGTTATAAATAGACGTGCACCAACCTCATAAAAATTGAAAAATGATATTTACAGCGGATCATAAAAACAAAAGAGATAAGGAAAAATCTACATGAGCACCATCTTCATCCTCCAACAAACAAAATATATATATATATATATATATTATATATCTATAAAATAGAAAACTCTGATTTTAACACAATCAATCTAATAGTCAAAAAATAGCAGTGCTGTTAGAAAAGTTAATAAACAAAGCTGAAATATCTTATGGCACGACCACGTCGATCCTGCGGCTGAGATCCTCCGAGTCCCCAAGATCAAACGCCGTCAGATGCTCTGCCATCACGGCAACTGTGTGAGTCATCAAATCTATCCAGCGATTCCTCCGTCGACGCCGGTGTAGTATCTCCGCCATTCAAGTCCCTCTGCGACTCCTTCGACGGCGGTTCTCCGGCGCACGCCCCCTGCTCTCTCCACTCCGCACTGTACCTCCGTTGAGATGGCGAACTTCTCGGACCGTTCTGGTTTCACGCAACAAAAAAAATCATCGTTTTCCCCAAAATCAACAATGGCCATTATTTCAAAAACCTAAAATGTAGGAAACAAATTCTAATATATATATATATATATATATATATATATATATATATATTTGTTTGAAACAAAGACACATAACAAACCTGAAAATTATGATCCAAAGAATCCTCACGCTGTCGCTTCAACGAAGTTGTCGTTACTGGTTCAGAAACATGACCATCGTCGTTATTACAACTGCTAACCGAATCTTCGCTGCTAGAGGAACTTGCAGACGGTGGCGGCGTCGTGGAGGACCAAGGGACCACCTGATTATCTCCGTCCTCGTCACCCCCAACATCCTCGTCGTCGTCGTCGAGATCGTCGTCCTCTGTGTGTATCTCGTCGTCATTGCCTCCTTCGCTCTCTTCCACTTCTTCTTCTTCGTCGTCAACCTTTGTTCCGCCTGCACAACCCTCGCAAACGGAGACGGTGTTTCCGAGCCTAGCACCGGTGGCTTTCCACGGCGTAGGAGAGTGGCACGCGTGGCAGAGAAGGATCCTGGAGTGCCTGGCTACCAAGAAGTTGGCACCGTGGACCTTGGCGTCGCAGTCCCAGCACAAGCTCGCCTGGTCCGACTCGCAGAAGGTCCTCGCCGGAACCTTGCACAGCTCGCAGTTCTTCATCTCCAACTTGCTCGATCTTGTCCAAGTTTAAAATAATGCTCTGCTCCGTTTTCTATTTTTCTCTCTTTGGCTTCTACAGTTCTATCCCTCTGTTCTTTTTTTTTTTTGGGGAGATAATTTCTCTCTCTAATTTCTCTCTCCTCTCCAAGTACGGGATGGGTAAGCACTGGGCAGGAGGGGAGGGAAGGAGGTAAGGTGCATGTTGGTGAAGTTTATAAAATAATAATAATGCCTGGTTTTGCGTCAGAGCCCGAAACTGCCCTTTTGCTGTAATAGTGTTAGATTTTCACTCTTTACTTCCGATCTGCCCCCCTTGATAATCAAGAACATGTTATATAAAAATGTTTCCACCGTTTGTTTTGTGCCTTTTTTGTTATGTTAATGAGGATTAACTTTTCTAATTCTTCTTTTTTCTTTCTTCGTGTTTTTAGTTTTATTTATTTTTTACTGCTTTTAGAAACTAGTTGTTGGTGTTAGTATGATAAATTCTCAACGCTCCAACTATAGTCTATAACATGTTTTTGCAATAAAATAATTAAAGGTAAAAGACTCTTTAACAAACTAGGTTAGATGTAGAAGAGTAGGAAGGGGCTCTTCCTAATGTAAGAATACTATGCACTTGCGCGTGTAATAAATATTTTTGGGCTAAAACATTGCTATTTTTACTAGGTTTCTCCCAATCTATAAGATTACATAACGCCATCTACTTTCAAAAGGATTTAATTTAATTTTAATTAATTATTTTTATCCCTTCTTAATTATGGTAAAACCTCTTATATCTAACATATTTGAAGGCTTGAGAGTACCATAGTTAAATATAAGCCAAAAAAGTGGCATAATAACATAAAAATACGTGGACTACATTTGAAGAAGTTCTTATTATTCTTTAAATATTTTCGTTACCTTACATTAATTGGTTATATAAATATGTTTATGTTTCTTTTTTCTTGTTTTTCGAATATTAAAAAACTACTTTTGGTCCAATCAAATAATATAGTTGAAAAGTAAAGAAATGATATCTGAGATGACAACGCGGGGGCGAAATTTTGTGGAGGCTAGAGCAACCATGAAAGAACCTGCAAAGCAAAAGGGGGTGAAATTTTGTGGTGTTAGGCGATGCCAGGTGTCTGCTCATGAGGGAACGTAAAGCCTTTTTTTGTGGCCTATACACACATTGATAAATAAAATAATCCTTTCCCTTGTTTTGTTTCAATGGTTCCTTTCGTGTTGGTGTTGGGATATTTTTTTGGAACAAGGAGTGAACGGTGAAGGGTGAAGTGTCGTCTACGTGGCACATAGGCACGGTGGAGATTCCGTTTCTGACGTGGACGGATCTCATTCATTCATTGGGTGGAGAGTCCGCCACGTGGGCTTCACATGATTTGATTTCGCTTCTCTGACTGACGTTGTGGGTCCAGGTCCAGCCACGCCAATCAATCCTGCGATTCTATTCTATTATATTCTAACTAAGTCTAAATTAGGGTTAGAAATTGCGTCTCACGCGCTCTCTAGTGGGAAGTGACGCACACGAACCGCTGCCAAAATGTACCGACATCAAATTGTGGACCGCCTGATGCTTGCTTATTCTATCACTATGTGCCATGTGGTTTTTTTTTTTGGTAGTAATTTCCTTTGTATTCTTTTTTGGGTGCCGTTAAACGGCGATGTAAGTACATTGTTTAACAAGTAGTTTTTTTATCTCAGGTATTTTTTTTAGACTAATTTTGTTTAAGATATTAAAATCCACTCTATAAAAAAAATTAGATATTTTGAGAGTTGTACTTTCAATAGCATGTATTATTATATTGTGTTATAGATAAGTTTTTAATAAATTAATATACTAACATTAGAATACGTAAAAATCTTTTCTTTCCATAAGACTTTTTTTTGGATTAGGTGATAAATAAAGTAAAGAAAAATATAATAAAAAAAGTAGAGAAAAGAAAAGTAAAGTAAAAAAATAAATAAATTTTTAAGTTATTTGAATTAAGAGAATTATGAGATAAATAAAAAAAAATTAAATTTTGTTATAATTACATATTTGTCTATATTTATTTACTTATAAAATAATAAAAAGAATGATATATTAGACAAATTTTTATTTTTATTAATTTTTTTTTCTATTTCTTCTCACTTTATAAGAAAAATAAAAAAGTTATAGGACTTATTATTTTTATTTTTTATTTTTAACTAAACAAGAGAGTAAATTTATTTCTCTTCTATTTCTTTCTTCTCTAACTCTTTTTTTTTCATTTCTCTCAAAATAAACAAAGGCTAAGTGTGTTACTGTAAATTTAAATTTTTAACATTATATATTATTTAGGTTACCGAGATATTACTTTAACATTTAATACCTTTTATTTTAATTATATAATCAGTGCGAAAATGATACTCCTTCACAAATATTTTTTTTTACTTTTTTGTGTGCTATTAAGAATATTATTTATGAAGTACTTAATATTTATTAATAAATTCTTCTAATTATTAAATGAATAAAGTATTAAATATTTTTTAAATTTTTAAAATACTAAATACTTTACTTTTATATATTTAGTACTTTTATTTTTAATAGATATTGCTAACTAAGAACTATGAAGGTATTATTTAAAAAATATTTAATATTTTTCAATAAAATTTCTTATTTATTTAATAAAAAATATTAAATATTTTTTAAAATTTCAAAATATTATCTGTTTTATTTTTATATTTAATATTTTTTTATTTTAATTCTTTAATTAATTCTCTAATAACACTGTTAACAAATATCATTTTTAATTTTTTAATCAATGCAATAAGGTGATATTCTTTAGCAAACACTTTTTTGTTTTGGTTTTTCTCGTTTTACATGTCCTGCGTGCTTTTGCGTTTAGCAAATACCGAGAAGCTTTACTTGATTAATATTATGTTTATTTTACTTACATATTAACGTCAACGGGCATTTGAGGGGGAAAAAGTTTATTTCCTATAAAAATACCCTAAAAGACGTGAAACGTCGGCTGGCGTTCATCATATCTCAATCATATCTCAAACAAACACACTCTTCTTTCGCGGGATTATTTCGGTATTTATAGATTGATTAAAATATTGATATTTAATATGAATTATTAAATATTTATTAGTTATTATTTATATTTTATAAATTTTTAAATATTTATTATAAAACTAATCATTAATAAAAAATTAACAAATTACAATGAATATTATATTTATTAAAATATTATAACAACTTTTCTTATTTTGATATGTATAAAATGAGTAGAAAGAAAAAATATATCTCTTTTTTATTTAGTATCAATTTCATGGAAAGAAGAAAAAGATTTATCTTTTTTTCTTTTTTATCTCCTATAATAAAGAGATTAAAAGAGAAAAGAAATTAAAATTTCAATTTATTTACTTCATCAATTATACTTACTTTATTAAATAAAGAATAATAAAATAATTTAATATTTATTTATATATATTTACATTCTTTTACTTAATAAAACTAAAAAAAAAACTTCTCTTCTATTAAATGATATCAAATAAGATAAGTAACAACTTTATCACTTCTCTATTTTTATATTTCCTATTATATATCCTTCTTTTCTTTTCCCTGTACCATACCAAACAAAGCCTACTTTTTGAGCGTGGCTTCTCGTAAAGTTCGTTTGTATGAGTGAAAGGCAGGCAGCAGACATGCAATTATTTTGAAGCAGGATTCTCTTGGCCAATTTTTGTGCTCCGTTCCAAAAGTCACTGGTATATTTGAAGAAATTACAAAAATGAAAAGGTGAGTTTTTAACCTCCAAGAGTTTATTTCATGTCATTTTGGTATCTATATATTTTTTTTTATAGTTATAAATACTTAGAATAAATTGTTAAGTAATTTTTTTTACTAATTATATTTAATAAATTTTTAAATTTTTATTATAATATTAATAATTAATAAATATTTTACAATTCATTTTGAATATTAAGCCTATTATGTTTGAAAATTTTGAAGAAAATAAAATTGAGTGGTTCATAAGTTTTTTTTTTTTTAGGGAAAGTGGTTCATAATTGAATAATTTGTTTGGAATGAAATAAAATAAAAATGTAAAAGTATATACAACTCTATTGTTTTGAAGTTTTAATAAAAAAATTGAGAAAAATATTTTACTATTATTTAGAAGTCACAATAATCATTAATGTAATGAAGTGAATTACAAATTTTACTTTTAATACTACTCTTTTAATTTTTTTTTACCCACAATATATTATTTAGAAGTAAAAAAAGATCACAAATTAAATTTAATCCAACAATAATATACACAATTATATATATAATCTAAAATTAGCTATTTCACTAAATACGTTCATTTAAAACATTGAAAATTTATTTAATTTTTGAAAGTTATTTTGCTACTTTGTATATAAATTCATCCAAATGAATAACATGAATATATACGTAATCAAATATAAACATGATAGATTGATAAAAAAAAAAAAAAGAAGATATAAACATGATAGATAATGACCAGTTGGAATGCAGAGTGAGAAAGGTGCAGGGAAGAGGAAATGATAGAAGAAAATATTTTTAAGTGATGATAGTTAAAATTGTAAATGATTATTTAAAAATAGAAAAGAGAAAGGTGTTTTATACCAAAATTCTTAAATTAGAGGGTATAAAAATTTGAGGTTTTGAGTGGTGTGGTGTGATTTGAGTTCTCTTCATTAATTGTTCTATTTTATTATTTAAAAAACTCTATTACTAGCCAATTCATTTCATATATTCAAACATAATTTAATGGTACTATAACAACTCCATACTATAAATATGAAGCCTTCAATTTCTCTATGACTAACTATTTAAATTATGAAATTAAGCAAATAAATTATTTCATGGAGTATAGCTAAATGGATGGATAGATGTCAACGGGTGTCAACTTACTTTACTGAAGCTTTCATTTTTTATAATCATAAATTGAGTTCAAATTTAAGACATGTTTATAAATAATTTGTAGTCTTACTATAAATGCTAGTAAAGATTGATGATTTGTCGTAATTTTAAATTAAAGATGAATTTTTTTTATCTAATTTATTTATTTACAAAGTAAATAAATAAATAATAAATAAAAAAATAAATAAATAGATAAATAGATGTCATCATTTTTCTTTGTCACAAGAGTCCATTGATGGATAAGTCACCAATGTCCTTGCTTTAGGCTTCTTATTTTATATAGGCCTCGTACTTTTATAATTTTATATAAAATTAACCAAAATTTAATATAATTAATAAAATATTAACATAACCACATATTCTCTCACATCTTTAACGAGATCAACAGCAGAAAATTCAAAACACAAAATAAAAAAACAACAAAACAGCAAGAGCTTCCGTTTGACTCTTGAGAACACAAAAAGTACAACAAAAAGCTCAAACCTTTACATCAATGGAACCCATAAAAAATCTGTTTACATACACAATGAGACCCAAAATCATTTAAAATAAATAAAGAAGGGTGAAATCTAAGAGAAATCAGAAGCAGAAGCTCTGTGGTTTTGGGGAATGGAGAAGCAGAAGCAGAAGCAGATTTTGGGTTTGGTAAGAGGGATTGGTGGGGGTGGTGAGTGGTTTCAGAGAAGAAAAGGAAGTGAAAATGAGATTGAGGGATGCAGGGAAGAAGAGAAGAAAGCCACAGCTTCGGCCACTGCATCCAGCCATCCACACAAATTAAAATTTATTATAATGAGAAATGCAAAGCATAAAACAATTTAAAAGAGAAAATTTCGGTTTCTTTTTTTTTTTTCTAAAAAAATATGTTTTTAGAACTTGCGTTGCGTGGCCATTTTCTCTCTCTACTACCTGGTAGTAGTATTTTTGTCAGCGCCTACTGTTTCTTTTCTTTTTCTTTACCAATAGCCAAATTACAAATTTTGAATCCGTTTTTAAATTTTGAGTGGATTTAATCTCTGCTTTTTAGGGGATTATTTTATATTCTTATATTTAAAATAATATTTTTATTTATAATTATTATTTTGAAAATATATTTTATTTATAAATTATTTTTTAATAAAAATTCCTATAAACAGATAAAAAAAAGTTAAAATTAATTTTTTATGTTAAAGATAATATTTTTTTATTTTATTTGACATGTGCTTTACACATATTATTTTACATTTAATTTTTATTAGTTTTATTCTAAATAATTTTTTATGTATAATTATTATTTCAAATATGTTAAACTTAAGAAGTATTGTTTTAATGAATATTTTTAAAAATAAATGAAAAAATATTGTATTTATTATGTAGGAGATATTGTCTTTTTTTTAATTTTATTATTCAATTCTTTAAACTTTAATTAATGTTTCGATGACACTTATTTCTAATATTGTTATCTTTTTTAATTTCATTATTTTATTCTTTTTCTTTAAAATGTAACTTGTATTTAATAATATTATTGTATTTAATCATACTATTCATTACTTTTTAAGGTAATTTTATTTATTTAATGATATTATTAATTGTTTCTCAAGTAATTTTACTTATGTATATAGATTAAAGTTTTGCATAAATCTCAATCAACAGTTATTGTATCTTTTGGACACTAGCAATTAATCTTTTTTTTATATATTTTTTAAATTTATAATATCTATTTCTTAATTATACTTTCTTCATAGTAGATTAAATATTTTTTTACTCCAAAATAATTTTAATTTTTACTTCATATTGACAATGTCTCAATTTTTTTTATGAATTAGTTATATTATCAATTGAAAAGGATATAACAAAAAAATTATTATAGAAGCTTAATTAAAAATATTTTAAATAAAACATATATTATGTTTAATATGTAAGAAAGCAATTATTTTAATTTTATTTTAAGCCACCAAATATCTTGCCGGGTTGTTTGTCACACGTATGATATAAGAAAAAGATAACAAGCTCTAAATTAAGGGAGTTCCCATGCTATCTAATGGGTTTGGTATGTAAGATGAATTGTCAATCATTTATTGACTGTTTATTTTATAATAAATGTTTAAAAGTGTATTTAATATAAATAATAACTAATAAATACTTAATAACTTACTTCAAGTATTAATATCATAAAAAAAAAGATAAATACCACAACAAAAATGCGGAAGAAGGATGGCAAGGAGGAACAAGGCAGCCCAAACACAAGTGCCTCGAAGAAAAGAGGAGAAAAACTCTTTAAAGAAGGAATTCATCCACTTAAATGTGAAAAAAGAAAGAGAACGAGAGAATCTGTTGTAATTCAATTTCAATTCTACTTAATATCATGTGTAAATTCCCAAAACAATTTAATCCTAAATATGGCATGTATGTCTACACATTAGGCTATAGGAATATCTGAAAATGACAGAAATGAAACATCCATTGAAGTCCTGAAAAGAAATCACCAACTAGCGAAGAAAATCTGTGTTTGGTGAAGGACAGAAACTAAACTTATCCTTTGTTAGTTTTCCTTTAAATTAGTCTTAATAGAACAATTGTACACTAAAGTGGGAAGGACTATGAGCCTCTCATTGTGCCTACTAATAAACAGACTAACCCTACCTATCATGGTAAAATCTATAGACAAGGCTTAATATCATAATCTATGAGTGAGAAGTGTTCAATACAATAATAAGCCCAATAATAATATGATCACATAATTGGACAAAATTAAAATTAACAATATATTTTAATTATTTTGACATATAATTAATTTGAGTTTTATAAAATTCATTTGTAATTATGCTAGGCCACATAATAACCTATCAAATTCTTCAAAGCCACACGATGTCATGGCTACACTCACATATTGATGGTTCCTTTTGTTTTTTGGTCATAACATATTCACGGTTTCTTAACAGGTTGGCATTGAGCTACGAACTGACAATAAATTAAAAAGAGTGGTTGAGTTGGGCTTGGTTTCTTAACAGGTTGATAAATCAAGCATTGGGCTACGAACTAACAATCAATTAAAAAGATTGGTTGAGGTTGAGGTTGAGGTTGAGGTTGGGCTTAGACTTGTATCTGTGAAGAGTCTGTGATTATTACCTTCCAAATAGAGAGTCCAGGACCAGAAGTAAACTGAAACACATCTACTTTGTTAAAAGAACACGGGGCAAGAAAGAGAGAGGTTTAGTTATCATGCGATAGAAGGTGAAGAGGGAGAACCAGCATATCTATCTAACCCCTTCGTGGCCTTACCATAAGATTGGGCCAACAATGACAGATAGATAGCAAAAAGAAAACATAGACCATATGGAAAAAAAATGGGAGTATGGGACACTGACTACACTGCTTGGACGATTGTAATTGAATCAGCCTTTGAATGAAAAAAAAAAAAGTTTTTGCCAAAAGAAAAAAAAAAAAGTTTTTTCCAAAAGAAAAAAAAATCCAGATCATTACTACCGGCATCATCAAGCCTTCAATGTGTATCTCTGCGGAAGGTTGATAGTGCAGTGCATGATGGAGGCTCCAGTGAGATATTCCTGCATCCTAATTTGCTTTGCAATATCCTTGTTTTGTTTTGTTTCGTTTTATTGTGTTCCTATTTTCCTCTGGTAGACAATACTCTTATTTTTTTCACTTAATTGTGACTATGTTAAGGGGCAGTGTCAGTCATAAGATCTAAAATTGGAAAAAAAAAAATAGTCATGAATTGCTTGTTTACTTTCTATTACAGCCATGTCATGTATCTCAAAACAAATTGCAGTTTACTCACCCAAGTGTACTAGACTTCTAGACTTCTAGTATTGCCATAAACAAGCCCTTGACTGGTCTATTATCTTTCAATAGAGTCCTAAAACTAAAAGGTTGAAATGAAAATGTCTCCTTTGGAAAAGGGCACGAGTAGAAAAATAAGGAGGGACGGGGATCATTTACAGTCCTTCTTCTGGTCCTCACTAATTAAAATCAACAAAGGATTATTATTTTAAAGAAATGAAATTTCTGGAATGTTCTTACTACTACAGTAACCATTTTTATCTATTACAAGTTTCTTATTGTACCTTGGTTGGATTTTAAAATCCCATATTAACATTAGTATAAGCACTTTCACGATTCATTTTGATTTAGAGTAGCTCATATGTTTGATGCCCGAGTTCCAGTTGCTTTTTCATATGCTTTGTTTGTGCTTCCTCGGCCTCAACTCTGTCATCCAAAATCCTTCATGTGTAATGGTCATTGGTGATTCATGCATTATTCTTCTAATTGTGTCATTGTTCACTAGCTTATTTCTGTATAATACTCTGCTAATAATACATGAGAAGTAGATACTTTTCTTTTCCCCTTTTTCCTAAGAAAAATATATGTAAGCTCTTTCTAGGAGAAAACAACATCAAATGTCAGCAAATGAAAATGTGGATTTAGCAGAAAAGTCGGGTCTTCTAACCATTATTAAGTCACACAATAGAACCGGGTGATTTTGAGGTCATTTTATGGCTTATAAATCAAATCTTTTCAACTACTTACTCGTTTAACCTATTTTTTTAAACTATTAATTAGTTCTTGCTGATGTGCTAGTGACACCGATACGTTCTTTGTAGTTTAAATTTTCCTGTTCAATAAGGGGCCATTTCAGTTATCCTGTAGAACAAAATAGGTGGCCAGCATCAGACTAATTGTGTGCATTTCCTTATCTTTTTTGTTTCAGCTGAAATGTCTTATTGTCAATTGATAGATATGAATATTAAGAGTGTTTAACAGCTTATGTCTTGCTAAGAACTTTTTTTAGTTTGTTTTCTAGTTCAGGGATAGTTTATTTTATGAGTGATGCTACTCACATAATCAGAAAGATTAAAATAGCTTAACTGTCTGCACAGACCATTGAATGATTAACTATTTTTCTTTACTCTTATTTTGTCTCTCCAATAGATGCTTTAATTTCTTTGATCAGAGATTGTGAGGCAAAGCAAAGAGGACGTAGGGTTCACGACACAAACTAAGTTTGCTTTTGTTGTTAAAATAATATGTCATGCATCACTTGTCAAAAGTAACCCATTATAGAGCCTTTGCTCGAGACTTGAGCTGAGTCGGTTGGCTGAGTTTAATAGTATTCATCTCGTGGAAATTGCACTATAAGTAATTGAGGATTAGTCGAGCTAGTAAACAGGTTCGTGGATAGGACACAAGTTTAAATTCCAGTGAGAGTTACGATGGTTGGGAAGCAGCAAAAATCCTTGTGCTCTAAGCTGCCGACCATGGATTAGTCCTATAGGAGACCCAAAAAGCTTAACCTGTGGAGATAGCGCGAAATGTCACTCGACACAAATGATTAATTAGGGTGTTGACCAAAAAATAAATATAGAGGCCCTATTAAATTCTGAGCATCTGACCATGATTTAGAACCTGCTTGAAGTGCTTCTAGATGACTAGATCACACAATCATACCCTCCAAATCATTATCGAAAAATCTTGGTAGATCAGTCTAAAGTACTTTTTGGATTGGTGCATTCCTACCTTCATTGGTTGATGATTTGGTGTTCAGAGAGAGCTAATGAAGAATGCAGGTCAAATTGTGTGGGTCAACAAACACAAGTGGGGTATTGGACACTGGAAAGGAAAGACCTGACCTTTTTCTTTTGGGGGGAAAAATTAAGTTTATTAGCTGGTGTGGAGTCTTTTCAAAACATCACCTAGCTAGAAGCTGATGCATCTGAAGAAAAGTGTGTTAGGAAGGATTTGGATAAGAATTTTCATATTGATTTAGACCAGAGATTCAGACACGAGACTGGCAATAGTTTTCTACTTTTCCATATACAGCTAAATCAAAATTTGATCCTACCCTACCTAGAGGAAACATGATAGCAAACTATTGTTGGATGGCTGGATGTAAATCTCGTTACCTTAACTCCATTTGACGTCAATGAACTTCGAACCAATAATTTCATTTTCACCATTCTATATTAGAATGCATATTTCTCTTCTCAGAACATTGCTTGACAGTTGCCAAAATTTTCATCCCAAAGTCTTCATCATTAATACTTTAAACCAGTATAAATCCTGCCATGCCTAGAGCTCCGGGCTCTCTCTCTCTCTCTCTCTTGATGGACCTGTGCAACTTGGAGGAAGGGATATAGGGTCTAAAAGCATGAACTTGATCCTATGACACAGCATGTTCCCAACAAAGTGAGTCAAGTTCACATGCACTATGCTAGTTCTACTCAACATAAGCTCTGGATAACAGAAATGTTTTAGATCCACAGAAACACGAGACAAATTGATGCTTGATAAAAGGATACCCACTCAATATATTTTAAAATAAATGTCACTTGCAAGAGGATGTTGAAAAAAAAGTAAGCAAATGGGACCCAGATGAAAAAGATAAAATTGACAAAATCCAACTCACTTGACCTTAATGTCCATCTGGTTATTTTCAATCAATTATTCAACTTTGGCCATAATATACCAATCATATTGCAAATCATTATTATAGTATTGCGCCAGCATTTGGAGCAGACATATATTTTTCTATCTGCTTCTTGTCTGGTTGTGCTCTCAAGATTTGTGGCCTAAAATAGCTCGTGCATTCAACTCGGAGACAACATAAATGCCTAATAATGATCCTAGCAGCAAAAAACCGAAGCTTCTTGGTTTCAAGCAATTCCATTGACATGTTTTTGAACCTTGATTTAATATGCCCCTAACGAGGACAGTTTGTTGAACTACATCCTCTAAATATTTATGTATATTTACGACAATGTATCATTTCACATATTTCTGAAAGGATTTTTTCTGTCACACCGAATGAATCCTGATAATAAATTAATAATATCCCACCTAAATATGCGTCAATTGCTCCACCAATAAACTACTAAAGCAGACTATTGTGTGCTAACAAACTTTACTTTAGGTGGCATTTGAATTCTACTAGTGGGAGGATGCCCTCTGAAAATTGGATGACTGGCATCACTATGCATTGTACTTAAGAAAAAATCTAACCATTTGCATTCTGTCATATGGTAAACACAAAGGGAGAGACCAGAAGGATAATTATCCTTAACTGGTCTGCTAATCACATGCTGTCTATCTTCCTTTTGTGCATATTCTTTTTCACGTTTATGCATTGCTCTGCTAGAGATACCATAACCATTAACAACTTCATACGAGATGGGGGAGGGGATACTCTTATTTCAGCAGGAGAAACTTTTGAACTAGGATTTTTCACTCCTAATGGAAGCTCTAGTAGCAGAAGATACGTGGGAATATGGTACTACAGGTTGAATCCACAAACAGTTGTGTGGGTTGCTAACCGAGACAACCCACTTCCAGATTCTGGGGGTGCTTTTGCCATTGCAGAGGATGGAAATCTCAGGGTTTTGGAGGGAAGTGGGACAT
Source organism: Styphnolobium japonicum (assembly GCA_023212625.1). Lineage (NCBI taxonomy): Eukaryota > Viridiplantae > Streptophyta > Magnoliopsida > Fabales > Fabaceae > Styphnolobium > Styphnolobium japonicum. The sequence continues at coordinate 21,698,010 of JALBWW010000008.1, forward strand.
CCTACTGGGGGACAAATATTGGAAGATCATCTTCACTGCACAGGACAGTGAAGCTAATGGATAGTGGGAATCTTATTGTAAGCGAAGAAGACCAAGGAAATCACTCAGTGAAGATTCTCTGGCAGAGTTTTGCAAATCCAACAGATACATTTCTTCCAGGCATGAAAATGGATGAAAATTTAGCATTAACTTCATGGCGAAGTAATGAAGACCCGGCACCTGGGAACTTCTCATTTCAGCAAGCTCAAGGAGAGAACCAGTATATCATATGGAAGAGATCCGTCAGGTACTGGAAAAGCAGTGTAACAGGTAAATTTGTTGGAACAGGTGAGATGTCTTCAGCAATGTCTTACTTACTGTCGAATTTCACCCTGAGAATATCCCCAAACAACTCTGTTCCCTTTCTCACTTCATCACTATATAGTGACACGAGGCTGGTCATGACTTACTGGGGTCAACTTCAGTATCTGAAGTTGGATTCAGAGAAAAAATGGTTGTTAGTTTGGGTAGAGCCCAGAGATAGATGCAGCGTGTTTAATGCATGTGGAAACTTTGGCAGCTGTAATAGCAAGTATGATTCTATGTGCAAGTGTTTGCCTGGGTTCAAGCCTAATTCTCCGGAAAGTTGGAACGCGGGAGACTTTTCTGGTGGATGCAGCAGGAAAACAAATGTATGTAGTGAGGATGCTAAGAGTGACGCGTTTTTGAGCTTAAAAATGATGAAAGTGGGAAACCCGGATGCTCAATTTAATGCTAAGAATGAACTGGAATGCAAGTTTGAGTGCCTCAACAATTGCCAGTGCTATGCATATTCATATGAAAACACTGAAAAGACAGGGCAAGGTGATAGTGGTGATGCAGTTTGCTGGATTTGGTCTGAGGACCTGAACAATCTTGGAGAAGAGTATGAGGATGGCTGTGACCTCCATGTTCGTGTGGCATTTTCTGATATAGGTATCACTTCTTTTTATCATCCTCTTAAATTCCTAGAGTTTCTTGGCTAAAGTTTGACCATTGATTGAAAAAGAAAAACCTTTCTCTTTTTTTTTTTTAAGCTTTTGGTTCCAAATTTCCAATTCATCTTGCTTGTCTCTATTTGGAGGTAGCCTTCATCAGGAAATGGCTCTTGTAATGGAAAATTACCTAGAGATTGTAAATTATTGTTTCTAAAAGTCCAGAGGTTCTACTTCTGCAGAATCCATAGGGAGGAGTTGTGGGACTTGTGGCACAAACTTCATTCCGTATCCCCTTAGCACAGGACCAAATTGTGGAGACCCCATGTACTTCAGTTTTCACTGCAACATCTCCACAGGTGAGCTTGAATTTGAGACTCCCGGGGGCACCTATCAAGTGATAAGCATAAATCCAGAAACACAAAAATTATTGATCCACAGCAAAGATGTAGTTAACTGTGAGGGTCAAAGTACAAGGGACAAGCTTTTGCTTCTCAACCAGTCATCTCCATTTCATCTTACTGGCACGTGCTATGCAGACCCAAGCACCTTTATTTCTTATGCTCCCCTGAAACATGGAGAGGAAATAGAATTAAGTTGGGATCCGGCATTAGAGCCATTTTGCTCTTCATTGTTGGACTGCATGGACTGGCCAAATTCAACTTGCAATACTACCAGTGATGGGAAGAAGAGATGCCTTTGCAATACAAACTTCCTTTGGGATGGCTTGAATTTAAATTGTACTCCAGGTAAGGACATCATAATTATCTATCAATGGTCGGATCCATTCATTTATCTTTCTTCCTTCTTCATATTGATAGATATGTGTGTTTATGCATAGTGTAATATTTACACCTCCGGTCTTCCACATATTTTGCAGTGTTTTTCTGAGAGAGAATAAATTAAGCCATCTTTATGTAGCTGCCTAGTATTGCCTATGAGGAACTCAGTTCAGCTTGATTTGAACCTTACCTCACCTTGACGACAAGGGAGGAATTTTACAGCTTTGTTTCCATTTCCAGACTTGTCAAATTTGTTGTGCTGATATATTGACACAAATCACAATGTAGTTCCAAAATCTGAATTCAACCCAGCTTTGTAACTTGTTTAGGTGTTTTGATAAAACGCAGTGCAGAGGACACCAGAACCCATACTTGGGCTGCTGTTTTTTTTTTTTTTTAAATTATAAGTAGAAATTCATGATAGCAAAAGAAAATCATAAATTGTTGTATGAGTTTTCTATATATAAGAGATACCTTTTTTATATCTTGCAGAAGGCAATCATAGCTACCAAACAGACAGGCATCTGTCCTTTCCTCAGATTATTGCAGTCACTTTTTCAACTGTGATTGTCTTAATTCTTCTCTCAGGAACTGTTACCTGTATTCGCTTGTGGAGAAAGAGACAGGCCAAGACACCAGGTAACGTAATTTTCTTTGAAACGCAAGAAAAAAAATGGTATTTCCTAGAATCCCAATATTCAAGGGGATACTTCATCAGCAGTAGCCTGTAACTCAGTATACAGTTCATCTGTTTGCCTTCAGAAAGCAGGGGATATATTCAGAAAAATTCAGGGATTAACTTGTATGACAGTGAGAGATATGTCAAAGATTTGATTGAATCCGGTAGGTTAAAAGAAGACGATGCACAGGCCATAGACATTCCACATTTTCATTTGGAAAGCATACTTGATGCTACTAATAACTTCGCAAATGCAAACAAGCTTGGACAAGGGGGGTTTGGTCCTGTCTACAAGGTAATTAAGAATTTCTTGATAGTTATTATGATTTTCAATTTCAATTTCATGCTGATAGGAATCAGTCATTATTTGGAACACTGTCAGGGAAAGTTTCCTGGAGGACAAGAGATAGCAGTAAAGAGACTCTCAAGTTGTTCTGGACAAGGTTTAGAAGAGTTCAAAAATGAAGTTGTGTTGATTGCCAAGCTTCAACATCGGAACCTAGTTAGACTTCTGGGTTATTGCGTTGAAGGAGATGAAAAAATGTTACTATATGAATATATGCCAAATAGAAGCTTGGATGCTTTCATATTTGGTAAGACTCTTTCTTGTATTCGTCATGTTCTGTTGGATAAGCCTTTTTCTTGTACAAAAAAATTTTTGTTAGAAGAAGACTAACGTAAAAGGTTATGCCCAATATCCAAGACCGGAAGCTATGTGTTCTATTAGACTGGGATATGCGCTTCAAGATTATTTTGGGGATTGCTCGAGGGCTCCTTTACCTCCACCAAGATTCTAGGTTGAGGATTATTCATAGAGACTTGAAAACAAGCAACATTCTACTAGACGAAGAGATGAATCCTAAAATCTCAGACTTTGGCTTAGCCAGGATATTTGGAGGAAAAGAAACAGCAGTGAACACAGACAGAGTGGTTGGAACTTAGTAAGTTTCATGACAATGCATAATTCAGTGCCATTGCAGTAGCATTATATCAATATTTCCTTAGACTTCACAAAATGATATCAGCCATCTCCTATCTGTCTTATTTGCTCCGCATTTTCATAATTTTTTTGTAATGCAGTGGGTATATGTCTCCAGAGTATGCACTTGATGGAATTTTTTCAGCCAAGTCTGATGTCTTTAGCTTTGGTGTAGTGGTACTCGAGACTATTAGTGGAAAAAGGAACACCGGGTTTTATCAGGCAGAACATGAATTGAGTCTTTTAGGCTATGTAAGTATACTGAGTTCTTGTATGCTTGATTCGGCAATCCCTTAGTATCTAACACATTTCATTCTTTGATTCAATTTTTCAGGCATGGCATTTGTGGAAAGTAGACAGGGCATTGGACTTTATGGACCAGACACTATGTCAAACATGCAATTCAGATGAATACTTAAAGTGTGTGAATGTGGGGCTCTTATGCCTACAAGAAGATCCAACTGAACGTCCCACCATGTCAAATGTGGTTTTCATGCTTTGCAGTGAATCTAGTACTCTTCCAACTCCTAAGGAACCAGCCTTTGTTGTCAGAAGATGCCCTTCTAGCAGAGCCTCTACTTCGGGTAAACTGGGAACTTTTTCACATAATGAATTGACAGTTACTTTAGAAGATGGCAGGTAGCTAATTCTGCTTCGCTGTTTGCAGCATTGCTGCAAGGCTCTGCAAGAGCGTTTTGTTTTAAGTAATTTTTTGAATGGAAGCTCGCATGGCGATAATGTGCTGGATGTTATGTTGATGGTCCCTCTTTTATCCTTGAATGAAAATAACATTTCTGAAGATTCGATACCTAAAGAAAATGACCATAATTTGAATTATAGTTCGAGGCTGATTTTTTTACTAGAGGTTTCGTTTCGTCGTTGAGATTTTCTGGTTAGGTTGTGAGAATTCATATGCAACTTGCTACTTTCATATCACACATATACCTGATCAAAATAAGTAGGACGTGTAATCCTAACCCCCCCAAAGATATTTCTTTTTTCTTACTTGCTACTTTCGTTGTCTGTTGCCTCAAGTGGGGTAGCTTGAAATGGCGAATTAGGCAAGCTCTCGTGAATTTCATAATTGAATTGGATCGATTTCTAATCATCAGTGTCACAAGGGAAAATGCTCAATGTATTTTATGTAAGGCCCGCAACCAAGTTGTTTTAACCCTTTATTATGCCTTGCCTACCATTCTTACAACTAGAAAGAAAAGCTCCAAGTCCACAGTTTTGAGCAGCTGAAAACAGTGAGACTGGGCGGCCAAGTTGCCAAGACATATTAATATTTTACTTTCCTCCCAATTCACCATAGTCGTTTTATCCCAGAATCAATGATAAAGTGTCATATTTGACCAACAAAAAGGAAAACTGAACGATAGCAGTAGAAGAAAAATAATCCTATTATCATTTATGTAGTTTACTCATGTTAACAAAGCAGAGTAAATCATACTAGAAATAAATCATAGAAGGGGTTATTTTGTAAACTACATTAACCTGTTACACATCGTTTTAATGAACTAAATAAAATGACTGCTTGAGTTAAACAATGTACACCTTTCACTAGCTGGTGCCCACGTTGCAAGTGTCAATTGTTATACGATTCATGACAAATAAATTTAAAATTTCATTAGTTTGTGGGGTAAAGGTGTTATGACTTATGATAGTTAGATATGGTTTTGTTTAGTTTAGGAGCCATGAACCTAAAACCCTCATTTAAGTTTCTTCCGATTGAGCTACGTTTAACTTGCACACCTGCAATCACATTGTAATTAAAGTAATGCATTTATATTGTTTGTGTGAGTCACATTGCTATAAATTAATTATTCAAAGTAAATTAAAATAAGAGAAGCAAATAAAAGGGAAAACGAGAAAGAAATACGTTTATAATATTTTAACTTCTGCTGTTCATTCAAAAAGTAGGTGCGGGGAAACTTAACCGGTGTTTCCATTTTCCAATAGTTACAGAATCCACCGACTTCCCCGGCCCCGAACCAACCAAGCATGACAAATTCATGTTCCTTAGACTGGGCCTTGGGTAAGAGCTTCTTGTAAGTTGCTACCAAAATGTTTGTACATTTTGACCCAATCTCTTTGGTCTCAATAGCTGAAAGTCAAATTGTGACAAAAAATTGGTAAACAAGTCTCCACATAAAAACTCAAGGAATAACTCCTTCCTAGTTTATCTTTAGCTATTCTTTTATGAGATTAATTTTGATTTATTATTAGTGTAAAAAAATTTTACATTGATATTTAATTATGTATTATTAAATTATTAAAAGAGTTTGACTATAACAACAATTACTTAGAAAATATAATTCTTTTAATAATATATAAGCACATGATTTAGTGACAATGTAATTTTTTTTATAGTAAATTAAAATTAAATCATTTTTGTCTCGTGAGCTTAACTTACTTAGTAAAAAATATTTGATGTTAATGTTAAGTGTGAGATTCGATCCTTAACGAGTACACACCCTTTTTCCCTCCTTATTTCTTGGGACCTTCTTCGGGAGTTGTCCTTAGATCTCATCTTAGTGGTAGAGCCTCCATTAACCCTAGTGGAGTGAAATACCAAAAAAAATTAAATCTTTTTTTTATTCTTTTCTCGCTAAATAAGTACAGTAGTTAGATTAGATGTGAATTCTACTTAAACCCAGAAGTAAACTTAAGGAGCGAAAGGAAATCTATTTTTTTTTATTATATATAAAAATTATTTAAATAATATACAAAACAGAAAAGGATAAAATTTAGGAGTATAAGCTTACTTAAACATATTTTGGACATATATTTTTTCGGTGAAATATTGTAGCATATTATTTATAGCTATACTGTACATGATGGTAAATTTTAATTTCTTTATAGGTTTACGTATTTAAACTTAATTTTAGTAAATAAACAGTATAAAAATTTATAAAGTATCCATGAATCATGTGATGTCACATATTTAAAATTGTTTAAAAAATTTATTTCAAAGAAAAAATCTTTAGATACTATAATAATATGATTTTTTTTTATTAATAATAGAAATTTTTTTTTACACAAAATCCATCAAATTCAAACTCTAATTTATATAGGTCTCTCGAATTAGCAGCGTGTTTAAGATCTTTCCTAAAAGCTTAATAGATTAGCCATTTAAATTGACAGAGATGCCCCTGATGAACTTCTAGGAAGCAAGGAGGCAATTGCGGTCTCTTCTGCAGAATCAAAGTCGATCAGCTAATATTCTCTGTTGGGCTGTCAACTGATGCTCTCCTACTCTCCTTCCTTGAACCCCCTTCTAGGACCATTTCCATTTTTCTTCTTCTCCTTCTACTTATATATATAATTATATATAGTATAAATAGGATCATTCACCACCCTCACCAAAGAAACTCACATTATTCCATTTTCTTTTTTCTCTGCAGTTCCACATCAAACAAGCAACATAATGGCTGGGATTGGCAAAGGAGTTACTTTTGAAGACTTGCTGCCCGTGATGGCCAACAAACTGGGAGGGGAAGGTCTGATAAAGGAGCTCTGTAATGGGTTTCAGTTGCTGAGGGACAAAGACAAAGGGGTGATCACGTTGGACAGCTTGAGGAGGAACGCTGCTCTTCTGGGTTTGCAGGACTTAAAGGAGGATGAGCTGATGAGCATGATGAGGGAAGGTGATCTCGATGGAGATGGTGCTCTCAATCAGATGGAGTTCTGCGTTTTGATGTTCAGATTGAGCCCACAGTTGATGGAGGAATCATGGTTTTGGCTTGAAGAGGCTCTGCAACATGAACTCAACAACTCTTCCATTTGAACGCCTCTCCTCAGCAGTCTGCAGACCAGGATTTTTGCACATCTAACAGAGACACAGGATCCAAAACGACACCGCTTCACATGCTTGAACTTTGAATGAACAACTCATAGTGGATTAATGGTTTCCTTTCCCCTTAATTGTTTCATCCTACAGGCAATGTTAACCCTTTTCAATTGGAAAGAACATATAATTGGTGTTTTGCTTTCAATATTTATTTTTTCCGGATGAACACAAGAAAAAAATAAAAACATTGGGTAATTGATTACAAATGGTTGGTTTTTTATTTAATTTTTATAAATCAGTAATCACAACCACAGACTATAATTTAACTCGTTTAGCAAGCATTAATCCAGGGTTTTTTTTTTTTGTGGTTGTTAAGTTGATTCATAGTGGCATTACAAACCCAATAAAGCAAATTATCAAAGTTCATTTTTCCATTAATAAACTGTTCATTTCTCAAGAGTGCTAATTGGTGCACATTGGAGGGGGAGACCACTGGCTGCGAGTCTAAAGTCTAAACTACCAAACTACGAGTCTACGAGTATATAGGAATATATAAGGGGAAAGGAATAGGAAAATACTGTACAGAGGGAAGAGGGTCGGTCGGTCATAGCTAGAGGACGGGACTGGTCTGGTCTGGCCGGTTAAATGGATGAACTGGTCATCTGGCTATTGAATTGGTCTTAATTTTGCAATTGAATTGTTTTTGTAAATCAACTGTTATGAATTAGCGTAATCTGAGGATTGAACCAGTTAAACCAGTAAATTGGACAGATTTTTTCTTTGCCATTTAATGTTTTTTTTTACATAAATTAATAACAAGTTTTTTCTACGTTAAAATATTTATAAATGACTAATAAAAATAAATCAACTTTTTTATAATTACTTCAAAAGTTAAAAGACAATTACTTATGAAAATACATTTTAAGTTGATTCTCATTACAATTAATCTTTTTACTAATAAACTAGCGATTTTGAATTTTTTTAAATATATATATGTACATATTTGTCAATGTAGCTATATTTTAACATATTTTGTTTACTATATCTACTTTAAATTATATTTATAATTATTGAATTTTTAAATTTATAATAACATGTTCCCTTTATGACCTAGTGTGTGTTTAGATTAGTTGTAAAAAAAAATATATTAAAAATAAATTATATATGTAATTGATTTTAAAAAAATTAATTATGAAAAAATTATTTATGTTTGGATGTGTTAGTTCATTATCAACTTTAAGATAAATTTTTTTGTTTTGATTGTATAAAAAGAATCATTTTTATGTATTAAATTACTAAAAGAGATATGAAATGATTAAACATTTTATTTAATTGAGAGTAAAAGAGTATTTATTTATCAAAACTTTTAAAATAATATATAATCACATAATTAAAAGTTTCAAATGTAATCATTTTTTTAAAAAAATATTTTTAATTATAGAAAAATAATCTTAACTTATAATCAATTTTATACACTTTAAACAAATAAAATAAATTTTAGATAAAATAAATTTTTATTGAAAAAAAAAATGTTTTAAAAGAGAAAAAATCTTTCCCAAATATACTCACGGTGGTAGGTTAGTACTCTCCACAAGTTAATGTTCTGTTCAGATTCTCTAACTATGCTCTCAATAAAAGTTTCGCTTCAGTGCCATTTTTAACTATGCTCTCAATAAAACTTTTTCTATGATATTCACATTTTTAATTTTATTATTGTTATAGATTGTGATTATTTAAAAAGAATTTTTTAAAAAAAAATACAAAGATACTTCACAAGAATGACTCTACAATAACTCAATAAGCAAATGTTAAAATTGTGGTGAAACCATTTTAACCAAGGAATGATTTTTCTATTAAAAAATAATTGCCTTGTAACTTAGTGGTAGTGTCACTTTTCTTTATAAGAAACAGGAGTATGATTTCTAATGAATCTTAACACTCACACTTAATTTATATTTTTTCATCAACTTATCAAGTTTTCGAACTTTTTTTATATAAAAAATAACGACTAATGAGTTTCAAAATTATGAGAGGTACTCCATTAATTGGATCGCATGGGGAAGAATGTGGATTAGTTCATGAATCTTTTGCTTTAGTACTTATAGAAAGTCCATTGAAAATTATGAAATCGTGCGTGGAACTTTCCTAGAATCCTATCCATTATTCATGAGTTGCAAATAGCCGTTGGCACATGTCAATTTGCATACAACCTCCATTTCTTTAAGTTGAAGTACAGAACCCCATCCACATCCGATTCTACGCTGTTTTATTTATGATCTGGGAACCTTTTGTTGTTTTAATAGAAAGATGATGTGCCAACCAGATCTGCTACAAATATTAAACTTTTCAAATCGGTCGGCAGTATTCAAAACAATTTTAAACAGGAACAAGGTTTGCCCATTTCTTGTCTTACTATCACCATCAACAATTTTATTTACAAAAACATGTATAATGTATTAGGAAATTTCAGAGCTGTTGCTTCGTCTGCTGATTTCCTTAAAATTGTGGTGCCATTCAGCTCAATTGCCCCATTCTTTATTCCATCCGCCCATAATAACTATTCAAACAAGTACAACTCACAAGCCCATGAAGGATGAAAGGAAGAAATCAAGAAATATAAAATACTCATGTTACACTAACATTCGTAAATTACATTTTTTTTTCACTGTGAGCAGTTTGCATAAAACTTGAATTTTAGTTAGGGTATTCTTTGAATGAAAGAATTAAAAGATTTCTAATTCTTTCAAAATTGAAATTGACTAAAAATATTAATTTTTATGTTTAAAATAAATAAAGAATTGAGACATAGAATTGTAATTTTGAATTAGTTAAAATTTTATTGTTTGAATAATTTATTAAAAATTTATAAAATCTATTAAATAAATTTAAATTAATAAATAATAAAAAATATAAATTATAAATAATTTCAATAGAATTTGCATAAATTATAATGACAATGATGTATGTTAAATGGGGTTGGTTGCAACATCGACATAGTCGGAGTACACTAGCAAAGACAGTAATTAGAGGAAGTCAGTGATAACTTGGCTAGAGTATGCATAATGACGACAGTAATTGAAGGCCACTAGCAATGGCAGGGTCGGAGCATGCGACAATGATTAGAGGCGCAATGGCAACATGTGGTTGGAGAAAGTGTGGCAATGATAAGAGGACATTGGTACTAACGTTGTTGAAGCATGTTAATGACGATAATTGTAATTTTTAAAATCTAAGCTGAAAGTTGAAAGTATTATAAATTAGTTACTTTTTAATTTCATAAAATTATACTTAGAGTTATTTCTAATTCTGATATACACAATAAATAAGATAATTAAAATTAAAAAAATTAATTCTAAATCTAATCTCATCCACGGATAGCCTAGTCCTGAACTAACTGAACGAGGGTTCCTACCCGATCGATCACAGGAGGAAACGGATGGCCACAAGATGTGCACGGACTAGGCCTTTTTAGATATGAAGCACAAGGCCCGTTCCAATAAATGGCTACAATTAATGACAAAAACGGTTTTTTTCTTTCTTTCTTGCATTTCTTTTAAAAACATGAAAAACCCATCGATTATGATGATTTGATTTATTATAGATAATAAGTTAATGACATACAGCCATGCTTAAGGAGGGTTTTCATCTAAACCACATAAAATTGGTGGAAATAAATTTTTATTGGTTTTTCTTGAAGACAATAAATACTTGAAAAGTAAACTTGAATGTTCTGAAAGCTTTTAACGATCATGTGGTCCAAAGGGTGAAATCAGGTCCTTGTCTGGTCATCTAAATTTGCAGTACCCAAAACGAGTCGATATAATTTGATATATGATGTTATCTCTTCTGTTGGCCTGCTGCCTGCCATGCTTTCCTGCTTCACCTTTGCACATATAAAAGACTTCTGCACGTGAAGACCGATAACAAACAACCATTTTACTTTCTCTGTCCCCATGATCATTTTTGCATTTGACGAAGAACTATTAGAGCATAATACCATTAGTTCGGATATTCAGTTGTAGAATATGAACTATAGGAATTGCGGTTATGTATAATTTATAGTTATAGCAGCTACTGTGCGTTGGAAATAGTGGTATCATTATACTGCCAAAAGGTGAAGCACTGTAGCTCAATGGTGTGAGTGACTGGTGTCAAACAAAGGGGTACTTAGTTTTACTATCCGAGCATAACACCATTAGCTCAATGTTAATACCCTCTTCCCAATTTCTTAAAGAAGCAAGAAAGAAAATTGTGGTAACAAACATCCAATTTGTGACTCTAGTACTGTGCATTTCAAGTTTCAACATTATCCCATTTCATGGAATTGAAATCTTAGTGTGGGACAAAAAGGATACCACATAAAAGAATATAATAATGTGTCTTCCTTACCTTTCATCGTGGGTATAAGAATCAGGAAGACAGAAAACCAGTTCTCTTTCAGATCAATATGCATAGGGGTCCATGCCCTGCTAGCCTCTGCCATCCACTTTTAATACCGTCTTCGTATACTTCTTCATCATGCTACCCTCCATTAACTTGATTTGCTTTGCACTTTTTTTTGTCTCCTTAGCATTACTATGCCAACAAGCCAGAAACATTAGAAATTTGCACTCCACATATATTGTTAGTACTGTTTCTATTGGAAAATTGGGTCATCCACAAGCCCTGTTGCTTCTGGATAACACATTTCGTATCCTGTTTGGCCATTCAATTCTATCAACTTTAATGTGGAAGTGCTCCCCACCTTTGTTAGCCTTCCTTGTTGATCTATCATCGTCCTCCTGGAAAGTTGAGCCAGGAAAAAGGAGGAAAGTCCCACGGAAAGGTAATCTAAAATACAATGTCTCCTCCACTTAATCATCTCTCCTGTGAAAGACATTACGTGACACTTCGAGCCTACTTCTGGGTCAAGCTAGTGTTGGCTAAGAGCAAAGGTCCCATGTGTAAGTCAAGCTCGTAACATGAAAAGATGGGCAGAAAAGTCCATCTCATAGCACATAGGATGCAGGCTTTGAAATTGTCATGATTCATGAACGAAATGAATCAAATTGTGAAAACTGCTTTAGGTTTAGACTTTAAAGTAGTGTTATTTCACATTTAAACTGTTTTTACTAAAGACTACGAATTACGTAGCATTATTTTTTAGCCTCAACCTCTACTACGGGATCCACAACAATTAACTTCTCTCTCACTTATAAAAAGATAAAGTTGTTCAATGTCATTCCTAATCATATTACACCAAAAACTCTTTCTGACATTTAGCATTTTCCTTTAGGTTTATTTTGTTGGATTCTGGGTTGGAAAACACAGAAGTAAGTTTCCTTTTATTTTTTGGTGAGCGTCATAATTCCTTTTTGTTGATCCATCTTCATGCTTTTTGTGCTTTTTGCTTATCCGTTACTTTTTCCAGCATCACAACAGATTCAATCAATCAATGGCAGTAATCACCTATATATGTTTTCTAACGTAAGCAGCTATGAGAGTCATGTCGACAATTATAATTTTGGAAAACTGCTACATTTGAGGCCATCGAATCGTGCACCCCTGTGGGGGAACACAAAAGAAGCAACTTTATTTATCTTGTAGCTGAGTCTGACTAATTGTTGGGAAAGAAAATATAAATTTTCTTTAATTCAATCTTTCTTGTACGTATAACAGTATCAACTAATGACCATTGACTAGGAACCAAAACCAAAATAGAACATTTCGGAGATGATATAGGTTGGCTGTTAATATGACCTCATGCTTTGTTAGAATGAAGTGATTTAACAGATTGATGAATGATTTTCTTTTTGCATCAATGAGACCACTAAGACAGAAGGGGGGATCAATTTGGATTTAATTGCCTGCTGCCATGCCTTTTTGGTGAAGCCAATTGAACGTTTGGACCTAATCACCTAATTAACAGAACAAACTGAACTGAAGCGCTAAAACCAGTTACTAGTTGAACGTTGAATTGTTTTTCTATGTACAGATACAAGTTAATTAATTTGGAATATGGATCTCTGGCTTCCTTCAGAGACTTGAATATGCACGGGACATATCATAAGAGATTTTGCTATGTCATGGAAAAGAAAATACATATAGTAGCTTTAAGAGTGTTGATGACCTATCCAATAGACTTTTGAATTACCACTAATAGTTTTCAATCTCAGTGGTTGTTGTATAATCCACGTATTGAGCCCTGTAGCCGTTACTAGTTCTTAACCAGACATTCCCAATCACACTCTACTATTGGGAACCACTTACTTAGTAAAATTATCTTTTGAAGTAATTAATAGTATCGTTAAATATAATTATATCATTAAATACATGAAAACATTAAAAAAAGAGAATGAAATAATAAAATTTAAAAAGACAATTATATTAAAGAGTGAGGTGTTGTTAAAGTATATAATTAAAATTTAAAGAATTAAATAGTAAAAGTAAAAAAAAGATAATCTTTTTAACATAAAAAATTAATTTATAAGGTTTCTTTCATTTACTTTTAAAATTTTTTATTAAAAAATACTTTAATAAATTTAACATTTCTAAAATCATAATTATATATAAAAATATTACTTTCATAAAAATAAAAAATAAATTAAAATTTCCAAAACACGAGTAAAATAAAATAAAATAATTATCTCAGACATAAAAAATTAACTTTAAACACTTTTTTCTATCTATTTATAAGAATTGTTATAAAAAAAACTTTATAAACTGACCATACTCAAAATAATAATTCGTGGAAAGCATAACTAGTTAATTTATATACACACAGTAGCCTATTGTTATTATATTACAATTAACATGTAAAAAATCAATCTGTAATTAAGTGGATTAAGACAGGTGCCAACAGCTACTAAATAAAACCACACAGAACAAAAGTCATGCATCGAATTAAGAGTGAAATTAAAACCATTTTCAGAAAAAGCAAAAGAAGAGCATAAGATAAAATGCTGAGTTTATTAGCGTACATTATCCTGAAAAGTTTTAAGTGGCTCAGATTGTTCCTTCATCCACAATGGAGATCTTCATAGCACATCTTTTTTAACAAATAAGTTAATCTATTTATATATCTACGTGAGCATATGTGAATGTCAATGCTGTTCCATCATTGAAATTTGACACAGCCGATCTCAACTAAATGGTCCTGCATTTCCATACATGGAAAGCAGTGCAAATCATGTACCAAGGTGTTGAGCTAAAGTGGCGTCATGTCCATGTTTTTCCATCGATGCAGAAAATCGTGGCCCCCTATCTAGCTTGCACAAACTTTACTTCCACAAAGTTCTATGCACTGCAAAGGAAAGGAAAGAAGATGCAGTTAATTAAGTAAATAGTGGAACATTCATAATAATAGTTACCCTCACTATGAAGTTGGCTCCTGATCGATGATGCACAAAAAAAATACCCTTGTTAAGTGTCCAAAATGGCGGTTTCTTAGTCTCTGAAGTCTGAACTATGATATCCAACTTTAATTTCTTTCATTTTAGCTTGTTATGTTCTCTTAAGTAGAGTTGTATTGCCCATTATAACTTTTCTGATTTGAGTAATGGCTGTGTTGATCAGAATTTTCATTGGTTGTGATGATAAGCAGATGCCAGTTTCAGGGATAAATGGAATAGCAGCAACCTTCAACAATCATTAGAAAGTTAGAAACGCACCTTCCTGTGTTACCAATTGTTAGCACAGTATAGGCATCAGTTTCTTAGTTTTTTCACCTTTTAGACCGACCTGGCATGCGCCACGCCAAAGGACTCCTGTTTTAGTAGACTAAATTAATGATATCAGTACACAGTGAAAACAGTATTATAAATTGATAGTTGTTAATCTTGGGTGATCAATGAAACAACCGATTGAATTTTACACTAAAACAGCAAGTGTTTTTATTCTATGCGTACATTTATGAGAAAATTACATGCCAACTCTTGGGTGCCAAGATCGTTTGTCATTAGTAGCAGTTGATGTCGCTGTCACCGTGCATGGCCAAAGCAAAAGCCCAAAAAGAAAGAGCCATAATAATTTTTATTAGCCTTCTCACCAAAATAAAAAAGCAGTCATCTTAATTAGCATTGAAAGGCGTCTTCCCTCAAAACAAGGAGCAAACTAACATCCATACAGCTATCTATATCTTTAAATAAGTAACATGATCATGAACAAAAGCTTGCCACTTAGTTTGTATAAGAAAAGCTCACCATGACAGTCAAGTGAGGAATGGGGAGTATATATCTGCATTTGTTTGTGATCATGTCTCATCTTGTGTTTTCAAACCCTAAATTCAAGGATTAAGGTGACAGATACGACATACGAGTCAAGTTTGATATCTCTCCCTGCAAATGGTTGCCATTTGCAAAATTGGCTTGGTCCTTGTTTGTAGGAGAAGAAACAAACTAAGTGTCAGCACTTTTGGGGCTAAAAGGAGAATTTGCAAATTGCAATACCAGAAAAGAATTTGATATATGCTCATATTTTCTTCTTATACATTTTACATCATTTCAATTATTGCACAGCAGCCTCACTATGTGTGTGGATCTCTACCTCTTACGGAGGAAAACCAATCAGACGTGTTAAAAGTGTAAAAGATGATGTAAGACAAAAAATGGTACATGCACCCACAACCTCTGCCATCACCCTGTAGTGTACTAACTAGAGACTTGAAGTAAGTAAAAAATAGAATCCCATTCCGTTGATAGTAAGGCTTCCTTTGATTATTAGACAAATAGAGTGAAGAGAAATAAAATAAAAAAAAGTAAGAAGAAGAGAAGTATAGTAAAAAATGAGTAGATTTTTAAGTTGTTTGAATTAAGAGAATTATGAGAAAAGTAAGAAAGAAAGAAAATTAAATTTTATTGTAGATACATATTTATCTCTATTTATTTATTTATAAAATAACAAAAAAATAGTATATGAGGCAAATTTTTACCTCTACTTATTTTTTTTTATTTTTTCTTACTTTAAGAGAAAAATATAAAAATTATAAGATTTATTATTATTTTTTTCTCTATTTTTCTTCTAACTAAATAAGAAAGTAGAATCATTTTTTTTCTATTTCTCTCTTCTATAACTCTTTCTTCTCTATTTTTTTCAAAACAAACAAAGATTAAATGAAACATGTGATTGAGATAGCACCGAGATTTAAGAAATATATGAAGGAGGTGAAATGATTCATGAGAGATTGAGTCAATGGTGAAAGAGAATAAAAAATGAATGTGACCCATACCCACAAAAGCAATTAAGCAAAGAATACGATGGTAATCCCGGAATAAATATTCACACACCCAAGACCAAGATTGATCTGAATCTGAAATCCCCTAAAGACTCCTAATTCCTAAAACTTGCATTTTTCCTGCTTAAGCAAGGGCCATATTTTTTTTTAACGGGAGTTGAGTTGACTGTTGGAAAAGTGGGAAAAGAGAGTGGGGTCAGCTAATGGGCATGAAACACGTGGGCTTTGAAAGTGACTGTAACACGCGCGAAGGAGACAGCAGGAGCTATTCCCGCACTGGGACCACACCAAGTCAACAGCTTCCTGTATGTCAGTGAGACCATTTCCTTTTCTTTTTACTTTTCACCCAATTAAATCGAAAAAATAAGAATAAACTTTATTTTGGTTTTTGAGTAATGATTTTTTTTACGGTAAAGGTATTATTAAATTCAATTTTAGACTATTTTAAATGTCTATTTTTACATTGATATAATGAGTTAGGAAAACTAATTCTCTTGAGTACTCGTCATTGTTCAAATTTGATTTGTCAAAATAGAGAGTATACTTTTTTAACCACTTGACTAATCCCACTATATTAATAATATCATTTTCAATTTAGTTTGTTATAACAAAAAATTTAATTTTGTCATCGATTCCCTTTAATACACTAATTAACAATTTTGCAGACTTATCTGCATCAAATGCTAAATGTAGGGGGGCGGCGCGTCTCATGGCCCCTCTTCCCCCCGAAATTTTCTTAACACTTACATGCAATTCTTTTTTTTAAAAAAAAATTTCTGAGGATGGCCCCCCCCAAGTCCCCAACGATTAATATTTATGGTGGTTTAGTTCTGCCATTTGTTAAATGTGACTATTAACTATCACCGTGAATTATCTGCTAAACAATTAGTGTAGATTTTTTTTTTGATTAGACATAAGATGTTTTTACATCTTTTAAGTGTTGGATTAATCTCCATTCGAATATTGATTTTGGCCGTGGACATAATGTGTTTCTCATAGGATTTAAATTTCTGCATTATTAATAAAATCTAGTTATGTAGAGCTCAATTTGTGTTATGATAGTATATTTTTATTTTATTTAAGAAAGTATCTACATGAGAAATTATAAATCTACGAGATTAGTTATTGCAGCTGTGGTATACGAAATTCATGACAAGATTTTACGTGAAATTACACAGCATTATCATATGGATTGGAAATCACTAGATCTTTAGTAACATGATCAATAGAAGTTCATTTTAAGGAGGAAATTGAAAATTTAAAATGAGAAATAACTTGACTACGTACATGATTGAAATAGTTACCTTAATTATGGAGAGTGAAGAGTGGCTCCGTTGACAAATTAAATTTTATATGAGTAAATTTTATTGATAATATAAAAATTTAATTATTATGAGAAATACCTTGTGACCAGCGCCAAGTCAACAGTACTTAAAAGGAGAGTAGTTCCACAAAAATATAAAAACATTTCTTGGTCTTACACAAAAAAAGAAGAAATAGCTGCCTCCCCTCCTTTGCTCATGTGTAATTGTATATCCCTAATTTTGACTAAAAGCAATGACATTCCAATACTTCACCAAGAACTGGACCTAATATTTCTTCGTCCACTACTTGAGTCAAAACCATATTGATCTTATCAAATATTTGTATCTCGTAAGAAAGAATCCTTTAAAAGACGTGCAAGTAATAAACAATATCATCGAAAAGAGACTTCGCCCTCCAACTCTCAATAATTACATGCCAGTATTTTCAAGTATTACGTATTCGCATCAACCTGTCTTGTATCCATATTTCCGACCTCAAACTTCAAAATCAGCCCCTTTTTTTTAAGTGTGGTTAAGTACTTACGATAAAATGTCTATAAAACCGAAAGCTAGAAGCAGAGACTTACAAATTCAACATGAAAGTAACCCCTCGTTCAGTGGAGATTGGGTGTGCAGAATCAGTGATGGCTGCTCGAAGAAAATTGAGCAATTAACATACAACTTTAAGTGGCACCAGGTGCCAAAGCTTTTATCTTCATCATCTATCGCTATCTTGATTTGAAAAAGAAAATTTACATTCATTTCATTTTGTGCAGATGTCGGATGAATTGGATAGTTAGGCAGTTATTTAGAGTGAAGCTAACGCAATAGAGAAAACATTTTAAGCATACCACTGATAAGTCTTGTAGGAAAAAGCTACGCACTTAAAACCACTTCTGTGTTCTATTACACAAAAAGTTGTTTTTATAGAAAGTTGCAAAGCACAAGTCATTTTCTATATATTTTCTAGAAGTTAACACGTCTCCAATACTACACTATATTATTGTCCATTTTCATGTTACTTAATTATTGATCACTTTACAATAGAAAGTATGCAGCCTTGCGGTTTACTTTGAAATTTAGTAGTGAAATGGTGACTCAACTATTAGGATGAAATTCTATCAATTCAAAGATTTTGGATTCATTTTTTTTTTTGTAATCATTTATTGATAAGTCATATGTAAGTATTATTACCATTATAAATTCTTGCTGTGACTTATAATATACTCTTATATTAAAATGTGACAACTTCTCTTCCATATAAATATTTTATCTCCAAAAAAATTTAAAACCCCTAAAAAAATATATATGGATGACAGCAATTTCATAAGGCAGGTGAGTATGTTATGACTATCATTTGGAGAAAAGTAAGTAAATTGTGTTTCTCACAAGGTATAATTATAAAATATAATATATTGAAAGTATAATTAAGCACCTAGATGGGATAGTAAAAGAGGTAATCTAATGAAAGATTATAGCTGTAACACAATCATTACACTATAATTTTAAAGACTGCATCAGTGTCAATTAAACTACCAACCACATTCGTCATAATGCCTAATTATTATAACCGTAAGATGTATGATATTATTTTTTAAGTGGTAATTAGATAAATTTACTTTACTTTTTTATGTGCCAAAATTTTAAATTTTTTTCCACAAAAAAAAAAAAGAAAATAGAAAGATAGTTATCAATGTTTACACTATATTTCAAAAGTTTAAAAAATATCTCTATTTTTTGTAATATTTGCTAAATGAAGCAATAAAAAACAGTTTACGAAAACAAATTTTAAAAAAGTAAAAAATATATATTTTTCCTCACCATTTTTTTTCTTTTCCTCTCTTTTATACACTATTTTTACTCATTTTTGTTGTATTAATAATTTTTTTAAAAATGATATGAAAAAAAAGTTAATCCAACTACTGAAAGAGAAATTCAAAAAGCATCATGAAATGGAAGTCCCATGATTTTTTTTATAAATTATCATGTAATTTTATATGTGGCACTGTGTAAAAGTTGAATGAAGTTACGGAAGCCGCTGGAGGTTTAGTGAACAAGCGCCGTGGTACATGCACGCGTGTACCCAGTACACAGCTGTACTTCCCCCGACTTCACCGGATAGCCCGACTGCTTGTCTTATACAGAAATTCTTATCTAGTCGTAGACTACTATACTTCTATTAAAAACATAATAAATAATAGATTTAATTTTAACTTATTATATAAAAAAATTTATACTGTCATTTAATTATGTACTAACACATTGTTAAAAATATTAAACTTTTAAAATAATTGTTATAATAATTAAACTCTTTTAATGAATTAGCAATACATAATTAAATGATAATCTAAATTTTTTTTATAATAATAATAAATCAAAATTAAACTCATAAATAATAAATGATATTGAATAATCATACATGTTTTTTTTTTTGACTAAGTTTAAAATATTATATAATCTAATTTAACGGTTAAAAAATACATAATAATTTCTCCTCCTATCACTTTTTTTTCGCGCCTCCTCTCTCTTTCAAACTCTCTTTCCTTTTCCTTTTTTTAATACCCATAATTCAAACACCTAGACTTGGCCTTCTCCTACCTACCTAATATTCAAATTCCATTACTTAGAAGTGTCATTTTCCAGTTTACCGTTTTATTTTATTGTTCAGGAAGTTAAGACTAATTTTTGTTTGGTTTTATCTTAATCGTAAATATTTTTAGTGATACTTAAATTTTATATTACAATAAAGTCTACTTATATGAAAATGAACTAAACTGAGTTATAGCTCGTGGTTCCATTTCATTTTATTTTACCCCTATGTATCCTTTGATTGGACTCACAAGTTGAGTGGTTTCCATCCAAGTTCTAACCAAACCAAATTCTCTTGCTGCCTATATATACGTCCTTTCACTTTGAGTTGTTTTCCAACCCACTCCTCCTCCTCCTCCTCCTCCTCATAAGTCCAAACTCCAAAGTCAGCTCTCTTCAGTGCATATTTGTTATTACACTGAAATTTGAAAAGCTACATATCTAGCCATGCCAGAGGCTCCTAAGCACTGCCTGTGCAACAAGCCAAATGACGAACTTGATGATGATGGTAGTAATACTAACATCGTCGAGGACAACAATAAGAAAGCACTGAAATACGTTGAGGATGTTACCAGCAACGCTGATGAAATTCAAGAAAGGGTCCTTAACGAGATCCTCTCTTGTAGTGCCCACGTTAAGTACCTGCAACGGCATGGCCTAGATGGGCGCACAGACAGAGACACTTTCAAGAAGGTCATGCCTTTGGTGACTTACGAGGATCTAAAGCCAGATATTGATCGTATTGCTAATGGTGATACCTCCCCAATTTTATGTTCCAAACCCATATCAGAGTTCCTCACTAGGTCAGTATCTATATCTATATATATTATAAACTTAAAATCATCATTTTCAAAATCTATATATTCGAGTTTATTGTCACGTTGATTAGATCCACAATTTCTTTCATGTTTTTTCTTAACTCTGGGATTTTGTGAATTAAAGTAACTGATATATAAGGGGCTGGTGTTATATTTATTTAATGTAGCTCTGGAACATCTGGTGGGGAGAGAAAATTGATGCCAACCATCGAAGAGGAGCTAGAGAGGAGGTCATTGCTTTATAGCCTTTTGATGCCAGTGATGGACCAATTTGTTCCTGGTTTGGACAAAGGCAAAGGGATGTACTTTTTGTTCATAAAATCAGAAGCCAAGACCCGGGGGGGACTCCTTGCTCGTCCAGTTTTAACCAGCTACTACAAAAGCTCACATTTTATGGACCGGACACATGAATATGATCCCTACATGAACTACACTAGCCCCAATGAAACCATTCTCTGCCTAGATTCTTACCAGAGCATGTATTCTCAGTTGCTTTGTGGGCTTTGTCAAAACGGGGAAGTTCTTCGTGTTGGGGCTGTTTTCGCTTCTGGTTTTATTCGTGCCATGAAGTTCCTCGAAAAGCATTGGGCTTGCTTTTGCAATGACATAATAACGGGTACCCTAGACACCAAAATCACTGACCCATCCGTGAGAGAGGCCGTCATGAAAGTACTCAAACCAAATCCCAAGCTTGCAGCTTTTATAGAAGTCGAATGCACGAAGGAGTCATGGAAGGGGATCATTACTAGGTTATGGCCCAACACCAAGTATGTTGACGTTATTGTCACAGGAACCATGTCTCAGTACATTCCCATATTGGATTACTATAGCAATGGTCTCCCTCTTGTCTGCACCATGTATGCTTCGTCTGAGTGTTATTTTGGCCTCAATTTAAACCCTTTGTGTGAACCAAGTGAGGTATCTTACACCCTCATTCCCACCATGGCCTACTTTGAGTTCTTGCCACTGAACAAGATAAACTATGGACATACCAATTCAATTTCTCTCCCAGACCAAGGACATTTAGTTGATCTTGTAGATGTAGAGTTGGGTCAAGAATATGAGCTTGTGGTCACCACTTATGCAGGTAAATTCTCAGTTCTCTTAAACTTCAACACCCTGAAAGATTACTTTTTTTTTTTTTTTCTATATATAGGGTTTGTTTGTTTCAATTAAGTTCTAATAGTTATGAAATCATGCACGATCCACACACAGGCCTTTATAGGTACCGGGTTGGCGACATACTCCGTGTAGCAGGATTCAAGAACAAGGCTCCTCAATTCAATTTTGTATGCCGAAAGAACGTGGTTCTGAGCATTGATTCTGATAAAACCGATGAAGTTGAGCTACAAAATGCTGTGAAGAATGGTGCTAACCATCTTGTACAATTTGGTGCATCACTCCCAGAATACACAAGCTGCGCGGACACTTCCACTATCCCAGGCCACTACGTCCTGTACTGGGAGATTAGCATGAATGAGCAAACCCCAATTCCTGCTTCTGCTTTCGAGGACTGTTGCCTTGCAGTTGAAGAATCGCTCAACAGCGTGTATCGCCAAGGCAGGGTATCAGAGTCTATTGGGCCATTGGAAATCAAGATAGTGGAGAATGGGACATTTGACAAGCTCATGGACTTTGCTCTGAGCCAGGGTGCATCCATAAATCAGTATAAGACACCTCGCTGTGTAAAATATGCTCCCATTGTAGAGCTTCTAAACTCCAAAGCAGTTTCCAATTACTTCAGTCCAAAATGCCCAAGGTGGGGTCCTGGTCACCAGAGGTGGTGCACCCTTGATTGAAAACGATAATACTAGTATAGATCGAAAAGGAATTGCTTTTAACTGTGATTTGTGAGATTAACTAGTAGAAAAGCCACCCAGATCCAATGTAGTCTTTGAAGTTTTAAAGTATGTTGGGGAAAGATTAATTCTTTCTTAAAATAATTTTTTTTAATAAAAAGTTGTTTTATTTAAAATTTATTTTGTTTGTTTAAAGTGTGTAAAATTAATTATAAGTTAATATTATTTTTCTATAACTAAAAATAACTTTTTTTAGAAAATCTTGTATTTAGAGCTTTTAATTATGTGATTATAGATTATTTCAAAAGTTTTGATAGATAAATACTCTTTTGCCCTCAATTAAATAAATTTTTTAATTATTCCATATATCTTTTAGTAATTTAATATATAAAACGATTCTTTTTATACAATCCAAACAAAATTCTTTATCTTAAAATTAATTATTAATTAACACATCTAAACATAAATTAATTTTCTCATAATCATTTCTTTTGAAAATCAATTATATATATAATTAATTTTTAACATAATCTTTTTTTCACAGCTAATTTAAATACACTCTTAATAATCCACTCTAGTGTAAGATCTTTTACATAAGGGCTCCTAGCTACTTGCAAATTAACTTATAAACCAAAGCAATCATATATTAAATGTAGAAGGCTAAGCGCATGTTTGGTAGTGCTTAATTTTTTAGAATAATCGCTTTTTTTAATAAAAAACTATTTTATCTAAAATTTATCTTGTTTGTTTAAAGTGTGTAAAATTGATTATAAGTTAAAATTATTTTTTCATAACTAAAAATAATTTTTTTAAAAAGCTATTATTTTAAACTTTTAATTATTTGATTTCAGATTATTTTAAAAGTTTTGAGAGAGTAATACCTATTTGCCCTTAATCAAATAACTTTTTTAATCATTTCATACATCTTTTAGTAATTTAATACATAAAAGTGATTTTTTATACAATAAAAAAAACTCTTTATCATAAAATCGATTATGAATTAACATATCTAAACATAAATTATTTTTCTCATAATCGATTTTTTTAAAAATCGATTATACACATAATCAATTTTTTACAACTAATTTAAACACGAACTAAATCTCGCCCAAAAACTGAAGCATGGTTGATTTTGCTCTGCCTAGTAATCAAGTTTTGGGAGAATCACGATTATGTAGTATCTGATAATATCATTGCATGGTGGAATAGTAACTTAATCAACAATAGGACAATGCTCCAAAACAATCCCGAGCTCTACCTAGTTTTTCCCTAATCAATAATCACTTTGAATCACCTAAATTCCATAACAATTAATGATGAGGTGCAATTTACAAAATTGGGTTTCAACTTAAAAAAGCATAACAAGTAGAATTTGAGTTGAAATCTCACTTCTGAATGTCGGGGGCTCGACTCAACGTTATTGGGCTCTAATAATAGTGGATGTAGATGGATGAAGAAAGGATTATAATTTGGGTAGGGTCAATTGTTTTCTTTTCTGGACTTTTTTCCCTCACCATTCTCCCAATATCCGGTATAATACATGTATCTAATTTGAATTCCATGCATCTCAATTTTATGGCCGACGAGCCAAAGCTTTGCAATATATATATATATATATATATATATTCAACTGTCGCATGCCGCTATTGCAAAGTCGCACTAGCTCACTCTCATGACAATTATCAGTGCATCTAAATGATGATTGGGTTTGGTGCCTAATTGTTGTCCTCCTTTATGTTTGCCAGCTATTTTCTTTTGGTCTGAGTTTGTCAGCTAATTCTTTTTTTTTTTCTTTGGTCTTAGCAAACATATAAGCAAAGCTCGTACAAAGGGATTTCAGAGAGCCTAAAAATAATTTAAAAATATTTTGTTTAAGAATAATTAATTACTTACATACTAAGTAAGTTAATAAGTGTTTATTTATTAATTAGTTTTTGAATATCATTAACCAATGAGTGGTTAATAATTCTTAAATCAAAAATATTTTTATTGAGAATTTATTTCTTATAATTTTTCAAAAATAAACAACAATAAGGAGAGGCTTTTCCCCACAACCAAATGGACAAATACAAGAAACAAGCTATTAAAAGGGGAAACTACTACTGCTCCAAATCTCAGTGTAGAGCAGCTACTAATTAATAAAGGAGGCTGGATTTAAATTTTTGTCCTTTTTTCCCCTAATTCTGTTTCCAATAAAATACATTTAAGTAGAAAAAAATCATCTCTTTTAGTTTACAGTAACTTTTCTGTTAGTTGATATTATTTTATTGGAGAAACAGAATTGTGAGGGAAAAAGAGAGAAAATTTGAGTGCGAGTGCAATCACTTCAAGAGGCAGGAAGTGTGTTTGTGCTTAGGAGATTGGCTACACGATGAGCCACTCCATTACAACTTCTACTGTCGCATATAAAACGTCCTTCAATTCAAAGTCTTCCCTGTTAATATTGTGATGATATATCTCTTTTTTTTTTTTTTGCTGATCATTGTGATGATATATCTTGAGTTATAGGATCAATACTACAAAAGCAATTATAGTTTCCTTGGCAGGCCTGATTATCAGATTCGAAAACCACTTGGCCCAACTGAAATGAGTGAGCCAGTAGCACTGCTTCCTTATGGGCCGGTGCTTCAGCCATTAAGGCATCATGAGCTAGTATTTTTCCAACCACTCCTGTGAGTAGCCGCCCCATTTTGTGAGAAAGCAGCATCTGAACTAGCGGTGATTGATGCGGATTGAAAAGTGTAGTCAAGTGTGATCTGGTTGGGTTGGGCCCTGAACTTACGGTGGACCTTGATTTTGCTAATTGCTCCAGCCAAATTTCAGGGTCAATTTGCCTATGTTTAATTTTAGCCCATTAAATGGTTGCTTGTGAGATCAGTCATGCTGTTATGAGTTTTGACAGGTGAGTATTTATTGATATCCAATCGATTGGGTGCTGTTATAAATTTTGCAATATCAGCAATGCTTAAAATACATTCTGCAGTTATGGTGGAGCGGATTTGGGTTGGGTTGTGTTGTTGTTGCTTGACCTGTAGTGTTCGATAAAATCCTCAACAGAGCAAAATCAATGTATAAGCAAAGTTTAGAACCTCAGCTTTTCATAAGGGTTTGAACTTCAAAGCAATGTTGTTAAAATTGGACCAGACAGTGAACTAAAAAAGCTTTCGGTTCAGGTTCAATCGGTTTAACCGTTTGATTGAGTCGAATGATGTTATAATTACATATTAAATAAACAAATAAAAAAATATACATATGCATGACTCATAGCACACATTATCAATAATAAAATGCATAATAAGGTTTTGGGGTTTTAATTATTAAGCCTTATATCACTCTCAGTTAAGTAATTAAGTGATTGAGAAATTAAAAAAATTAAAAAAAAAAGAGAGAGAAGGCCGATTCAACTCGGTTTTGTCCCATTTTAACCGGTTCAACCCGATCCAACTATAAATCCGATTCTGATATTGAACCACAACCGGATGAGGACTCGGTTCACGGTCTAACTAGCTGGTCCGGTCCAGCCCAAACATCCATGCTTCAAAGTACCAACTGGATTTTAAATCAAAGCAGCTCTATCAAAGTTTTAAATTGTAATTACAATAACAAAATTTTAAATTACAATTACAATTACGGCTAATATGAACCCATGCGAACCACAATTGTGAAGCCTTGCGGCTGCTGCAACCGCATTAAAACCTTGAGCTCTACAAAAATCCCTGCCAATCTTTTCTCTGTTAGCTTAATATAAAACTCACACCACATAAAAAAATTTATCTTCTTTTTAAATGAAAATATTAAATGCCAATAAATATCTCCCGCTGTCTGCAAAATAAAATAAAAAAATGGCTCTGTTCCCAAATACATGACTTTATTCTTGGAAGAGTAAAGTTTTTCATAAAATCATGCACATTACCCTCAATTCCGAGAACATGCTGTGTGACAAGCCTACTGAAATGCCACTTTTGCATTAGAAGAAGCCCAAGAAAATCCCATCATTTGCGACCTTATTTTTTGTCGCCTAAGAGTATCTTTAGCATTGCAATGCCCTGTGCATAATATCATTTCTTCTAAGGCCTTCCCATGCTTGAGGAGAAACTTTGCAAGTGTAACTTCATTCTCACAATCTAGAAACCCATGGATTTTCACCACTTTCAAGTGTTGTAGAAAAGATTTCAGAGTTGGAATCTGAGATTCCCAATACTGCTCTTCCTCGGTGCTAGTCATGTCCCATAAGTCCCTATTCCATTGCTGAAGCGGATGAAAAGGGAAATCAAACTTTTATAAGGAGTGCTTCGTATGAGCATGCATAAATAATAATAATAAATATTAATGCTATAACTTACTTTTCTTTCAATCTTATAATCGTTAATGATCTTGAGAATCAAAGTGTGCAGTGTAGGAGAGCTCCTGAATAGGCATGCTAATCCCTGAATATTACTTTTGTTGAAACCAGTATGCAGCTCTAATGATTTAAGATTATATAATGGCTGAACAAAGAAGTTATTGTTTGATAGAATCTGCAACCAAAAAGGGAGGGGAAAAGGTTGTAAATCTATTTTCACCTTGAAAAAGGGAAACGCAAGAGATTCAGTAAATTATTATCATGTATTAATTAGGCCAGACAAACGTCAAATGAATTCATATGGTATTTAGTTGTTCCAACTTTAGGATTTCGATTGGTTAAAAATAGTTTAGGGTTCAGCTCACCAAATATGGCCTCCTCTAATAATTTTGGAACTATGCATCAATCAAAATTTTGAGCCCCAAAAAAGTATACAGCTCAGAAAATTAGGAAAAAATTAACGTTCTCTAACTTCGAATAGGTAATGTAGATATGCTTTTATAAATATTGGGAATTTTCATATTTAATTACCATTTCTATGCATGCCAAAACAGAACTGAAACTTTACCTCAATAGTGTGGCTTTCAAGTGTCAAGGAACGAGCATGAGATAGTCCAGACAAGAAACAATTGACACTTTGAAGCTTACCCATACTAATATCTTCATTCAGTATAAAGAAACCAATGGAGGCCTCACGCAAGAAATTTGAATGCTCAAAAATAGTCATGTCAGTGACTGCATTATATTGCCAAAATAAATGTTTAAGCTTTGGTGCATTGATTCTTACCCAACTCTTGTCACTATAGGCATCAAAACAACTTGCTACTCTCATTCTTTCTAGTTTTGCACCTGAGATATCCAAACCTTGTAGCTGAAAACATTTCTCTAAGCTCAAATCTTCAAGAGCCCGGCAACCAACATGGAGGTATTTTAATCCAAAGCACATATCCAGGTGCAAGTTTTTCAGGAGAGGAAAGGATGAGTCAGAGAACAAATCAGAGAGAGAAGGCTGATTGTACAATATGACTAGGGAAAGAGACAAGTTTTGTAGAGCTTGGAACCCATCTCTCATAATTGATGATGGAGGCAAACGAAAACCTGATTTCAGTTTTAAAACCCTCAGAGTTTCACTCCCAATAACACATCTTGGAAAGTTGAAGTAATCATCTGTGACCGCTTCTGTAGCCACTTCAACATCAAGTTCTCTAACATTATGCCTAATGGCACTACGAATCAAACTATTTAGCCTGGAAAAACTCAAACGGGCACGAAAACAAAGAATCCTAATGTCTGTGTGCTTCTCACGGATAGAGAGAACTTGGGTGATGAAATCCATCCGTGTTGCAGCCAAATGATGACGTTGTTTCTCAAAGTTTGAAAATTTATGATTTTTGGAAGAAATTGCAAATGGGTTAAGGGTGGTGAAGTCAAGATCAGGAAAAGTGATCCAAAGAAATTTCCATCTCTTTGAAAGAACACTCATTTGTGCCACACATTTGATAGGGAGGAGGAAAAGAATATGATGAAGAACAGCATCAGGGAGATCACTAATCCGATCGATGCCTGTTTTAGCTTCATTTTCTACTATCTCAGATATCTTTTTGCGTTTTGCTGATCTTGTTTCCATTGCATCATTGCCCTTGCTTCTTTCGTTATGTGATGATGGCACAAGTACTTTTGTTTCTTTGTTTCTGCTTTTGTTAAATAGATTTTGAACTTTTCAAAGAGTAAACACAGTTAAATAGGAGAGTTTGTTTTAGATTTGGAAATCATTCTGTTATGTAGTGAATGAAGAATCACGAATCCTATTAAAATAGTCTAAAGACTCGGGACCTAAACAATTTTTTTAAAATTTAAAATTAGAAGGTGTTTTCACACTTAATAAAGTACTAATCTCTATTAAGATGTTTACTTCACTCTTGGTAACAAGGTGCTTTAAGTAAATTTTCTGAATTATTAATAAAATTCGTTCATGCAACTAAGTCACAGCTGGCTGGTGTTCAAAACTTTTTTTTTTTAATAACTAGCTTATAACACATGCAATACATGGATTAATTTTAACATTTTTTAAAATAGTTAAGCTGAGACGATGTTATTTTTATTTACTTAATAATTCAAATGGAGGTTAACTACATTTCATTCATCACATAAACACGTCTTATATCTCTCTTTAAGAAAAGTTTAAATTGAATCGTCGTACACTATATATCATTCAAGGATTTATTAGCATCATTAAAAGATTTGATTTCTTAAATATTTATTATGATGACCAAATTCTTTAACAATTTAATAATATATAATTAAATAATAATGTAAAAAAAATTACATTCACCATAGATCAAAATTAAATCATTAAAGAAAACGTTCAAGAATATTTAAGAGATATAGCCTTCTCACTTAGGATTATCACATTAATCTTCAAACTTTAAAATCGGTGGGACAACCCAAGACACTGCGAACAAGCCGTAGAGCTTACAGAGAGCTTAGGCGATGTTGCATATCGATGAGAGCTACGAATTTTTTCTTAAAAGAAATAAATAATAATTTTATTCTTTTAAAGAGAACAAACATAACAATATATGAAGTAAAAAAAAAGGAAAAATAGATATCAACCACCCTTTGTGAGAAAAAACAAAATCATTATGATATCAATCAGCACCCAACAAGCAACCGAAGTTAAACCATTACACACGCTAGTTTATTCGCTGATCGTTGCCAGCCTTCCATGGAGACATAACCCAAAGAAAGTTCTTCATCTTTTGAGGTACTGACAATTTCCAACTTTGTAAAAAAAAATTCTGTTATATCGGAGTTGTAAGTGGTTAAGACTGTTAAGTAGGGAAAGAGAAAAGCATCAGAGTCAAAGATTCGACTTTTAACATTATTATCACATTTAGTCTGCGTTTAGATTGAGAAAAAATAAAGAAGAAAAAAAATGAAGGAGAAAAAAATGAGTTGATATGATGATTTCTCTGTATTAAATGTGAAGAGAAAAGGAAGAGGAAAAAAAAATGTCGGATTCATCAAAATCATTTCTTTCCTTTTATGACAAGGTGGGGATGTTATAAAATTATACTTATTCAATTTTTCAGTGTTGATAAAATCAGATTAGATGCTGAATTGACAAGATTTTTTATTTTTGTTTAATAAGTTTAAATATTTAAATTAGATGATCAAATCAAATAATATCATAAAAATAATCTATGTGTAACAATATAATATATATATATATATATTTATGAAATATTAAAAATATTAAGTTTTATTTTTCAAAAAAATGAATTAAAGGTAAGTTAGTTCAATTGAATTTTGACTTATTCTAAGTGGTCTGATAATAAATTCTATTATGAGTCTGAATCATAACTATCCAAGTATTCGGTTGACGACTAAATCGATCAGACTTTTCAATTCAGTCTAATCTAATTTTAACAACACTGCAATTTTCTTGTCATGTTGTCTTGCACAAATAAGTCATTTTGTGTAATTATATTTTCTTTTCTTTCACTTTTTTACCAGAACTAAATAAGAAAATAAATTTTTACTCATTCTTTATCTTATTTTTCTCTTCATCCAAACATGTGAAGAGAAAAATCACTTTTCTTTCTCTTCATTTTTATCTTCTCTTTGTTTTCTTTCTTCCCCTTCTTTTTTCTTCTTTCATTTTCTCTCATCATCCAAACAAAACATAATAAGAGTGAGAATAGGTGAGATGACCTATTAAGAACAAGCTTATTTAGCCTAACAAATTTACCTATTTATTTATTATTTATACATATAATAAAAAAAATTATACAATCTATTAATTATATATTAATATAATTTATTTATTTCATATTTAATATAAAAATTTGTTAAATATTAAATATATTTAAAATTTTAAAAATTTAAATCTATTGACTTATTTAAAAATTTTCATATAATATAACTTTTTAAATAAACTTTTAAGCTAAATTTGACTTTTATATTTCTATAAAAAAAGTTAGGAAAAAACAAGAAAAAAATCTACAACATTGATAAGTAAGTTTACTAAAGACATTCATTAATAAATGTCAAACTTAAAACTAAATATGTTTTGATATTACTTTTAGTATTTATATTTTTTTTAAATATCAATACTTAAAATAAATTGTCAAATATTAATTATTAATTATATTTAATAAATTTTCACATAATTATTAACAAATTAACAATTAATAAATACTTAATAATAACTATCACACTCATAAAATTACCATCTCAACTCCAAATATCTTTACATTACTTCTGTAACTATAATAATTATTGGACATTAATTTCAATCGAGCTATATAATAATTAAAAAATTATATAGATCTGATTAAAGTAAAGATGGGTTTAATTACACTTTGTATTATCTTAACATTAACACCAGAAAAGGACATCAGAGAAGCAAGCAGCAGTGTTAAGAAAGAAAGAAAGAAAGAGAAAGAGAGAGAGAGAGAAAGAAAATGGAGAGGGAAATAGAGATATTTCTAAAGAGGGTCTCATGGGGAGCCATAGCCATAGCTTCCCTGACCCTCCTCTTCCTCTTCCTCGAAACCCCAGATACCTGCGTTCCACCAGACGCACCCCGCAAACCCCACCTTCGATTCCCCAAGTCCTCCTGCGACTCTTCCCCCCGCGACCATCTTCCCATCGACAAGAAGAACAAGCGCCTCTGGTCCACCAGAGACTGGAACAAGAAGGTCTCTTCCTACGCTCACCTTTTCAACCAAATTCAGGATCTGGGTCTTCTCAAAAACCACTCCAGAGTCCTCTGTGTCTCCGCCGGAGCGGGCCACGAGGTCATGGCCATGTCCAACGTGGGGGTTCAGGACGTCACCGGAGTGGAGTTGATGGACTCGCCGCCGCTGGTGAGTCGCGCTGATCCCCACAACTTGCCCTTCTTCGACGACGTCTTTGATTTGGCTTTCAGTGCCCATTTGGCTGAGGCGTTGTTTCCCTCTCGATTTGCTTCGGAGATGGAAAGGACGGTCAGGCCCGGTGGCACGTGTTTGGTTCTTGTTGAGGAATGTGGGGTTGGTGAGGTGAGGGACATTGTGGGTTTGTTTAGGAATTCACGCTTTGTTAGCTCCAGTAATGTTACTTCGATTGGAATGAGAATGACAAGTATTCTTATGAGAACTAGAAAGTCTTCTTGACTGCTCTGGGTAAATTTTCAATTTTCAATTTTTTATTTTTAATGTATATTTGATTTCATGTGTTTTTGGATATATTTTTAAAGTGAATCATGAGCTTTGTTGGCATTTGTTAATATCCACTGCAGCATTATCTGAATCAAATATCAATTTTCCTTGAAAGTGGTGGAAAGGTTTTGCTAGATGAATATTAGAGCTCATTATTTGACTAAATTAAACTTTTGTCTTGCATTGAACTAGATCTAGATGGGTTGTTATGTTAGTTCAGTTTCCAACTTTCCATGGCTAATGATCTTTATGAATTTAGGGCCTGTAAATTGTAATGCTTCAGGTTTTTTATTTTAAATACAGGATCTTGGATGTCTGTGATGGCTAGGATCTGCTAAAAGTATTATACTTGTTCATGAGGAGGTAGGCTAGATGAAAGTCTGTAAGATCTGGGTCAACATTATGCCATCAACTGATAAGAACCATCACTGGTTCTGAACTTCTGATTGAGATTGTTTTAGTACATTAACTTCTACTAATTTCTTTAGCTGTTATATGAATGATATTTAGTTGTTCTCCTTATCTTTTTGATTATCATGTTGCAGCATTATATGCATTAGGGGACTTCGCTTAAAACAAGAATTCAGATATTGTTATTTGTTATTGCTGTGCCTTTTCATTCCATCCTTCAATAGTTGTAGCATACCAATGGTTGGTGCATCATAGCCAATCCAATGTTCTGCACATTTAGACACTTGACAAATTGTCCTTATCCCAATTGGTTTATGAGATAAATTAAAAGTTCTTGTTCTGTAATTGAGTGTCATGAGCCTCTGGTGTGACCTTGTGGTTTATGTGAGTGATAGCTTCTTTTAGTGGATGGGATTTTTTGTTATGATAACTACTGAGACATCTTTTTTCCGTATGTTATGCTAGAACATATTAGAATAAAATGATAATTCAATCAATATATTTCGGCATGTTGCACTCTAAAGATTAAAGAATTAATACCAAGTTATAGCCAAATGTCATGGATATTTGAACACAATGTGGTTTGAACTTTGAAGTATCATAATCTGAAAATTATAATAAATTGTGCTTGAGCATTTCAACAAGATTTATGTTGTCGTGCTGTTCTCCATATCCTTGCACTGACTGATCCTCAATGGCAAGGGCAGGTATTATCATTTGGAAGATCCAGAAGTAATTGATACTATGATGTCATGCCTTTTACAGAAGCTTGACAGGTGTGGTTTTCTTTTGATGGAACCCCAATCATAAAGTGCATGGATCCACATTTTAACATGATATCTCTAGGATCTGTTGTATTATTTTGCAGTTGTTCTTACTCTTTTCATAAGTTTCTTTCATAGTGTCAATTTTATTTTGGATTTCGCACTTTTCATCTTGGAACTAGAATATGGAGGTCCTTCTCGAGAAAGATGAGATTGCACGTTGATATGCTATCTATAGTAGACCAAAAACTTGCTTTGTGCTTGTGTGTTCGGCCAAGCTATCCTTTATTTGATGCTTTCATGGTTTTGGAAGTGGTTAGGCTAGGCTTCATACTTGGCACTATCCCTTTCATGGTCCTAACCGTCATAGAAATCAGTTCTCTTCAAAGAAATCTGCGAGGCAGTATATGAAGCCTCACAGCTCTATCAAGCGCAAAGGTGAAGGAGTCTTAGTAATGCCAAATGTGGACGAGAAAAAATTGTGACGGAACTCAAACTCATTGAATCTCTTTGAACCCTATCAAGAACAGAATGCAATGCAATTGAAAATCAAGCATACCCATTTGAGCTGAGCCACTTGGATTCATCAGCAAATCCAAGGAAGAATCCAAGTTGGATTTCCAAAGAAGATATATCAGATTAGCTATTTTTTTATGGGTTAAGTGAGGAATTATAAAAGTGGGCTTAACACTACATATAAGACATTAGGTTGATAGATCTTTTTACTAAGATTATTTCTTATTTCATTCATTCTCAGTGTGACTCCTTTTATTCATACTTAAATTCTTAACACTACATTCTTCTGAGGGAACAGGGATGGTATGCAACTCCCTGTTGGCTTCCTTAAGGTCTCCATTGGAGGTAGGGGTGTGGTACTGGAGGAAACTTTTGAGAAGCCAAGGAGGGAGAGACGAGTTTATGATGGCAGTCTTTGATGGCAAAGATGTAGTTCTGACTTCTGAGGAGGTAGGGGTGATAATAGTTCAACCTGCTTTTTTTTTTATTTAATTTCAATTCACTGTGAGTGTAAAGTTTTTTTACATTGTTATCTAATCATGTGCTGATACATTATTAAAAGAGTTAGATTTTCTAAGGGGTTGTTATGATACTCAAACTCTTTTAATGATTTGGCAACACATGATTGGATGACAGTGTAAAAAAATTTTACTCTGGATTAAAATTAAATTCTTTTTTTTCTTTTGTTTAAATAAATTTTTGGTCCATATAATTTACATTTATTTTTAATTTAATCTTTATATTTTTTCTTTGTAAATTAGTTCTTATACTTACAATTATTTGCAAAATGATTTTTACTATTAGATTTATTATGACGTAGTTAATTTATAAAGGCTAAATTAAAACAGGAGAAAATTATAAGGAGCAAATTAAAAATTTATAGAGATTCAATTAAAAAAAATAAAAATTATAAAGATCATAAATTCATGGTATTATAATTGAAACTAACAGTAAAAATTATTTTACAAACAATTATAAATATAAGAATTTATATTTATTTATAAAAAAAATATAAAGACAAATAAAAAAGAATGTAAATTATAAGAATTAAAAATTTATTAATTTTTTTAAAAAGGAGAATGATGAGATCCAATAAACTACTATATGATGAATTAAAGTCATAATTAAATCTATCAACTAACTTACGTTAGTTAGAGTGAAAGGGATTCGGTTATTTTAAATATTTTGTCATGTGTTTAATTTTTAGGATGATGTATATAAAAAAAATATTGTTAAAAAAGATCTTTACTTTACATGTGTAATCGTATTATGTGAGATTAATTCATTGCCTTTCAACCGAAAGGATACTTCTGTTTACAGAAAAAATACATAACGAAATCTTAAATAATGTTTCATGTTACATTAAAACTGCGATCAATTATTTACCAAAAGAAAAGAGGAGTTTTTATGGTATTTTAATGGATTTGGTATCTAAAGTGAGTTGTCAATAAATTATTGACTGTTAGTTTTACAATAAATGTTAAAAAGTTTATTTAATATAAATAACAACTAATGAATGCTAAACAATTCACCTTGGATATCAATACTTTAGAAAAAAAAGATGAGTATTGCAATAATATCAAAAAAAAAAAAAAGAAAAAAAAAACTGCGATCAATTACTGCAGCGAATGCCAACTAGTGAGTCACACTCACAATTCAGAAAAGCAGCTGGCAATACTTCTGGTCATCTATTGGAAGCTATTAACTAGTAGCTAGCATCTTTTTCTCTACTCCCAAAACAGAAGAATCAAGGGTGCGGCATAAAAAAAAAAAACTGTGGTTGGTTTTAAAAATTAATTAAATATTTAATTATATTAATTAATAATTTATATATAATTAATTAAATATTAAATATTAAAATAAAAATAAAATATTAATTAAATTATATATAAATTATTAATTAATATAATTAAATATTTAATTAATTTTTAAAACAAACTAAATAATTTTTTTTCAAATTATATTATTCGGTATTTTCTCAAAAATCAAACTAGAGATGTGGCTCCACTACTGGAAGCACCGACCTTTGCTAGAAAGTAGAAATGGATACTTGCCCAGCATCTTGGACGACTAAAACAATTCATGAAAATCAAATGGAGAAAAGATCTTGCGGTTGTAGAGGACAGCACTTCTTCCTTTTTCTATTTATTTATTTTAATTTCAATCTTGCTGAAAATAGCTTTTATAATTAAAAGAGATTATTTTAATATTTTTGATGCGATTATTAAAATAAGTTGACAAATTTTCATTTATTATTGATTATATTTAATAATTTTTTTAACATTTATTATATAATTAATAATTAATAAATATTTAATAATTTATTCTGAACATTAAATTTATAAAAATAAAATAAGAATTCCCTTTAAAGCATAAAATCTTATTGGATAATACCCCCGAAAAAGGAGATTCCCATGTGAACACCATTACAGATAAAAAAACACATGAGAGTTTTTTAAAGAGATTTTTTTCATATTTTTTGTTTTTATAAAAGTATTAATATTTTTAGTAATTTGTAAAGAATATTTAATTATATATCTCATTTAATTAAAATATAAATAAAATAATTATATTTTAACTAAATAAATACATAATTAAATATTAATCACTAATTATAAAAAAATAATACTCCTATTAAAAAAAGTACTAGTTTTTTTAATATTTATTTTATAATAAATATTTTAAATTTTATTCAATATAATCAACAATAAATATTTAATAATTTACTTTAATAATAATAATAATAATAAGTACAAAATATAAGTATCAAAATAATCTTTACTACATTGAAGTTTTTTTTTTTTTTGACAGCAATTCATATACATTGAAGTTAATTATAAAAGTAAAACCACCATTTACCCATCATGATATACCAACATTGAAAAGAAAAAAATATTTTTATAACTCAATAGTCCACATGGATAGATTCTACTCCTTGAAAATGATGGATTTCCGATTAAGAAAACCGCAAGGAGTCTTGAACTGTTATTTTAGCAAAACGAAAATCTGGGTAGCTTTAGCCCCTTCTGCGTTTTCATATGCAGAGAGTGTTATACTGATATTCGAAGATTGAACAAAAACGTAATCTCAACAGTGCCCTCCTTTTTGCCTTCTCGCTGAAAATGAAAAGTGAAGAAAACAGAGAAGAGACAGAAGAAGATGAAGGAAATCATATTCTTACAGGAGTTATAATCTGATTCTTATATTCACAATACATGATAGTATAAACAATATCACTCTAATATCTGATGCCTACAATTTTAATCAATTTCTATGTTACAATATCACTCACTGTTTACTTCCTACACTAATTGTAAGAGAATTTTTTTTTTCAAAAGAACAAAAAGATTGAACTAGAAAAGGTCAATAACCACTGTCCCTTTTCCTGGTAACTCGAATGTAGCAAAAAACGGCAGCAAAAATGGCAGTAACAAGCCCACCAATGATCACACCCCCACCTGCCACCGACTTGTCTGTGGAATGATGCTTTCCCAGCCGTCGAATCTGTGGAGCCTCAGCTGCTTTAGACTCTCCCTCTTTCCCTGATGATTCCGTAGCGCCAGAAACTGGATGATCTCCAATTTTATCAGTCTTCTGATCATGCAGCTGAGCTCCTGGTAGTGGTGCCTCAGACTCATGGGCCATGGCTTGAAGTACAAAGATCTGAGCTAGTAGGAGAACAACCAAACCAAGCTTGCTCATTCTGACTATATTTGTGTATTTGATGCAACAACTTGTAATAGCTTAACTGCTTTGAAAAACTGAGATTCAGGGTTTTGGAGAAGAGACTACAGAGTCAGTGTTAAGCAAAGCAAGTCGAAAGTGAATCTCTCGTTACATTCTGATGGGAAGCACACGGGGTGGAGGGGTTTTAAATAGAGGGGAATGGATGGCTATGATCCTTTGTGGGCGAACGTGTGGTTGGAGACTCTGGCGAAGGTTCATCTGGTATCATGTCCCATGCAAATGGGTCCCCTGCATACTAAATGATCTGTTAAAGAGGGAAGGAGGAGTTTGGTTTTGGTAGTACAGTCGAAAATGCCTAGACAGGAAACCCACTTGTTTGGTAAAACCACTGAATACCCTTTCAACTGCAGTATTAAAAAGCTTTCTACTTTTCTGTGATATTTTTAATTTTATAGCAATTATTAGAAATATAATCAGTTAGATATTAGTAGTTAGTTTGTTAGCCTATATAAAGGCTTGATGTAATCACTTTGTATACACTTCACTCATTTTAATCAATATCAATTTTTAGTTTTATCTCAATTCTTTCTTCTTCTCTCCTCTGAACCATGATTCTTAACATGGTATCAGAGCTCACATGGTATCCACCATGAGAGATTTTCCGCTGCAATTCCTCTTTCTTTTCCTCTTAGTTTATTTTCTTCATATCTTCCTATGCATTTTTCTTAGTAATTGTGATCTCTTCCTTTTTGATCTGATTTTCTTTTTCATATCTGGTTTCTTGGCTTCGTTTTGTCTTTCATTTTCTCAGTAAATTTTTCAGAATTTTCTCAGTAAATTTTCCAGAATTTTCTCTTACTTTTTCAGATCTGGTTTCTTGATCTGATTTTTTCATTTTTTCTTAGCAATTTCTTTTTCATTTTCTCACATCGATCATCCGATAATGGAGATTCGGTTATGGCAATGTCGTTGCTTTGTTGATTTCTTGCGCTCGCTCCATTGGACTTTGAATGCAGATCTCAGGTGCTGTCAACGACGTCTTGGTGGTGCTTCCCCTACCACTCCTCTCTGACTACCTCAATGCCGGCATTTGTATGCTTTTGCTGTTTCCGAGCCTAAGACTCTACTCTCTGGTAGATTTCTCAAAAGTTGTCGTTCATCTTGCAATCCCAAGCACTATAATGGACTTTGCAATTTTCAAGCTAGAAGCTTAGTTACGAGAGGATCAACAGATTCAAGTGATAATTTGGTGCCAATTACTCTTCTCCAATTTAAGTCAATAATTGGTCAGCTTTTGGCACAAATTTTGCAAACTGGACAGAAAGTGCGAGAAAATTCTTGAGAAAGCTCAGGAGAATTTCTTTATTATTTTTGATTTGGAATAACATCATTCAGTGGATGGTTACCACATTTTAACGATTGTTTTAGCTTTTTTAGTTTTTTTTTTTTTAGCCTACTTTGGCTTTGTTGTAAGCTTCTGTCCTTAGTGGTTAAGTATTGATGTGAGTTTCTGCTATGGATGGTTAAGCAATGAAATTCTGTTTTGCTTCTGTCTTGAGTGGTTAAGCTTTCAATATAGCTTCTGTTCTTGATGGTTAAGCTTTGATAGCTTTTGCCTTATGGTGGTTAAGCAGGCCTTATGGCTTTGATGATTTTAGCTTCTGCCTTTGTTAGGTGGTTAAGCATGTTTGCTTCTGTTAAGTGGTTAAGCCTTGAGTTGTGGCTTCTGCTTAATGGTTAAGCGTTTACTTTGTTGGCTTTAATCATTTTAGCTTCTGCCTTATATGGTGGTTAAAGCTTTGTTCATGTCATTATTTGTATGTTTTTCAGTCGATATATTCTCGCATTTCTCATTGTATTTTTTTTTGATTTGATATCCAGTTGTATTCATCCCAAGCTGGAAGGGTTGTAAACACCTTCCAGCTTGCGGGGGGCTATTAGAAATATAATCAGTTAGATATTAGTAGTTAGTTTGTTAGCCTATATAAAGGCTTGATGTAATCACTTTGTATACACTTCACTCATTTTAATCAATATCAATTTTTAGTTTTATCTCAATTCTTTCTTCTTCTCTCCTCTGAACCACGATTCTTAACAGCAATGTTCGGATCTGATACTTGATTTTTCTTTTTCTTTTTGTTATATTAGATAGCAACCTTGTCAAACATGGTACACAAAACACCATCGAGCCACAACTGAAATCAACAGTTCATAGATTTGCCTTAAAAAAAGGCGTAAATTATTTATAGGGCTTTGCTATGCTACGTCCGAGCGCATTATGATAAACCAATTTTTCGCAAGACCTGTTTACTTTTTAGAAAGCAATACTGAAATGATGAGATAACAAATTTGTTTCTTTAATAAGTGGTGAACTCAAGTTCGAGCTTTGGATAACATCTCTATTCTCAATGCTATGCAATTGCTAGCTGCTCACAAGTAGTTTGCCTGCTTGGATCGGAATAACGTATTGGATTTAATTTACAAATTGAATTTTTGTCAAATTCCGGATGAAGAACAGTTATGCATAGAAGGTCCCTTTTCCTAATTTCCCTTTCTGGGGTTTGGAAGAAATGGAAGAAAACAGTTGGCACTCTATATGGCTGGAAATTAGCAGGTGACAGGTGCATCCGGGCATGCATTGATCTCCTATCATTTTCATCATAGAGGTCATCGATTCTAACTTTTGGGCAGTTAACTATCCCAAGACTCTTTAGTCTCTAGCATCACAGTAAGTAGTAACTGCTCCGTAGTCGTTAGGCTGTTTTCCCATACCATACGACCTGACCGAGCAAGGGTAATTCCAATTTCCATCATGCTGAAAGAATGTCGTTTTGTAGAAGCAATAGATAAAATAAAAAAGCTTAACGAATAGAAAAACAAATCAGCCACAAAAAGTCTATTGCACATAGTTAAGTAATAGTAATAAACTAATAATACTAGAAAGATTAAAGAAATGGCCGCAACACAATTACATTGATCCCGTTATTAAAGGAGGGTTATTGCTACTAGTAAATAATGAGTACTATGAAGCTCATCCTCCATTTACTCTAAACAAATATAATCCCAAAACGACAAAAGTATGTTACTTTGCTACTCGCCTTTAGTAAAATGCTAAAATTTACCAAACAGGCAGAGTCAAATAAGAGACAAAAAGGTTGAAATTGAACTCAGATTCAGGTATGCTTCTACTAAGCTTTACAGCTCATGATCTGGTATCCCACTTTTAGAGACTTCTCTCTCCCAGGACGCGGGAAATTTGTGATATCATACAATAATAATGATAGATGGTAATGGTATCGGCCCAATTTATCATACTTTATAATGAAAAGATTTTAAAAAAAAAACAAAATAAGGAATTTTCTTGACCAACTTTCATTCACCGATTTCTTTCTTTCTTTTTTTTAATAAATAGGGCGATTTCTTTTTCAAAATGAAACGTCATGGTTTCAACCAAGAAAAGAAAACACAATCCCTTGGTAGAGACGAAAACCAAATTTTGTTAATTGAAATGCAAATGGACTCAAATTGAACATTGAGTTTTAAAACCCCGACCTCAAATACATTCCTTCAAACATATTTGTCTTGATCTCCTCTAATCAATTGATGCCGGTTGTTAGGATATGTTGAAATGATGTAAATTGAATAATGTTTAATAAAATTATTAGATAAGCATTTTGTAAGATTTATCGTTTGATTGAAAATACGTTTCATGTATATTATGTTTATAAAATTTCATTATAATAAAAAAAATCTTTTCAAGCAAGTGAAAATTTTCACTACTTAATCATATTATTGTAGTTTTTTTTTTTAAATTTTATGAAACTTAATATGTAAGATCAACATGATAATTAGTTAAAATTTAGTCATTGAATTGATTAAAATGAATTTTTATAAGGAGTTATTAAATAATATGTGTGAAAAATAATGGTGACGTATATAATTAACGTGGCATACCTTCAATAATATAATATAAGATAAGAGCATGTATGCGTACCTAAATATTTCTCGTGGCATATGTGAGAGTAAAAGTACATATTATAAATTCCTTTAAATGGAGTGGAGCCTTGTGTTTTTGTTAAATTGAGGCGGCAGGTTGAGGTGATTTTCATATCAATATCATGAGGTATGGTCCCAAGATTTCGTGGACTTGGAGTTCCAAAGAGTTAGTGAAAAAAAAACCTCACACCTTTTGTTTTTTTCGTAATGAATGGAGCTCAAAAGGTCAGGACATGAATAATTAGAAACTTGAAAGTCGGCAATGAATGTTTACTGGTTTTGCATTTCTTGGGATCCGATAGAAATGGCATTGTCAATGTGCACCGAAAACAACATCCAGATACAAGCACTCTAAACTTTGTTAAAGGGATTATTCTATTTCTTTTTTTTAAAAAAAAAAAATTAGGTTGTCAAAAATTTATTAATTAATAATTATATTTAATTTTTTAAGTATAAATATTTAATAAGTTAACATGATTAGTATAGCCGTAAGGATATCAATTCCTCCGTTCAATATGCATAATTGTTTTCTTACTTTCATCGTCACTAAACCATCCTATTGGGAATCACTTGCTTAGCGAATTCCTAGCACTAGAAAGACCAATCCTTGTGGTGATGGTAGTTGTGATGTGAATTGTGATTGCATTAGATCAATCCTTGGCATGCTAGCTGCTCCACATGTTTAGGGGTTGTAACTCAAGCTGGTGACAGGTGCCCTCAACTAAAGTTTACTAGTAATTGAACTGACGTTCTCTGCCCCTTGGATTCGAGAATGCCACCAATCGCTGGACCCTGTTGTGGTTGTTTGTCAGCAGCAGCCCAAGCAAGCAACTGCAAGAGTATCGTTTCAGCTCATGGCACATTGGGACTGAGTTCAAATGCATTTTGTGGGTGGTGGTTGTGGCGTCTCATAAGATTACATTTTGTATTTGATTTAGATTTTCTAAATTTGATTTTGGATGGATTGAATTCTGTAAACTTGATTTTAGTTAAAAGTGAATTTGAGTGAAGTGATTTATGTTTAAAAATTTTTATTTGAAAATTAATTTTGTTAAATGAATGTTAATTGAATAATATTGATAAAAATTATTTTTAAATATCTAATTACCAAAAAAGATATGAGTTATTTTAAATTTAATTGTTAATAAATTGATGTTAAAAAGATTGATTATAAATAAATTGGTGTTAAAAAGATTGATTATAAATAAATTGATTTGTAAAATAAATTTGTTAAAAAATTAAGTTTATTTGAGGTATTGTAAAATAAAATTACTTTGAATATAACTATAATAATATTTTAAAAAATTATTAGGTTATATTTATTTAAATATGATTAAAATAGTGATATAATATCAAATTATAATGATATTTTTGTCAATACACACAAATGAGTTTTCTTTAATCGCAAAAACAACAAAATGTTGCTTCTACCCAAACGTGCTTTGGAATGAAAATCTCGTTCACTTTCTTTCACCAAAATTTCATCCAAACAATATTGTTTTAAAAGCCCACTTATACCTTGCAAACGGTTGCCCACCCAAACACACCATATGACTATGCCTTCGTCGCGTTGTGTGGCTTGAAAATTGGCTTCTCATCGGTAGTTTAAGAGATACGCACAATTGCTAACACCTACAAGGGATATGGGAATTAATAGTAGTGGAGATTGTAGTTTAGTTTAACCTGCCGTTAGAAAACAAATTTTAGTTATCACAAATTAACTTGTATCATCAATAACTACATATTAAAAACGAAAACAAGATGACCTGCATATACAGATCACTATACAACTGAAACCAGTTTGGTGTTGCATGATTCTTTATAGTTGGACACTTGGATGTCTGCTAGCAATTAGCCAAGACCCAAGAGCTCCTTTGAGAGAATTTTGTGTACATGATGCACATTTAATTTATACACTTAACCAATAAAAAGAAACAATTAGTTTGAAATATATTGTGTGGTGATTTTTAAATATAATTAACTGTCAGTTATAATTACTCTAGTACACAAATTACATTACACAAAATTTCTACGGTTATAGTTGTTCGGTGCTCATAGAATTTAGGCCATCTTTAATCTAAATTTAGTCTATTCAATGGGCCAAATGGGTCAGTGTAATCTGAATCTAAATTTTCCATCACTCAGACCCAAAAATAGATGGGTCTCTTGAAAGGCAGACCCAACCAATACAAGAGCAACTCATTGTAAGGCCCAAAAAAGATATGAAAGATTA
Source organism: Styphnolobium japonicum (assembly GCA_023212625.1). Classification (NCBI taxonomy): domain Eukaryota; kingdom Viridiplantae; phylum Streptophyta; class Magnoliopsida; order Fabales; family Fabaceae; genus Styphnolobium; species Styphnolobium japonicum. The sequence goes on from JALBWW010000008.1 coordinate 21,742,070, forward strand.
AAGGGGCTAGACCGAAAACAAACCCTGGAATTTGTACGTATATTAGCTAATTAGGCGACCACTTCAACCGTTGTTATCAAAGTTGTATTTAATATATCTTTTAGATAAACTTGTATTTATATAAACCTTTTATTGTGATCATTTCTTCACGATGGGTGAATAAAAAAACAGGAAATTGACGAAAAGAAATTCAGGGATATTGGTCACCATTCTGCATGGCCATAGAAAGAAAAGTTCAGGGATATTGTTGAAAGAGAACCATAAGCTAGAATGATGCTTAAATGTCTTAAATTCATAATTCGGAACCTTTTTTTTGGTGCCTAATTGACTAGTTCGTACCCTTTTTTGGGTAAAATTTCGTAAACTTTTTATTCATCCAAATTGACACTTCTGTATCCAAATTTGGTGCACGAGAATGTAAGATCTGTCACCTATATTGGCATAGAATAATTATACTTACACAAAAAAACTCCTCACAAAACTTTCACAAAAACCCATACAAGCCATTGGATCAAGTCTAAGTCCCACTATAACTTTTTTTAACTTGATCCAAATGCTTGTATGAACTTTTATGAAGGTTTTATGAGGAGATTTTTTGTGTAAGTATCATTACTCATTGGTATATTATTAAAATTGTCATAATCATTTCATTTCATGAAGCTTTTCATTGATAAATAATTGGAAAGACAAGATACCTAGGGTACCATGGGATTCCGAATGGAGGGAGTTTCCACGCCACGGCAAACGAGATGTAAATTTCTTGACAAGCAAGGGGTATGGTATGAAATATGAATATCCTGCTGTTCACAAAAAACAGCTGGGGTAGTGTTTCTATCTTTCTCTAAAACAATAGGCCTAACTTTTTTATTTAAAAAAAAAACAAAACAAAACATGAAACATGCCCTATTTTATAGAGAAATCTGAGAGACTAACACCCATGTAGGTCTAGAAGCAGGGAATCCAAATCACATGAATATTTCATTTCCTGCTTTTTGCCTATCTCCAGGCTTATGGAGATGAATTTTTTACTTCCCCATGAGCTACCATTCCGTATAATCCTGTTATATCCCAACCATCCATGTCAAATACAATGTACTGGAAATAGAAATTTAAATCAGAAAGGAAAGCACTAGAAAATCACTAATCCACACTAGCACATTCAATGATCTAATATTTTAGCAAGAAAAATCACACAACATTATCCAGTACAAAATAGAGACACAAGAAACTAGTCATCTTCCATCACACAAGGCAAAATATATTTCACATGCCAAAACCAGAAGAATTGAAAACTTTTCAACCAAGTTTATTTAACAACAGCTAATCTCCAGGTACAAGTATCAAGATTCATTCATCCTATGCTAATCACCAACAAGAAGGCTAAAATTTCTAGCCATATCCAAATCAGAGTATGCAAAATGTACATCAAGACATTGAAGGACAGGAGGAACTTGTCCCTGATTCACCTTCCCCTTCCTCGCATTTTATACTTAAGGATAAGGAAAGGGGTTTCATGTCAATATCCTCAGCTGAGCCTACCCCAGAGTTGTTTGGTGATATAGTAGACTCAGTATTTGCTGATATCACCATTGCAGAACCAGAATCAGACTGGTTCCCACCTGGAGAATCTTTCGAAGTTACCTCAGAGAAGCTGGAGACTGAAACATTGGGAAAGTTGAGACGCGCAGATGAACCATACATTGTCCTTGCTGCTTCATCATAAGCAAGAGCAGCTCCAATGGCAGTTGGGAATGTACCCAACCAGAGCCTACTCCCTCTGTTTGGCTCCCTAATCTCAGCAACCCACTTTCCCCAAGTCCTTTGCCTAACACCTCTGTAGTTACAACGTGAGTTCTCAGGCCCTCCTTTACCCTTCATACATCCCTTCTTTGATCCCTTGGCAGGAACTTTCCGAATTGGCTTCTCAGCTTCATTGCTAGAATCAAGCCGGGCATTATATTCTTTCCATCTCGCCAGTGTTTCAGCCAGGGACTTAGATCCATCCCCTCCTTTATTATGGGTTTTCACTAACTTGTGCATGCAAGTTCCACTCCGTATATTTTCAGAAAAAAATGTTAACAAAACACTTCAAAGCATACACCTGCCAAAGTTAGAAACAAGACCTAATGTCATGTTTACATATGTAATGTAATATTCGTTTCATAAGGAAGTGACACTATAACCCAATTTGCTAATCTATCTATGATATTGATGGTGAATATAAGAAAGAGACAACTTAAGGCTAGCACAACATGTAATGCAAGCTAGTGCCACTATGAGTGAATACGTTAGAAGATGGACGAAAACCAAATTGAAAGAAAAGCCCTTCTTTCTCTTTTAAAAGAGAACTTTGAAACAAAAACCAAAATAAAATCGCAAAATGCAAACACTGTTTGTGTTTGAGTCAAATTTAGAGGGAAAATGAAGACCTCTCACCTCAGTCCTGGTCCAATTTGGAACAAAGAAGCGAATGAAGGAAGACTGACCCAGAAGGCATTTGAGGAAGCTCTTTTCTTTTTTGTCTTCAAGTTGGAAACTTGCGTTGCCTAGTTTGCGTTTGGGGAAGATGAACCAAGGACACCGCCAACAATGACATGAACACAACACAGATGAGCTCTTCCAATTCCAAAGTGGACCAAACCAAATTAGGGTTCACCACTTCACCTGCCGTCCACTCTGCCTATGATTCTACATTCTAGACCAGAGAAACAGCGATACAAACGATGACTTCAAAATGTGTCAAAATATTATATATTATTTTTGCCTTTTAGACCTATAACTAGATTGCAAGTGCTATTGTTTTGTGTGAGATGTGAAAGCAAAGCATTATCTATCTTCCATGATTTAAATCTAATAAAATAAAGAGAAAAAACATACACATCTTGGGAGTTTTACCTAGTTTTGAAGTTGTCATCATAAGGTTTTAGATTTAAGTGAACGGTTCTCAAACTTTCTGAATTTTGTTGACCTTTCTGTTACTTAATTAAGTAAAAATTATTCATCACACATATTAATTAATACACATAAAAATATTTAATTTGTTTATATTATTATTTTTTTAAAATAAATTTTTTCTACTTTTTATTTTATTTGTCTAAAAATAAAAAATTGAATAAATTAAATTAAAAGGAAAAAATATTTTAAATAATTATATAATCAAATTAAAAATTATTATGTGTGTTAATAAATACTTACAAGTCACATGATGAATGATTTTTATTTATGTATATAAAGGTCTATTTGTAAGTTCTGAAAATTGTAAGAGACTCTTATTTAGATTTAAAAATTCATGGTGATTATTGGAAAATGTAGTAAAATTCAAGAGATGTTTGTGCATTTTTTTCCTAAAATTTCTATCATTATACTAATTTAATTTTTTAATTTTTTTAGATGATAATACTATATAACTTATTGATGTGAATCATCCGTAAATTAAAATACGTTAATAGCAAATAATTTATACTTGTTATAATCTAATAATAAATATAGTTAAAATAAATCAAATAGTATGATAAACTAAAAAAATAAAGAATTAATCAGCATTATAGTAAGGATATACATAAGAGTTTTGTACAAATTTTTGTCAATGACCTAATTTGCATTACAATCTTTTTACCGTAAAATTCATTTTCCTTTTGAAGATTGCAGTGGCACGGAAAAATTTGATGATCTATGGGCCTTGGAGATGAGTAATTGGGCCCGTCTTCTAGCTATTTCTTCATAACAAATGCGCAGGTACTGGGGCAGCACTCAGTAAGGGCTTAACGCTGCGTCATTTCATTAGGAGAGCCAGAAACTTGCCCTAAGGGAGTAAGGGACTTATGCCCTGATTTGATGAGTTCATTTTCAACAGATAATGTTCCCAGTTTCGCACCACAACCTATTTGTTGCTTAAATAAATGCAGAAGTTATTAAAAAAATATAGCTAATATTTTTATAATTTGGTTTGCAACAACATATTTAATTGTTATAATAAATCTTTTTGTGATAGAATTGTTTTAGCGATCTTTTTGTTACTGCAAAAAAAAAGGTTTTCGTATAGTATTTTTTTTTTAACCAGTTTTGTCTGTTGAGGGTAGGTGTAGGGCTCTAGTCCTTGATCTTGTAATATAAGCTCTGGCTTGTCCAATGCCTAAGAAACATGCAAATAGGATATTTATACAGTAACATAACAAAATGTAAAAAAATTCTATTAAATTTTTATATATTTTAATATGCTCACAATTCATTTTCTAAACTTTGCATACTTCTTCATAAGTGAGTCATATTTTTTTCTAATAAAATTGCTATCTTTTGGTAAACCAAAAATAAGTGCACATTACATAACAGTGCCATTATTATGAAAAGCCAAATCTTAGGAGTGCATTTATAAGCTGCTGGGTCGTTGTTGAATATTCTGTGACCGACAAATCATAGCGCAAAACTCGCCGGAGCAGCCTCTAACTTGGACATTGTTGAAGAGTTATTATTCGGAGAAGTCATGGAAATGTAGCAAGTGGGAATTTGATGTAGTTGCATTGCCACTCGGTCAGCAGCAATTTCAATTTTCAACTCCATACTCAGCCAAAAATATCACAAACTAACCTCTATTTATAGGAAGCAGATCATGCATGAAAAATACAATCACTTCCCCTTATACTTAACTGAATCCCACCAACATGTTGTCCATAAATCCAATCCTTCTCACTATATTAGTGTTCTGCCTTTCTCTCCAAGCAGGTAATTGTGTCAACCCATTATTCCATTCCTGTTTTATGATTATTTTATTTGAATGAGTTTATTAAAAAAATTATAAATTTGGTATAAATTGCCTGGGGGCTTATTTTTATAAATTGAAATTAAAACTTATAAAAATAAGCATGTGCAATAATTGAAAACAGCTTAACTTGTAGTTATGTTAATAATAGTTTTTAACTATATTAACCTTAATGAACTATCAAAATTCCAAACACTTACATTTCTTGTATAAGGTTATAAGTGTTTTTCAAAATATCTAACTAAATGCTATTCAGCTTATTTTATCTCGTACTTATGACATTAATGTAGATTTTTGTTTAATAAAAGTCTACAAGGTTAAACTTTTAGATTGAGTATTAGGGTGGTTCTTAGCTAGAGCTGGGTAACGGGCCAACCCGGCCCGGCCTGGATTTTCCTTTATGCGGGCCGGACCGGGTTGGCCCGTTTTAATGATGAGTTAAAAAAATTTCAACACAGCCCGGCCCGCCAAAGCCCGCGGGTTAGCGGGCCAACCCGCAAACCTTTTTTTTTTTAAATTTTTAATAATTTAAATTTGAAAAAGTGTGTATATAAGTGTAATATGAGGTCATTAGTTGAGTTTTTTGAACTATTTTTTGAAAATTTTTGATGTTTTTACTTAAGCATAAATATTAGATAAGTTAAACACTTATGTTGAGCTACTAATTGAGAGTATTTTTATGAAATAGAATTATTTTTTTTGGTTAAAAAAAATAGAAAAGGGTCGCAGGCCAGCCCGGTCCAACCCGCAGGCCAGCCCGGTCCAACCCGCGGGTTAAACGGACCGGGCCTTATCGATCTAGGATATTCGCGGGTTGAATATTAGACTAGTCCTAACCCTTTAAGAAAGCGGGTTAAACGGGCCGGCCCGCGGGCCTCAACCACCCAGCTCTATTCCTAGCACGTATCATAGTAACTATAACATTGAGTTCAAAGAGCACTTACAGAAAAGCAAAATCATAAAGCTGCCATCAGCAGACGTGTAAGCTGAAAGCCCGGTTGTGAATATAATAAATACAGGTCGATTACTAGGAAGAGAAAAGCATCAAATTGATGCATTCTCAAAACAGTTGCTCATAGTCATAGCTGGCAAATGAGAATGGAATCTGTAACTGAGGCAGAGTAATACCATTAAGTACAAAAGAATTTCACAGTACTCGATTAATGGTTTTGCATATGCATATATGTATACATGCTATGTAGACAGATGAAAGACTAGCATGGAATATAATAGCTATCATGTCATTAGTTTTTTTTAGATCACGAGGTGTTCATACACTCATAATTGTGAAACTAACCTCTATTCAGGTATCGGTTTGACCTTGACTACAAAGTGTTTTTAGTAGGTTTTGAACCTGCATTGCAAGTAAAATTCGCAGCTCAATTTGCGAACTGAGTTTGGTTGTTATCATCTCATTAGTAAGTACCAGATTCCTGTTTCCTTTGCTTTTTTATGCTGTTCATTTTCTATATTAACTTCCTCATTGCCAACATCTCATAATAAACTTATATATTCTGGCACGATGGTTTGGATACTTGGATTAGGTGCACCACTTGGCAACTGGCAAAGGAAGTGGTCTCCCCATACATCTCTCACATTGATTCCATAAACCACAAGAATTTTTTTATTTCCACCAGTCTTGTGCTGCCAAATTTTGGTTGGTTCGGCTCGAGAAAAGTTCATAATGATGTTTTTTGATTCAATGATGTGCGTGTAAGTAAACTAAGTTGCAAATTTCTGATAGCGGAAATGATGATCAATAAAGTTATCAAACTATATATGTGGAAAAGGCCAAACCAGAGTTGTTGCCAATCCAACTACTTAATTATCCTCATAAAATTCTATACCTGTGAATCCTCGAACGACCCTAGTGCCCCCACTTCCTCTTTGCCAGAAAAAAGAAAGTGAAATAGAAAAGATAGGGAATCAGATAGAAAAGTCAAGACAGGTAGGAAAGAGTAATTGCGACCCTTCATAAAATAATCACTCTCATTTGCATGACCACACCAACTCCAACAGTTGCATGAATGAACCACGAATGTACATTTATCATCATCATCATTCTAAAGGGAATGCACCACATTCCTTTCTGCCTATATAGGTATAGACTTCCACAATCGTCTAATATGTCAATCATGTCTGTCTAATTAACTTTGATCAATTCTCATCTCTTGACACTCTTCTCTGACATTTCATACTTAGCAAACATGGCTGTACTTGAAACCATCATCAGGGTATCGTTTGTGGCTACACTCGTCAAATTAGCTATGGCTACAAATCACATTGTTGGAGGACCAAATGGTGGGTCGGATACAAACTCAAACCTTCAAGCATGGGCGTCATCCCTAAAATTTTCTGTAGGAGACAATCTCAGTAAGTCACTTGCATACATCCATGAAACACAATTCTGATTCATGTTTTGATTAATTTCTAAAGAATACATTACCTTTTTATTGAACAAAATGAAATCATATGTACAATATTATTTGTAAGTTGATGACATTGCCATCCATATGTGCAATTTTCCAGTACCCGCCAAACCATAACGTGGTTGAAGTTACAAAGGCAGACTATGACTCCTGCCAGCAGCACACTAACCCAATTCAGTCTTACAATGATGGTACCACAACCATCCCTCTCACTTCACCAGGAAAAAGATACTTCATCTGTGGGACATTGGGACATTGCAGCCAAGGTATGAAGGTTGAAATAGACATTCATACCTGTGCAATTTCTTCTACCTCACCAACAACATCTCCTTCACCCGCAGCTTCCCCAGTGATCCCCATAGTTCCCTCTCCAGTTCCAGAATCTACTACTTCACTTGCTGAATCTCCTAAATATATTCCCACAGCGCCAAGTCCATTTTTTGGAACACGTCTGAAAACTCCTACATTCTCTCCTGCCATTCCTTTAACTGAATTTTCGGCTGCTGCCTCACCTCTAGCTGGACATTCACCAGACCCGTCGGCTACATCAGCCAAGAAAGGCAATCTACAAGACTCCATTGAGATAGTGTTAAGCTTTCTAATCCTGCTTCTGGCCTTCTAAGAAAGGGAACATCTCACTCAGACTATTGTTACTAAGCTATTTCTGTGAAAAATTTCTTGTATTTTTTCTTTGTTGCTGTGGTAACAACTTCAGAGATATTATAATTTATTTGCTGACAAAAATATCTCTCGTCAACATTGGGTTTAATTTTATAACCTAAATATCGAGCCTGCTTTTCTGATCATCCTACCATGGACAAGCACATAACAATTGATCTTCCTTAAAAAGAATCAAGACGACTCTGGACTAGTTTCACAATTCGTACTATAGCAGTTGTGCTATGAACAAGAATATATGGAAACTAAAGGGAAGTTCCCACTAGTTAAATGTTATACTAGTAAAGAACAATCAGTTAAACTCCCTTTCATTTTTAATCACAACAGAGCCTCAACAACAGCATAAGAACGATTCACAACAAAAAAAGTTTAGAAAAGAGATATTGCTGGCATTTTAAAATTAAACTTACTAGCACACTACAGCCCACACAAGCCACATGCCTGTTTTTTGCTTATGCTTAAGGCATCAATCAATTAGATCATGCACAAATTACCTAGTACTCACTCCACGGAGACCTACAACTCAGGCGTTTATTAGAGCTTTCGTAAATATTGTATTGCAGGCTTCCATTGAAGGCCACTATAAGAAAATTCATTAGTGAGTGATGAGAGAAAAAGGACATTCTGGCATACATATCTCTCCCCCCTCAACCGTGACATAAAGCGTTTCGTTATTACTTATTATAGTTTAGATTGTAGCAACATAATTTATCTTTGTAATAAGTTTCCAAACAGACTTTCCTCTCATCTCAGCTTCTGACTTTAGGAAACACGCAAGGACATAGTTGGCAACATAGACAAAACTATAGTACAAGTGAAACACACATACAGCAAAGCAGTGGATGCTAACCACTTTATGCAATTGGAGGTCGAAGCAAATGATCCTGTGACGTATCAACTGCAGCAAGTGGCATAAACTGCCACATGGCAATTCCAGGGTAACCAACAAAAGGTATCAGCTTGTGGCTAGCAACTTGCCCTTTAGCAACAGAGGGATGAGGGAGGAAGCTGGGCTGTACATTCATTGTTTTGGCCTGCTGCTCCAACTTTTCTTTTTCTACCTTCAGCCTATTCTTCTCATCATGAAGCTCATTTTTCTCAGCCTGCAAGGAAACATAATGAAAATTAACAAATACACACAGGATCCCTACATATTTTGAGAAACAGAAATCATAGAAACCTAGATCTCATAAATAAATATATTACTTCAAAATAAATAACCATTAGAAAAAGAAAAATCACCTTCAATTCTTTAATCTTTACAAGCAATTCATTATTCATTTCCTTCAGCTTCTGGGCTTCATTTCTTAATTGGGTTACCACTCGAACTGCATTGCCTAATATAGCAGCCTTGTCTATTTTGGGTAGCCTACCAGGCTCCAATATAGAACTCAATTCCAGGAACCTTAAAACCATGCCAAATTCAAGATGAGATTTAGTAGACAAAACTCAATCAGACAAGATGCAGAACAATAGCATGCCTCTCATTCAGTTTATCCCTTCGCAATTTCTCACGACATGCCTTGGAGCCAAATGCGCATGGTTCAAACCTCAACCTGAAGTAATGTTTGCAAATGATTTAGGGAATATAATGACAGAGAGAGTAAAATGAGAGGTAAAAAGAGAGACAGGAGGGGAAATTAATAACAAATTTGAGTAAAAGCACAAACTCACTGCAGACGTGGTATCCTAACTGCAGACATGGTATCCTAAATCAAATAATCGATAATTAACAAAAACAAAATACAACATTTATTCAAGATTTAAGTTTATCAGCATCCAGCAGGATCCTTTCATATTTAGTGTTGACGGATGTGCAACGGAGCTTACTATTCAGCGCACATGAAATTTAGTAGGCTCGTGCCAGCCAATGTCATAGCCTGTCTAGGTTGCTAAAAGCATGCAAATGGAATGTTAATATCCAAATGATGTCAAATTTACAGAGTCACTTGCTTTAACTGTAGGTTGTCATATAAAACTAAAGCAAAGCATAGCATAGAAGTACACTTCATCCTTCTTATCATCAGTTAACTAATTTTTTACATAACCACTGTTGACTGAGTAACAAAGGAACATAATGTGAAAACATTTGTAATGTCCATATTTCATCATACTCTTGATTCCATATCTATGCTAATATATAAAGCCAACACCACTAATGGTCTCTCACTTTAATAAATATATGTGGATTTAATTTTGATCCTTTATTCATGTAAAACTTCTTTGTACCGTCATTCAATCATGTATTATCAAATTATTAAAAAAGTTAGATTATCATAACCATTACCTAAGAAGTCTAACTTTTTTTTACTGATGTGCCAACACATCATTGGATGGTAGTGTAAAAAACTTTACATGGACATCGGATCAAATTTAATCACTATATCTATATATAATTAGTGTAGAATCTCACAAAGCATGTCATAGGTCAGGCTGCAAATCGTTTATATTTCTAAAATTGCCTTTTCGTAACTCTCATATCCCTTCTATATGGTCAAAATGGCACATCATAGAACTTCGAAGCCATTGAATAGTAGTTAAACTGTAATGAAGGTACAAATTCATATATTCTTTACAGAGCCATAGAAGAGCTATTACCTCTTTGGAGGGCTATTTTCTAGGACAGTTGAATTTTCCAGTGAGTATTCCACTTCCAGGCTGTAATTATAAAGTAATCAAGAGGGCAACAAAACATGAGAAACAAATGATACTGGGTTGCAGCAAAAAGCTATAGCCACACATGACCTGTTCTATAAGTAGAGCATAATACAACCAAAGCTTTTAAACCACTTATTATGTGAAGTCGAGGAAAACCATGTCTAATCAGGGGGAATAGCCTCCACTATAAATCGGAGTTCTGTGTCTTATCGCCAGCCAAGACTCATGCTCTTATCTTATTGGGTTGGAAAGAGCCGACCCAGCAGACAAGGGGCGAACAAACTCGGCTCCGATGTAGAGGAGAACCCACTATAAATGAATTTGTGTCTCACATCCAGTGGATGTGGGACTCATGCTCCTGCATCAGTATGAAAAGTTACTACCCTTTTTGCCAATCCACTTAGATTAATAGTTTACAACTTCTGAGAACATGAATGTTGCTTCAGTTTGCAGCTCTATTTTTTTGACAATCCACTCAGATTACTAGTTTACAACTTCGGACAACATGAATGTTACTTCATTTTTCTATGTTCATTGCGGCAACCACCCAAAGACATTTTCCTGGTCAATGGAAACAATCAAGTAAAGACGAGGAAAACGGTTTCCCCTTCAAATGAGCAAGCACCTTTTAAAATGATGCGTCCTTTTTTTTTTTAAGAAAATGTTTTCAATTGAAAGGATTTTTTATTTTTATTTTTTTTAATAAAAACGCCTAATCTCATTGAAAATATGTTCAAAGAAGTTCTTTTCTATTGAAGATATTTTCCATAGAAACAAACAGATATTTTGGAAACAAAATTAGCTTCAGATAGAAGCAAAATTATCATCATAATTTCATAAGAGTCATGTGAGGTCATGAGATGGCTGCTCCCACTACAATTCACGAACAATCTGACCAGCAAAGAGGCTATTGGTAATAGTATGACAGATTGGTATTCTGGGGGGAACGTGCAATTGGGGACGGGGTGATACCTCAGATTAGAAAAACCGGTTCAATTACAATTTTCATGGTCTCTAAGAAAAGGGTTAAAAAAAATATTTTAATAAAAAAATATGTCAATTGAAGTTCTTCCAATTACTAAGAGACAATGTTTTGGTGGTGCAAACGAGAATTAATATGGTATTTTAATGGATATAGTACTTAAAATGAATTGTAAATTATTTATTAGTTTTTAGTTTTATAATAAATATTTAAAAATTTATTAAATATAAATAACAATGGATAATTAATAATTCATCCTTAACACAGGATCCTAAACAAGAAGTGAGGACCGGAGTAATTCCCTAAACGGATAATTACCCCAAGAGTTAGATTGAAGATACAGCCTGGAAGGTCCCTAATATGCAAGCTACTGCACCAACTACCAACCAACCATAAAAACAGAACCATAGCAATTCATTAAACTCAGTTACTGAGGTGATTGCAATTTAGCAGGGTACTCTGCAGTATGGCACTAGAAAATCATGCAGCTCTCATTTCAAGAAAAGCAAGCAGCAGAAATTATGCATGAACCGAGCAAGGCGACACACACACACAGAGATTCGGTTGCCGAGAATGAGAAGACTAAGCTATGGAGGTAGTGGCAGCAGTATTCCCATTCTCAACACTTTCGTGGAAACCAAACAGAAAGTTGAAGAAGAAGAAGAAGAAGAAAAGAAACCCACCTGATATCAGAAGAAGCCTTGAAGGTCTGAGGCAGCCAGCTGAAGCCACCAGAGTGTGTAGCCGGGAAGTCAGCTCCGGCAACAGAGATATCAAAGCCATAATCATAATCATAGAGCCAAGTGGAGGTGTCAGTGGAGTAAAAGTCCATTTTGCGAGCGAGAAATGAGAATCAGAAGAGTTTATGTATATCATTATCAGCTGAGGCTATATAGTACTATGTTATGTAACATATTATTCAGTTGTTCCTTTGGCTTTTGTATGTTTATTTGCCCCTAATGCTAATATTCTGTTACGAGATGAAAGACAAAGTGAAAGACAAAGTCAGTTGTTACTGTGATTGTGAGGCAGTGACGGAAGCAGCAGATCGTGCGTCATGCTATGCTACAAACCGTGCGCTATGGCCAAGTAAGAGTAAACCTGTCACTGTCAGCTCTATCTCGTCAACTCCATCTCCAGTTTATGTTAGTTGATGATTATGCATTCCTTGCCTTTGGGGTTGGGCCGTTTCAATACAAAACCCAGATTTGAACCTTGTGTTGTGCCAAATTATGTTTCGGCCCAAAAACCATGAAAATGAAAAGTAACATGAATCTTTCAACGCATAATAAATTCCAAGGTGGCATTTTGGGTGGCTTGAAGCGTGCCGTAAACTGACGTAATGTTATGTCCATGTAAAAGTCTAACAAATACACCGCCACTTCATGGTGATGCTAATGAGAATATTATGACGCACTTTCTTATCCTGTTTATATTAGATGCCAACACTATTTTTCAGAGTTATTAATGTCCTTCTCTTATGCACCTTTTATTTGAAGCTTGCTTTTTCTCCTTTACCTCAAAATCTTAAACAAACAGGCACTTTATAATCCTACGATCATGGTTAGACAAACATCATGCCTGCATTGCCAATGGATCAAAGAAGACTCTTTTTTTGGGTAAAATTTTGTTTTTTAATTTTTACTTAGTTTAAAATAGTCTCTTATCTTTTAAAAGTATAGTAATTTTTTTTTTATTGACAGATCTCTCCTGCATGTCAAACATAAACTGACCTAGACAAGATAATCCAAAGTTTGATAGAATTTTTTATTAAAAAAATAAAGACTCATATGGTGCACTAAAGTGGCCGGAGCCGTGATATGGGCCTTGCAGATCTAGGCTAAGAATTTTACTAGCCGAACCAATCCCAAGTAGCTAGCAAGCATTTGTCACGATCGAGCAGACACATGATCGTTAATTTTATATCTAAAGGAATTAAATATTGTCTCTTATTTTTATTTTTTAATTAAATATTGATAACTTAATAAAAAAATTTATCAATTAAAAAATATTATTAACAAATAAAAGAGAAAAATCTTTTTTATTAAATGCAGGTTGCATGAAGACCCTTGAAAAATTCTGGCACTGGCAAGCAGAGCAAGAGCTAGCATGATTCTTTTCTTTTGTACTTGTACTCTGCACCGTCTCAGTCTCAGACCATACCGACATGCATTGGCGCAAGAGACGCATGAGAAACTTCACCCCATTTTTTCCCGTTCCAGTGAGCTATAGCGGTATAAAATCTGTATACACTTGATATATTTTAGGATTTATTCAATTACAGTTTTATTTTAAATTAACCATATGTGGTTACTTTTTTTTCTAACCAACTTACCATATTTTTTAAAACCCGATGACTTCATTTTGTTATTGACCAACCAAACACCTCTCCAGTTACGCCCTACAATTCTTGACCTGCGTAACAAAGCATTCTCATCCATGTTGATCGTAAAATTAAATTTTCCCTATCACGAGCAGTATTTATATGAATGTAGTGTCTACAAAAGAAGTTACATTTGATTATTTTGTTATCAATTACTGTTAACATCAGCTATTAGGGGTGCCCTGAGTAAACAGAACTCAAGTTTTGTGATGGCTTCATTAGTTTAATAATAATGGAAGTACTTGCAAAAACATTCTATCATTCAAGTCAAAAAAAATTTTAAAAATGAAATATATTAACTAAGTGAAAATCATACTTATGAAATGAACTTCTTTCTCTTTATCCACCTTAGCCGTTACAGTAAAAGGAAGACTAATACGTGAAAGGAAATGTTGATTACGTGAGGTAGCTCTCATCGCCTCATATTCGTTATGCTACAATAGCCATGTAGGCAGAGTTATGGTTAACTTCTTCTGTATAATGTGTTTAAGTAATGTGGCCTAGTTTATCATAAGCCTATAGGGCTCATACAATAAAATTACAAAAAAAAAAAAAGGTTATGTCTTATTTGTAACTTAATTTCATGATGATAAATGTTTTTATATGCTACCTTTCATCATTAGTCTTCATATTATTTTCTTCTTTTGGACAAAAGTAAAGAATAGAATACAATATAATAACAAAGAATAATAAAAGTAAAATGTTTAAGTATATACTCTTAAAATCGCCGCCATTATGTTTTGATGAATATAATAATAGCCCACATTATTAACTTGGTACACATTAGAAAGACAATAGTAACTTATACTACTCAGGTAGTATACGTTGATTAGAATCTATAATAATAATAATAAATATATAGACATTATCTGAAACGTTATTTCATTTTGAAGTTGTTATTATAAAATTTTAGATTTAGGTGAAAGGTATTAATTTTTTTAAATCATACAAACAAATCCTTTGGTTCATTAATTAAATCAAAATTATTCATTACACGTATTAATTAATATATATATATATAAGTATTTAATTTGTTCATATTATTTTTTAAAAATATATATACTTTTTATTTAATTTTTATGTCTAAAAATAAAAAATTATTAAATAACTTGAAAACAATAAACATATTTTGATTCTTTTAAAAAATTATTTAGATAAATTAAAAATTATCAAGCGTGTTAATAAATACTTACAATTTATGTGATGGATAATTTTTATTTAACTTATGTATTAAAGAGTTTATTTATGTGTTCTAAAAAATTTTAAAGTCCGTCATCTAAATTTAAAATTTTATAGTAACTATTTTTTTAAAAAAAAGGTGCAGTTCAAACTGTGTTTGTACATTTTTCAAATAATAAAAGGCCAAAAGGTGAAATTATGCCACTACTCAATGGACATATTACTAAGCTTGTAAATTTGGATTTAATTATCTATATTTTATAGTACATTCATACCCTAATCGATAAGCTTATCCAAATTGAATATTCATATGCAAATATTGGAATCCAAAGGCTTAACGAAATGAAAAAAGAAGATGGCCCACTCGAAAAAAAAAGAAGAGGAAAAAGAAGAGGATGAAAGTGTTTTATTTAGCAAATTAATAAATAAAAAAGAAAAAGAAGAAGAAGAAGAAAAAGATTAAAAGAAGTGAACCATCCTATAGTACTGATTCAGATGCAGTGATTAGTTTGCATTGCCGATCACACAGCTCCTCTTCACAATCACAACATACAACATAGTAATAGAATACAGACATGGAGATTGTAAAATGTAACCAATAAAAAAAAAGAATACAGAGATGGAAACAATTAAGAGAGAGAGTAAAAAAGAAGAAAAGTTAACAGCAGTGTCATGATTGAAAATCAATATACATGCCAGGGATGGCTCTGTAAATTTACTAATTCCCGGGGATTGTGGCCAACAGACAAAGATGCTCTCTCTCACTCTCAAATCCCAATATTCATTAATCAACAAATACTATCTCAATAAAAATAAAATTGTAAAAAATAAGAAGCACACAGATCCGACATTACCCAAAAAAAAAACATTCAAAATCCACCAATTAATCAAGATGAATGCAGCTAACTACCTAGCTAGCACCGAATTTGGCGTGCTCATAGGTGGACCCGCCCCACTCGGAGAATCCGGAGTTGTAGTTGTCGGCGGCGGCGGAGATTGAGGCAATGGCGGTGGGGGTGGATATGGGTTAGAGTCAGGCGGTGGCGGGGTTGGATTGGCGAGCGGCGGCGGCGGTGGGCTCGAAATGGGATTGGGTGTGGCAGGAGAAGGAGGAGTGGGGTTCTCACCATCAGGAGCAGGGGGGCCGGGAAAGGTAGCCGAAGGAGGAATGTTGCATGTGCCATCGGAGCATTTGGTGGTGGTGGTGTTGTTGTGGGTGCGGCGTATGAGCCCGAATCCCAAGACTATACCAAGAACTACGAGGACGGTGACAATGAAGATGAAGATCTTTGTTGCTTTGCCCACGTAACACATGTTCTTTCTCTCTCTTTCTGAAATTCTTCTATGAGTTTTAGAGATGAAGAAGGGGTTTTGTCGCTCTGTCCCTCCTTGTGATTTGCTTTTGTTTTTCTAGTATTGCTGCTGCTCCAATCTCTTTTTCTTGTTTTGTTTCAGCAGGGAGGATGGGTGTGGGTCTTGTTGCTTCTTTTTCGTCTTTTTCTCATGGCGTTTTGGGGGAGGAGTAGACGGTGAGAGAGAGAGAGTTTGTGTGTGTGTGTGACTGTGTGGGAGTGGTAGTTCTGGCTGGGTTATAAGGAGCGACTAGGAGTTAAGGGTCTTCATAACCGAACCAAACCGATCAAAACCAAAAAAATCAAATCGAAAAATCGAAAACCGAACAAAACCGATTAATTTTGGTTTTGTTTGGTTTTGTTTTATGAAAATCGATTGGTTTGGTTCGGTTTTCGATTTTTATTTATAAAACCGAACCAAACCAAATCAAACTGAATTCATATAATTATTTATATATTTTTATAATTTACATATTTATAAATAATTATATTTAAATTTTTTGTTATTTCTATAAATATTTTAGGCCTATTTATTGTTTATAATTATGTAATAATGTTTTTATTAGGATTTTATACCAACTTTTTTTAATTGGTTCATAACAAGAACAAAATGATGATGTGTATGAATTTTTTTAAGAAAATTTTTTTTAGTGAAAAACCGATTAGACCGAACCGAACCAAACCGATTGTAATTGGTTCGGTTCGGTTCGGTTTTTCAATTTTAAAAAAACCGATTGGTTCTTAATATAGAAAAACCGATTGGTTTGGTTCGGATGACTTTTTCCTCCAAAACCAAACCAATCCAAACCGCGAACACCCCTACTAGGGGCACTTTGCTGTCACTGACTGCTGCTAAGTGCTAACTGCTAAGAGGTTTCATTAACATAAAGACAGTCTATAATCTTAGGGGAATTAATGTGGTATCTATATATTTTTTTAAGGTATCGGTATCAGAGTGAGTTGTCTAGCATTCATTAGTTGTTATTTATATTGAATAAACTCTTTAACATTTATTGTGAAATCAACAGTCAATAACTTATTGATAACTCATCTTAAATACCAAATCCATCAAGGTAACATAGCAACTATAATCTTAGATAATCCTCTTTTCTTCTTCCATAAGCATAAGCAGTTTTGCACACAAAAATAAATAAATAAATGAGTTGATTGCTGCCAATCAAACTGAATGAAAAACAAATAAATTGGATTCATAAAAAAAGGTCAATTAACTGACAGGTTTTTTAAATAGATTTTTATTATTTAAAGATTATAAATAGATTTTTATAATTTTAAAAATATTTTTAATTGAGAGTCTATTAAAACTCTAACATAGATTTCTATTAAAACTATAACATAGATTAGATTCACTATGTCATTATTTTTTATAAAAAAAACTATAAGGATCATTTATAATTTTAAAATTATAAAAATTACTTTAAATTTTTTTAAAAAATATAAATGCTTGTAGATTAATTTAACCAAGAAAATATTATAGCAAACGAGATATTAGCGTTTTATTTATTTATTATCCACTTTTTGTTTGTAACATTTTTTCCACTCTGTCAGAGAACCTTAGACCGAAGAGTTGGAATGGAGGAGACATCTAAAATTGACATTCTCGGAAGTAGGGAGGGCAAACTTATAGGGTTGGCATGAAGGAATCTAGGTGAACGAGGATGAACGGGAAGTAAAATTGGGGGAAGGGAATTACCAAAAAAAAAAATGGGGGAAGGAATAGTCAATTATCATAGAGAACCGAGCCTGACAGACAAGCATGTCTGCCTCGTCAACATTCGTGATAGGGCCTGCCTGCTCCAATGGCAATTACCCGACTTGACTAAGCTTAATCTATTTCTCTTCACTAGTATTTCCTTTATTTGCCATCATTATTTTTATTTTCTTTTTGTAGGAATGAGCATGGGCTCAATCTGAACTGAACTAGAGCCGAAAACATATAATGAAGATTAGAACTGGATCTTGGCGTCTGCCCTATTACAAACATGGATTTAACTATTTTGATCTGAACGAGTTGGGCTGCGGCACTAATCGTAGTTTCTTGCGTGGACCTTTGTGGTTTGACTACTTTGCTCTCACTACCTATGCGGGCTGTTTTCTTATTCACCTTCTGCGTCGATTCGGAGTATGGATCTATACCCTGCTATAACGATGGGCCTCAATAAATGGATCAATAATCCTGCCTGAATAAGATCTAATGATAAGGTCCGGTTTGAATATATTTATATATAAAATTTATTTGAATTTATCTATTATAATAAATACTTATAAAATATTTTTAAGCTCTAGTTGAATAGATTTATATGCAGCTTATTTGAGTTTATCTACTAAAATAAACGCTTATGAAATATTTTTATTCTGTTTAGATGAGCTTATTAAAACAGCTTATGAAACTTTTATAAGTTGTTTTGGGCTTATTTTCATAAGCTAAAAATTTAAACTTATGAAAATAAACTTTTGTGAAAACTAAAAATACCTTAGGTACTAGTTGTTTTATCATTTTTTTGACAAAATTAACTTTAAGGGATTGACACAATTTATAGCATATCTCTCAAATGCTCAATATTTATTCCAAAAAGTTTATGAAAAGCGCTTCTCAAAGTGTTTATTCAAAGGCTATTTAGTTTATTTTTTATAACGCTTATGACAATAGAGCTTATTAAATAAGTTCTGCTCTAATAAGTACTTATATAAGTTATTTATCCAAATGAGATATTATTTTGTTTGGATGAGCTTATTAAAACAGCTTATGAAATTCCTATAGGTTATTTTAGGTTTTAAGCTTATGAAAATAAATTTCTATGAAAGTAAAAAATACCTTAAGTGCTAGTTGTTTTTATAATAATTTTTTACAAAATTAACTTTAAAGGATTGACGCAATTTATAACATATTTATCAAATGATTGATATTTATTCTAAAGGATTTATGAAAAACGCTTCTTAAAATGTTTATCAAAATATTATTTAATTTATTTTAAACAGTACTTATGATAATAAAATTTATTAAATAAATTCTATTATAATAAGTATTTATATAAGCTATTTATTCAAACATGGTCTAATTAGTTTATAAATATGCACTAAATAAGAAGTTAAAATGATTATTTAGTCATATTAATTATTCATTTCGGAATAAATAATCAATTTAAGTTGTCAAAATGCTAATCTTAGTGTAAGTCCCCATATCTCCATTCTCCAGTGAATTCATAATGGCATAACTGGATAACTATGTCCAAATACTCCCAAATGGCAATTGGACTCAGTATCCTATAATTAAGACCAAAATCCGACAACAAACAAGTTACAACCACGAAAAAAAAATGGGTATACCATGGTTGATCGATTAAATTGCAAGAGCATACTAATAGTATATCTTATCGTTAAAGAAGCTCAACTTCTGATTAAAATTTTTTGGCACCAATCTTTAGTATTTGGTATGATAATGATGTGGAAGGTTCCATCCCATACATTAATATTGATCTTGAAAGATAGTAATCATCCTTCCTCTTGTATTAATCTTAGAAATTCTGCTTAAAAAATGCAGGCACTAACTGCTCCAACTTACAACGAGCCAATGCTTGCAAATTATGTACCATATATATGATGCTCTCAGTAAGGCATAAACTAGATTTTTGTCCATATAATCAATGCAACATATTAAGAAACAACCAACATGCTTTAGTTTGTTTCAATTTTTCCCTTAAAAATATGTTCTTTCATGCCAGCTCAGAGTTGTTACAAATGATCATATCTTACATACAAAACAGTAGGGCATGGGAAACAGCTCAAGGAGCCACGCGCAGCAGGTATTGATGGGGTTATGGTTGATGTCTAGATGGGTATCGTAGAATCCAAGGGGCCTCAGCGGTATGATTGGTCAAAAGAATATTACTGTTTGTGTAGAGGATTGGAAAAAGTAGTTGGATCTGCTCTAAGGATCTAACACTGCTAATCATGAAGTGGCGACATGAAACAGCTTCAGATATCTGCTTCCTGAATAGAATCTGCCATTTCCCCTTGTACAGAGGCTTCAGGATGATATCTTTATAACCCTACTATATACGGACTGATTTGTTTTACATGTTCCTTTCTTGAAGCTATAACACTCAGCTTTTCAAACCTTACCAAATAAATCATCGATTAAAAAAAAAAGGATAGTTGTTGAATTTAAGTTTCTGGGGTGCAAGATAGAAAACAATCAAACATAGTCATTGATTAAAGAAAAGGAACATCTAAAGAAAATTAAGAAAACAGTTTGTTAAGCTCCTAATCCAATTTTTGAACTCCATTTACTTTTCTTCGTTTTCAAATTTCTTTGTGCAGCATATGCAAAGAAATGGATGCAAGACCTCGGAGCGAAAGTTCAATTATATGACAAGGAGCTCTAAATCTATTTGCATTTTAAAACGTGATTTGCTTTCTTTTCATTTTAATGGCGTACTAGTGTGGGTATCTGTAGTCTGATCAGGAGGCATCTAACTTCTTTTCTCTCTCCACTGTGGAACACTAGTACACCACCTTTATCGTCCTCTCCATTTGCCACCAAAGACCTCATGCCGTGTTAAACTGAGTTCATTATTAAAGTTTGTGATGATTGTTTGTCTCAATGATTTACATCTGGAAGAAATACAAAATTAATCAAAACAAATCCTATTAATTTCTAGCTACCGTTGGTACAATTAGATAGGGCATTCGAACTTTTATTAAATTAACTAGAATAAAAAGGTTACACGTCAGAGATCAAAGACCACTTGTTGATGAAAGATTTTACATTAATATCAAGAATGAAAGAGAAGAAAAAAAATCCACCGTAGGAAATGAAAGTGGGTCTAGTTTTCTGGCGGGGCTTGCCTGCATTGAAAGGAGAGCCGATGGATAAAGATAGCCATTGCGCTTCGATAGTTTGGATCGAATGCGACAAAGGGTGTTTTCAGTGATAGGATTGACTGAAGCTAATAATGGTGATCTTGTGGACAAAAGACGGGGCCGCTCTATGCTACCCCTTGGCACATTTCGGGTGTAGTTGTTATAAAGTATTGATTTTATCTTTTTTATATTTTATTTCACATTTTAATTTTTTAAGTTTTATTTTTATTTTTTAAATTTTGTTTATGAGGGTTTATAAATTATAAATGAAACTTTATTTTATAAACTCTTTTTTCAATTTGCTTTTTATTTATATTTAATATTTCATATTTATTATATATTTTTCTATTATTTATATTATATTATTCTATATTATTGTTATTATTATATATTATGTATTTTTTTATTATTATAGAAACAATATTTTAATATAAAAAATTATTAAATAATAGAATAAAAATATTATATTATTATAAATTCATGTCATGGCTAGACTCAGAATCAGTTCCATTTTAATTTTAATTTTAATTTTAATTTTTTCCTTTATTTTTTTAAAATTTTGTTTATGAGGTTTTACAAATTATAAATGAAACTTTACATTGCCGCCCTTTCAATAGGATGTCCGCCCCTTGCTTCAGATCATTACGAAGATCGATCTTCATACTCTTTCTCCACCGTTTCAACAAGATTTGTTCAGTCTAATTTTGCCACCTAAATGCGACACCAAGATGGGTCAAGCTGCTGTAATTGTAAATAAATGAAAACAGCAGTGATAAGAGGTAAAAAATGTCTTCCTGCACATCATTAAATCAAAAGAGACAAAATAAAAAAAGTCTTCTTCAAACATGTATTTTAGACATTCAAAGGGATAAAAAGTTAAATAAAATGTAAAATAAAGGGTAAAATCAATAATTTTTTAATCCCTTCCTTCACGTGACAATAAAACAGGTGTTTGGTATATGCAAGAGATTTTAATCACTTGCGACACCTCCACCCCAAATGTGCTTGGGGTAGAGCATAGAGCGGCCGAGAGGGGGCATACGAGTCACAAGGTGGTGTTCCACTGTGAATATATAGAGAAAGTGTAGGGAGGAGTTAAGGCAGAGAGAAACCAGTCCGCATAATAATTGACTAGGGGTGTCTAAGGGTGTTAGTCTATTAAGACATTTTATTATATTTAAGTAAAATTTTAATAAAAGAAAGTTAGCGAAATTTTTATCTCAAATTACCTTTGAGCAAAACTAACATTTGTTATTTTTATGATGAAAGAAAACTCATTTATATGTATTAACAGAAATATCATTGTAGTTTGATATTATATCACTATTTTAATAATGCTTAAATAAATATAACTTAATAATTTTTTAAAATATTATTATAGTGATACTCAAAGTGATTTTATTTTGTAATACTTCAAATTAACTTAAATTTTTAACAAATTTATTTTGCAAATTAATTTATTTATAATCAATCTTTTTAACATCAATTTATTAATAATCAAACTCAAAATAATTCATATCTTTTTTGGTAATTACACATTTAAAAATAATTTTTATTAACATTATTCAAACAACTTTCATTTAACAAAATTAATTTTTAGATAAATATTTTCAAACATGAATCACTTCACTCAAACTCACTTTTACAAAATCTAATCCAAACAGGTCTGTCGAGTTGGTTTCAAGTCAAATTAAAGTGAGTAATTAAATACTAAACCAAGCAAGACAGCAAATAATTATATATATATATATATATCATTTCTGGATTTACACTACCTTATGCTTGGATTAATTTATTTTATATTAAAAATAACTCATAATTAAATGTTACAAAAATAACTTTTAAATAAAAAAATTTGTATAAAAATAAAATAAAATCAAACATGTATTAAGAGTATGTTTGGTTTTGATTATTTTTGTTAGAATAATCATTTTTTTCAAATAAAAGTTGTTTTATCTAAAATTTATTTTATTTGTTTAAAGTGTGTAAAATTGATTATAAGTTAAGATTATTTTTTCATTAACTAAAAATAAATTTTTTTAAAAAAGCTTTTATTTTATGCTTTTAATTATTTAATTTCAAATTATTTCAAAGCTTTGAGAGAGAAATATCAATTTGTTCTCTACTAAATAACTTTTTTAATTATTTCATATATATTTTAGTAATTTAATACATAAAAATAATTTTTTATACATTCAAAACAAAACTATTTATTTTAAAATTGATTATAAATTAACATATCCAAATATAAATTAATTTTCTCATACATAATTAATTTTCTTAAAAATCAATTATACACATAATCGATTTTTAACATAATTTTTTTCACAACTAATCCAAATACACACTAAATTAAATGATATTGGTTTTAAAAGAAATTTTGTGAGAGAACAACTAACATGTACATAAATAATTAATTTGCATACTTTTTTTTAATTATTACAACACTTTATATAAAAAAATAATCAAATTATATAAGTAATTATTTTAAAAATTTTAAAAATAAAATTATGCAAATGAATAATACATAATCCTTCGCTGAAAAAATCTTTAAACCAAAATAGTTCTACTTAAGTGTAAGTTTTCTCATATGTTAATTTCTCAATCAAAGTTGGACACATGGACGGAGAAGACACCACATTGATTGAGAACCGTAGCCAAGTGTTTAAATGTATTAGATTTTACATTATTTTATATATTTCAGTGCCATTTATAAATATAAGGTCTTGAGAATCTCTAATGTTGAGTTTAAAAGAGAGAAGCAATTCGGTTCATTTTTAAAACTAGGGTGTCCATGTTTTCCTTTCTCACTAACAGGATACTTTTCCCCATCTTTCAAACTGGAAGGACAACTGATACTATTATAGATTTGAGTAATAAATATACAGAAGATTTGAAGAAGACAGGTGAATCAAGCAAGCAAAAGATGAGAGCTCCGTAGTAGGAGTAGTATATGGGCAAGAAATTCATCGTAATATATGTTTAATGCGAATAATGTTATAGGGGTGAATCTCATAGAAGCTGAACTCTCATGCAATGGATGGAACTATGCAATTGATCCTCAGATCAAAATATATTTGTTTGTTTGCAGTTGGCTCAGGCTGCCTGTGAATGTGGCTGCAGCTTCTGCGGATATCATTCATGGCACACATGGCCCATGGTTCATCAGGACATATCGCTTCCCAATGGCGTTGTAGCTCATGAAAAGGTTCAATGGAAAAAACATCCATGGTTTGTCCACACACCTTTAAATTGATGCTGCCTACTTATGTCTATTTTCGTCATTTCATTGCATTATTCTGTCGGTAACAATTTAATAAAATCATAGTTAAAAAATACTGCATAAAATCCTAAAAAGCTAAATGAATTGACAATAATGCCCCCAATCAAGCAACACTTTTTAAGGGGTTAATTGGACATTTTAAGCTTTAAAATTAAAATACACATTATTCTTTTATAATATAAATATTTCTCAACTTACTTTCTTAATATTTTTTTATCAGTAAATCTCTTATAATATGGTTTACATTAAAAACGTTACTTTAGGAGTTAAATTAAATAGAAGTTAAATTTTTTTTTGAGGTAATCACTTAATAATTCTATTTACTATCAAAACTGTTAGCAATGATTGAATTAAAATTACTTAAAAACCAGAATCAACTTTTGAGATGTATGAATTAATGTTTGATGCATTGTGAAAATTTCATAGATTATTGAGATATATGTATAAGTGATGTTTTGTTTTTAGTCTAAAAATAAAAATTGAAACACAAATGATTCTCAAAAAAAAAAATTCTCAATTTGTTTTAATAGATAAAGTAAATTTTTTTAATGTGAACTAAACTAAAAGAGAATTTGTTAAAAAGATAAATTAAAAAAACTTATACTACAAAAAATTACTGAATATTTTATCTGAATATTTTATAGGAAGTTTAATTTGTATAATTGAAAGGTATATGATTGAAAGATCACCACGAGATCTTGGGCCACCATAACGCCCCATAGGCCCACGGTGTCATACGCAACCCAAAACCAAAAATGAAGCCAGCAAGTGCTATTGCTTTATTCATTTTTTTTTTCTATAAAAGGCCCCCCCTTCTGTTCGTGACTTCAAAGCAAGCAGCAAGTTCTACGTAGCATCTCCTTTTTCATCTTCATATAGATCAGAGAATTTTGCAATTCGCTTAGGAAAAAGAAAAATGCAAGCAACAAGATCTTCCACTTCTGATTCAAACATGCTGGCAAATTATGTTCCAATTTATGTCATGCTCCCAGTAAGTCATAACACATAAACTAGTCTGTTTCTGAGCTACCAGTTTATATATTTGAATATAACATAAATAACTATCATATATGCTAACCTCTTTTGTTCTTTCTCGTACCAAATACTTTAGCTCGGAGTTGTTACTGTTGATAATGTCTTTGAAGACACAGATGGCCTCAAAAAACAGTTCCTGCAGCTACGAGCAGCAGGTGTCGATGGGGTTATGGTTGATGTCTGGTGGGGGATCATAGAATTGAAGGGGCCTAAGCAGTATGATTGGAGTGCATATAGGAGCTTGTTTCAACTGGTTCAGGAATGTGGCTTGAAACTGCAAGCTATCATGTCATTCCATCAATGTGGAGGGAACGTAGGAGATATTGTTAACATCCCAATTCCCCAATGGGTACTTGACATTGGAGAATCAGATCCTGATATCTTCTACACTAATCGCTCCGGTAAAAGAGACGAGGAATATCTAACTATTGGTGTAGACAACGAGCCTATCTTCCATGGGCGAACAGCCATTAAGGTGGGAATTATAACTATCTTTCTTATAACTAGCATTCATGCTGTCATCTGGTACTCTGCATGGAAAATAACTTGTATGACTGCAGATATGTAATGAACATGTTACATGTCAGTTGTAGTTTTGACTTGCATAAATCCATGCCCCACTCCAAAAGAAGCTGAGTAAATCTGCTTGGTTACTTAAATCCAGTTTTCACCAATGTCACATGTATAAGAAGTATAATATCACATAATAAAACAAGAGAAACTGATTCAGTCTATCTGGTTCAGTTCATGACAGTGAATAATCATTTATTAGGGTAAAAAGCTAGACATGTTGAATACAACTTCTAAATGTTCAGATATAGGAATAGGAATAATGATCTAGCTTATTACAGCATGTTTAAACTTGTTGCTTTATACAGATATACAGTGACTATATGAAGAGTTTCAGAGAAAACATGTCAGATTTTTTAGAATCTGGGCTTATTATAGACATTGAAGTCGGGCTTGGCCCAGCAGGAGAGCTCAGATACCCCTCTTATCCACAAAGTCAAGGATGGGAATTTCCTGGTATTGGAGAATTTCAGGTGAGTCTGGTCTCGCTTTCAAACAATTGTTTCTCTCACCCAAACTGGGTTTTAGCACTTAAAACATCATACATATGAAATTCTGCAGTGCTATGACAAATATTTGAAGGCAGATTTCAAAGAGGCTGCAGCAAGGGCAGGCCATTCTGAATGGGAACTGCCAGATGATGCAGGGGAGTACAATGATGTACCAGAATCTACTGAGTTCTTCAAATCAAATGGCACATACCTCACTGAGAAAGGGAAGTTCTTCTTAACTTGGTATTCTAACAAATTGCTGAATCATGGTGATCAAATCCTAGATGAAGCCAACAAAGCTTTCCTGGGCTGTAAAGTCAAATTAGCAGTCAAAGTAAATTTCATAACACCTCAGATTAACAGTCCCCTCCATTCTCTGCCAAATAATTAACCTCTAACCATAACAACAGGTCTCTGGAATCCACTGGTGGTACAAAGCTGAAGACCATGCTGCCGAGCTCACTGCTGGATATTACAACCTTGACGATAGAGATGGGTACCGTCCTATTGCAAGAATGCTGTCCCGTCATCATGCCATTTTAAACTTTACATGTCTTGAGATGAGGGACTCAGAACAAAGCTCTGATGCCAAATCTGGACCACAGGAACTTCTTCAGCAGGTAATGTATTACAAATTTTCTTCAATTTAATACCTGCTCTACATGTTAAAGATGTCAGATGTAAAGGCTGTATAGCAGTGCTTAAATTGTCAAACATAAACATTTGCACAGGTATTGAGTGGAGGTTGGAGAGAAAACATCGAAGTCGCAGGAGAAAATGCGCTTTCAAGGTATGATGCCACAGCTTACAACCAAATCCTATTGAATGCTAGACCAAATGGTGTCAACGAAAATGGCCCTCCAAAACTAAGGATGTACGGAGTAACATACCTTCGTCTATCAGATGATCTACTGCAACAATCAAATTTTGACATATTCAAAAAATTTGTGAGAAAGATGCATGCAGATCAGGTGAGCAGCTGTCATGCATGCACTTAATAATATTGTTGAACTGTTTTCAGTTTCATAATTACCTTGCCGCCTCCTAATCCTCTCCCCTCAAATTGCAGGATTACTGTGAAGACTCTCAAAAGTACAATCACGCCATAACTCCATTGAAGCAATCAGAACCAAAGATTCCCATTGAGGTTCTTCTTCAAGCAACCAAACCAATACCGCCATTCCCCTGGGATTCAGAGACAGACATGAAAGTTGATGGTTGACTTCCCAATTTCAGCTGGAAAGAAAATCTACTACTAAGGATATGAATAAAGTAGCTACAGCTGCAGTACTAATAAAAATGCCAAAATGTAGCAATGTCAAAACATGATGACATCTCTACTCGTGTGCTTTCCTATCTTTGAATATAATAAACTACTTCATCAAACTTCCATCAACTCTGATAATCACGACATGAACATATTCCATCTCTAAAATGGCGAAACCTAATAATATTCTATCTCACATAAGCATATTTTGAGAATCATCTTACAGCAGTGTATAATCTTGTACGCATATACCACCTAAATGTGTTAAATGTTTAAAGAATTGAATGAAGCCTTAGTGTTATATGAAGTCAAAACAAGTTCTTAATCTTATAATAATTATTATGGCCAAAAAGAAAGGCAAATTATGTCCAAAGTACCTTATGCATGGAAAGAAAAATCCTCTATTTAAATAGGGAAACACAAGTTAGCTTTTAGAGACAACTATTAGATTTAGAGGTAATGAAACGCCTAACATATGAGAAGAACAAATAAAAGTTACAATACATGAATAATTAAATTCTTTAGACAGATATTTAATTTCAAGGTCAAGTGCAAAATTTGTGGTTCTCAAATCACTGAAATAAGTGTTCGTAGTTGAGGTTGCTAAGTATTTAAGCTCTAAAAGACATTTTTTGAAAAAAAAATTCCTCACCTTACTCAAGATTTTTGCTGAAGAACTAAAACCATATGACAATTTAAAATAAAAGTTTCATGTTCATTTGCGGAACACCAAAAGGTAAAAATTTCTAGGTTGGTCAAGTTTTGGGGACAAAATGATTTGCACACGCAAGACCATGGGAGTGGAGCCAGCATGGTTTTCTCAGGTTTAATTAGGCAATACACTCAATTCATATATAAATTTCATTCCATTTATCTTTTGCAGGAATTTTTTATCCGCATTTCATTCTAATGTTTCATTCTTTTCTTATTTTACTCCTCTCCTTGCTCCATTCTTTCACCCTATATAATTGTGTCTTCCTCTTTCTATCTTTATTCTTTCTAATCTGTCTCAAATCTTTCCATTCTTTGGTCTTTTTTTTCTCAGTTGTCACCATAATGGATACTATACTTACAGTTCTTGGGTTAAAAGAGAATGAGGCATAAACAAAAGTAAGTTCACGTGGTAAAACAAATTAACAAAGTATTAAGAGAACTTACTTGGAAATGACTATTAGGATGTACTGAGAAACACAACTTGAAAATGAGATCTGTTAAATGAATATATTTTTATGCATCTATTTGAGTAAAAGACACAATGATTGGTATGGTAAGGCATGGTGTCAGGTTGAATGTGAGTCTGGCAAGCCAACAGCCAGGAGGGAGTAGACACCTTCCGGACAAGCACTGGGAAATTGGGGCATCTCTTTTTGAGGGGAAGTAAAATGGGAATGCTGAAGTTAAAAAGCATCTCTTCTAATATTGGGGTATTTCTGGAAATTGGAAAGTCGAGAAATAATCTGTTACCGTGAAGACAATAAAAAATATAGCATGAGTTTCCTAATGAGATCAGAATGAGATATTCCTAATGAGGTTCTTCTTGCAGCAACCAAACCAATACAGCCATTCCCATGGGATGTAGTGACAGACATGAAAGTTGATGGTTGAATTGCCAACAAGATGTGAAAGATCCAATTCAGAATCAGATGGAAAATAAGCCACTATTCAGATTATGAATAATGAATATAGTCCTGCTGCATCTGCAATGATAATAATGATGCCACGATGTGGCAATGCCAAAACATCATAAGATATCTGCTCTTTTGGACAAAAAAATCTGCAATTTTCTATATTTATATGTAAAGCACTTTTTTTTTATTATCAAACTTCCATACAACGAAAAATCTGTATTTTCATTAATTTGAATTTAATGTACTACTTCATCAAACTTCCATAAACTCACCAATAACCACCACATGAGCACATTCCATCTCTAAAATGGTGAAACCTACAGATATCTCGCATGATAATCTCTCGACTCATGAGCTTAGAAATCATTTTTATTACTGTGTGGCAATCCCCACACACACGAAGATTCTTGGTTATTCTGATTGTGGTCCCTGGACCAGTGTTAATAAGAGCAAAAGCAAGTGCCAACCTCTCGCTATGATCCCAGAGCATCTTCTCCTTTATTTCTTCCTCAACATCATAGAGAACCGAACTAGTGTCAGGCTCGTACCCAGCTTTCTTGAGTTGCTCATTCAAGTCTTTCAATTTGGCATAAATATCTTCTGACTGTTGGTGGGACATATCTCCAACAAAAAATTGATGAACCATCTTATTTAGCTCAACAAAACTGCAACTAGGTGGTTTCCTTAATCTCCTTTTTTTCACCAATGCCCTCACCTTTTCAACATCATTCCACCGTCTCTCAGCAGCATAGATGTTGGAAAGGCAAACATAACCGCTCACTCCATTTGGATTCATTTCAAAAAGCTTCTGAGCTGAGATCTCTGCCAACTTGACATTCCTGTGTAATCTGCAAGCAGAAAGGAGAGCAGTCCATACATCCTCATTAGGTTTCAATTTCATATTGTTTATAATTTCATATGCTTCATCTAAGTTCCCTGCTCTGCCAAGTAGATCCACTAAACATGAATAATGAGCGGGTCCAGGCTCCACATTGTAGTCTCTGATCATTTTATAGAAAATTTCTTTACCCTCATCCACTAATCCAGAATGACTACAAGCTGATAAAACTGAAGTAAGAATGCCATCATCTGGAATAATATTTTTACCTAACATTTCATAAAAAATGGAGATGGCCTCTCTTCCCCTCCCATGAATCCCAAATCCTGTAACCATAACTGTCCAAGAAGCCAAATTTTTTTCACGCATCTCATCAAAAGCGCGATATGCACAAGGAAAACTTCCACAGTTAGCGTACATGCTAACAAGGGCAGTTCCCACAGCAGTATTCACACCAAAACCCTTTTTAACAAGATATGAGTGAACAGATGAACCCAATAGCAAGGCCGAGATTTGATTACAAGCTCCAAGCACAGAAATAACAGTCACTTCATCAGGAATTGCACCATCTATTAACATTTGACTGAAAAGATCCAGAGTTTTAAAAGCATCTCCACGCCGTTCATAGCCAGAAATCAAAGAATTCCATGATACAGTATCCTTTACTGTTAACTCTTCAAATAATTTCCTTGCACCAGATATCAAATCACAATTGCAGTACATGTCAATTAAGGAATTCATCAGAAACTCATTACATAGTCTACCACTATTCCGAACAACATAACCATGAACTGCTTTCCCCAGCTTTAAATCCATAAGATCACCACAAGCACAGAGGAGAGCAAGCAAGGTGGTCCCATCTCCAAAAACTCCAGCTTTTCTCATGTGATATAAAAGTGCAAAACCATCCCCTGCCTCACCATTCTTCACATAGCCAGATATCATAGTGTTCCAAGAAGTTAAATCCCTCACAGGCATTTTATCAAATAGCATTCGCGCAGTTGCCATATCTCCAAATTTGGAATATATTGAAAGGAGAGAATTGCCCACATAAATATCCGATTCCAACCCACTAACCAGCACCAAGGCGTGAACTTTCCTACCCATTTCAGCAAGCAGAAGATCACCGCACGCCTTGAGAACAAATGGGTAGGTGAAATGATCAGGCTTTTGTCCAAAACTGAACATTTCACGGTATAGAAAAAGGGACCTCGAGGGGTACCCATTACAAGCATAACCTCTGATCATGGAATTCCATAAAAAAGAATTCTTCAACACGATTTGATCAAATATCACGCGGGCTTCGGCCATGCGACCGCAGCCAGCGTAGCAGGCGGCGAGCTTGGTGGCCAGATAGGTGTTGTGCACAAGGGTGCCGCAGGTGGTCATGTGGGAATGGAGCTGTCGGGCTTCTGTGAAGGATTTGGTATTGGTTAGTGACTGCAACAAGGTTCCACATTGTAGAGAATTCAGTGGTAGTGGTAGTGGTAGTGGTAGTGGGTGGTTAGGACCTTGTTCTGCTAAATGGGTGATGGTGGCGTGGTAAGGAGATTTGTGAAGAGGGGTTGTCTTGTATGGCTTGAGCTTGAGTTTGAGTTTGAGAGTGAAGGTGGCATTCATGAAGGAGAAGTGCAACACAAACCAGAGTGGAACAGGGGAAGAAAACAGACAACAAAACGTGTCACTGTGGTGATTGAGAATGAAAAAAGTAACACAAAAAGCACGAAACAGTGAAAAAACAAAACGTGCCTTGTGGAGATGCGGGGTATCGATCCCCGTACCTCTCGCATGCTAAGCGAGCGCTCTACCATCTGAGCTACATCCCCATCTGAGCTACATCCCCATCTGAAAGCATATCTCAAAGTTATATAATTAGTATAATTATCTTTAAATTCCCCTTCTTTCCTTAGAAAGCAGTGCTTGATCTGTCTGAATAAATTGAGCCATGAGTAATAAGAATTGTTTTCTCCTGTATATATATATTAAAGAATTGAATTGAGAAGGATAATTTTACAATTACCATAGAAAAATCTTGGGACCGATGTGGGTTAAAGACAAGCATTGAATTACTAAGTTGGGCCTAATTGTATTCATAGATTTCTCTCGACTACAAGAGCTACATGTACTGCAGCCAAAACTGTAACAGCTCAACGCCTCAACCTCGAAGAGTCAAAGAGGAAAAAAATTGAATTTTCTCCAGTAATCATTTTGTTTTATCCTCCAATTTGCACTCTACATTTTTAATATAAATTTTATATTACTTTAATCCCTACGAAAGGTATTGGTATAATCTTTACATAAAAACCTATTATATAAATGGTAAGACCTAATCACTTGTGTTAAATTAATGTAAAATATGATGATATAAGAGAATAAAATATACAGCAATCATTTCGTTTTTTTTTTCTTTGTAGAAACTAATCACAAAGATTATGCTTGTTGGAATGAGTGGAAAATGTAGAGGTAAAAATTTTGGACTGAAAATTACTTTACACTTATATATCTGTCACGGCAAAATTATGACCTATCATGCATGAACACACATAGATGCTGCTATTTACCACGAGGTTGTCTCTTGAAATCTGCTTTAATGTGCAAATTTGCTCAAGATTATTGGATTATGAGTCTCTTGGCAATCAATACTAGGTTGTGTACCCAAATCTTTTGGATTTCCAGTGGCTCCGCATTAAGTCAATATCCATGCATTTAGTATGGGGGGATGCATGATCTCCCAGTTGATCGCCATTTGGGAGATCCCTATGATTGAAAATCAATTAGTACAATTATATGAACTTATTTAAATGTTCCAAGATCAACATTTGGTGGAGGAATGAGTAAGTTGAACCCAGTCATGAAGCGCAACTTGTTCTTGTTTATACTCTGTTACAATTTTTTACTATTCCTATCACATAAAAATGAGTTTCCACTTAATTTATACCAAGCAAAAAGCAATGAAAATTAAATCTTTCTATTTTATTTTATTTCCACTCATCTTTTTTATTTTTCACATACTCGAATAAAATATAGCTATTGTATTTTTATCAAATTTACTGCTTATTTTATACTATGAGCCTTGTTGCCTTCCCTACCATCTATGTCTGGGGGATTCGCTTTGTCAAATTAATGGCATATATGTCACAAACATTACAATTTCAACGTTGGGGCAATGTTTTAAATTCCGAAGACAACACCTATCAATCACGGTTCTATTTGATGGGGAAATCATTCATGCGCACATTTGCCAACTACGTGGAGCAATGCAAGGTGTAAAACTACTGGCGCTTAAGGGCTAGAGTAAACGATTCCTTGGACCTGCATGCCATCGTCAAAAAGGCTAAGAACATGTACAAATTGCAAATTTCAGCATGTATTATATGTGATACGGGTTGGATGGGTCCACTAATTACAATTTCAACGTTGGGGCAATGTTTTAAATTCCGAAGACAACAACTATCAATCACGGTTCTATTTGATGGGGAAATCATTCATGCGCACATTTGCCAACTACGTGGAGCAATGCAAGGTGTAAAACTACTGGCGCTTAAGGGCTAGAGTAAACGATTCCTTGGACCTGCATGCCATCGTCAAAAAGGCTAAGAACATGTACAAATTGCAAATTTCAGCATATATTATATGTGATACGGGTTGGATGGATCCACTAAAGAATTAATTTTGAAGGTGTAGCGAGAAATGCAACGGAATAATTTGAAACTCTCAGAAACATCACATATTTTTTGTATTTACATTTTTTTAGACAATGATAGTTTAGGGTCATGTATAGAAGTTAGCTTGGATCGACCTAGGAGTAGGAGAAGACTGCTGGTGGTATAGTCTAGAAACTTTTTTTTTTGTTAGTTAAGATATTGAACTTATATCCCTGCTTGAACCTCATCCCATTTTTACCACTTGAATTAAACTTGAGTGGTTATAATTTAAATTTTTTTACCGTAATATTAAAATGAAAAAGTTTAGGGTCATTTAAAAAGAATAAGAAAAGTAGATTAACGTGGAGTGATACGGCATAAGAAAGGAATTCTAGCCAGTAAAAGATACTATTTTGAGATTTTGTTATGTTTATGCAAAAAGTTTGGGATTCCACCAACTTAGATTCCCCCCTCCTATATCTCAGCCGTTTCTTCCCTATGTGTCAAAATACGAAGACGTACTCTTTTTCCCGCAGGTCTTGAATTGTGATACAAAAACTTGAAGATTTATGCGGAATTTTCATAGAAAATTCAAACTCTAATTTAGACATCATGCAGTCCCCGATGCTCCCCAAACGTGAGAACTGCTTGCACATAAACAAAATAGATTTCGAGGCTGGGGCAGAAATAAACTTCTAGATGTTACAGTTGTTGCCCTACCTGTCAATTGTATAACATGCTTAAAATATGGATTATCTTCCTAGTTGTCAGAGATTAATATTTCCAACAATAAAATTTGCTGCTTATTAAAAACCTTTCTGGTGCCCAAATACAAATCTTGCAAATGCGCCCCTGATCAAACAAAGGCGTGACACGAGTCTTCAAAGAAATAAAATATCCTTGGAAAAAGTTACTATTATACAGCAATCACATAATAATAACGATTAAAAATTTCTTCTCCATTTATCATGTTGGCAAGTCAAGTTTTTATGTCAAATATTGAATTTGCATAGAAATGGTAGACTAATCAAGTTAATTAGTTTATTGAAGTTTAGTCAAGTTAATTTACATGAAAGCCCATCGCTGCTGAATTTGGTGAGATTTGTTGGGCGCGTGTTTTCAACTCTTAAATAATATTGATTATGTGCTAATGATATATATTTAGCTTTTTTAAACATTATTTTGCGACATATTTCTATTTATTAAGTCTTTTTTTCACTTGTTTGACGAAAGAAAATCAGAGAGCGAAAAAGAATTATTTAGATTAGCTCGTGATCTAACTACAATCTCTTCCTTTATTTTCCCTCTAAATTATTGTATGTCAATCTATAAGAGTGTATTGGTTTAGTAAAAAAATTATTTATATTGGAGATAGTACTTTGGGAATGTTTTCTCATTTTCTTGTCTTATTTTTTTAACTCAGCACAAAATTTTCTCTTTCTTAATTGATATTAAATTTTCTCTTAATTATCAATTTTTCTTACTAAATTGTTAATATTTAATTAGAGAAAAGAAAAGATATGAAAAGAAAACAAAAGATTTTATTCTGTAGATAAGAGAGGAAGATATAAATGATTTGCAGAAAAATCAAACATCTTACATCATTATTTTATTATTATAGTCAAATTTATGCAAATTGAGTTACAAATTTGTTGATATATATATATATATATATATATATTCCTTTTAATTAAGTAAATAATAGTTTTTGTTATAATTTTTAATGTTATTAAACTCGGATCGGACCAGCTGGTTCGACCGATGAATCAGCCAAGTAATCGATCCGAATGATCACTTGAATCTTTCATGTATTAAAATCAATGTGACCCGGTTTAACTCAGTCGATTTTGACTAAAAATTGGTGACTTGATCGATTGAACCGGTTAGGTCATGAAATTTTAATAAAAAGTAAACTTTAAAAAGTTATAATTTTTGACTCATTTGTCTGATTTAGACTAATTATATGTCCATTTTATTTAAATTTTCAAGATGTACACTATGTCGATCCTAATTTTTTAAAAAAATTTATTTTTTGAGTTATGAGTATTTTAATTAAAATATTATTTTTCTTTTTATGAATTAAGGGTTAAACTTTTTTTTTCTCTTAAGGTCATCATTTCTCTCAAAATAAGAGTACTTTAATTATTTACAATGATAAATATCATCATATATATATTTAAATATTTATTTAATTTTATACGATTCCACTAATGACCTACTAATTAAACTCGTAATTCATTAACTTAATAGCCTAGCCGAATCGACTGTCGTTTAATAACTATAATAATTAATTTTACATAGAAAGTAAGAGTAATATACTAATATATTTAAGGGCAAGGACAATAAACTAAAAACATAATAGTGAGGTGGAGGCATCGTAAAAACTCATATTTTGAGGGTACGAGAGCAAAGACGTATCCAAGACATGACATCATGGGTGTCCCACATTGTTCTCCCCACGTCTCTTTTAGAACTTCAATGCGTCGTTGTCTTTCTCTCTCCTCTGACGCCCCCTCCCTCCAAACAAGAAACTTTCGAATGAACAAAATTCTCAACGACAAAAATTCTTGCACTGGAATCACAAATCTGTAATATTTCAAAATATATATATACAATTCACCGAACCAAAACTCAAACTTTCAATAGAATTTCAGGCGTTGGTCTGAGAATTATACCTTTGCATGAATTGGTTTCACATTCATTTGATTGGTTCTTCTTCCCCAGGCGTTTCAATATATTATCAGACATTCATCCATTGCTTTGCTTCATCAAATTTTGATACGTTCTGATTCTCTGTGATTATATTATCACATGCCAACCAGATTCTGAGCTTCTAAGATCCAGAGGCATTTTCAAACTTGGTGGGTTTTTCGAGAAGTTGAGTAATCTGTGAAGTTTGGATATTGTACGTACACAAGTGATATTTATTTGGAAGCTAAAGGCTCTTCGACAAGGTGCAGGGCCTGTGTTGTGTTTCTCTCTTTATCTGGTTGGATTTAGAGACTTGGAAGGATTTTCAAGTTCAATGAGATGAAAAGGGAATTATTCGTTTGGGTTGGTGAATTTGGAAGCAATGGAATTGACAAGACCCGGTTATGCGGTTGTTTATGTCATTCTCCTTTGCGCGTTGGCCCAAGGGGGCTCAGAGGGGAAGAGGTCGAAGGCTGAGGAGTTTTTTAGAGATGGTGGTGGTTTGTCATCGTCCCTTCATATACACGGAAAACAGGTATCAGAATTTTAGCATTTGTGTCTCTTCTTTCGTTTCTTCTTCTTATTCTTGAAAACAGGTATCAGAATTTCTGAGCTGATTTTCTGTTTCGTTCGTGATTGTGCTCAGGATTCTTCTTTCCATTCTGAATGAATATTGAATGAACTTTCATGTATTTACCAAAATGGAGGTTTGAGTTTGACTGCGTTATATTTTATTGTTTGGTTTTATAGTAATTGGCTAATTGCCAACCAAGTATTGAGAGTAATCAGTTTGTATTACAGATATAAGGTCTTAAGTTCAATTCAATGTGAATTTTCTTGAATCTGCTAATTTACCATGTTACTATTTGCAAAGCATATATAGTTATCTTTATTTTTCAAATAGGTTACTCAAAACAAATACAATGATCAGGTTCATGAACTTCGAAATCTATTCACCGCAGTAGTGTCATACACAAGGAACTAACCATTCTAAGAAAAATATGCCTACAAGTTTATATTTAAAGAACACCTTGATCTCAGCTTCTGAGGTTATATATTTCGGTAAATGATGCTACGGGGATAATGAGGCCATGTTCTAAATATTCGA
This sequence comes from Styphnolobium japonicum, assembly GCA_023212625.1. Classification (NCBI taxonomy): domain Eukaryota; kingdom Viridiplantae; phylum Streptophyta; class Magnoliopsida; order Fabales; family Fabaceae; genus Styphnolobium; species Styphnolobium japonicum. The sequence goes on from JALBWW010000008.1 coordinate 21,779,923, forward strand.
CTTTGTTTTTTTACAAAACACCGCGACTTTGTTCCTGCTTATTAGGATATCTACTTCCCGGAAAGTAATATTGAGAAATTTCTTGGCACAACAATAATTAGTGGCAAGCATTAGCATTATTCTATGATTAAAAAAAAACCCTGATATCTGATACCAAAAACAAGAATGCTTATATTATTTTATTTTAAAGCTACAACCAAGTATGTAAGATGCTACAATCATGTTGAAAATAATGGTATTGTTTTTATTGTGAATACATTAAACAAAGGAACATGCCTCTACCTGTTGCTTCAATTTTTGGATGAAGCGTGACAGTGATAGTATAAGATTTCAACTGAACTATATATGGCTTTGTAAATATATGGCAACTGGACCTAATGGAATTATGGGACTGGTTAATCTTTTGTAATATACTGAATGGTATTCTCTCAATTGGTTGATACAGGCAGAGAAGGTGTGGAAACATTGCAGGAAAGAATTGATAGAGAGGAACAATGATGTTAAAGATTTTGACTTGCATCCACTGGAAGGGAGCAGTGACATGAGGTCTATTCTTTTAATAGAAAAGAACATACACAAAGCAACTAAGTTTCTGCCTCCCAATATGAAAAAAAACTTTTTGGATTGCATAAGAACGACTACTCCCCATGATCCTGTTTCTGAAGAGAAGGCGGGCTCTAGATATTTGTTGACGAAGCATTCTGGGTCAACCTATGGTGTGACAAGTGGTCGTGGAAGATATTTGATTGCCGAGTCACCACATAATCAGATGCCACCAAGCCCTGCTACTACTCCATCCCCCGGGTCTGCATTAGGATCACCAAGTCATGGTCCAGCACCAGCCAGTTCTCCATCATCACCAACTCCTGATCCCCCTGCTGAGGATTTACCACTCCCTCCAGACATGTTTGTGCCATTTCCACCACCACCACGTCTTTCTCATCCTCCTATTGAAAATTATCCACCCTTAGTATATGCCCCTACTCCTCCACCCCATAACTATAACGACAAACAGCAGAAATCAATTATTTTTGCTGCCGCTGTATCAGGAATTATAATCTTGATAGGCCTGTTCCTCTGCTATCGTGAGGCCAGAAGCAGCAAAGTTGACAAAGATGACAGGCCTTTACTCATATTAACCTCAAGTGATTTTTCTGGTGGTATGCTTATGTTTGGGTTTTCTTTTTCTACATTATTAACCTGTTATGATAGTGAAACATTACATTGGGTCCTTCAATCTATGTTTCTTTCGTACTTCAGGTTCACAGAAGATTGTGCGTTTGGGAAATGCTGATAAGGAAGAATACGATGTTAACAACGGAAAGAACCCTTCTAATGTTAACAGTTGGTCTATTAAGCCTGAAGATAACAATAACTCACTGGCTGTGACAACATCATCAGAAGGTATGGGACAAGTACCAGTACCTCCTATGGGAAGATCCGCCCCTCCACCTCCTGGCCCACCGCCACCGCCACCTCCACGGCCACCTGCTCTTGCTCCTCGCCCTCCACCACCTCCAAGAGTAGCTCATCCTCCCCCTGCTCCTCCCAAACCAATGGCCGGTAGAAATCAACCTGCACCTCTTGGACCACTTCGTCCTAAACAGGGCAGTGAGGGTGGTGAATTTGACGCTCCAAAACCTAAACTAAAGCCATTTTTCTGGGATAAGGTTTCTGCAAAACCTGATCAATCAATGGTCTGGCATGAGATCAGTGCAGGGTCATTCCAGTAAGTACATTAAGTCATGTCAAGATCAAAATTTCATTGAATAAGCAAACGTAAAATATATCAATATGATTGCACTGACCTTCATAACAACTTCTCAGGTTCAATGAGGAAATGATGGAGTCTTTATTTGGCTGCGCCAACCAGAACAGAAATGAACGCAGAAAAGATTCACCATCTCTAGAACCTTCAGTACAGTACATTCAGATTATTGACCCTAAGAAAGCACAGAATTTATCAATTCTTTTACGAGCTCTGAACGTGACAACAGAAGAAGTTATCGATGCCCTTAAAGAAGGTGACTCTCTTTCTTTCTGGGGGGAATTACTAAAATGAAAACTGAAAAGGCAAACTACGTAATTCTCGAGAATTAAGAATTTGTGACTAGTGATAATAATTTAGTCTCCAATTAAATAATTTTTTTTTATAAGTGTATGGTTATTAGTTTCTGTTAACATAGTTCTTTTTCGCATACCATGTATGTTCCTGACAAGATATTCTATGCCCATTTCTTAGTATCTCCTCTTATGTTACGGAAGCTTTTACTTAATGCTAGTCAGCAGACTCATTACTGTTTATTAACATTATATGCTGTTCATTTGACATTTATAATGTGTTCATGATACCAAGAATTTCGAACTCTTTGCTCTTCCATTTATATGTATTAAGGACATCGTATACTTATATTATGATAATTGTTTGGTGAATGTATTAGGAGTCACATTTTATAGATTGAAGCTAGATTCTTCAGGATGTTTTAATCTCCCTTTCAATTATGATTTGCTTCATTAATTTTAGCATTAAAAAATGGAAAGCATTTATATTTTTTTGAGCATTTCTCCGAGATTAACATTTGCTTTTCAAAGCATGAACTACTTACAATATGTTGATTAAATCAGGTAACGAGATTCCTGCTGAGCTCATCCAGACGTTATTGAAGATGGCACCGACAGCAGAAGAGGAACTGAAGCTTAGGTTGTTCACTGGTGACATTTCTCAACTTGGCCCCGCAGAGAGGTTTCTCAAGGTCTTAGTTGACATTCCATTCGCTTTCAAACGTCTTGAATCTTTGATGTTCATGTTTACCCTTCCAGAAGAGGCCTCAAGCATTAAAGAGTCCTTTGCAACATTAGAGGTGAGACTGAGACTCTTACGTTTATTTTCAATTTCAATCTGTTTCGTTTGTTGTACCATTCTTTTTAGGGAAGGGAGTGGAAATTGACAATGTATTAAGCATGCATAATGTCAATTTCTAACGCTTCCAGCACACTGCAAGTTTTGTTGATATATAATGTCTGTAAATTAAGGTAGACAATTTACATGCACTAATGAGATTTGGTTACCTTTAAAGAAAACAAATTAAGATCTCACGTGATTACGGTTGTTGCATCTGAATGGCAGGTTGCTTGCAACAAACTCAGAAAAAGCAGGCTATTCTTAAAACTATTAGAAGCAGTTCTCAAAACTGGCAACCGCATGAATGATGGTACCTATCGTGGTGGTGCTCAAGCATTTAGGCTTGACACACTTTTGAAACTGGCAGATGTAAAAGGAACCGACGGCAAGACAACACTATTACACTTTGTGGTTCAGGAGATTATACGTTCCGAGGGCATAAGAGCAGTACGAACAGAAAGAGCAAGCCGAAGCATGTCCAGTGTGAAGACAGAGGATTTTGTTGATGATGGCAGTGAAGAATCAGCAGAGCACTATCGCAGCCTTGGTATTCAAGTAGTTTCAGGTCTAAGCAGTGAACTGAAGGATGTCAAAAAGGCAGCAATCATAGATGGCGATGCGCTCACAGCTGCAGTGTCAAAACTTGGCCATTCACTGACAAGGACCAAAGATTTCCTGAATACTGATTTGAAGAATCTTGAAGAAGACAGTGAATTCCAACGTTGCCTGGAAAGTTTTGTGGAGAAAGCAAATGCAGATGTCTCATGGCTGGTAGAGGAAGAGAAGAGGATAATGGCTCAGGTTAAGAGTGCAGCAGATTATTTCCATGGGAATGCAGGAAAAGATGAAGGGTTGCGTTTGTTTGTGATTGTGCGTGATTTCTTGATAATATTGGACAAGGTATGCAAAGAGGTGAAAGATACAACCATGAAGTCAGCGAAGGCTTCTAACAAGAAAGAGGCTCCATCAGTGTCATCTTCTCCAGACACTCGTCATCAGTCACCTTCTGACATACATAGGCGACTATTTCCAGCAATTGCAGAGCGGAGAGTGGATGACTCTAGCTCTGATGATGATGATGATGATGAGAGCTTTTCTCCATAGGTTTTATATATAGTTATGAAAGCGATTTTGACTTCATCACATTGCAGGTTTGGCTGCCAGCAAAGTCAAGGAAACGGAGGGGCCCTAACTTAATAATGAAATTCATGTGCAATAAATTAAAGCTTCTGATTTCTGAAAGGACATGTATGTATATTATCATAGCCTGTTTGGGTGACTCATGATCAATGTTAGTTATCTAATGTCTAGTATGGTGTTCCTCATCAAACTGTGAGCATTAAGGGGTTTCTTTTCCCAACCTTCAAACACGGAAACGAAGAAGAACATATGGGAATAACAGATATGAATTTCTTGTTTGTTTTTTCCTGATGATTTCATGGATGTTGTTTTGGATTGGGTTAATGTTGGAACCTTGAACAGAAATAAGAAAGTGTTAATAGTTTCTATGGTTGAGGCAGCTTTCCGAGGTTCCTCTTTGGTCAATAATATGCAAACAACACGTTACAGGTCAACAAAGAGAAAAAGAGAAAATAGTTATTTTCCCCCAGAAATAGATGCCAGCTAAAACGATAGTTTTAGTTGTTAAATTAGTATTAGTAAGTTAGTGTAGATGAAGAATGAAATATAAAGGAAACAAAATAAGATAAAAAGATCTATATTGTTGTTGCCAATTTTCAGCTTAACATATACTGTAACCAAAAAATTTCCTCAGGCAGTGTGACACTAAATTAGATGGCTATAGAAGAACGTCTCCTAAGTAAGGAAAATGGGAGGAAAGAAATGAAGTAAATAAAAACAGAACTTGAACTGTGGTAGCCATACTCGTACATGATACATGTATCGGGAAAGGGTAGTTTGGTCATCTCAAAAATGGTTGCATGTCTCCCTTTCTTAGTACAAGAGGCATGAAAGTCTTGGACACGTTTGGTAAAGCAACATTTAGAAAAGCCAAACCCCAAAAGCACTAAAGCAGTCTGGAGTGTGACCTCCAGATGTTATCTTACTCACTAATCAATGGAGGCAGTGGCAGAAACGTAATATGCAACACAGAATAGACCATGAACAAAACACAAAATCCCACCAATGGACAGGAAATGATGATCTGAGAAACCACATGAGCCCTCTGACTTGTTGTTTGACATAATCCCTATCACCAGCATGGACAATCCAACGGCCAACACGACCCTGAAGTGATCAACAACACAATAAAAAGGAGAAAGAAAATGAACGTTATAGATTTAGTGAATGATCCATGGTGTTATTGTTTTGGTTTGCAAACCAGTAGCAGAGCCAGAGATGCATTACCAAGTTAAAATAAGGCAAGCCACTGAGAGTTGCCTATTGGTGGAAGCCTTGTCAAACCCTTGTTGAGAACAAATGCAATTGCAGCCACCTAGCAAATTGGCTATAACATGGGCTAGTCCCAAAAGTACTGCTGCACCCAACCCCAGCATGAAGGCCTGATGACTTGGGTCTTTACACTCAAATATCCACAATCTTAAGTGCTTAACCTGTTTGTTAAAAACAACTATTGTAGTTTAATATAGATTTCACTGCTACGCATATTTCTTAAATGCATTTCAGAAACAGTTAGCTTCAAGCATACCTTGTTTTGTGCTATTTCAGCAGCGAAGCCAAGAATCCCAGCTGCGACATCCATGATTACAATCAAGAGACATAGAAAAATGCCTGCTGCTCTAGCCATTTGTGGGGAAAATTGTGTGTTTTTCTTTCTGTTTCTGGCTTGCTAGTTACCAAGTTCTAAGATGAGAAACAGTGGGAAAAAAAGATGGAGCGGGAGTATATTTATATATATATATATACTCCTATATATAAAGATTAGATTAGAAAAAGTATATAGAATGAGATTGGTAGGAGGAGAGATAAGTGGGTAAAAGCTTCTTTTGTCAACACAGTTGCGAACTTTAATTTGCTTTTGTCTTCTTTCTCTTCTTTTTCTCCACTCTTGGATTCCTTTGATAGGGTCCAAGGAAAGCCGGGTATAGACCAGCTCATGGCATAAGCGTGACTATAGGAATCTACTTAAGTGTGAATTGGTGAGTAATTTTCTTGATTCTTTGACTTTTAATGTAGACTGGCAAATCATTTATTTCTGCAAATATAATTGTAAAAAAAAAATATCCTACATGCTAAAGGCGCGTACTATATCATGAAATCAATTTATTTAAGAGTTTAATTTTAATTCGCTGTCAGTGTATTACTCTTAAGGTGTTCAAATCCAAACCAAATCGAAAAAACCAAAAAATCGAATCGAAAAAATCGAAAACCGATTAAAACTGAACTTTTTTTGTTTAGTTTGGTTCTTTTTTTTAGAAATCGATCGGTTTTGATCGGTTTTTGGTTCTAATTTTCAAAACCGAACCAATCCAAACCAAACCGATTAGAATATCATATATATACATATTTTAAATAACTTAGTATGTGTTGTTGAATATCTTCAAAGTTTTACTTTCTTATCTTGTTAAAATTATTCATATTAATGATTTCAAAATAACATTTATCATTTAAGGTATATGCTCACTTGATGGTTGATTTCTTTGGTAATTATGGCTAGAAGTTTTGGTTTATGTAGTTGAAAATTAGTTTGAAATTTTAGATTTTTATTATATGATTGTATTTGACTATTACACTAGAAGTTTGATCGTGATTATATTTGATTATTACACTAGAAGATTGTTAATTTTTGTTTAAATGAGTTGTTGTTGTTTGTTTTAAATGGGTAAATATGTTATTTATTGTATAAATAGACTACATTATCTTTTGGACCATAAAAAAACAAAAGAATAAGATTATTTTTTTTAAATGGTCAAAAACCAAAAAACCGATCCAAACCTAACCGATTAATATCGGTTCGGTTTGGTTCGGTTTTTAAATTTGAACCAAACCGATGGGTTGTTTATATGAGAAAATCGTTGTTTATATGAGAATACCGATTGGTTTGGTTTGAATGACTTTACCCTTTAAAACCGATTCAAACTAATCCGCGAACACCCTTAATTACTCTATCATTTAATTAAGGGAATTATTTTGGTATTCATCTTTTTTTTAGGATATCGGTATCGGATGAGTTGTCTAGCATTCATTAGTTGTTATTTATATTTAATAAACTTTTTAATATTTATTGTGAAAATAACAGTCAATAAATGATTGACAACTCACCTTGAGTATCAAACCCATCAGGGTACCATAGCAATTCCTTTCAATCATGTATTGTTAAATCATTAAAAAAATTTGACTATCACAACTAATTCGAAAGTCTAACACTTTTAATAACGTGTAAGTATATGATTAGATAAGTAGATTAAAATTAAATCCTTTATTTAAAGCTCTCACTATCATTTGAAAATAAAATTACAACCAAGTGATGGTAGTTCAACAGGTTTTTTCCTGATCTTTATCAGGAGCTTATGGTATGTAATGGAGGTTGAGCCCCTCACATTTCATTTCTATTCTCCAATAAAACATTCATAAAACCTTAAAAAAAAAATTGTAAAATGACAATTTAATTTGATTTACAAAAGATGCATTTTGCTTTAATTTATAATCATACTTTTATAAAAGATAATCGAGTTAGGAAAAAAAATTGTTTGAACCTATTTATCCTAATAATTTTGAATTCTAAATCATACAGGCAAGTGAATTTTGAATTATGTAATGTTTGGAAGTCTTTAGATAACTAAACGCCGACTATAGGAATTTGTACTCTTGGGTTTGAAAGAGTTACAAAAAGGAAAAAGTAGGAGATGTATATACTATGCTCCTAAAGTCACCAATTGCTGCTACAACATGAGAGACGCAGGTCCTTTGTCCACTCCACGTCCTCTACTCCCCCAAGTCTTTTAATCCCACATAAGCAACCTAGAGAGAGCTCCATGCTTCAAGCTAAATTGAAGGAAGCAATTGAAGCCGACATTAACACCCGTGATTAAATTCTCCATGCCTGAATGCTCAATTGCATGACAACTAGGCGAATCATTTCAGAGAGACATCAAGTGGAAAATGATCCGTGATTAAATTCTCCATGCTTAAATGCTCAATTGCATGACAACTAGGCAAATCATATCAGAGGGACATCGAGTGGAAAATGATGTCCATGTGCCCTTATTTCATACTATCAAATGAGATTATCCATGACTTTTTATTGACTTATAGTCAAGAAAAGTTTGAAAAAGATTGTAATATTGCCAAATCTAGTTTTATAGCAGAGAGAGAGAGAGGTACCCAGTCTAGGGAAGCTACGTTAGAATCTAGTAAAAAAATAAATTCTTCTCACAAAAGAAAAAAAAAACAATTAAAAGCAAAACAAAGGCAGGGGTGAAAGCAGAATCCATGTATTTAGCATACATGATAAATGACAAGCTCAAAAAGCATCTACACCTACGCGCATAATATTTGTCTTCGTCCTTTCTTAATCCCGCACTATCGTACTTTTGGAGAATTGAATCTTTTTTTTTTACCATATGAATTGACTCAATTGAAGAAGGTTTTTTTTTGTTTTGTTGTTTGTTGCTTTTTGTTTCATCGTCGGATATTATGACATTATGTGCCTTTATTAGCCGAAAGTTCAGTGGGAAGGGACCAAACTCATTTTCTCCGGACAATTTACAAAACGCACCCTCACATTTGCATTAAATTCTTGTAATAGCTAGTTCAAGATTCGAAGACGTGTACTTAGAGAGTACAATTTCCTTAGATATTTGAGTAAAGTTGATAGACTCAAACTGCGATAATTACAACTATAATATACTATATAAAAAAAATGAACGGGTGTAACAAATTTACCACATGATGATACTACTAAAGTAACAGACTGGAAGTACAATAATAAATATTTAAGTTATTTAAGTATGTGGTCAAGGATTTGATTCTTAATCCATATATATAAAAAAATATCTGTTTAAAAAATAAACATCTTAAATGAATTTCAATATCTCAAGAATTAAGACTGATAGTATAATGGTAGAAATTTTAGTCATTTAAGTATGTGATTAAGAGTTTGATTCTTGATCTGTGTGTATAAAAAAAATATTTGTTAAAAAAATAAACATCTTAAATAAATTTCAATATCTAGAGAAATTAAGATATATGCTAAAAAACCAACCAAAAAATAAAAAAGTAACAGAACCTCTTAACGTTCCACTGAATTCAAAGCAAGCATAAAAAAATAAATGAGGTTTCATCATTCGTGGGATGGCTGGTCTCATTCAGTTGTGAACATGATTGAAAGCCCCATATGAAACATCCCAACTCCCAACTCATCATCGATTGGGTCTTTACAAATGTTAATGAGTTTGGACTTCAAATTTAAAGAACTCATAAAACATATGCACCCACCAAAAGCCCATCACCATGTTAGGGACTAGGTTCATGTTTGAATTTTCAGTGGAGAATTACTTTTGCATTTCAAACTTCATTTTAATTTTTAAAAACATTTTACTATTAAATTTAATAATTCTTGCCGAAATTCATTTTGGGAGACTGGAATGCATTTTATTTTCCAAAATCAAAAAGTAGCAAATAAAAAGTAGCAAATAAAAAGTAACAAATTGTTATTAGTATTATTTTTGGATAGAACACCTTTTGGTATAATGTAATCAGTACAATTTCACCAATTTGTCCTCTTTGAATTATACATAATTACACAAAAATCAATGCATTATCTTTATTTTAATAATTTCATACTTAAATAAAGTAATTTTGAGCAACACTATTTACACAAATTTTATTTTTACAAAAATACACATTTTCATACACAATTTATTGTTTAAGAAAAAACTTCAAAATTAGTTTTCCAAAATATATTTTACTCAGAAAGTAATTCTTCACCATAATTAAACACAATAAAAGGCAATAAATCATATACTACAATATATTGATTCAACCAGTAAGATTGAACAACCTCATACACAGGTCATGAGTCTAATTTTTGCTAATGATCCTTTATTAGTGTACCACTATAAACTTGTTAAAGTTAATTGCATATCCCAAGCCTGAAATGAAGTAACTTCCCATCTCCTGAACTTAAATTCACCAAAAAACAAAAAAAGTAAAATATTGGATGTTACACTACCTTTTGCATGCTCCGTTAAAATCCATTCATGGCACATGCTGGCTTCATAAGCGAATTCATATCATCTAAAAGCTGAACTTGTATAGTCATCACTCGGATCATGCAAAAGAAAAATTAAACACACCACGTTTCAGCATAGGAAAGATTGACTCAATTAACAGACGATGAGAACACAGCAATGCCTCGAAATAAACTTTTTTTACCCTTCATTTCATTTCATATTAGATAAGAGTAAAACAATGCCCTACAACCAAATGAATTACAAATCAAAGGTCAAGAAAACTGTACACAAGAATGAGGGAAAAAGCGATACAAGGAATGATGCTTTGGATTAATAATTACAGACTCCCCACGCTAAAAGAGGCAGGCAGTTCTGAATGATGAACCACTCCATAATCTAACGATAACGGTTTCACCAGGAAGGCTCTGTCAGCTTCCCCAAACCATGCAAAATTTCACTGGTCCCACACGGCCTGGAATATGGCAGGTCTGTGCTTCAACCAATGAACCATCTCTCTGTCCAGTGGAGAGTTATTTATTACAGAATCTAACATTGGGCTGCCAAAAAATTTCGGAGAACTTCTGAATGACCATATCTGGTCTTTGGGCCAAGGTCGCTGGGGCTGCTTCTCCTGGATGAACAAAGCAGGAGAAAGATTAACCAACAGCAAAGACTAGCAATCATATCTGGGCTAGCCCTAAGCAAGCCAACAGTCTGATCAAAAAGCAATTTAAACAAAGGATCTTGATATATGCACGTCATATATCTCTACATCACTTTTACATCATTCCAATACCTGCACAGAGATTGGTCCAATTCAATGTATAACGGACACAGCAGGATTTTAAAGAGAAAAACTGACGGAAATGGGAAATGGTGTGCAAGAATCATTTCCCGGAACAAATGCATTTGCATTGTACAGAGAGCACCTAGGCACAAATAGTTTACAGGGAAATTCATGTGTGCATTCTCTCAAGAATTAAACTAAAATTTTACTTTATAAGAACTCACTAACATGCGATGTGCAGGCAAGTAATAACAAATATTACTCACTAAATCACAGAAACCTTAGCTACCACATAACCTTTGGTTGCTTCCTGACTTCCAAATTCTACCATAGCCAGCAAAAAACAGGAAGTCTGCAACCCTCCATAAAAATTTCAAGCATCAGTAGATTGTGGTCATCTTTACTTTAACCTAGTAACCCTTTTGTCAGAATCATGCAATCACCTAAAAGATTGTTTATAAAGTTTGGAAACATATCATTTCCAGACAAAACATATTCCTATGGAAAAACATCCCCTATTTGTTATTTCCCCCCGAAATACAGCCTGGGTTAGAAATATAAGAACTTAACAACTAAGCATAAAAAACTAACCATTCTTGCCACCATAGATCTGACAGTCCTCGGACCATAAACACGATGCCGTGAAGGCTTCTGAGCCTTGGCATAAAAGGAACTGATTTCTGGTAATGACAAGCAACCCCTGCTGGCTCTAGACAGGTTACAATCAGGCTCCGCATTACTCTGATTATGCCAAAAAATCAGCTGCCCTAAACAATAATTTTCACCATATATCTTCCGATACTCCTGAAATCCTGCTCCCAACTTGTCAGTGTACTTCGGACCTAAGTCAAGTGGACTAATATAGACAGGTGGTGAAGTAGTAGTTTGATAATCCTGCAAGAAGAAAATTAACTGTTTAGATTGTACAATAAAATTAAAAATGAGAGAGAAGAAATTTTTTAACTATACTACAACGCTTCTTAGCATTCACAGTAGAAGAACATACCCGTATTGTAAAGAAGTGCTTGGTATAAGCATAAATATGGATCAAGTCAGCAGCAGCATCATGCCGACATTTGTATGTACAAGGAAGATTTCGGACCTCATCCCTCAACCTTTAGAAAGGAGAGAAACATAATGTGAAGATTGCAAGTTCCACCAGGTTAAAATACACAGGGACAAACTAGAAGTGAAAGCAACTTACCATAATAGAGATTTCTGAACCTCTTTTTGAATATCCCCAGAACTTGAAGGATCATGAGCATGAATTTTGGACTTGAGATCATTCAAGGAAGACTCTTCCACATGAGGAGCCAGGCACTGAAGAAGCTCCCTAACGAATGAGTCCTCTCCTTTCCAGAGGAAGGAGACAGCTGCTTCAGGACTGAGCTTCTCAAGAGGAGGTGGTGCTTTCCGTGGATCACCAAAAATACATCTCATAACATACCTTACCTGTAATACAACCACTCAAAGATTAACATCATCTCCAAACTACAGAAAGCAAAATTAACTGGCAAAATACAGCTCTACATTGAGATCTGAATGTACAGAGTGCAATTGACACCGTGAACTTCAAATTACACAGAAGTGTGTGATAGTGAAGTGCTTGACATAGAATACAAGATCTAAATTCTTGACCACCTACAAACTGCCATACCATGCAGCTTCCTATCTTAAACAGTATCAGCCTGGTGGTTCTTATTAACAATGGCAAGGATTAGCCTTTGTTATTTCTCTTTGAGGATTTCTTCTTATCTTCATTAAAAACTAGAATATGAAGTGGAAAATACAGAGCAAAGGGGGAGGCACAATCACCTTATCAAGAGTGACCGCAAGATTCTGAAGCCTTTGGTTGTATACACCTTCAGCCTGAGTCATACAAAAGACAGACGGGGAAGGAAAAATGAGAATCCAAGATTACAAATGTCCTTTAAAATTGTCATCTTATGATAACAAAGCACGGGAAGAGAAACAGAGAACACACCTGAACCTCTGCATCACTCCTTTCAACTTCAAGACATATATCTGAAAAATATTTTCTTTTTTCTTCTAGATTATGCTTTAGAATTTCCTCAGGAAGTTTAGTTCTTTCAAAATTGACGAATCTCACCTTTACCAAAGCACAAGTGTCAGAGAAAAAATAATTAAATAACAACAAAAACTGAGAAACATTGATACAACACATCACAGAAGAAGCAAGGCACATACAAGGCGAGCCGCATATGCAACTAGCCAATCTGGCAGGCCTCCAAGCAAACAACTGCCTAAACCAGCTCTTCCCAGGTCATTATAGTCCTCTTCGGAAACGGAGTTTAATTCGCAAGCTTCTAGCATCAAATAATGACGATCAAGAATTCCATGCCACTCCTTCAGTACCTGAGAGGACAGACACACTCCACTCAATAGATAAAGTGACCAAACAATTTTAATCATAATAAATAACTATATTATTCTACCTATTACAGCAAGCCCATGTCCAGTAATCCCACTGAAGACTAATACTTGTTGCATTTTATCCTTTTATCTTTTCTTAGGACCGAAAAGTTAAAGATTTCCCAAGTCCGTACCTTTTCGAAAGCCCCTTCACCAGTCAAATTCAGATAGCTCCCACGGCAAACTTGGCTTCCACACAAACAAACCGATGCTTCATATTCCTCCTTGCTCTACAGTGAGATGAACAGGTATTCATTAGACAGAGATATGCAGCAGATACATTTTTCCTTTGGAATAGAAAAGGTTGGCAGGCAACAGGACAAACCTCTGTAACAGAATTGTAATCAAAAGTGATCTCCTCACCATGTTGAATTTTACGAACACTATAAATACCAATTTGATAATGACCATCAACAGCAGTAACTCTGAAAAAACAGAAGGAAAAGACAATGGATAATCACCAGAAATGATACGGTAATTCAAAAATGTAAAAAGGATGGCACCCCATTATTATAATCATCAGCAAACCAATAAATAATCCAAAGGCATTATTATGGACGAAATAAAAATAAAATCTAAGAATTTGTCAATTGATTAAATCTCAGACTCATTATCAAAATCTACATAAGGGTTAGGCAGGAAAGGTGGAAAAGAAAGAAAGATGGCTAACTGAATATATGATGTGATTGATATTAGATGTTATACAATACCCTTAATATCCAAATAATATTGCCTTAACAAATTATAAAAAATTAGAAAAAGGAACTATTCTATTGACAAAGTACATTCCAATTGAATTCAAAAAGCCAAAAAAACCCTTCATTTGGCCATCAGAAACCATCACAATGTTTACAGCCTTATTAAGCCACATGCAGATCATCGGGGGCGTTAAACATGTACAATAATTTTCAAAGGAAGCCAGGGGAAGACCCAGACTGGTAAAAAACTCAACTGTATTATGTGTCATTCTTCATGTGGATTGTGGTAATGGATGAAGGAAACAACGATATAACGTGCAAAACAAAAACTATCATGATTGCAGTTGGTAAATGACTGCCCATAATCTTTTATGCATATGTGGCTCCCCCAAAATGCAAGCAATGCACTGAAATAGCAAACAATTTTTTTTTTACAAGAGAACCAGTATCAAGTGCTTAACAAGTCAGCAAACAGATTAGAAACAACCGCAGAACATAAAAATAAAACAACTTACTTTGCTTCACAATTAGGTCGGCATGAATGGCATATTCGACTGGCATAGTTAGCCTTGTGCATGGCATCAACGACAACTAAGTCATATCCATCAGCATCACCCTGTCAAGTAAATTGCAAGATTAGATAACTACCGAAAGCTGAAAGATGGACGAACCATATCAAGTTAACATCATAAAATTTCTATTTTGAAGCAACAGGCACCTTTGGCCTCTCAAGGTAGATGTTGTAGAATTCTGGCGCTGGATCTTTACTTTTTTTCTGCAGAAATCGAATCCCATCTTGTTTCTCGAACCACTTCCACACAGGATAGACCTATAAAAACAATTTCAATAGAAGGGAAATAACAATGCCTTGCCATCACAAAATCATACAGGCATATGATGCTACAGACTAAATTTCTAAACAAGATATCCTCATGTAAAGAAGATACACTGAACCATGATAGCACATCAATTCAAAAGAACAAAAACCACACATATATAAGCACATATTGACCATGAGAAATTCTATGCCAAAATTTAGCTGGCAAAGCCAGAAATAGTCCAGATCCCTGAAGAAAACTAGAAAAGCCAATGATCTAAAAAGCCATAAGTATATAAGAATTAAGATTTAAGACCACAATGTTATAGGCACACACCACAAAACTAATCATTGCCTACTTATTCCTTAATATGGTAATTTCATATCTAAAACACAAGAATGTCTACATTTGTAAAGAATAGATCATAACTAGTTTGATCATGTAGGTGAGTATAGAACAATCGTGTGCACGCAGTTTTCTACTCTCTCTAGAAGATAGATTATTGCTTATATATTTGACATTATATTGGAAACCTGTGATTAAGTCAAAGTAGGAGCAAGCACGTATAGTTTGCACACTAAAGAATCATGAATGAAGCTGCATAGGTAAAATTCCATGAACATATAAGAAGCCATACCTCTCCCAGAAACTCCACAACAAAATCATCTTCACCAAAGCCTTCTTCCTTGTTGCAAACAACACCAAGCCCCTACATGATCCACATCAATAGATAGTTACAGAACTGGAAAAAACAGTCTTAAAGTAGGAAACAAACTGAGATGATAACACCTTGAACATAGAAAACCAGTGGAAGATAACTATTAAATTGTAGTTATATATAATAAAAGAGCATATACCTTTCTATAAGCTACATATTTGTCATCTAGACGACTGTCTATGGCCTTTAGGATACCTTGACACATTCTAACCATCCTTGCATCACAGTCCTCCTCAGCACACCTTTTAATTTCTTCAATAACAGGCTGCAAAGGGTAGCTCATCGGAGTGCTTCCAGTTCCAGTAAAATACCTAACTTGCTTATTCAATGTCCGAAGAAGCATGTCTTCTATAAACAAACGCTTCTCTTGTAGAGACCAATCTAACTCCTCTGGCATAGAATCAAGTAAAAGATTGTGTGTATAGGGATCAATTCCATAAACTTCTTGCTCAATAACCTCATTTCCAAGCTGCTTTCTAGGTTTGTAACCCTTGACTTCAGGCAGTTCCATATCAGACTCCTCAGTGCCATTCTTTTGCACACTCATCTTCTCCGCATAGTCATCTGGTAATGAAACCCGCATCTTCCTTTGCACATCCTCCTCATCAGCTACAATGACATATTGATCAATGACGTCATATTTCCGAGTAACAGGAGGAACCAAACTTGCTTTTGTCATGCGAGCTCCCCACTCACGATCATCAGTTATGATATCCAACCCTTCATCAGGTGTGAAGTATCCATCTCCTTTTGACTCCCTAATTCGACTTTCTGAATGGACTTCTTGGTCGCTTTCAGTGCAGGAGGTTGTAGTATCACCATCACTCTTGCCATCTTCAGAAGACCTATCAATTTCATCAGATGTCTCACTCTCTGAGTCCATAGATTTCTTATTCAACTTTGATAAACGCCTCCTAATTTCTCGATCAGAGGCATACTCTCCATTATCCAAGCCTCCATGTGTTCCATTACTCCTATACTTCCTCTCAGTCACCAATCTATTCTTCTTATACTTTGAGGAAGCAGAACAGAACATTGCTGGTGAGTCATTTCCCCATAACTTCAGTAGGGCATCTCTGTCATTCGCAGATTTAGAACTCTCTTCCAACCGTGTTTCAAGCTGAATAAATAACGTGATAATATGATTTATATCACTAGTATCACCCCGATTCTTTGCTCTGTAATCAATCAATAAGCATATGAATACAATAATAATTATAAAAAAAAAATAAGGGAAAAAACAAGAAAGCAGGTTGTCATATGAAACAAACCATTTTAGATGAGTAAGAAACACTCGCTAAATGAACAAATTCATAAACAGAGGCAACCACAACATATAATATCATAAATTTTGAAGATAATATCAGGAGGCAAAAGAACTATGTATGTAAGCCCTCCCAAATTATCATATATGAAAGATAACAATAATTGCAATGCAGAAGAGCTTATGCATAGAGCCAAGAATCAAACAGAAGAACCTCCATGACAAGAAGACTTATTCTCAGGTACCACTGTTTCATAGAACAATTTAACTTAGACCATGTAACATAGTACTCAATCAGGATTTTGACAAAATATAGGGCCTTTGTATTCTTGTAGCATAAGCCTATCATTTCATTTCAATGTCTCCGTCTTCAATATATATATGGGAAATCCTAACCTTCTCTCCTTCAGGTGAAGGTTAGCATCCTTCACTCTTATAGTTGGACAAAATAGTCCTTTTGTCTTTTTCTTTTCAACTTAAATAATAAGGCCACTTCAGTAATTACAAATCTATAAAAAAGTATCTATTAAAAAATTTACAACTTTTTTGGTTACATTGGAGGTGCAAATACCTGGGTAAGGAAGGGCGAAAGATACAGATAACTGCCATCTGAATAACACGCTTCCCTCATTCACAAGATCTAAAAAATTTCAATTTCCTCTTATTAAAACTTAACTCTTTCTAGGCTTCTTCCTCTGTTTCTTTAATGGGTTTATGTGGTGCAGAGGCAGCTAGGACTCTGTATTTGAGGATGAGGGCTTGTCCATCATCATTGCTATTACAACATTGGCCTCCTTCTGTGCTCATGTGGGCAGCATGCACTAAGGCCTTGGTGAGATGCCTTTCCTTCATCAAATGGGTTTGAGGTTACCTTAATGCCTTCCTCCATTGATGGATGATGGCGTTAACTATCAAATGGTACTTGATTCAGTGACTTCCTTTTCTAATTCTAACACACTTCCTTCATCACCCTATGGTCGAGTAATTTTCTAATTCTAACAGCAATTTTCTATTACGGAAACTCATTAAAGAAAGAGAGCAAGAAGCAGAGAAGGAGTTAAGTTTTAATAAGAGGGAATTAAAAAATTTTAGATCTTGTGAAGATGGGAAGCGTGTTTTTCAAATGGAAATTATCTGTATTTAATAAATTATAAATTTTTTAATAGATAAAATATTTGAGATTTGTAATTACTGAAATGGCCCTATTATTTAAGTTAAATAAGAAAAGAGAAAAGGAGTCTTTTGTCCAACTGCAAGAGTGAATGATACTAAAGAGAAAGTTAGCATTCCTATATGTGTGTGTGTGTGTACGTGTGTGACAACCATCTCGTTCCCTCGAGGGAAAGGGGGAAACAGAAAACAAGAGCTTACTTTATTGCATCACGACACATTCTACTGATGTCCTCCTTGACAGAGCTCAACCCACGACCACTGTAATAACCAGTTTTCATTTTAGCCTCAATTTCTGCAACCTATTCACAAAGAAATCATAAAACGTAAGAAATCAAGAAATAACAAAATGCGCCTCCATGAAAGTGACTTGAAATTTTTTTATCACTGTACCTTAGGTACAAAAAATTCACAGGAGTTTGCCTTCATAATTTCCCTCAGTCTTGAAGCAAGGAATTCCTCCATCCTCTTGTAACCACTTTCGGATTTCTTAATTGACCATCGTCTCATACGAGCATCCCTAGATAGAATGGAAGAGGACCTTCTTGCGTCATATAGTTTTGACCGCTTGTACAAGTTTCGACGGAATAATTGCTTAGCCGAGTCTCTCTTATCCACACTATCAAAATAATCCTTCAGTTCACCAAAATCATCCATAATACCTAAACTGCTGGCCTTGGAAACAGATGAAGTTTGCTCAGTAATCTGTTTAAGGCTTCGGGTCTTATGTGGCTCCTCTGTAATGTTGGTTATGCATGAACTTCGGCTCTTGATCCATTTCACATTGGTAAATTTAGGAGTCAGCTCTCCAAACTGGCTGCACCCTCTAATGTCTATAGTAGATAAACCAGGAAATGAAAGAAGAATTTTCTCAAGCATGTCAGCAGTAATATTGGTGCAACCCATCAGAATTATTGATTTGATCTTGTCTTTCTCAAAAGCATTCTGCAAGAAAATAATCAGATTAGATGAGGAAGACAAGGAAACATTAATGACAATATTAAATGCAAAATATATACCAAACCTACCATAATGTTCCACAATATGGAATCAGTGCAAGAATGACCCAAGGGTGACAAATTGACCTGCCTTGAGACTTCTTTGTAAAACCTTACAGAAGCCCTCCAATGCTTGCAAGTCATTGATGCAAAGACAAGGGACTTCAAATCAGATCTCAAAAAGTGGAAGACTCGTGCCAATGTAAGACCATCCAATAAGCCCCAGCTTCCCACAGAATCAGTAATGCCACTTTCTTCTCCAGAGAAAGTAGCATCACCACATAAATCCTCAAAAGTGGATTCATCCTTCTGGATAGTCAGGCTACCATCTTCTGAATCACTTTCTTCTTCACTATCATCAACCAGCATCCTGGCTCTTTTTGCAGCACGTGCATCACCTTCTGAAATTTACATGCCCCAACACACACACACCCCAAGAAAATAAATCAATAAAATTCATCAGGAGACCAATTGAATGATATCTTTTGGGATAGTCCCATATAATGTACAAACCCTAGATGAGTGCATGAAAAGAAAGCCACAAACATTGGTTAGAGGGGAAAATTTGCTAGCCAATGAACTGAACTTATACAGGTCAAACTAATACATAAGGCTAAAGGGAAATAAATCAGTTCTGATTCACTAAGCCAAAAAGTTTAGAAGCCATATAAGCAAGCCTTAAAGCGACATATATAAATTACACCAGCATATGCAAGGGGTCAATTACAATATTCTCAACACACAGCATATTGACATGTATACACAATATGCATAATTCAGAGAACAGCAATCCTCCAAAAGGTTCAGTTAATCACAGTCAAAACTTACCACCATACAACTAACTAGATGTCGCTAGTCAAAAGAGAAACACAGCTGGTGCAATGTAAGTTGATCTTGTAATGAGGAGAATGTTAAATCAAGATAGTATAATATATAGTATATATGAGCAAACAAGCTTGGATAGTTATGCAAGCATACAATAACACAGTGTTTTCTTAAAAGTTTGAAGAAAAAATAATAATAAACAAGATAAAGATTTACATACAAAGAGGAAAGGAGAAAAAAGGACAATCCAAAACAATATACCTTTAAATTAAGTCAAGGTAAGAGTAACACAATGCATGGCAGTGCAAGTAACATTGCCGGCAATAACAGAAACCAGGATAGCTGTAATATAATAAAAAAGGACTAAACATTACCTGATTTCCAATATATTTGTTTCTCGATTTCTTTCTTTGGTTGTCTCGCATTGATCCAGGGATCTAAAACCTCATTTATAGCTGCAGCAAATTCCCGGCTCTTATATGATTTCATTACCAATTCATGTAGCTTCCCACGAGTATAACCAACAAACTGAGGGTGTGTGCTGTTAAACAAACATGAATTTATGTAAGGTTCACCGAATGAAACACCTTGAGTTTGCGTTGATGGACATCCAGAACATTCACCAGACACTGAACTGCTTTCTCGGTGGCTCCTGAGACTGACATCAGAAATTTCTGCGGCAGAGGTTACAGGAACCCAGAGTTTATCACATTTCCTGAACACACTGCTATACTTTTTTATAGTTCCTTGATCTACTAAAAACTGTAGCTCTGAAAATGATGAAGGCCCTCTTTCACGCCCAGAACCATCAAGATAATACCAGTCACCCAAATGTAACTGCAAGTCATGGACAGTACACAGATGATCTTTAGGGACGCTAATGAATTCCATGCTCCTGCAAGATCCTTGAGAACCTTGATCATTAACAACTTTTGACAGAGAATCTTCTTCAGTTGATGATCTCTTGCTATCACTGGTTGAAGAGAAAGGCCGAGTTAACCTTGAATGATATCTATCCTTGCCTCGGGTCTTGTGGCGTGACTCAGAGATCAATGATCCCTGGTCCTTGACTACACATGCATTTATCCTGACCACTGAAAGAACATTTCCTTTCACTCCTCTAACAGAAGCAGGCTTACTTTGAACTGATCTGCTCACAGCACTGCAATCAACTCTCTCATCAGCACAAAAACCCCAGAGAGGGAGATCAAGCCTTCTGCTGAGAGAAGGATAATACAAGTCATCTTTTCGAGGCCAGCGAGGATCTTCACATCCCGACTTAGGCATTTGACACAATGGAAACCCATTATTTAGGACAAGTTTCTTCTTACAATATCTATCTTGGGCATCATCATTCCTCTTCCAGTCACCACCTTTACAAGACCATTGGGCAGAAAACCAGTCACCAGGGACACCAAAGGCAAATCCATTATCGTTGTCAGAGGGCATACTTAACTGAGACTCAGATTCTCTTGATGCTAAATCAGTTCTTGAATCACACTCTTCGCTCAGGCAAGTATCATGCCAAGGAAAACCTGAACATTAAGAGACCAAAAAAAAAAAACTTGTGTCATGGAGCACATACCTCTAGGTGCATATCCATTTACTTTTTGAACTTCTCCAGAAGAAGAGTAAACATCAATGCAAAAACTAATTTTGGGTGCATAACATGATGAATGAAATCACAATTTTAAGTTCCATATATGACGTAAAACTCAACTTGGTGTAAAACCCCACTAGTTCATATCAAAATGTGTATTTTTTTATTAATAGAAGTCAAAACATGTTATTTTATTCACCTACTATGCTAGCAACGTATAAATAGATTCAAAAATTTATACTATCACCATATCAATTGTAAAGCTGCAATGACATACTAAACCACCATACATGACGGAGTGAACAAAATGCAAATTGTTTGTTCAACTGAGAGAAACAGAACATTCAGGCAACCAGTATTCAAATTATTTGCTAATTACCATATATATTATAAATAATCACCAAAGTGTTATTATATAGACCATTATAAAACAATTTAGATCACAGATATCAACTCCATATGCATTTGTTTAAATAGATACTACTTCCAAATTACAGTGCACACCTATGTGATGCATATATACAAGTTTCAAATTTTTATCAGCTCTCAACCATGTACATCAAGAAAAAAGTCAACATGTCAACAAGTGCAACCAGTAAAATATTAGAAACTACAATAAGAAGCTGCTTTCCGTTAATCAAGCAGAGACACAAATAGTGGAGAACTCCAATAAATCAACCTCAATATTGCCATGTATCAATTAACAGAAAACCCAAAAAAAAAAAATTCCCCATAAAGACCAACCATTTGAGTATAACTATATAATTCTTCAAATCAAAGCTAACAGTCAAACTTGTCAATACATGGCACCTTTAGATGAAGAAATATCAACCCAAAATGAACCATGAATAATTGGAATTGAAAAATAAAAAATAAAGTAAAACGGACAAGAACTGCCCAGCAATTGCATACCTTCATAGTCTCCCAATCCTTCCCATTTTGCATATTCAAAATTCATTTGCAAAGCTTCTGCAAGACAATAAAATAAACAAGTTGGAAAAGATAAGATATCACATCAAATTAAATAGGGGGAAAATTACAGATTGATATCTAATTCTAAGATTTAAAAAAATAAAATCCACAAGAATATCATTGACAGGACAAAATACCTTTTATTGCCTCAAGCTCCCTTCCAGGAATGACATCATAACCCTCTAACAGAACTCCAACCCTTTCATCAATGTGGAGGTCCTCCAAAAGTTCAGATGCAAGCACACTGTCATCAGGGCATACCATTGGCTGCAGCAAAGGGGCTGGCATTTCCTGATAATTCTCAGCACCAGATTGAAGAATATTTCCAGTATCTGCCAAAAGATTACCAGGAGCTTCTGGAGGGTTTACCAGCTGGGTTATGGTGTCCGACACAATGGATGGAAAACTCTGAGCTGCCAATGGTGATGCTGCATTTTCAACAGTTAACCACCTGTCACTATCTAAGTGCTTGATAAAGTGATCCAACATTAGTACCCCCTCATCAACAAGGACCTTGATGTCAGATAATTTAGAAGGCCCATGCTCTACACCACCATAATCAAGGTAAAACCATTTCCCTGATGACGAATCCGCCAACACAGGAACATGTGGAGGGGTATCACATATGTCCATATCTTCTTCCATAGAAGGCAGCTCCTCAGGAGGTGGCTCCAAGCAAGGAGATTCTTTGCAGCTTACAGTCGGGCTGCCAGACTGCTCTACCTTTTCAGGTTCACTGCAGACATCTTTCTCAATAGACCCATTGGTATCATGCATATTTCTTTCACCTTGAGATTCTGTACCGGAAAATTTTGACTCCCTTTGGATGTGCTTATCATCATGATCCTTACAACTATCTTGTGAGTTATGCTTTTCACTTGATAAGGTTTTATTACTTGTTTCTCGATGACTATTTTGCCTAGTTCGATCAAGGGGGGATCTCTCTACTAAATTTGGAGTACGGTCCCTGCGATCATGATGTCGACCTCGATCTTGTGGGGACCGCTCAGCATGAGGAGGACTTCTCATTTTATGATCATGGTGACGACTTCTATCCCAATTCCTATCATATGGGGATCTCTCACGACCATGGGGGGATTTCTCACGGCTATATGGAGACCTGTCACGGCCATAGGGTGATCGACGCACTGGAGTGCGATCTTTATGATCATAATACCTGGCTCGTTCATGTGGGGACCGCTCAGAATGACCTGGGCTACGTCCATGCCTGTCATAAGCTGGTCTGATAGACAAAGAAGATTCATGATGCCTAGAAGAATACTTGTCAGATGATAATTTTGAAGAAGAACTATTTCTATAAGACCTCTCCACAGAGCGACGAGAATGGTGTTCTGAATAAACATGGCGTGAGCTATCATCAGAAAGCCGCCGACTTTTTAAACCGGCATAATCTCCATAGTGCTTCCGCTCACAGCTGTCTGAATCATTACCATGCCTCTTCAACCGACTTCCAGAAGAGTAATCCCGTGTATGGTTCCTACCATTGCCGTGTTCATTTTTCTCCTCATCCACAATCTTTGAACTGATCCTTGCACTTCTCTCTTGTCCACTCTCCCACCTGGGAGCACCTTTAGCATGCTGACTCCCATTTCTATTCAATTCTTTCTTTCTAAAAATATCATCACCTGTATATCTCCCAGAAGGCGGTGTACGTTCACGTTCACTTTTCCACCCTTTGTCCCTACCTGACTGGTACCTGTGGATTCTACTGTTACCATAATCGTCCTTCCCCATGTCTCCCCTATGCCATCTATCTGGAATGAATTCTCCCTTCTCAATGTCATCCTTTATACCTCTCCACGACCCATATTCCCCTTTCTCAGCTTCTCCTCTCCTTCCTTTCTCAGCAACTATCTCCCCTTTCTCCACATCCTCCTTTCTCCATTTTCCAGAAAGAAACTCTCCCTTCTCCACCTCCCCTTTTTTCCATCTCTCACTGACAATCTCTCCATTCTCAATTTCACTTCTCCGTGGCTTCTCTGGCACAAACTCACCATTTTCCACCTCACTTCTTGGCCACCTCAAAGTGCCCAACTCACCTTCTTCCACTTCTTCCTTTTGCACATTCTCCCCGCATATCTCACCATTCTCAACATCGTTGCCACTCCTGCTTACTCTGTCCAATGCCCATTCACCCTTTCCCGCTCCAACCTTCTTCGCCGGCACCTCTTTCTTCACCTTCATCTTCTTCTTCCGCTCTCCGTCAGCAAACTTGAGCAACTTAGAATTGAACCCATTCCCAGTCTTGCCTCCGCAAAGCGTCTTCTCTGCATTCGGCAACCTCTCCATAACATGCTGCTGCTGCTGCTGCTGCTGCAAAGGCATGCACGCGACGCCTCCATCGCCCATGGAAATCTCACCTCCGAACAGAAGCTCGAAACCCTAATTCTCCCCTTCGCCGGGGCTATGGATGCTCATACTGCATATGCTTCTGCTCTCCTCAATTCCCCGCTCCAATTCAAAACCCTAAATTTCACAAATTCAAAAATTAAAAATAAAAATCACAACCAAAATGTAGGGTTTTATCGAAACACGAACACCTCCAACATATATTGACAAAAGCGAAACCTCACACAGCAGAGCTTGGTGCCGCGTTAAGAATCAAAAAAGAATACTGAAAACCGCAACACGGAAGAAAGAAGACGAGAAAATTACCGAGAAAATAAAAGGAAGAAAAAAAGGATAGATCGGCAAGATAATCGTAGACGGTGCGAATCGAAGAAGGTTGGGCGAACCGAGATCAAGAACCGCAGAGGAAACTATGGCTCTGAGTCTGAGAGCGAATTTTGTGTGGTTACTCTCTTTGACGAATCAGAAGAAAGAGAACAAAAAATCTTCTCTGTGGCGCTTCTTCTATCTCCTATTATATATCTTCGTGTTTTTCTCTCTTGCTGTGTGAGTTGTTCTTCTTTGCCTGAAAGACGAGACCTTCGTGTTTTTTCTTTTGTTTTTTTTTTTTTTTTGCAAATTTTTTGGGCTTCTTAAGTTTTCTTATACGTGTATTTTGCTGGAGTTGAAATACGGAATTGCCCCCCAAGACGTTGTACACGTAGATGTTGAAACGGTGAATGGGTCGAATGAGGGTTTGGGTCCTTTGGGATTGTCATTGAAGGAAACTCGCTGACCCATCACGAAAACGGTCCACTCAAATCCGCACGGTGTTCTGCCAGCGATTTTAATGCTGCTGCTTAAAAGGAGTTTATTGTCATCAAGTTGGAGAAAAGCTTTTGGAGGCATCATGATACGATGAATCAAATGATGCAAGAACCAATTACAAGGCAGAGGTGGTGTTAACTGTTGACAATCTTGCCATGTTTTTGTTTTGCATGATTATGAGCACGTGTCCTGGGAGCGCCCGATGATATCATATTAGAAATGAAATCTTGTGGGATACAGGTTTCTTATTGAATATCATCCAGGAATTTGAGGGGGGAAATTGGTTTGAGCCCGAAGGATATATAACGGGAACTAATCAAGCAGAGACATGGTTGCGAATTTCGTGGGTGAGATCATATGAAAGTGAGAGAAATGTTTTATTTTGAGATTGAAACGAACAAATTTTAATTATTAGATTGTATATAATGATTAAATTTAGAACATATTTAAATAACTTATAAGAGTTTAATTTTGATTTATTGACTGTCACCCAATCATGTATTATCAACTCATTAAAATAGTTTGATTATTATAATAATTACTTCAAAAGTTTAATATTTTTAATAATGTGTCAGTACATGATTAGATGACAGTGTAAAAATTTTTTACAAGACAATAGATTAAAATTAAATCCAACTTATAATTTCAACTTTTCATTTTTATTAATAAAATAGTGTTATCACTTATTATGTTTAGTCATAATACTATTTTATTATGAGATATAATAAGAAATAAATTTGACTATTGAATGTTAGAGATTATCAATTATTTAAAAGTTATATTTTCACTTAAAAATTTTATGTGAATTTATGTTCTAATCTTATAATCCAATTATCATAATGTCCTTATTTAGTTATAATAGCAGTCTTGGAAATGTAACATTTCATAAATTGGTATGTATTACATTAATTTATTATAACATAATTTTTATGATTTTTTTAGTAAAATAATAACTATAAACATTGTATGGTTTTCTAAAAAATATTTTTAGTAATTTTAAATTAATGACAGTAAAATTGATAAAGATAAATGGGTGTTTATAATAAGAAAACGAAATAAAGGGGATGATGATATTCAAACAGAACATAGTCAAGTCTTATATTCAAATATTTAATTATTTATCATTCTCGTGTGTTAAAAAGGGTATAACATGGCTACACACAATGAGGATGCTATTGCTATTACAAATACATGTACTAAATATAAACACCTTTCCGAAACATGTTCTTACTGAATATCAAATATAAGACGCTGGGCACACCAAACATTTGTTAAGAATTGTATTGGGAAAATGAGACTTTAGTGTGCCTTAGTGAAAAAGTATTATATTTTCAGCTTGTATATTTTTTTGTGTAAATTAAGATATTTTTTTTCCCGAAATGCGAGAGATTATTCAACGGGATATGGTCAAGTATGTGAAGTGGAGAATCTCTCTCAACTGCATTTTCTCCATATTAAAGATCGAACCCGAAATAAAATGCTTAAGGTGATTAAATTCTTTCCACCTGTATCAACGCAAGTTAGTATTTTAGTTCATATATTAAATTAACTAAATATTAAATTAATTTATATGATTATCAAAGGGGTTGTTGGACCCATTTAAGTCCACCATCGATGGGTAGTAGATTAAATGAACTAGTCAAAAATGACTTGCATTAAATGAACTGTAAACATATTAACCTACTTTATCTTATATAAACTTGAGAACCTAAGCAGGTTGGGTCACATAATATGATAATTTTTATAAAATAATTTACTTGCAAATTTTAAAAATGTAAAATTCAAAATTAATTTTTAACATTTTGAAAAAATATGCTCTCTCGTGTACTATAACTAGTACAAAAAATACGCAAAAAAATATAATCAATAAACAAATTTAATTGATATTACAAAAAAAAGCTAATAGACAAACTAATAGGTCAAATCTATAAGTTAAACGAGTTGATTTATTTAATTCAGGAGTTAAATGAGTTTGATAAAAAAATATTTTTATTTAAACAAGTCACTAAAATAGAGATTCACATTATATAATTTATGCAATTAAATAAATTTTACCTATTTTGATAACTCTATTAATTTAATTAATAATATATTTATAATTAATCAAACTATAATAAATATAATAAATTATTAATTAAATTAATTTAATACATGAACTAAAATGAAACATTTATTCACCATACTGCAATAAAGTGTCATTTTCCCTGTTTTATTTCTAACCTGCGCAGCTCCAAAAGTGGCGGAGCAAGCTGCATGCCCGTCTGTGTTGACTGGATCAGAAGGTTTTACAAAGTATGAAAAGTCGTCCAAGAAAGAAAAAGCTGCAATTTTAATTTTAAAAAATCTAAAAATATGGCCTGCGTACAGCTGCAGCCCATGTAGCCTATGAAACCAACAACGCTCATAACACTAGTCCAAACTGTAAGTATGCCCAGTCATCTATATTAATATTTTCATTATTATTATTTACAAAGAATAGCAGATAAGGGAAGGGCATGGAAGGTTAAAATGCACGTAAAACAGTTTCAGTGAATCGTCCCCGAAATTATATGGTGTCACTTGAGCTACAGATTTTTAAATTTTTTAACTATTTTATCTGTATCTATATGTATATTATATATATAAAAGCATAAATTACATAAATCTTTATTTTATAACAAATATTATTATGAGTAATAATAATTACTCTATTAATCTTACTAATTATTAAAATATATGTGCTTTCATAATTGTTTATTTTTTTAAAGTAAGGAAACATTCTACCATTCATTTACTATTGACTTGGAACAATGAGCACAGTTAAGTTAGTATATAGAGAGTTGTTATGATACTTGATGTGTTTGATATTTAGAGTGAGTTGTCAATTATTTATTAGTTATTACTTTTACAATAAATGTTTACAATTCTATTAAATATAAATAATAATTAATAAATGCTTAACAACTCAGTCTAAGTATCGATATTCTAAAAAAATAAATAAATACAGAAGTAATCCTTTAATATACAAGATTCAAAATAAGAACTCGGGGATGATAGATTAAATGGGTCCATCAACATATTATAAAAAAGAAGTAAAATTTATTTTAAAAAAGCAAGAATTTAAATATATATGTATATATATATATTTAAAAAATCAAGAGAATATTTGGATATCAATCTCAAGCCACGATACCAATTAACGAGTATCATACATTAAAGAAAAAATAAAGCAAACATTCATTTCACATTAAACATTCAAATCTCAATTTTTTTAATTATGTTAATGAATTGATCCACCTAAACACCGGGTTGATCTCGCTTTAATACATGTTGTATTTAAAATAAAATATTTTATACAAATTTTATTTCCTAAAAATCTTGGATTCAAATTCAACCTTTGAAAATATCAAATCACGAAATGTAATTTAGTTGACAACTTAAATTTCATATAGGTGAATTTTATTTACGATGCTGGCTAAGAATAACATCTAAATGAGGATTAGTGTTGTAATTAAAGAGTGTATGGTCACGTATCATGGGATACCCATAAATTCATAAAATTATCATTATTCTCAAACAAACTCTAGTCAAAAGCTGCACCTCGTTCTTCTTTCTTGATGGCATCCAAACAGTCCTCATCCAAATAAGAATTTAAAGCCGTATATTTTGATATAAATTCCATGTGTACAATGAATTGATCCACTATACCAATACACAAGTTCAAAATCCATGGCATGAAGTATGAACAGGAAACGAGCAACGACAAGCATGAGCAAAGCTCAAAACACGTAGAACGGTCGAAAATGTATGACCCGCGTTTATTTTCCATCCCTTGAAACTGAAAAGAACAAAATCAGTAACTGAAATTAAGCTCAACAATAATAATAAAAAGGATAAATATTTATTTTGGTATTTTAAAAATACAAGTATTATGATTCTCAAATAATAAATACATTAAAATAGACTTATAATGTCAATTGTTTTATATCAAATTAATTTTTTAATATCATTTTTTATAAAGTTTAATTTCTATCCACCGTCAGTGTAAAGTTTTTTTATACTGTCATCCAATCATGTATTGCTAAATCATTAAAGAGTTTGACTATCACAACAACTACTTAGAAAGTCTAATTCTTTTAATAATGTGTTAATATATGATTAGATGACAATGTAAAAAAACTTTACACTGACGGTAAATAGAAATTAAATCTTTTTTTATATTAAATAATTTGATGTAAAAAATTATTAAAAAATCATAACACTTGTATTTTTTTTGTCAACTACTTTAATTAGCCTTTTAAGTTGGTGATGTCCCATAATATCCTTATGAATTAGACTATTTGGGTCCATATGAGACTAATCCTAGTTGACAATGTAGATGATAAGAGTTTTTACTATCTCTTAACCAAAACAACTCTCATTAAAATTCAAACTTACATTTTATTTTATAGAGACGAATTTTCTTACGAGCCCTGCGAATCCTTAGTTGGTCATAACAGTATTAAAACGTGTGTTTATTGTAATAGTAATAATAATGACTATTGAATTGAAGCATTCAAAACAAGTGCCTGAAGAAACTCACTAACGGTTGCGGTGGCCGCCGTGAGGGAAACAAGTACGGAGCGATTTGTTGTTGTCGTCATCGTCGTGATCCTCAACCTCAGCCTCAGCCTCAGCCACCCAATCCTCCATGATCACCGGCAACGCCGGCCGCCATTGTGATCTGCTGCCCTTCAGGGGTTGGGAATCGCCGGAAGAACAAAGCGGAGCTTGTTGGCTGTCATCGTTGGCTGGTCCCCGCCGACGACGGTAGCAGGATCCTAATTGGCGAAAGAACTTCTTCTTCTTCTTCTTCACCATCATCACAGTGTGCAATTGTTTGTGTCTGTTATCTTTTCTTCATTAACGTTGGAGTGAGTGTGGGAATGGGGATTCAATAATGAGAGTGGCGTTTGTACCAACAAAAAATAAATAATGAGTGGCGTTACCTTCAATTTAAAAGATCGTGCTCGAGGGAGTTCAGTTTTTTTTCCCCTAAAGCTGGTCGGTGTCTTGTAATCAACTAGTGTGCAATTGGGATTTGTCCTTATCTCTTCAAGGATGGATTATACACTAGCCCATGGGTTCCCCTACAGCAATACGTCAGTCCCCCTGCAGCTGCAATTCTGCAAATATAATTTTCATCTTATCATTATTTATTTATATTAGTTTTTATTAGGTAATGCAATATTTGGCAATAAGTCAATTATGGGTGGGTAATAAAGGTTTTACCATAATCTTATATTACTAAAAGCTACTCCTTATACCAACAACAACAAAAAAAAAAAGCCACTCCTTATACTAACTTTTTATTTTAATAGTAAAATAAGTTTTGGTTTTCCTTTTTTAAAAAAATATTTTGCAACTAAACACTGCTTAGATGTGTCGTTACTTAATACTCAAGAGGCCTAAACGGTAAACACTCACAATCCAATAGCTTGAAATTATCATGTTTAAAATAATTTTTATATCCAGGTTTAATAATATTAATCATATGTTATTGTATTATTATTTTAAAACTCCACTTTGCATTTATGATAGTTTATGACTCAAATTTTAGTCTAATTGAAGATTTTGACTCAAATCGATTAATCAAATCAAATGAACTGATTTAGAGCTTGTTTATTTGAGATTGTTACCAAGGCAAACGGACGTTGAGCCGAAGGAAAAAATATTAGCTTTGAGTGAAAATGCGATAGAGGTGCACTGAATATTGTGCAGACGCACGTTTGCTTTCTATAGAATCTAAAACAAACATACCATTATTTTGGTTTTATTTTTTTTTATAAAGTGATTACAGTTGGAAATTATACCCCATAATCGATAACATAATGTTTTACTCTTTTCGATTGCCCACTTCTACCTACTACAAATACCTCATACGAATAATTTTCCTAAATATTGTTAATAAAAAGGTCAAACACCGCCAAATATTAACACGCGGATATCAATAGCTGTACCTTCTTAATTTGGGTAAGAAAAAGAATATGTAATTATTAGAACACTAGTATTGAACCGGTTATACAAGTCTCCTTCTCCTACTAATGAACTACAGCCGTGTATCTCAAAAGCTTTAAGGACATGCATGTGGTAGACGTGGCTTAGTTGTTTGTGGTATTCTAGTCGCGGCCTAAAAAGGAATTACAGATCATGCTGAATTACTCCGCAAGAAAAATGATCACAATTTGCAACTCTTTGTTGAGTTCTCTTCTAGGCCCCTCAATTTGGGCTTTAAATTTTAGCCTTTGGGCTTCTTAACCTTTTAATGTTATAGAAGCCCGAAAAAAGAACTTCTTTGTTGGCAACACATGTACACCTTCAATTTGAATTCTCCCCCTCCACACACACACACATGTACGCCTTCATCACTAATTGCATGAAGCCTATTTGGAATCTCACAGAAACGAATGATGGCTGATGAATGATCACAAAGAGGTTTGCTCCTTATATCTCTTGGATAATTTTTTTTACAAAACCTATTATTTGATTGAAAGTTTTTATCATGTAGATCATACTTATAAAATTTTACATTAATCTAAAATTGTTTTATAATTCATATTTGATTATATTCTTATTGATATTCAATTTTTTCAAAATCTGTGACACTAATATCTAACCCTTGATTCTGTTTTAATCTAATAGTTTAAAATAGTCCTAAATCAAGAGTGGAGCACTAATATCTAACCCTTCACTAATATCTAACCCTTGATTTTGTTTTAATCTAATAGTTTAAAATAGTCCTAAATCAAGAGTGTGCGTCAGAATCAATTGATACCAATGTAGGAGTAAAATTCTTACACTAATATCTAACCCTTCACTAATATCTAACCCTTGATTCTGTTTTAATCTAATAGCTTGAAATAGTCCTAAATCAAGAGTCCTCCTAAATCAAGAGATTGTGTGTGTGTGTATCTAACCCTTGATTCTGTTTTAATCTAATAGTTTAAAATAGTCCTAAATCAAGAATATGTGTCAGAATCAATTGATACCAATGTAAGAGTAAAATTCTTACACTAATATATAACCCTTCACTAATATCTAACCATTGATTCTGTTTTAATCTAATAGTTTAAAATAGTCCTAAATCAAGAGTGGAGCACTAATATCTAACCCTTCACTAATATCTAACCTTTGATTTTGTTTTAATCTAATAGTTTAAAATAGTCCTAAATCAAGAGTGTGTGTCAGAATCAATTGATACCAATGTAGGAGTAAAATTATGACACTAATATCTAACCCTTGATTCTGTTTTAATCTAATAGTTTAAAATAGTCCTAAATCAAGAGTGGAGCACTAATATCTAACCCTTGATTTTGTTTTAATCAAATAGTTTAAAATAGTCCTAAATCAAGAGTGTGTGTCAGAATCAATTGATACCAATGTAGGAGTAAAATTCTTACACTAATATCTAACCCTTCACTAATATCTAACCCTTGATTCTGTTTTAATCTAATAGCTTGAAATAGTCCTAAATCAAGAGTCCTCCTAAATCAAGAGATTGTGTGTGTGTGTATCTAACCCTTGATTCTGTTTTAATCTAATAGTTTAAAATAGTCCTAAATCAAGAGTGGAGATTGATTTTAATAAAGAAAAAGAATAGTGAAATCTAAATTTAATGACGGAAGATAATCTATTTATATATTTTTTTATGAATATAATCTATCTACACATATAAGTAAAATTTAAATACATGTTAACTTTTAAAGAAAAAGAATGAAATAATGAAATTAAAAAGTACAAAAATATTATGGAGTAAGTGTTGTCAAAACATATAGCTGAAATTTAAAGAATTGAATAGTAAAATTTAAAAAGACAGTCTTTTTAATATAAAAAATTAATTTATAACATTTTTTATTTTAAAGAATTTTTATTAAAAAAAGACTTCATAAATTTAACATATTTGAAATAATAATTATAAGTAAGCACATTATTTTGAATAAAATAAAATATTAAATAAAATAATCTATGCAAAACATGTGTAAAATAAAATAAAAAAACACATTATCTCCAACATAAAAATTTAATTTTAAATATTTTCTTCATCTATTTATAAGATTTTTTATATAAAGAATAATTTGTAAACTAAACATATTCAAAATAATAATTATAAATAAAAACATTATTTTAAATATAAATATAAAATAACCTGTGCAAAAGCATAAGTAAGATAACTAATATATAGAGTAAAATAAAGTAAGATAATTTTAATTTACTTGTTAATGAAGAAAGAGAAGATAAAATCTACATTTAATGAAAAAATTAGAATTTAAATCTGCCCATTAAATAAATAATAATAATTTATTAATATCGAGACTTCAATAAGACTTCAAGTTCTGCGTTTTTATTTCTTTTAGAAATATGTAATGTTTAATTTTTTTGGTCAATAAGACTTCAATGCCCAGGTTTCAATTTATTACATAATTGCCCCTAGTTTTTATTGACTTTATACAAAATAATTTAAAATATAATACACTCTAAATTTTGTAAAACACTACAATCTTTTTAAATCCTTCTAGGAGAAAACATGAAATGATATTAAAAAAACAAATGAAGGATCACATGAGTGTGGAATGAAGTCTGTCTTAAAACATTCTTTATAAGAGGCAGGTTTAGGCCTACCCTTGGGATGGGTTTGCCTTTGGAAGAGGCAGAGACAAAACAATGTTACTTTTCATTATTTTGTGAAAGGCTGCAATTGGTCTGCAAGTGGCAGCAAGAAGAAACGACTATATATTTTGGAGAATAATTTTCGTATGCCAAAACATTGTAATGAAGTTCTATCTATTGGATCACATGAAAGGCAAAAGGGAGAAATGCGCACAATGTCCTTGTATAAGACAAAGCTGTCTCTCGGCAGTGCTTCTCCTTTAATGCAGCTTTTGTTTATGCTCCGAACATATAAGGTAAGACTTACATAAACATACGTTAATATTTGAATTACAGGTTCAAATTTTATTTCCTCGATGGGAAGTTTGCAAACACCAGTGAAATAAACGGGTTTTAATTTGTCTTAACCAAAATACCCATTTTAATTTTGATGGTAGTTCTTAATACGTAACCGAAAATAGTAATCAAAACTTGTTCTAAATTTTTTGTTGGCTAAAAGAAAAGGTGGAATATATATTTGAAAGGACCACCCAAACTTTAATTTATGAGTAGTCACCTTCAATATCAACGTATACAGATTATAAGATAGATGGATAGAATATACCAAGATATACAGACAAGGGTCAAACCATTACCTTTCACAGTGAAAGTTGATCACCATAACTGCTAAATTGTAGCTTGTAGCTGTACGCATTGTTGTCATTTTATGTATTAATTCTCCAAAAAAAATTTAAACTGTTAAATAAAAGTTTATAAATGATTTATATTTCTAACACACGTGAGTTGAATGAATAATTTTGTTTTGTGCTTTGAAAAAAAAAAACCAAATTTGGTGTTGAAAAGAGAATATATGAATTTTTTTAAAAAAAAAATCAATGGAAAAAAGGGAAAAATCCTGACCTGCCGGATTCGAACCAACAACCTTGGGATTTCTGAATTTAAACCACTATAGTCCTCCGCTCTGCCAACTAAGCAGATGTCGCTTGTTGTGAATTATTTAAATTGATTATCAGGCTATACTAATATGAATGATTTGCCAAGTTGGACAATAGTAAGGCTCAAATTATTAAACAGAAAGTCTATCTGATCATAGAAGGCAAGCTCCAGTTATCTGACCATGCGTACTGACCTTAAAGGGGTTCAAAAACTTAAATTTCTGTTACATAGAATAGAAGGCACAACTATTTGATACAAGAAACTACATCTTTGTACATGGATGCATGGATTATTCATTTTACATTATATATAGTTGTGGGTTTCTATGATTTAACAAAAAATGTGGTGGTAAGATTACTTATTATATTTACTTCTAATAAAAAAAAAAACCATATGTACTGTGTCACTAACATAAACCAAATATACTTGCAAATGTCAGCTTTATTTGAATCTATAGGGGGGGTGAGAAATTCTCCATCTTTATAAACGGGTTCTTAACCAATAGAAATGGTAATATGGACATGACATGTCAGGTGTCCAATTTGACCTGACCTAAATGGGTTCGGTTTTTCATAATCTAAAAGAAAAGTGAAAATTAAGTTGGATAGGACTGGGAAAGGTTCGGACCAGATATGGCTTTTATGCCTTGTTCTATCTCTATTCACTGTTCTCTATCTCGTTTGAACTCTCGAGTCTTGAAGCCTTGAGCATTGTCAACCCCCTTGGTCTCGTCTCGGTCACATCCAACTTCTGTCTTTAACCCAAAAAGGCAAAAACTCCATCAGTAAAGATCCCAAAGCTCCTTTCATGCATGTCTCTCTGTGATTGGTTGTCTTTGATCAATGTGAATTTAATTTTAATAGGTGGTATTCTGTTGAAGCAAAAGAAAATAATAACACATGGAGAATGTTTGCTCATGGATTCGTGGCCGCATCCATATATATAATTTCATACAAAGTTGATATATCATGCAAATTCATTGTTCACAAATAATCAGTCTTTGTTGCCGAATCCTAACTTCTATATATATATATATATATATATATATATATATATATATATATTGTTCACAAATAATCAGTCTTTGTTGCCGAATCCTAACTTCTATATATATATATATATATATATATATATATATATATATATATAAACGATGAAAAAATAACGAATATGATCACAAGTTTAATGTTTGGTCAATCAAAGAAAGAAAACAAACGATTGGACTAGTACCTTGATTAAAACATAACCGCTATGGAACTACCAAAGAAGAACAAGAACAAAATGGTTATGCAGATTTATAAGTTCATTGAGATTTGATTTGTTGTGGTGATTTTAAGTTGATTGTGAATCTGATTGAATTAAACATGGAATAATATTCATTGGAAGGTTGTTACATAATTTGTAGAAGAATAATGCTACATAACGAAAAAAAAAATAGTCAAAATTTCGATAAAATTTTGTTAGATTTAAGGGTGGTCGTTAAATAACATAAAGTGGTAAGGATCATTTATCTATCCAAGAATAAAAAAGTATGTTACATCATTCTGTAAGAAATTATAGCAATTTTTTTTGGGTAATTTAGTATTTTCTTTTGCATAATGAATGATATGTTCAAGATAACCACATCAATAATTCAACAAGTTTTGAGTTGAATTTGGTCAAAATCTATGGCTAAGTTAGGTTTTGGTTTTTTATCCGTATCATCCCTAAAATTAACCAATCGAGCATTCATAATGTAAAACTATTTAAAGTGATTTTTGTTTTAATTTTTAATCATATTTATATTATACCTTTAGTGACCTTAATTTCCATTAAATATCAAGTACCACTACAAAAAAAGTGAATTTTAGTGGCGGTTTTAATATTATTTAGTGGCGGTTTTAACCCCCACAAATTGATTTAGTGGCGGATCCAAATCCGCCGTTGTTAGAAGTGACGAGAAACAAAAGCACGCGGTTTTAGACAACCGCCGGTATAACCGCCACCAAAGTTTATAAGTTAATGGCGGTTTTTAGTGGCAGTTATAACCGTCACTAGAATTTATCGTGGCGGTTTTAATCGCAAGAAAAGTAAGAGGAAAAACTTACTTTGTTTTACACAAGACTTTGGTGGCGGTTTTAACCCCCACTAGTGTAAAA
The DNA here is from genome assembly GCA_023212625.1 of Styphnolobium japonicum. Taxonomy (NCBI): domain Eukaryota; kingdom Viridiplantae; phylum Streptophyta; class Magnoliopsida; order Fabales; family Fabaceae; genus Styphnolobium; species Styphnolobium japonicum. The sequence goes on from JALBWW010000008.1 coordinate 21,817,138, forward strand.
AATGCCTTTCATGGCAGTTTTAACCGCCACAATCTCTTAAGTTTTTTATTACAACGTTATTACTGATAGTTTAAAACCCCACTATTTTTGTTATGTACAATATGTAATTTCTATTTGTTCTTTTTTCCTTAATACAATCAATTATACCTTTATTATCAATATACATTTCTTTCAATTTGCCTTTGTCTCAACATTTCAAATTAGAACATATTAAAATGACTAGAATATGCACTTGGATAACATAGAAATGCATAATAAACATATAGTCTCGACCAAATATTTGAAGTATCAGTAAGACGAGTAACCAAGTTACTGTTTATAGGTCACTTAAAGTAAATCTAGTCTTACAATCATCCTTCATTAGATGACATAAACTTAACATTAAATCTAATGCTTAATTATGCTCAGGTTCATGACTCGCTGAAGAAGACCGTCTAGGCACACTAGAAGTAACCTGATCTCCACTTCCCTTGTCTATTTCCTGCAAACAAAAACAAAAGGATAATGAGACTATACATGAATTTACAACGTTCTAAAACCAAAACCAAAACCTAGCAACTATATTGGGAAACATTCTTAGGGATCTAACTTGGCCCATAAATAACTATAGAAACGTTATGGCTTCTACTACTCGATCCCTACCACATCAGATATTGAGAAAGGATGCATAGTCATTTACTCATTCTATTTCAATGGGACACCAGAAGAAGACCTTTGCTATTATTAAAAATTTAGAACCATGAAACCATGATGCATGCTTTCAAGGTATAGGGAAGAGGGAACTTCAGTAAGGAACAAAAGTCTTAAGCATATCTCAGTACAGGAATAAGATGAGTAATATGCTCTTACTTAATGGTTCCAATTTATAACATGAGAAACCCACGTTGGTTAGCAAGTTAACTAATTCTTTTATGCCCCTTCCCTTGATCAGAACATGTTTAATTAAGAACATTCACAGTCATTTTGTCTTCGCCCCTGCTATCAATTCTAAGTGGGGGAAAGAAAATATCATTCAAATATATAATTTTATACTAGATATTGCCCAAGGAATTGTCTCACAAGGTGCTTAAGATGAATTCTTGTTTTATTCCAATCTTTATTAACTTTAGAATACCAATTTAATGCAGACTGTCCTAATCTGAGCTCTAACTGGTAGCAATAAAATGATTGAAGAATGATGTTTAAAGCGTGATTAATTTTTACCAAGAATTATCTTTTGTTATTTTCCTATAATATATTCCTCTGGCTCCAATACATTGTTGCTTGGAATTACATGGATTCATTTTGAATGTATTGATCACCGAAATAAACAAGAGTTATATGTCTTTTATGAAGGAAAAGGAAAAAGAAAAGAAGAATAATTATGAAAATGTCCCAAAAACCGAAATGTTGATGAAGGGTCTTGTGAATGATGAGAATCACTTTGGTTATTTTCAAATATTAGAATAGAATGATATGGCACATATGTACAAGCAATGCCCCAGGAAGGCATCAAAAGCAACCAGATAAACAAATATTTCATGCACGACATCTTCAATTCAAGCACTGAAAAGGAAAGGAATGAGTTAAGCACATCAGAATCCAACACAAGCTCATAGCAGAAAGTGGGAATATTAAACTCACTTGATCCTTATGTAGCAAGAATATATTTGTGGCAATCGTGGACCCACTTCCCTGTATCCAGTAATTCAAATATCATATACTCAACATTTAAAATAAATACTGAATCAATTTCAGGAGATCAATATTAAATAAGCCATGAAATGTAATCTCACTTTTCTTCAGAAGCAACCAAGGAGAACCAAATTGGACTAAATTCATTGTTGCTTTTACCGTTTGAACCAATCACAGATTGTGCTGGAACCTTCAAGTCCTCAGAGATTTTGGCTGTCCTTTCTTAGGTGCTCTGCAACCTTCTAATGAAGATAGAGATCTCTTCTTTCTTTTGGTTAGCAATGAAACTGAAGGCACATTGTCACAAGGGAAAATTTTCTCCCTCAAATCTTGCAGACTGTGATCTGTCCTGTAGATTCCAGAGACAATGTAGAAGTTAGGTAAATGCAGGAAAACTCCTCAGAAAGAGAGCAAAAGAAAGAAATGAAATGAACTGTAACCATCACGAAGAACCAAGAAAAGTGAAAAACACAGTATTTCAGTAACGCGGATAATATATTTGAACTAAAACTAAAACTAAGTACTATTTCTTAGATTTGAATATTTAGAGAGCATAAAATGATCAAGAGCAGGCCCTGTTATCTTGGGCTGTTTCCTTACTCTCCTTTCATATGTTTTACTTACGGGAGGTCTAACAGTATACTAATAGTCTAATACTGCCTTTGTGTTGTGTGGCCTTAACCCTGTGATGTGGGAGGACTATTTGGTTCCCTACTTTCCCTGCCATTCCTTTTTTCAATTTCGGTGAGAGGTTGTTTTGTCTGTACTTTGTAGGGGACTTGTGGTGGTTTTGTTAGTGATTCTATTTGTAAGACAAGACAAAGTATTATACATGTCTTGACTTGAACCAGTAATATTCTATTGCCAATTTGTGAAATTATGAAAAATAAATACGCTCAGAAAAAAGAAATGCAAGCAATTAATTAAGACAAAGAAAAGCAATTGTGATCATCTCATTGGGGAAACTGCTGAACTTGGGGAACCTAATCCTGATAAATAACCAGAATTCCCTTTAGAGCGTGTAAAGTGGCCATATCATTGGCTTCACCTCAAGCACAGCAGAGAAAGGACAGAGAATCACCTCCATATCCTTAGTCACAGGATTTGTCATATTTGAAAACTTAAAAGAGATTTGCTGCAACATGATTGATTAAACTGTTTTCTGTTTGGACTCAAACTCTTATTTGATATCATCAGGTTGTGCCTAAGTGGCATTGCACTACCTTTAAGCAGCATCAGGAGGGCACAAAAGCTTTAGTTCCTATAATGGTTTGTCCTGTTTCAGAAATGTGTAGATAGTAGCAATGTTCATAAATTAATATAGAACTAAAGGAGTATAAAGTAGCAGTCCAAGTAAATTTAGATTGCAAGTTCTGCTCCTTCTAATGAGTGAAATCAAGAGGGCTCAACTTACTTCCAAGCCACTACTAAAATTAAAGTATCATAGACTTCTATTATAGACTTACGGTTAATGAGAGCAATAGATGCTAAGGAATTTGAATAAATTGCAGAACGCTTGAATGTGATCCTGATTCCTGCATTAGTTATTAATCATGCTATTAGCTATTTCGAACATCTGAATTTGATATATACATTTCTATATTTCTTGTTCTAATTATGTTGCAGATGTGGATGAGTGCAAAAAGAAATTGGCCTGCCAGTGGCCAGAGTGCAAATGCAAAAATACCTAGGGTAGGTATGAGTGCAGATGTAGTAGTGGTTTGTTCAACATGCGAGAAAATGACGTGCATGGGTGAGGCCAAACAACACTTAGAGAAGGATCAATCAACATGCAAAGCTAATGGAAAATACAGCAGATTTACAAACTCAAAATGCTCAAGCAATAATTAGAGAGCAAAACAAACATAAATAGCAAAAATGCAAACCAAGGGATGTTAATCCAGCACTTGATTAAGTAAGGAAAAAAAAAGGTCAAATATGCATTAGTAGAACTTAAGCAATTAGTTTTACAAACAGATATAGCATGATAAAGGACTCCAATATACCATCCACAGGCATTCACTGAACATTAATTACCACCACGCCAAACAATGAATCTAAAAATCCATAATAGAAAAAGCACTCTAATCCATAGTACCAAACAACAGCAAAAGCAAATCTAACCTCAATGTATCCTTATAAACCAACACATAATCCAAACAGAGAGTTCACAAAAAAAAACACCAATAATGACAGTTCTCAATTCTCTAATTATGGGACTAAGCACTCTCAATTCTCTAATTTTGTCTCACTTTTGGGGACAGATTCAAGGGGCTAAATTTGATCCAGAAGGTGAATATGCAAGGCAATGGCTACCTGAGTTGGCAAGAATGCCAACTGAGTGGATCCATCATCCTTGGGATGCACCATTTACTGTGCTTAGGCTAAGCTTAAGCAATGAATGGGTTGCTCTGTTCCATTGGTAGACCAAACGATAAAGTAAAGAAAAGAAAAGAAGAGATGAGAGAGCAGTGTGTTCATGCATTAGGATTAAGGAAGGAAACAAGTCAATCCAGACAGGTTAGTCTAAAAATAAATGCAAAGAATCTTGTATTTCAAACTATGAAAATAAATGCAGCATTGCAGCCTATTCAAAGTTAGACTATAACTAGCATCCAATTAATTGCTCACCATTCCCTTGCTCTCATAATAATCATCAAGAGCCCATTGGTACTTTGACTGATTCAACCCAAACTAGCATGCCAAATGATCATCCAAACTTGAGTGCCCTGTAAATGGAAAGGTAAAGGGTATTTAATAAGCAAGAACACACAAGAGAATTAATCAAAAACCTGAGTCAAAGATATATTGTCTTATAGGATCTAAATAGGAAGATTTTAATGAAACAACATGGTGGAAAGCTTCAACACAGAACAAGGAAAAGAAACAAAAAGTTGGAAAGGTTTCTTTAACTTGCATCCAATAGGAAGCACTTGTCCATTAGAAAAGCAAGCTAGACATGACACGGACTTTTGACCAGGTAGAATTTTTTTTATACATTTTTTTATTTTTAACAGAGAGTGTAGAATTTTAAGTAACTGATTTAATAAAGTCATATTCAATATTTTAATAAATGCTAATACATGGCTAGCAAGTTTTCTTGTATAATCAATGAAGGAAGAACAACACAACAACACAAATTATAGTTCTAATTTTGTGCTGCCACTCATCCAAAACACCATTCTCACTACATGCATTTCATGCAGTTGCCGTGGTAACCCTACAAAATATTCTGTGTTAATTTTCAATGGCATACTAAAAGCAAAATCCAAAATAGCGGCTAAATCCAATATTTTCCCATTCATTACCACATCTCAACATTCTTCTTAATAATGGAGACATCCAATCGAAGATGCTAAACATGACACACAGTTCATCTGTTCATGGTTCTCAAGTAAGCCAGTATTCACTAATATGAAATAATATAGATTTTTGCCCATTCACCTCATGTTCTATTCATCTTTTCTGCCACCATAGGTAATACTATACAACTATGTTCAAATCACTTAAAAAAAAGGCCATGAACTCCAAGCAATGAGTCAATTGACATAAAATAGACTTTTTCCGATCATGATTATTCAGTTTTGTTTATAACGCCATCTCACTGACACAGTAAATACAGGTATGACCCTAGCCATCACAACCATGTGCTATACCAAGTCTACCAAATTATATATTCCAGAAACGTTTATATTCAATTCCACCAGAACAAATCATTTCAGACATAATGCACAATAGTGATATTCGCACCAAACTATAGATCCAAAAAACAGAGCCAGCAAAAGCAACACAAACTTTTCAATCTCGAGTGTTCTTCAACAACGATATCATCCAGAAAACAGACGCAACAATCACATATGCAAACATCTTAAAATTTAGAAAATAGGGTCCAAATGAAGTTAAGAAGCATAGAGTGAGGCCTTTAGATCACTGTTCCCCCTAAAAAAAGGGCAAAAATAATTTCACAATAAAAATTTTCCTCGTAAAACAGATTCTGCACCAGTCCGTTTTTTATCTTGAAGAAAAGAAAACATGCAGAGGCATATTAAAATCCCGCAGCAGTCATAGTTGCCAAAATGCCAGTTCTAATTTTTCCCCTCGCAATATATGTTTTTCCCCTTCGTTTTCTCGGGAATCAATCATGGACGAATTATAGTTCAAAGTGGAAACAAAATTGTACCAGATATAACTGGGAAATGTCTCGCTTCGTAGAAACCCTAAAGAACCAATTGCAGATAGTTGTGTATAGTGAAAGAATTTAATAGCACCAAATCAACAGAAGAATTCAAGTTCCTCGTGTTTCAATCTGCCACAGGAAGTGCCTCTCTCACCAAGCATTGTAGTTGAAGCGCAACCAAATCATAAACTACCGAAGCGTGTTCCAAAAGCAATACTGAAAAAAGAATAAATAAGGGAAACTGACTAGGAGAAAAGAGAATGCCCATACACAAAAACATGCTCAAGTCAATCAGCAGCACTGCTTATCTCTCATTTCCTAAAATTTGAACCTAAAATTACACATTAATAAAAAAATGCTTGTTAAATATCATCTCAGCAAAATGGAGAACAATGGAGAAATCTAGAAATTTTAGGATCTGCTAACCTATAGCATCTGATTTCAGCGTCAATGGAGAATGCCCTCTGCTATTTCGAAGGTGGAAGCAAACACCAAATGGCAGAAGCTCCAAGAGGTTGATGGTGAAACAAACACCAATGGCTGAAAATGAGAGGCAGAAGCGTTCAAGGATTTTAGGCAGAAGCTGAAAATGGCTGAAACCACCATTTGAGATATTAGAGAAAATGGAGGCTTCGAGAGGGGGGACCAGCAATTTGAGACATGAGAGGAATAGAGCATTTTAGGTATTTGATTTGCAACCGCTGGGAAACATACCAAAACCGCCACAACTGTAAATAAACCGCCGTTAAAATATCTAACTTTCGGCGGTTAGTATGTCTGCCACAAGTTTGAAACGATAGTGGCAGTTTCAGTAAACCGCCGCAAGAAAACCGCCACTATCTTCCGTCTTTTTTGTAGTGTACGTGGTATTGTTGCAACTGTACCAAAGGGCGACGCAATGAGAGAATGCAACTAAAATTTAAAATTAAATTTGAGAGTTGCTATCAACCGTTTCTTCCATTAAAAATGGAATGATACGATTAGAATCCTAAGAAAATGATCTGCGTTTCAGAGTTTAAGTTCGGGAGTTGATTTCGCATAGAGAATGTGTTAGCACCCTACACCGTCCGTTTCAGGAACAATTACTTATTTAATATAGTGTTATCTTACTCAATCAATTAAATTGGTCATTTATTATTTTAAATAAAAATTGTTATTATTTTAATTTTTAAATGTCTCATTATGTCTGGCATAATATTAAAAAATGATAAATGACTAAGATAGTGAATAAATGACTAAATAGCCATTATTGATTGAACAAATGTAAGCCCACAACATGTTACGTGAAGGTGGTAAATTAAAAAAAATCATATTTTTTAGAAAATATTTCTAAATAAAATACAAGATTTTTAAATGACTTTTATAAAAGTGGAATTTAGAATGAGTGATTTGTAAAATGATTTTCACAAAATAAAAAATTTGGAATGAGATACCAAATAAAATTTTAATTTACCACCACCACAAAGTTATGACTATATTAATTTGTTCAATTGTATTTTTAAAGATAAAAATGATATTTTTTTTTTGTTTCCGAGGGTATGTCCCGCGCGCGACTGCGGAGACTAATCCTTCAAGATATTGAGATTCATTTAAGGAGTTGACCTCTCCCAACAGATATTTTTCCATACACATGGGTCAGGAATTGAACCCCTAACCACATGCTTAAGGGGCCCAAGTATCTACCATTTGTAGTACACCATGTTGGTAATGATTTTATTTATTTAATTATTGATGAAATTAGACCATGCCAATACCCTTAGCAGGACCTAATTATAATTACCTCAATCCTCTCCCAGCTTTTTCGTCGTTAGCATATTTTAAATGTTTCAAAATTTAATACAAAATCACGTCATTAAATTGGAAGGGGCATAATGATAAATTAACACATGGAAAAAAGATTTTTATTGGGAGCCATCTAAAATTTTGCCAATACCCATGGAAAAAAAAACTAGAGGGGCACCCTCACCACTGGAATAATCAAAATATTACTGGTACTACAGATCAATTTTAATAATTTCATCTTTGGAGTCTTAAACCATCATAAATGATGAAGTTCAGGCGAATGGAAGAAAATGATAATTTAAGAGACTTTTATTGGTTATCACCTAAAATTCTGCCAATGCTTATGGCAAAAACAAAAAAGTCAACCTCACTTCTGAAATGTCAAAATGATGCCGCTGTCACAACTAATTTTGCTCATTTCATTGTTGGGCTCTAAAATTATCATTAAAAGAATGCTAATATAGCATATAATATGAACATCTATGAATAAGTGATAAAAAGAAAGGGGTAAAAAATGACACAATAGTTTAAAGATTGAATTTTAAGTATAAGCCTAAAATAAACATTAAAAGAGATCTAACCAAAGGTCACGAAACAAAATAAGAGGGCAAAAATGAAATTAATTATAAAAAGTTTAAACGAAATGTAGAAAATAAAAAGGAATAAATAAATCAACAAATGACAAATAATAGGGAAAAAAAAGGAATTGTAAGTAGTGTTGTGCACTAACATGCAATGCTATGTAAAGAGTGAACACAAAAGATAATTATAACCATGTTAAGTGCGGATGAGAGGTTTGAAAAACATTGTATATGCTCTTCTTCTTTCAGACTTCGTTCACTCTCTCTCAAAAAACTATCGCTTCTCCTCTATTTTCTCTTTTCTTGTTTTTCTTTCGAATCTTTTTTTTCCCTGTGTTAGTGTTGTAGTTGTGCCTCTAAAGCTCCTCCTTTAGGTTTTTATACTCTTAGTTATTTATAACCCAAGCAGATGAACATCTCAATCCCCAATCAATTCAAAAATTAAATACTTTTTGAATCAATTAGGATCAATTTCCATAATTTATGTACAATCATAATCAATTTCTCCATGAATGTTCAGTAAGAATCAATTATGATCAATTTACACAATCAGAATCAATCTATCATTTATATTCCTAATCACCATTAATGAGGCATTAATTGTGATATTTGAATTCGAAATTTGTTCACTTTATATATTATTTTTTATTAAATTTTAGGAAATTGGGCTTAGGGCTCAACAATGGATATCAAATAATAAAAATCTCTATACTCTATATATATTTTAATTTTTATTAAAGGCATGGACAAAATTGAGTATTAACAGGTATCTTTTTTTCCTTGTTTATGTATCCTCACACATTTTGTGTGTGAAACTAATCTTATTTAGGATATTGATGTTGCTCTTCCCTATAAGTACTTTCACGCGGACTTACAAATGCATCTCAACGGTTAAGTTTAAGCTTGCTCACTACTTAATCCTCCTCTTGTGAGTAACAAGTGTAGTATATATTCTCATCAATTTAATCATATTTATATTATTCTATCAAGGTTACAACTTTGCAATCAAAATTGTGTTTAACGTGGATTTTGACTTTTCCTTCCTGCAATTGCAACAATGAGAGCGGGCTTTAAGCTAATTATTAGATATAAAAATCATGAATGTATGTTTCCTTTATCTATTAAACTATTGTGTTGTCTTGTCGATGGTTTATTATAATCAAAGTTGCTATCCTTTAGACTTTCCCCCCAAAGTACGCCACCACATGTTTTTCCCCGAATTAATTCCCATAAGTAAACTCACATATATGTGATGGTGATAGAATAAACAAACCTATGATATATATATATATATATATATATATATATATATATATATATTCAATTGATCCAGCCAAATTCAAGGAATCACACATTCATTATGTTTTCTACGTAGTTAATGATTGATGGTGTTCTTGTTCACGTGAAAACCTTGAAATATAGAAATACAACCCCATTTATTCCTACTTAAAATATTGGATTGGATATACAAGAGGATAATACTCTAGCTTATATTTCTTATAGGCTAGAGAAAATAATTAGATGTTAGCTATGTAACGTTAAAATGGATGAACACAAGCATAATTGCTAATTTGTTTTTATTAAAATAGGATAAATGGTGAAACCCATAAGCTTATGAATTGAAATAAAAATCATGGTCTTGAAGTTTGCGATTCCATTGATAGGGTCACAATTCAGGTTATGGTTTTCAGAACTTTGAGAGTCACAAGTTTATGGGTGCCTAATTAATTTTAGTTGTATTTTCATATTTATCAATATAGATTTCAGATTGAAATTATCAATATCTTTATATATATATATATATATATATATAATAGTTTTTTTACACATCCGAAGACATATACTTTTGTAAATTTAAAATTTTCCATCGCATGTGTAATGTTACTCCATTCTTATAGTATATATACTTCTTTGGTAAATATAGTATATTTGTTATGAATTTAATTTTAATTTATTGTCAGTGTAAAAAAAAATTTATATTGTCATTCAATTATGTACTGATATATTATTAAAAGAGTTAGACTTTTGATGTAATTGTTATGATAGTTAAACTATTTTAATGATTTGATAATATATAATTAAATAACAGTGTAAAAAAAATTTATACTTACAGTAGATCAAAATTAAACTCATTTGTTATACAATTAATTAATGAAGGATTATAAATACTTTTCCAGAAGAAAGGACCACCGGGCTAAATATGACGCCGTTTAGCATTGTGTAAAGCGAGATCATCGGGTGATCATTACGTCGTCATTTTCTCATTTTGACAGCGATCTTTGCCAATCCGTAATGCGGTTCAAGGAAGTTCTGTGGTGCCGCAGGCATCTTATAGATGCCATAATAGAGAAATACACAAGTACCCTCTGGCCTCTTCTCTGTTATAGTGTTATTTGTGAGAGTGTCACATGTTTTGTTTTTTGCTTTTTAATATCACAAGCTATCTAAATAATATTATATATATATATAATGAGTTTATTTTTTATTCATTTTCAATGTAAAATTTATTTATATTGTCATCTAATTACGTATGATTAAATAATTAAAAGAGTTTGATTATCACAACAACTACTTTAAAAGTTTAACACTTTTAATGATGTATTGGTATATAATTAGATGACAATGTAAAAAAATTATACTAACAATAAATTAAAATTAAATCCATATAAAATTTACACTTACTTTTATAAATTTAATTTGATCCATATGTTCATAAATAAAAGTTAAAATTTAATTTTAATATATTATTAATATAAAAAATTTTAAAAATATTTTGATATTATTTGTTACAACTTAAGCTTATAAGGAGTGTCAATCCTAAAAGATATAGGGACGGCGTAATGTCTTAAGTATCATATTGAGCATCATTATTTACTCAATTTACTCTAGGTGCTTACTTAGAATACCTTTCACTTTGATCCTTATAATACATATAGTTATTTTTTAACTATTAATGAAAGCACAAATTGTTATACTCAAGCCCATGAGAAGACCCATCCAAAAGACTCATTTATCAAATTTGTGGTCTCATTTTCTTATTTCTTTTCCTGTCTTCTTAATTTAATGTTAACTATTTAGTAAAAAATAATAACAACTAAGAAAAATATTATTGTCCATTAAGAGAGAGAGATTTTTTGTTGAATTACTATTTAATTGGAGAGATATGAAAATAGATAAAAAAAAATAGGATAGCAAATTTGAATCTCTCTTTTTTTAAGTGCCTCCTTATTTACTCAATGTAAGAAATAATATTATTATTCAATTATATATTAATATATTATTAAAATAATTTAATTATGATAAAAATTAATTAAAAGAATAAATTTTTTTAGTAATACAGAAATAAAAATTAGACTTAAGAAGATATATACTAACAAAACATAATTAAATGATATTATGAAAAAGAAATTTATTGAAAATGAATTAAAATTAAATATTTTATAGGTGGGAGACGTGAAAGACGTTGACAAGACTACGTAAGGGCCAAGGGATTCTTCCATCTTACTTCTTAGGGGCGAAAAGCCGCAACGGTTGTAAATTTTGTAATAGTGAAATTAATGTTAGAAGTGAGGGCTAAATTTGTCATTTGGATTCTCAAATCACGTGACCCCCGTTTTCGATCTACCGATTCACAATTTCACACAATCCGTAAGCATACTTTTGTTTTGAGGAAAATAAGTATGAGAAAGTTAAAGAAAAAAGAAGGAAAAGAGAAATGACATATTTATTTTGTTTGGTTAAAGAAAGAATAGATAAGAGAAAAAAAATTAATAAGTTTTATAATTTTTTTATTTTTTCTCTAAAGTAAAAAAAAATAAGTAAAGATAAAATACTTAATTATTATATTATTTTTTTTATTATTTTATAAATAAATAAATAGAGATAAATATATATTTATAATAAAATTTAATTTTTTTTCTTATTCTTTTCAATTTAAACCATTAAAAAATTTATTAATATTTTTTATCTTATCTCTATTCTCTCTACTTCTTTTTTAACCTAAACAAAGCCTAAAAGGCAATAAAATGGCGTCGACAGCAGGATTCGAACCTGCGCAGGCATAGCCCAACAGATTTCGAGTCTGTCTCCTTAACCACTCGGACATATCGACGTCCTCATTGGCAATTTATCAAATTATTATTTAATGAGTTTTCATAAATCTATATTACCTTTGCTTTATTACAGTAAAGGGTACAGGGAGAGACTGGGTCACTGAGGTGGTCGGGTAACAACGAGGATTGGTCTGGTCCCGGAAGCACATGCCCAAGAAAAAGGTGTAATGGTAAATTTGGTCAATTACTTGACAGTTGACACTCACACAGAGAGAGAAGGGTGGGGCCGTGGGGGAATGAAGGCCACTAAAATATTGGGGTGTGGTATGGTGGTGGGTGCACAGATATAGAGACTTGCAGCAATGAAAATGGAATAAAAGAAGGGCCAAGCCAGCAATAAAGCTTGAGTTCTAAGTTTTTTTTTTGCTGAAGAAAAAAATCAGAATTATTGATAAGCTATATGCTTATTTAAGAGGCTAGTCATATTTTTGCAGGAATGTCAGAAGGAGGTTAGTGGTGCTATATATGCTATATGCTATACTCAAACGAACTATTTTCCTTTTCTTTTCCTGCTTGTGTTGTGTTATGTACTCTCTCTGACTCAGAGTCCGTCCACACATATTATATGTCACTCCTCTGTCTTTACATGTCTTGTTGCTTCTCATGCACTTTGAGCTTTGTCTTTGTTGTATCCCTGTGGAGAACCGGATTGCTTCTGCACCAATTGACTACCACCCCATTCGCAGGACCTGTGTCTGTGTCCGCTTTGTGTTTGTCTTCTTCCTGATCTCAGAATATGATCTTTGTGTCCTGTGACCTCCTCCTCCTCCTCCTATTCCTTCCCCATTTTGGCATTCTCAAGTCTCTCCCTTCCTTGGATTTTTTATGCAAGTTCCAAAAAGTCAATTAAGGAGTCTTGATTTGAGGTGAGTTTCGTTTTTCTTTGTTGTTTAAAGTTATGGAAGGTTACTGCGATCTTGAAGTGGATGTAAATGGAGAAGAGACCTTCATGGTGGACAAGGTAACCCTCCTCCTCTATGCTTTCTTGCAGTTTCAAAACTTCTGTTTTGAAAATCTATCATTTGTTTCAAAACTTTGTATACAAACTTTGTTGGACAATGATTAACTTTTTTATCTTTTATGTTTTTCCTTGCTTCCTCTTCCTTTGCCTTTATTGTAAATTCTCAATCTTTTTCCTCTCTCTTGCGTTTGTTTAGGATATACTACAGTATAGTAGTCACTAGTCACAAGGTTAGTCTTTTCAATCTTTTGGTTGATGGTTTCAGTTCGTGCTAGATGTTGGTACTCTTAAATTTAGAAATGATTATAGGTCAATGATTTATACTTCCTAATTTTTCTTTTTCTCTTCTGCTTTCTAGCTATCCTCAGTAACTTTATGATTGTAGCTTTCCGCCCATCATTAATTTGCACCTATACTGCAGTGAGGTGGGGCAAATGGCAACTGCTATTTGTCCATCCCGGCAATAATTTCCATCGCCATTTTCACAAACCACAAGCACAAGGCACCTTTTATCATCTTTTGTTTTCAATTTTTGTTTTCCTTTTTTTTTGCTGCACGTCACATTAAATGCTGCTGCTATGGTCTTCTGGGGCTTTAATGTTCTTACCTTCATTTTTTTTGTTTTATTCACATCTTTTGAGAGGGTCCGAGGGTTGCTTTCAAGGTATTTATTTCTTTTCTATACCCTTCCATGCTAGATGATTAGTAGATGGAGATCCTTCCTGCTCACCCTCACATACAATTTATGGTCTATAACGACTTCTCTGTCACCATTCCATTCTTATGGTTTAGGAGCTTTAATTAGGTGTGTTATCGTCCTTTCACTCTCTCCATTTTCCCATTTTTTCCCCTGTTCCTCTTCTTGTCTATGTGCTTATCCAGTGACTCCATGTTTTTGGTGGGTTATTTTGGTATTTAACCTATATATTGTCACTGGTAGCTTTTTCTACAATAAAAAAATTGCCCTTTTCTCCAACATTATAGTTTGCCGGAGTTTCTTTGATATCTACTTGTTCCTAGAAAGTTGTACATTATTTTTTGTATAATCATCTAACTCTGTTTTAAATGGGTATTTTTTGCAGACGATTATTGCTCAGTACTCGGGCAAATTTGCTAAATTATTTGGAAAATCTAGTGTTGCCACCAGAAAGCTTAAAGTAATATTCCACGATTTTCCAGGAGGTGCAGAAGGTTTTGAGCTTATGTTAAGATTCTGTTATAACAATGGAACAACTGACATAAGCCCCTCCAATTTGTTACTCGCACGTTGTGCTGCTGAATTCATGGAAATGAAGGAATCTGTTGCTGGGGTTTCTAACTTCATGGAGCAAACAGAAAAATCACTCCAAGATATTAGCTATTGGACATGGTCAGACCTTTTGATCGCCTTGAAGCAGTGCCAGAATTTATCGTTAGTTGATGATTCTTCTGTGATGCTAGAGAAATGCTTGGATACCGTAGTGGGGAGGCTGGTTTTGGCCAGTGAAGCAAGCCCATGTCCATCAACTTGTTCTACTGACAGTTCTGGGTTTCGGTTTTCATGTGACTCTAAAAGCACTGAGAGTATAAAGACAAATTCCTCTCGTTCAACTTGGTGGTTTGAAGATCTCCTATTTTTGAGTCCCTTGTTGGTTGAAATGTTGGTAAAGTCAATGCTTTCACGTAAGTTTGACCATGTTGTCATCAGCAGGTTTCTGCTCTATTATCAGAAGGCAAAAATTTCCACTGCTACTATCGATGAGAAAAGCAAGATCATAGAAATGGTCATAGATATGCATTATAATATGGATCAGAGCTCTGTTTCTTTCAAGTCTTTATTTGGGATTCTCCGGGTAACTTCGAGTTTGAACATAAGCAAATGTAGCAGGAATAAGTTAGAGAATATGATTGGTTCCCAATTGGATCAAGCAACCTTGGACAATTTGCTTGTTCCATCTCCCTATGGAATAAGCTACTTATATGACGTGAACCTTATTCTGAGATTTTTGAAAGCATTCCTGCGTCGAGGAACTGGTCTAGTCACTCCCATTCGGATGAGGAAAGTTGCCAGCCTAATAGATTTGTATATAGCAGAAATAGCCCCAGATCCTTGTTTGAAGACTTCTAAGTTCTTGGCTCTTGCCACAGCACTGCCAGATTCTGCGAGAGATTCTTATGATGAGCTCTACCATGCAATGGATATGTATCTACAGGTATAAGTCTCTGACTTGGGTCATATGGTTAACTACTTGATTATGAAAGTGACTTAAATCTTGATGTTCTATTCATTGGAAATGCTAATATGATATGTGAATCTCATAGTCTCAAAATTTAGCTTAAACCTCACTAAAAATTGAATCTGCTTCCGAATTCAAGGCCTACTTAAACGTAATGTAGTTGAACTAACTACGTTCTGTTATAGGTACATGCTGGATTGTCAGAAGAACAAAGGCTGAAGATATGCTGTGGTTTAAATTATGAGAAGCTTTCGCCTCAAGCTTGCCTGCATCTTTCTCAGAACACAAAATTTCCTTCAAAATCTGTAGTTCAGGCTCTCATCACTCAGCAATCTAAGCTAAAAAATTTACTCCACGTTACTCCCAGTACAACTTCATTAAATGATTCGCCTTGCGGTTCCAGTGGTGCTGCTAAAAGTGGAAAGAAAGACAAAACCAGTGAACAGGTTGTATTGTATGCTGGGAAGTTTGATCTTTCAACTGATAATGAGAAACTCAGAGCACATTTGCAAGGAATGCAGTGGAGGGTTATGGAATTAGAGAAAATCTGTGGGAAAATGCAAACCCAGATGGCAAAGATCACAAAATCAAAAGTATCAGGCAATAGTTATGCAAGATCCCTGCCCAAGCTCTGTTCATGACAGTTTTTTGGATTTCATTTATTTTCCCTTGTAATTTTCATATATGTACAGCACAGGAATGAGTTTTGTGTTTGTTATATTTTTTCCTTGTTTCTGCTTAACTGAGGTTGATTGGGTAAGAACAGAGATATTGGTTGTACAGTCACGAAATAATGGAAAAAATTGCAAAGAATTCCAGATTAGCATGCTTTTTCCACTGGCTAGGAGTTTGGACATTTTACTTCAACTGGAATTCATACCAGTCTATCACACAGATATGGGCTGCGCATGATTCATGCACACAGCTTAGCTACATTTCACATATTCAGTTTGCAAAACTTTATCCCTCTCAATCTAGAAAGTAGAAACATGATCGTTGAATTGATGACTTTGCATTATCTGTCATAATTCAAAGTTGACCCGCCACCGATGAGTAAAAAGATGTCCTGCCAGATGGTTTCAACTTCCAGCAATCTTTCTAGTTTCAACTAATAAAAAAAAAATGGTTTGTTCGCTTACCACAAGATGAAGACAACGTAGTAGTTGACACGCCTTAGATACAAAGTATACAGTAAATGACAAGAGAGGACCACATAGTTACTGTATTCACCAGCCACCACTATCCGAAGGTGCATGCGTGCGAGATGACTTCAATAACAATCCCATGAGCTGATTTGTTAAGTATTGTAATATTTGATTACACTCTGAGAGTCTGTATACTGTTTTGGGATGAAGGATTCCCTCATGTTGACTCTGATTCCGAATAGCTGTGCATGGAGGTCCCATTAGGTTGCAGTTTTTAATAATGACATTGATAGTGCAGCAGCGTTGGAACTGGCCACCCTTGCTTCTCCGTTCCATTTTCATGCTAGCCTTTATTAGGTGTGACAAAATGACCCTCATCCATAAGCCCAAAGTACATTAGCAGCATCACAAACTAAAGCTACTAAACCCATGCTAACTTGAAAACATACAAATTAAAAAATCTTCCTTTCCCATGAGATTCTAAAATCCTCATCTAACCCCAACTCTGAAAGATATAAGCAATTAAGCATAGTAATTTGTATTTCATTTGAGTATGTACCATCAACCGCATCAGGTTGGTGTCAATTTGATCTCATGTGGAACATTGTCTTAAACAAATAATTATAATTATATATCTCCCTTCGTCTAACGAAAATTCGTACAGCAAGGGCATGGCGGTGTCAAAGACAGCCCATGTTTTTGTGGGGCTAAGCATAGAAGCAACTGGAATCCCATTTAATACACTGGGCCAGTGGTGAATGTTTTCTCCCCTTCATGTAGTAAATTTTGTATAAAGGAGGGACTAAAGCTGATATGCCCTGCGTGGGTCATAAAGGAACACAAGTATACAACCGTCCTTCTCTTAGATTTGAGGACCATTACTGGCCCTTCCTGTTGGTGGGTCAAACCCCACCGCCATCTAAAGGATATGGCACTGCTTTTCTTCTGCATGGAATTCTTCGGTACGCTCCACGGAGAAACCAATTTGGTGTAATGGCATTCTCTATCATATTGGGTCATGATGAACCTATAAAGGGTGAAATTATTAGAAAAACAAATCTACCACAGAGATACATTCATTTTCTCTCTCTTTCTGTTTCGTTCTCTGCTTGTGTTTGTGTGAGAGGATGAAATATCCTAAGTTACCAACCCCAAATAAAATATTCTTTTTGTGCTGCCTATAATAATGAGCAAACCCAAGTAAACCCGTGTGTTAGGTAAGCTCCAAGATTCCACTTGGCAAGTCCCCTGCTTTCAAAAAATTACCAGATGTCATTCAATTGGTTTCAATTATTCTATATATATATATATATCTCTTATAGAACAAAACATCCTTACGACTGTCATGACTCTTTTGCCTCCAATTTTATAATCAACGGATATCCTAGCTAGCTATTCCTACTTTGCAGTTGCACTGAGGAAGATGCAAATTGTGTCATTTTCTGGTCACCCAGTTCCCTTGGCCTTATTATAATAAAGAGAGGGTAACTAGCTAGCGTAACATTCAGGTTTGTTTCCCTCTAAACAGTGTGTCAACGTCCTAAAAGTCATCTATATGTGCCGTAACGAAGAAGATATCCATTGATTAAGAAAACCATGTCGCTAATTCAGATGAAGTGAGTTAATAAAACCCAGTTCATTATGTACCTGTAGTTTTCTTTATTGGGCATTGCATGTGTCATGAGAAGATGGTACTATAAGCATTAGACTCGATCTTGTGGCAACCAAGAAACCTTAGCGAAGCAACCAAGTCGTATCTTGTGTTGTGTTTCCCTTGGACGCTACTCTTCTACCTCTTTCGAGGTCTCTGCAATTTCGTAGATTGATTGTTGACCCAAAAGCCAAAAGCTATTATTATCTGATAATAGGAAGAAAAATAATCCCTAATTGTTAATCTTCAATATGCTAAATGATAATACTTTGGCGTGGGATTCAACAAGGAAGGCTTATTATGTTGTTGACTTAGAATCAGGTCTCACATGAAACCCCTCGCCAATAAGCACTTCCAAACTCTCAAAAATCAAAGAAAATTTAATGTATGGACTATGTTATTTCAAGTTATAAGTTTGGTTTAATCGACAAGAGTAATCACTTGTTAACTTTTTTTATACGATAAAGGTATAACTAGACTAATTTATTTTACGTCAATCATTTTTTTTTTAAACAATCTTACGAGCGCATACCACATTAATCTAGTGTATTTAGGTAAACTAATTCTGAGTCAGAACTACTTACACAAGCATCATTATAATTAGTTGTGATTTCTAAATGAGCCAATTACATAATTCAAAAGTAAAATAACATCTGTTCTCGGTTTGATCAATTAATTAATGATCGTCATGCAAATAATGTACATTTGACTATTTTAAACTTTTCTTTAAGCAATGATTATTTACAAATTTTCATTTTCTTTAAAAAAATGAATAAAATGAAATCCAACCAAAAAAAAATCTTCTTATCCATTTTTGTTTCTTTCTCCCTTGTGAGGTAATTGGTTACTCCTGTAAATAAAAGATAGCTTAATCAACAAGACTGATAGTTAATGTGCATGTTTACCCTTTCAAGCTTATTCCACTCACCCCATTTTATTTTGCATGTAATGTCACTAATGTGCATGTTTGGAACTAATGTGGAATGTAAATGGGTCTAGTTAAAATTTAAATGAGTTCATTTAAAGTTTAATGTGTCATATAGAATAAGTTTAAGTGGGACTAATTAAAATTTTAGCAGATCGTGTATAACTTAAATTTTATTTATGTGTGCAAGAATAAAAATAAAATTGTGTAAGTATGAAATTAGTAGACCTCTGTATGATATATGATTCTCGCAAATTTATAGAAAGTAAGGGGTAGAAATAAATTAAGCGGCGGCCCAACAGGAGTTTACAGCTAGGCTTAGGTTTTTTTTAAAAGTATATTTAGTTAAATAGGCCTAAACTTAGGCCTTTAAAAAAGTCTATTAGGCCTAACAGTTTAATATATTTATTTATTATAATAACATATAATTGAAATTTTATAATACTTATATAATTTATTAGCTATATATTAATATAATTTATTTATTTTATATAAAATATAATAATTTTATTAAATGTTAGGTATATTTGAAACCTATAAAATTTGATTCTATTAGTTTATTCGAAAGTCTTTATACAATATAGGCTTTCAGGTCAGACAAAAAAAAAACTATGATAAATAATAGGTCATGCCTATTTAAGATAAAATCTAGCCTAGTTTAATTTATTTCCACCCCTATATAAAGTGATTAAGTACCTAGTAAAATATTTAACTTGTATATACAAGAATTTAAAACTTATTCATGTTAAATATAAGGGTTTTTAACCCTTTTACCCCTGATTTTTAAACTAATTATTCATATATTTTCGTTTTCACTACACTGAAATTTTTTTTTTTACTTTCACGTGGGTCACGACAACATGGTTGATGTGATCCATGTGGCAACGCTGAGGCAAATGACCTAACCTATACGTGTGTTTTTACATGGATCAAGCTTTATGTGTTGACGTGATCTAAGTGGATCACGACGCTTATCGTGTTAACGTGACCCTCTGAATCTCTTACTCCAGAGATGCCTCAGTCTAATGTCACTACATCTTATACTTATCTACCTACTCACTCACCTTATTCTTATTCATCGTACCCATTGATGTGGTAAATCAAAACGCAAGTATACGTTATCGCAAATCAAGTAATATAATAGTAAGAAAGTGTCGAACCCACAGGGATTAATTCTAAATTTAACTATCTATTAAAAGTTTACAAAACTCAATCTTATTTAAACAACTTAAAAAGAGGAAGTGTTATGAAAGATTAAAAATTAAAGTATACAAGAAGAAGAATTTAATGATCAAATTAACCAAGCCTAGGATTGCAATTATTCCTCACACTTTACTTGATTCATTTACTTCTATCTAAGATCAATTAATTATCTGAATTGTTAACTAGAAATCCTTAACTTATCTATAAGCCTCTTTCGATGGTCAAATAGAAATATCCTTAATTAATGATAAACTATATGTCTATGTCTATCAAATAATCAAGAATTCATTAAGTTCCGATTTCATTAATAGTTACATATGTCATATAGGTATATGTCTATCCTATATGAACTCAAGGCTTTCGCACAAAGATCATATGTTATCTTACTTAGATCTAAAACCAAAATCCCTTTGTCAAGTTGCTTAAGGTTTATCAATTCAATTTAATTAATGGCTAATTAATTAAAAGCATTAAGAACAAGTAAGATAAACAATTCAAGATAATCAACCTACTCTCGGATATGATAAACGAATCAAATTACGTGTGAGTTCAAATTGCAATCCTAGTATAGAAATTTAGCTACTCATTATATTAAATGAAACAAAAGAATAAGTGAAAAGCATGATAGAAATGAAAGTGGTTGTTTGGTATTGACAAGAACACAACGGGCTAGAGTTTCGGGATTTACTTTAAACAAATTGGAAGATCTAACCTTGAAATCAAAGTATAAATCTCACAATTTATGAAAGCTTCACCCCTAACTCTAGGAAGAACCTTAACTAGATATCAAGATGAAGAAACTTGAATAAGATGAAGATTATATTATACAAACTACAAGAGCTTTGGGATTTACTTTAAACAAATTGGAAGATCTAACCTTGAAATCAAAGTATAAATCTCACAATTTATCAAAGTTTCACCCCTAACTCAAACTACAATGAGAGAATTCAGAAATGGGATGCCCTTAAGTGTGGCAAATGCCTTCCTTTTATAGGCAAATGCTAGAACTATTCAATTACAATTTTGTCAAATCTCTTTGCACATGGGTTGAAATTTCAGCTCCGAAGATTACCAATTTCGTCATTGCTCCTGTCATAATTTGGAAATCTTCTCTTCATGAAAGTTGTCGCACATGCAGTCATGAAGAACATGTCAAAAATTCAGCCAGATCTAACGGTTGGATCTTGAGATCTGACCATTTTGCCGAAACTACTCAGATTATATCAATAATGACAGCCACCAACTTGTTGCCTAATTTTGACCCACTTCCGGTGCTAATCTGGAAATCTTCATTTCTATGAAAGTCATAGAGAATTATGTCATGCATGACATATCAAAATTTCAGCTACATCCAACGGTTAGATCTTGAGAAATCACCAAATAACCGAGTATAGGTTTGAGCAGGAATTTTCTGATTTGTCCTGAATTTGATGTAACCCAAAATTCACTGAGTTTAGGTCTTCATTTCTCTTCTGTTTGAGCTATACTGATATCAACATCCAAGTTCATGATATTTTGGTTCAACAACTGCTTTGAATAGTCCTTCGGGTGTTCTACTCAATTTGTAACAACATAATCAATATATGAGGAATTATGCAATTTTCACTTCATATATGCAATAATTTCATAAGAATAGACCAATGAGAGGTGCTAAATTATACATATAAAATATGTTTATCACCCATCATTGCAACTAACTGCTTGAGATACACTTATTCTCGTCCAATACAGCTAAGATGAAACATTCGTGAGATTTAAATTTAACACAGTGGCTCAAGAAGTAGATCATGTCAATACAAAATGCTTGATCCATGTGAAACCACTGACACGTATAGGTCACACCATTTGCCTCAACATTTATAGGCCACATCATTTACCTCAACGTTGCCACATGAATCACACCACGTGGGTTATCCTAACATGCTTGGAAGTAGATCCCGCCAACTGTGCTGAAGTGATCCAAGTAGATTATGTCAACCGTGTTAAAGTGATCTAAGTAAATCGCGCTAACCGTGTTGATGTGACTCACGTGGAAGTCCCGAAAAAAATTCAGAATGATGAAAATAACGATATATGAGTAATTAGTTTGAAAAGTAGGATATTTTGATAATTAATTTAAAAATTAGGGGTAGAAGAGTTAAGGATTTATCTTTATTTGTTTGTTTTTTATTAGGAAAATCAATGTAATGCAGCATTGAATGGTAGGGGACATTTGTATTTCTAGTGTTTGGGTTCAGGGACGTTGTGACTTTTGGTTTAATTTTCCTTGTTAAGGACCCCCCCCAAAAAAAAAAGTCGATATCAATCTGTGCAATTGAACTAATGTTGGCCTAGCAACTCCATTGGTTCATACAATCCATACTTCCTAGTTCCAACAAATATCTACTTAAGGCTTAAATCCATAGGGCGAAAATGTAAATACATGAAATGCAAGGGGAATAAAATGAAGGGACGATTTACCCACAACACAACCGCTTCTACGGGTCTTCTGTGACTGTGAGATTACCAAGGCCGTCCATTATAATTATAATTATTTGATTATGAGCGACCAACTTATATATAAGAACAACTATCATATGTACCAAAAATTGTGGTATTATTATAGATATTAATTATAATTCATCGTTACACAATCATCTACTTATATATACTCTATTGAAAGAGTTTTAGATAATTATTATATAGTCAAACTTTTTTAAATAATATGATAACACATGATTAAATGATATAATATAAATTGTTTTACATAAATCATATGATAATAAATCACAATTAAATCCTACACGCATCATTTTCTTAGGATATGCTTGGATGGAGGAGTTTAGAGAGAAAAGGAGGGGAGAAATAATTTTTTATTTTAAATCTTTATTTGATAATTTTTTAAAATAAGATGAATAAAATGAGAAATTATCATATAACATTTCAATCATTCCTTATTTATTTTTATAAGTATTTTATAATTCTCTCAATTTAAAATAAAAAATTACTCGTCTCCTCCCTTTTCCTCCAAACTCTTTCACTCCAAACATATCCTTAATTTATACAAACTAATTTTCATTATGAATGCCTTCTATCATTGTGGTAGTTCCTAGCTCCACATGTTCTCCATTATTATTTTAAACTGAATTTAGTTCTGTGGTATAATTTCATATGTTTTTATTTTCTTCGAAAACTCATATTATTCGTTCTTGATCTTTCTACCATAACTTTGTGTCATTAAATAGAGTCAATAAACTTTGGAAACTTTTTATTTTCCTGCAAAGGTTTTGGTATTGTTCTTGTAGTTTAGTACTAAGGAGCCCAATGGGCTACTGCTGCCACTGTGGGCCCAGCCACCAAGTCTGTTGTTGCCATAATATTTAGCAGGAAGAGGCCTTTCATGGTCTTGACTTACACCCATTAGGCCATAGCAGCAAGCCACCCAAAGCAAGAAGGAAACCAACTCCTCAATGAGACTTTGCTGTGGAAACTCAAATGCAATGGGCTATATTATCAAGGACGTGATTCTGTTCTTTGATCTGCTATCTGGTCTTCTACGCCCATCTCCATGTATTATTGTTTGGTATAGGTGCAGTGGGCAGTCTGAGCCATGTTAATAGATGTTTGATCGGGGAATGTAGCATCCACCCAGAGCTCATCTTGTTCCATGCTTTCATCACTCTCATTTGTTTTTGTTCTGAGTTTTTTTTAACCCCTGGATCTGTATTGCAAGAAATAACAAGCACGTTAGCCTGAGCCCACTCAATTTGGGTTTAGAGATTGTCATTTTCAAGGTATTCTTGAATTCTGGCATTGAAATGAGGCCACCGTGAGATATAATTGGAATAAACAAGTTATATCTACATAGTCAAGTTATATAATTAGATAGTGGTCTTGTGGTCTTGCCTATATGCACATGCCAGGTTGGTGTATACCGCTACTCAGATAAACCGTAATGACTAGCTACATATGTAAAAGCATGGTATCCTACAAAAAAAAAAGATATATTATGTTATTGAAAAGTGTTCACCATTTATACACCAGCAGGAAAACAAAACAAAAATTGAAGCAATCATCTGGCGAGTGAAACTGGTTCTAACATCAATAAATTGATTATGTTCCTTATTATGCTATCTGGTTCTTCATGCCCATCGCCATATTGGCAGGGACGGATGGAGGGGACCAAGGGGTTCTATTTTCCTTATAATTAGTCTTCTTAAATGAATTAAGTTTAACGTAGGGCATAGCCTGTTCTGTTCTGTGTATCTTGTCTTGAGTGATAAGCGTCCGTGAAAGTGAACATTTTGATTCCCATGGGAGATGACCAGTGACAAAGCATGTCGGGTTGATAGATATAGATGGGATATGCGATCGACAGAAAACAAAAAGGGATTACGGGAAGAGCCATCCTTTATATTTAGAGGAAAAGATTAAAACGATAGTAAAGAGACTAGAAGGCAAAAGGAAAAAAGGGATGGCACATAATTGCAGACCTACGTTGGAAAATTCTAGGACCTAACCTAACACAAGGGAAAGATGACTAGATTGCGGGTTTTGCTCTGCCTCTAGATACGTTTGCTCTATAACAACTGATTTAAAAAGAGAATCAAAAGAAAGTTACTCGAGTTAGTAAGTAGATTTGTCTCTCTAAGTTATAAGATACATATTTAAATTTCAGTATGAGTCATTTTAATTGAGAAGAAATACAAATTCTTATATTTTAAGTTACGGACTATAAATTGGTCTCATAAGGTCTCAAAAAACTTAACTATGAGCATATTGCGGGAGATCACTTAATCTAAAAAGTTAATTAAAGTAATTGACAAAAAAAATACAACAACTAAAAATAAAAAGGATTTGTGCACAAACACGTGAGCATTTGAAATATAAATATTATTTGGCAAATGCACTTTACTTTCTTCGTTCCAGACACTTTTAAGATCTAAGGTGTCATTGTATATACAAGTACTTTAGAGTTCGTTAGGTTTCTTATGTGAGACTTTTCTTCGCATATAATTATTAGTTTTGCAAACTTTTTGTTTTTTTGTTAGAAAGGAGGTCTACCTTATGTAGGGAGGGAAATATGATAGGCAAAGTGGCCATCGCTTGGACTAAACTCATGGACAAGTTTATAAACTGTTTATTAACATATTCTACTCCTTAAAACGCAAAATCTTTATTTGAAGTTTAATATATGATTACAGACAATCTTCGTTTCATGTCACATATATAAGTCACAATGGTGACGGGGTGAGATTTTGCTAAACTCAAAGTGTATTGCATCCTTAAATTAGCACGTTATTTGTCTTTGTTCACTCTGTCAGTTTTGGAAGTGAAAACTCGAAGCTGCTCTTGTGAAAAATTTTAAATCCCGCACTTTACCCCTTTCGTTCCGTCCTTATTGAAAATTTCAAACATAAATTTATATCAATAATATAATCTATCACAATCTTCAAAAACAACAATCAATTTAAAGACATGTTTAAATGATTAATACTTACACCATCTTTATTTACAATTTTACAAAGTAAATAAACACCTCTTAAAAACTACAAACATAAGTAATAAGTGATAAAATCAATTTAAACATATTTTATAATATGCAACGGAATGAATTAACCATAAACCTACATCCAACTCACCACGTTCTGAGCACAGTGGGCAAAAATTGTAATGCCTCACCACAACTCTATGATTTATAATAAAAATAAAAATTATTTAACACATAAATATAATTTTGTTTTGCATTTTAAAGACTAAACATCGGACTATAATTTAACAAATTTAAATTAAGAAATAGAGTGAACTTTTTCGTATTATTCTTATATATATGTTACCCAAGTTCTGATTTTTTTTTTATACCCATAATTTTATTTATAATTAAGATGTTACGATTTTTTTGGTACCTAAAATTGCATCAAAATTTTACAAGACCCTTAATTTTTTTTTTTCAAAAACCAATATTGGTAGCATTAATGAGTTTATGGTAATGATACAAATCTAAAATGAGAAAGAAGTGCCAATCTAAATAATTTGTGTGATATTTTATGAAGGAAGAGAGCAATTAAATTTGAGAGGGATACTATCGTATATTACGTACATTGGTGGTCCATCCGCTGATAGAAAGTTGGTGTACCTACCTATCACCAATTATGATCGGTTCTCAGTTAAGAAGGTAAAATTATATTTTAATTTAAAAAAATATTTATTTAATTTATTTACAGTAAATACTTGCAAATAAAAAGTTCTTAAAATTCTTAAAATTAAAATATAAAAATATTCAGATATTAAAAAAATATATATATATATATAAATATAAATTGTGGAATAATGACTTAGTAAAAATAATAAAAATAATAAACCAAAAAATTTTATAAAAAATATATTAAAAAATTAGAACAAAAGAAAATATAAAAACAATCAAAATAATAAAAATTTAAAATATATAATTGAATATAAAATCTGAAAATAAAATGATTCGAGTAAAAATTTAAAATAACAAATAAAAATAATACATTTCATGAAAAAATTAATTTTTTTATTTGGTCTAATTTAAAAATTATAACAAGTTTTTATTTTACAATTCTTAAATAATTTTTTTAAATATTTTTTGGATAACTTTTAAATAATCTATTATATTAGAAATTATTTAACAAAAATTACATATTATTCTTAAATAAATTTAAGATACTTTTGTAAAGTCAAATTTTTATTTTTTAACATGTGATTCAGGTATCATTTAAAAAAATTTAAACATTAATTAAATTTATTAAATTTTAAACAAGATAAAGATGGAAAACGTTGCCTTCCGTCA
This sequence comes from Styphnolobium japonicum, assembly GCA_023212625.1. Taxonomy (NCBI): domain Eukaryota; kingdom Viridiplantae; phylum Streptophyta; class Magnoliopsida; order Fabales; family Fabaceae; genus Styphnolobium; species Styphnolobium japonicum. The sequence goes on from JALBWW010000008.1 coordinate 21,844,358, forward strand.
GTGGCAGGATTAGGACGGATTGCAGGCACACGTCATTTTCTTACGTAATATATCTTGCAATCATTTCTTGTGAGATAAAAGTATAATAACACGTGTTTTCTCTCTTTTCTCACAACTTGAACTGTGCCATACGTTTCTTTTTCAATTTTTGAAAAAAGAGCGAACATGACTCTTAAACTTTTGAGTCATTTACAAGTAGGTATATTAAATTATAATTTTTTTTGATTTAATCTTTAAATTAATTTAGTTATCACAATCCGTTAAGTCATTAATAAAAATGTGACGTTATATGATCTACATACTTCAATTTTATCAAACCTTAATAATTGATTTAATTATAATTTTTTTTATATATTTATGTAATTATTTATTTAATATTAAAAATAAAAAGTTATATTATAATTTGGACACCTTCTTCTCCGACTCTTTCCCCACTTCGCTCCCCACCGCCACTGCCGCACATAATTTTCATCCACGGCTCACGTCATAGCTGATCTCCGTCGTCGATCCATTCCACTGCCAGCAGATCATCCTCTCCAAGGTGGCGGAGACCGAGACCGAGACCGAGAGGGGCGGCGCACGGTGAACATATCTAACCAGAAGGCGGTACTTTTATCCAACCTCGTACGCCAACTTTGAATTGGCTCCCAATCCCCAGGGGGATGCCCACCATCATCCCCTTTCCACTCCCTGAAGTTCAATCTCCTTCCCCTGCCAAAATCCACAACCCTATTCGAGAGCTTGGGCTGCAACTTCTTCACAAATTCGATCTCTGCTAGCAGCAGACAGTGCATGGTTGCGACGGAGAACGGTGGTGGAGTCGAATTGAAGAAGTTCTCGAGTTCGCGATCAAACGATATCGTGAGGTTTTTGAACGAGTTGGCTCGGTCTCGCATCAAGCGGAGATCCGCATCTGCCGAGTCTCGACCCTCCCGCCAACCTTTGGACAGGAAAGAAAACAGGTTGGAGGAGGTCGAAGGTTGACGCTGGGTGGCCATGCCCAAACCTCAACCAGAGCCTGAAATCTCAGCAACGACTAAGGCACGAAGAATGAGAAGAAGAAACAAATGAGAAAAGAGAGAGGGAGGTGCTAAGATTTTTAACGGTTGGAATTTTGGGACATTTCTGAAATTCTCTGGAAGCGATAATTGTAGAAGGAAGAATATACTAATTGGCTAAGAGAGATGTGCTAAGTAGTGATGTGTTTAGTTTGACGACTTGGATTGGAGTCTGAGTGACGGTGAAAGTGAAAGTGTGAAACCAAAGAGCTTACTGGAGAAGAAAATCATGTGAATGAATGTGGACGGAGCTGATTCATGATCAGAATTGGAATGGGATTGGAGACGAAGAACAGAGGATCAGTCTTTTCTTTTTTCTTTTTTTAATTTTAGTTAAATATATTTTTATTTTTAAAGATTATTTAATAAGGAAAAAATGAGGTAAATTTAAAAAAAAATTGATGATTGTGATTGAATACATGTGAATGGTTAAGATTTTGTCACGTCACTATTTTATTAGTGACTTAATAGATCATGGATGGAAGGATATATTGTGATTAGTGGTTTAGTTTAGGGACTAAATCGGAATATTTTATAGTTTATGGTGTCTATTTATAAATGACCTAAAGTTTAAGGGGTCTGAATGTTCTTTTCCCTTAATTTTTTGACTAAAAAAGATATTCATTCATTCAAATTGATAAAATATATCGAGAATAATACAAATTCAACATTACTAAAAACAGAAAATGAAGAATCTGTGAATAAACTTACAGTACCCAGGTTAATAGCATAACATGGTAAAATGCCGACAAATGTAACAAAATCAAAGTGACCAGAATACCTATGCCTCCAGATCTGTAACGTTGATATCCAAGTCTTAATTGAATTTGTAATGGATCGAAATTAATTTACCAATTTAATCAAACGAACACTGTAACAAAACGGGAAACCAAATGATGCCGCATCAAGACGAAGAACAAAACATCGTTGCACTCAGACGACAAAAATACAGAAAAACATGAAAAAAAACCAGATTTATGTAGAAAAACCACTTATTTAAATAAAAAGAGAAAAAAAAACGATGTAGAAGTGATTTTAGGCTAAAAAAAATGACCCAAACCACTCTCCTGATAGATAAAAAAAAATGAAAAGATAAGTAGATAGAAGGTTAAGAGAATGACTAGGATTTTATATTCAAAATTTATTTGTTTCTTTTTTACTTGTTATTATACTATTTGTGTGCATTATATTTGGGTTGTTAATGACAAGATAGACAATCCATGTATCATAATACATACAATGAATGGTTCATAATTATATTATCAATTATGCCATCTAAAACACAATTTTTTTTTACGGAAAAATTATCAAAAAGAAAATAAAGTCCCGCAAGAAGGTCATGGAGCTAATCAAATTTAGTGTTTATTTTCTATTAGAGTAGTTTTAATCTTTTTTTGTTTCTTTGTTTTTGGACATCGGAATATATTCGTAATGCTTACACGAAAACTCAGTTGAATGATTGGATCATCAGAAAATAAAAAAGAATAAAAGGAAATAATTTTTTAAAAAAATGGGGAAAAGTTGACGAACCTAATATTTTGTTAGTCAATCATGTTACATATATAGTGCAGTGGGAATACTTCGGTAGATATTTTAAATGTGAATGAGATGTGAGAACAATATCTTATGCCAAAGAAGAAAAACGAAGTTCCCATTGTTTTATAAATCCTCAAATTGTTTTTCACTCATTTTATTTTCTAAATTATTAATTCCAATAATAAAAATAATGATGAAAATAAATGAAAGTTAGTAAAATTGAAGTTTAAAATTATAAATTGTAATTATATATGTGAGAATTAGAATTGGTTCAAAATATTAATTTTGTATTTGGATTGCACAAAACATTATGAAATAAAATTATAATTCTAAATTTATTGTTTGGATGTATGATATATATAGTTTTTTAAAATATATAATATTGTCACTATAATTTGAAAATACCATGTTTAAATAATTATATCAATATGTTAATATATGGTGGAGATATGTGATGGTTATGGTGGGATTGATATCTATGATGGTGGTGGTGGCGGAGTCAAAGGAGTGGCGTGGTGGCGTTCGTAGCAAACGACAGTTGAAGTATCAAACTAAGGCGGTCAGAGTTGGTACATCATATTATATTATAGGGTACATATTAAATTTTACTTCTTGAAATTAAAATTTGAAAGTCAAAGTTAAAAATTAAAAATGGTTTAATTTAGTTATTTTCGATTAAAATTGTTATCAGGAATTAAGATTTTAATTTTAAAAGACATACTAAACATGAAATTTAGAATTAGAAGATAAATTCCGAATTTAAGTTAAATTCTAGGCGCTAAAGAATAAGTGAATTTGGTATCAATAGTCGTTGTTGACCAAAGACTAAACCAATAAAAATACGAAATAAATCTTTCAAACTATTTAGGAATAAAGATATATAAGTGAAAGGCCAAGTTTGTGGCCAAGTTTGTGGCGGATGATGGCATACGGATGATGGCATATTTTAGACTAAAAAATATGGACTGATTAGGCATTCAAGAGATTGAAGGCAGAAAAGAAATTTCTTAACTCAATTCTAAATCGGCTTCTCATCCTTGAATTGTTTACCTTAGCCTAGTTATTAGCGGTTTCAATCTTCCTTTATATTTTCTTTAATTTGATCATTCTATATAGGAAATGAAGTTATTATTGTACTTATGTTTTTTTATATTGATGTCATAGAATCGTGAAATATTTATTAGTAACTTGATCACTCTCAAATATTTATTATATTAATAATAATTATTAATAATTAATAATATTTAATATTTTATTAATATATCAAAAACATAAATACCATAATTTATTTTACTATAAACGATAAAAACATTTCATCCTAAAACTCAATACACCTAATTTTCACAGTTACAGAACGATGGTATATTATTTGAGAAATTATTATGTACTCTTATAATACTATACAATTTTACTAAAAATATAACACGTATCATCATATAATCATACATACAATTAGATTAAATTTAAAAAATTATAAAAAATTTAAATTAAGTTTCATGGTTAAAAATTATTTATTACTTATTGGAATTTGTTATAATATCTTAATAAATATGATATTTAAATTAAATTATTAATTATTTATTTCACATCAAATATTTAAAAATTAATTAAATATAAATAATTAATAATAAATACTCAATAACTTATTCTAAGTATCAATATTAATGCCAAAAATAAAATTGATAACCAAGTAATGTCTTAGTTATTACTATCATAGTATAAAAAATTATGTTTATAATCAATTAAAATAGATTTGATTTGATTTAAAAATTAAATTTTATATTTAGAACTCATTATAAAAAATTAAATTTGAATTCATTTGGAAGTTAATTCTTATGTTTAGAACTCATTAAAAATATATTTGATTTGATTATTTTAATTTTTTAAATTTATATAATTATAAATGATATTGTTAAGTTAGTGGGATAAAATCAAAAAATTAATAAGGATAAAATAATTAATCTAAATAATCAAATTTAAAATCAAATCAAATCTAACTAAATTTAATTAAATTTTTAAATATATTCAACTTAAATAAAAAAAATTTAAAATCAAATCTATTCTTATATTTTAACATTTTAAATATAAAATTTAATTTACAAATCAAATAAATTTTCAAACACACTAAGGCTTTGTTTGGATTATGAGAAAAATAGAGTAGAAAGAAATAGTGTAGAAAGAAATAGAGAGAAGAGAAATAGAGTAAAAAATGAGTAGATTTTTAAGTTATTTTGATTAAGAGAATTAGGAGAGAAATAGGAAAGAAAGAAAATTAAATTTTGTTGTAAATACATATTTGCCCCTATTTAGTTATTTATAAAACAATAAAAAGAATGGTATATTAATCAAAATTTCATCCCTACCCATTTCTTTTCTATTTCTTCTCATTTTAGGAGAAAAATGAAAAAGCTGTGAGACCCACCATTTTTTTCTTCTCTATTTCTCTTCTAACCAAACAAAAGAAGTACCTTATTTGTCTTCTATTTCTCTCCACTCTTCACTATTTCTCTCCTACGGCCAAAAGAGTTTTTATATTATTTTGGGATCAACGAATCCTGCCCAGCCTTTAAAGCTCTGAGGGACCCACAGGTATTGTTTATGAAGACACGCGTCTTTTAGGACCCGCAAAGACCGTGCTGTCCTATTATATTCTTTTTTATTTGTCATTTTTTCTTCACCAAAACTAAATAAAATACTATTTATTTGATCACTTATTTATAAGTATTTAAGTTTTTTTAGAAGTTAACATATAATTAATAATTATATTTTAGAAATGAATTTAATTGAAACTGCATAAAAAATTATCATACTATAAGTGATCTGAATTTTGCACCACTAATATAAATGGAAAATCCTAACATTATATGGCGGAAGAGCTGCTTTTTGAGGTTTGGCTAAATATACATTTCAAGGTCGAAACTACAACTCCTGCTACTGTATGGAGTTTTGAGCATTGATCAAGAATTCAAGATGCATATCTGTCTCCTTGAGTGTAATGGGTTCAATTATCAAGGACCGAATTCGGTTCTTCGCTGTGGTATCTGGGGCTCCATGCCCATCTCCATACTGGTATGTGCACTGGGAAATTCGGGCAAGGTTGATTGCTGTTTCTACGAAAGGTTTTGGGAAAGGAGAATGGGTGACTCGATCTTTGTTCATCTTCTTCCACGTTTCATCAAGCAAACTGTGGATGTGTTTGTAAGCACCCTCCTCACTAACACCAGTTTCACGCATGTAGCACAGTATTGAACTAGCTGCTTCACCTCTCTGTAACTCCGCCTATATATATAGTACAGGACCAATTAATCACTTAGATGCTCTAAACTTGTATTCCTAATTTCCAAATTAATTACTAGCATAGTGATATTGTAAATGAAAAATGGCAGGGTGCATGGTTAATTAGGGTAAGCCAAATTACCTTTGAGGTACCCAAATCATTGCAAAGTCGAAAAATAATGGACGGCGTACGCAGTAGGTCATGGTAATTGTCCATGGAATCAAGTGCCTCCTTAGTGATGTTGTGATTCAGCAAGAAATAGGCATGAATCAGTATAACTACCCCAGACACTGACACCCACGCATTGTTATGGTAGTCATCAAATGTTGGCAAATGTTTCTCCCGGCACCACTTGGCTTCTTGTAGGAATGCTTTCAACATATCTGCCCACTATAATAGAATTTGAAATCCCGAAAAACAAAACACTTAGTTTGGCGTTAACATAATCTTTATGAAATCAACTTTCATAATTAACTTCATATGTACGTTCTAATTAAAGTAGATGTGAGTGTGGTGTTAATTTGCACATACTGCTTTGGTAAGGTAGGGAAGGATATCTTGTCCTTGCTCTTTAAGTGTGTCATAGGCGAATTCGTTTACAGTGTTGTAGAGAGCTAGGAAGCATATCTTCATGTAATCTGGCAGAACTTGAACTGCTTTGATATCCCAACTGAAAGAAACACCATTATTTAATTACTGCACTAATTAAGAATTCACCTAGTGTCTATATACTAATTACTATAATATGTGAGTCTAGATCAACAGATCTGATGAAGAATATAATACAATTTACAGCGGAATTAATAAACAAATAAATTACCTTTCAACAGCTGCGGTGAAAAGCTCTAGTTCATCTAAGGTGCCGTAAACATCATAGACGTCATCGATTGTGGTTATTAGAGAAGTCACTTTGGTTAAACCTTTGCGGAGATCACTGAACTGAGGCTCGAAGACCATTCCAACCGTCCAAAAGAAACACTCCATTAGCCTGTCTCGGCTGAAGCTTAACTTCGCGGCTAGTCCCATCCCCTTCCACCACCTTTGTTATTACGTTACAATAAAAATTAACTGAAGCTATATTGTTATAAATTTTGGCTTTGTTTATAGTATATATAGCAATGAATGATTTTTAATATTTATTCAACAATACAAAAAAAATTTACCCAAAAAAATGCTAGATTTAATATTTTGAAATACATTTTTATAATACTAAAAGATAATTATTTTAGCTATTACTTACAAATAAAAAAAATATGTAAATTTATTATTTTGTAAAAAAAAAATAAAGAAATACTTAAAAGGATATCTTGCAAAATATTACCAATAATCTGCAATAAATCTCATCGGCCAGCGGTGCAAGATATATATTTATTCACTAATAATATTATAATATTGTATCACATCAGGTGGCATAAAAAAACATTTTAAATTTCTTTAATATATGTGAAACTGACTAATTCGTCTCAACGGATTATAATATTATTATATTGTTGATCATCAGTCTGAGATCCATTACATGTTCAAACAAATAGACTGATCGATGTGACGATATCCGATGTTAACGATTATTAATTTAATTAAGGTTTGTTTTAATTTAATAAAGGTTGTAGGCACCAGGTTTTAATTTAATTTCCTATGAATATATCACCGGCAGGGACCACGGAGTGCGGACTAGTAGGGTCATTAGTCCGCTAGCTGTCGTTCAATTTTTAAATATAAGTATTATAATTTTCATGTAAAAAAAATAATCTCTTACAATCATTATTTTTTATGGATGTATCTATATATATATATTGTATTAAAAATTAAAATACTAATTGGGTTAGTAAGTTTATATTTTATAGGTTGATTTACTAATTTTAAAAGAAATTTTTATTCTAAAAATAAGAGACACATATAAGGAGAGATATTTTTTTAAAAAAAAATTGTAGTAAATTCATATCAATGATAAAAGGAGATTTTCAGTATAAACTTATATGAATATATAACATATTAAACAACTCAAAGACAAACAACTGAAAGGTTTTAATAGTCATATTACAAAATCAATTTCCATTTTTTATGAAAAATTTGGCAATGATTTGATCAGATGAATTTTATGATATTAAAAAAACATCGTGCTTAATTTCAATAAAAGTATGATATATTTAATATTTAAAATACGAATTTTTTGTTTAAATATCTTGACTTATATAATTGTGATCGCCTCAAGAGTTAATTCTAGATTCATTCCTAATAGGCACCAAATTTATAATCTAATAAAGGTTTTTGCGACAATATATTATCATGATAAACTTTTTCTTGTAAGTTCTTTTTTATAGGAATTACTATAGTATTTTGATGGGTTTTATATTAAAGATGGGTAGTTAATTATTTATTAATTGTTGGTTTCATAATAAATATATGAAAATATATTATAACAACTAATGAATAATTGACAACTTACCTTGAGTATCGGTCCTATGAAAAAAAAAGGTACCACAACGATCCTCTCTCTTGAATAAGGATACACTTCATTTTTTATATATTGAAATTTATAGAAACATTTTCTTTTAGTAAATATAATATAAAACTTACTGTATATTTATCTTTATCTGATTAAATATTTAGAGTTATTTTCTTAAAGGTTTAATAAAAATGTGTATTAACTAATTAGTTACATTTTATTTTATAAGAAAGGAACTTTCAAAAACACTTACTGGTGTATGAGTCCTATCTTGACAAATACAAAAAAAAAAAAGTTATAGTGCGCATCAATATGTGTAATCATTTTCACATCACATACATGTGTCCCTGATTTGATTTAAAAATTTGATAAACTAAAATAAAATATAATAATTGAACATTATATATAAAAATGGTATAAATTAACATGATGTATTAAAAAAAAACCTGAGTACCAGACGGCTCGGTCAAGCAAATTTATTATCATTATTATATATATATATATGTATATATATTATAATGCCAAACAAATTTATTTTTGGTCCCTCATATACACTGCCTTTTTTATTTCCCTTATTAATATTAATCAAAATTTTAAATTGTAATTTTTCGATTGTGGTGATATAAAAAAAATGTTGATGCAGATTGCAGTTTTAAGACTTGTTAATTTATTTACTTACGTACATTTCCAAGATAAACTTACCTAGACATTTCTTGGAGATCCTTTTGCAGTGTTGACTGCACCATGTTGAAATCCAGTTTGGCCGCTTCAAGCAGTACCTGGTTTGCATCCTTCCTTTTACAATATCTCTCAATATACCATCGGGCTTCCAGCCTTTGGATTCTACGATGCACCGGGAGCTCCAGTGCGTGATTCACTTGTTCTAAGAGGCTACTGCTTTTAGCTTCGTTGTGTCGCCTGAGATGGAAGCTAGTGAAGGCCTTAGCCTCATCCAGAATCTGTTCTCCTTCATAACCGAGAAATGATGCCTCGTACAGACTCAGCATCCCTTTCACATCTCTGACAAGGCATGCCTTGAAATGACCATTGTGATCCTTGAAGCTCTCAAATATATCTGCGTGAGTCAGAGTTGCATATACTTAGTCTACGCGGTAAAAGGGATCACTCTACCGACTCCTAAAAGTAGTATTAATTTTTAATTAAAAAATTACTTTTTATATTAAAATAATAATATAAAAAATATAAATAAGTAAATAATACTTTTTAATTATAAAAATACTTGGGTAACACTGTCCTTGGAAATAAGGTAGAGTGACCCGATAAAAGACATGAATAAACTAAGTTAATTTTAGTATTTTACAATCTGCGTACTGTCACCTATGAAGGCCAATTAGATGGTCCAGGAGGGAGGGACCCGATAAAAGACATAGAATAAACTAAGTTGATTTTAGTATTTTACACTCCGCATACTGTCACCGATATGAAGGCCAATTAGATGGTCCGGGAGGGAGGGAGGGAGGGAGGGAGGAAAAGACATGGAATAAACTAAGTTGATTTTAGTATTTTACACTCCCGCGTACTGTCACCGATATGAAGGCCAATTAGATGGTCCAGGAGGGAGGGAGGGAGGAAAAGACATGGAATAAACTAAGTTGATTTTAGTATTTTACACTCCACGTACTGTCACCGATGAAGGCCAATTAGATGGTCCGGGAGGGAGGGAGGGAGAGCTGAATCTGAATTTGCCAAGCAGTATGAATCTGCGAGGGCAGTTTCAAGTTTCAACTTTCAACTTTCAAGAGAAGAGAGAGCAGAGAAGAGAAACATTTTCCAGCAATATAGTCTGAACAAGCAGCAGTTCATCCAAGTGTCAGTTCCTACAATGTGGAGCATCACATGCTCCCGAAATAGGTAGAGCAGCATAGAAACCTTCTGTATGTGATAAGTATATACCTGGTGAGACATCATAGCCATGATCTCTGAGGAGCCTGAAGCTTAAAGCAGCTTCATGCAGACTTCTGTAAGTAATTGTGCCACTACATCTTTCCAAAGAGAGAAACCTATCAAGAGCTTCTGCTATCTCCTTGTCAAAGCGGTAGCTGAGGCCCAATCGTTTGACATCGTCAATCAGCTCCAGTGTTGCCCATATCTCTTCATTTTCATCCTTGATCATTCTCTTCACATCCTCTTGTAGCTTCCTGGCCTTGTCCTCATATCTAACATCCTACATACAAGAGCAATCATGTATGAGTAACATAGTACATACACTGGGGAGTGATAGCAAGAAAACGATCGATTAATTAAAGATTTCTAAGACACTATATATATTTAATATGAATTAATCACCGCATATTCATGTTTCAAGGACTGCAGAAAATCGTAATTCCAGAGGTTTGGCTGGTAATTGGCTGAGTTTCTTTGAGGAACGTTTGTGGTTGCGAAGCATCGGAGGGGGGATCCAATTCTATGCACTAGAATATTAGGCCCTCCTCGTTTTTTATGTTTGCCGGCACTAATAAGTGAAATGAAGGACGAATGGAACAACATGGGACTGACTAGGGCCATTATTCTAGGCTGGCTGATGCTTGCAACTGCAAATGTTCAACTGTCTGTGAACCTAGGTAGCATACTATGTTGGGGTGATCACATCTATATATATAGATGGTCAGTATCTTAAAGTCCCTGTAAAATATCAAGGCATGATAATAACATATAGAAGTTGATCAATAGGTTCACGTTTTCTTTGTGTTGCTATTGTATACGGCCGGTAGGCCAAGTCCACTTTCAAATTGGTATATGCACAATGATGTGCTCCTTTTTTTTTTTTTTTCTTTTTTCATAATAATGGTGTGCTCTGATATTACGGAAAGAGTTTAATTTTAATTTATTATTTATGTAAATAAATTTTACATTGTCACTTAATAATATATTAACATATCATTAAAAGAATTAAATTTTTTAGGTAATTATTATAATAGTCAAACTCATTTAATAATTTATAAACATATAATTAGATGATATTATAAAAAAAATTTAAATTAATAATAAATTAAAATTAAATCCTTACGTAAAATATACAATTATATTGTCCAAAATACATCCGGACATATGCATTTAGGCTAAACAATTTTCTTTTGAAAATTTTTGAATCCTCATAATTAATGAGCATAATAATTCCTTGTATTCAAGGCCACGCAATCATGTGGAGGAATTAATCTCACAACTAAATATATTAAATGGTGTCAGGTCACATTGTGAGAGATCAAAAAAGTGTGGAAACATCTTATCACTGATTAAAAAATCAGCCTAATAATTTTCTAAATTACATAAAGTATTTACTAACAAATGTCCTAATAATACTAATTAAAGAATTAAAATAAAAATATTAAATATAAAAATAAAGCATGTAATATTTTAAGAACTTAAAAAGTATTTAATACTTTTTTTATTAAATAATTTGAATAATTTATTTAAAAATATTAAATACTTCTTAAACATACTCTATCAGTAATGGTTAACAAGATACTTAAGAAAAATGTATCTATTTTTTTTTTGAATTCTTAAGATATTAAATATTTTTTATTTAATATTTTTTATTTTTATTAATTAAGAAGATGCATGTGTTAGGACGTAGAAGGGAAATCAAATCTTTTATCTGATTTTCATGTTTTCGGTCTTGTCTTATTAATTAGATACCGACAACTTCACAAAAAAATTTTAAAAAAAAATTATAGTACTTCTCTTTGCTTTTTCTTTTGTTTATAGGGATAATAATGCGAACTGTATACGAGAAGAGAAATATTGTTAAGGCCTTAAGGGCCTTCCTTGGGAAAAAGAAGTTTGAGATAATTCCCATGTTGGTCATGTCCGATCGAGATCTGTCGTCCCCCCCCACCCCCCTCCCTCCTTAATTAATGTTTGAGCGATCTGAGTAACAGGTGACAAATCAAAAAATAAAAAAGATTGTTTTGTTGACAAACGATGTCACTGAAAGGGTTAAAGTAAAGTTTAAAAAGTTATTTTGATTCGAGAGAATAAAACTTTAATACTTTTTTATTTATTGAAATTAAGTTTAAAAGTTTTATGTTGAGTTATTGACATCATTTAGATTTTAAAAAATAAAAATACAAAAACTGAAAAATCAGAAGAAAAAACTAAAAAACAAAAGGATAATTGACCAAGGTGTTATTTTGAAAACTATTTATCTATATTATTTATTAATAATTAATATATAATATAATACATTTTGTAGACACAAAAAGTTATTTGGTCTAATGAATAAAAAAGTATATATTTTTATTACCTGAGTTCAAACCTATTTAAACAACTTTTATAATATAAAATAAAATTTAAAAAAAGAGATGTTTAATCGCAGTTTTAGTAAAAACTACAACTGAACTTTGTCACATGGCAACTTATTTGCTACTTCATTTAGCGTAAGTACTAGGTAATACATCACTTGTGTTAAGTGGATTAATACAAATATCATATATGTAAAATAAAAAAAATAAAAAAATACAATGTAATAAAAATAATTCTGTATAAGTAAATAATTTGAAATTTGTACCAAATTAATAAATAATTTCTAAAATAACACCTACTTGATCAATTATTCGGAAAACAAAACCACGGTACATAAGTAAATATAATTAATACAAAAAAACCATTCAATGCAACATCTGTATCCAGAGATAGGGACAAGATAACAGGTACGTGTTCCGTTTTTTTTGTTGTTGTTGTTTAAAATTAGGTTAAATAAAATAAATTAGTCATGTGAGTAATGTGATTGTGATTTAATCACTTTGGGAAGTTTCATGGAAGGATCGCATGTAGCTAGACCGAATGAGCAATGGCATGGTGTAATGTTTCCACATTTTTAGTCGGAAAACAAACAAAATAAAAGTAAACAAATAAGATTGCGTAACAAGATGGATAATTGACTGGTAATTAAATAAATGTTAAATTATTTTGTAGGTTTCTGAATTTTTTGAAAAAAATTCAAATAATTCTTTATGTTTTTATAATTTATAATTAAGTTTTTATTGTTTTAAAAATTTATAATTAAGTTCCTACTATTATAATATCGTTAAAAATTATTAACAATAACTTAAATCAAGAAAATAATTAGAAAATTTTGAAACTATATTAATTTATAAGGCTTGTAATTAAATCTTTATAGTTTTAAAATTTTGTAATTGAATTCTTAAATATAACTTACTATTAAAGTATCATTATAAGTTTTTAAAGATAAAGACTCAATTAAAAAATTTTAAAATTATAAAAATTCAATTACAAAGTTGTAAAGTATAAGAATCTATTTGAATTTTTTTAAAAAATTAAGAGATTTTCAAAATAATTTAACCTTATATAAAAAAGCTTTCCCAAGATAGTGGAAAAATTTGAAGAAAGGAGAAAGTGAGTCAATTAACTAAATTGATAAATTTGTATAGATGAGCGCTTGATGCATTCATAACTAAAATCATCTTTGACAGTTCAATTTAATGAGTCACACGCTTATCTGCTTTAAATAATCATAATATCTTAACGTATTATCTCTACTATTAACAAATAAAAAAAAAAGATAGTTTTGTTATCATTATCTTTTTTTAAGATTACGTTGTGTCCCTAAATATTTTGAGTTTGTATATACGAAACTCAATTTATCAATTCAGGTATATTTTCTTATTAGTTATCGTTACTTTTTGTTTGATGATTCCTAAGAATCCCTTACTTTATTCACATGTTTTTGCTAAGAGCTTATGGTAGAGGTTCATTTAAAAAAATTAGTTTATTAAGATAAAGAGCTTCATGATTTATGACTTGTATCACATTGACACTACAAATTTTTTCTTAAATTAGTTATAAAATTTAGTTAGGAAAATTTTTCCTAATTAGTCCATAATTGATGAGCTATGAATCAGTTAGAAACAAAAATCCCTCGCTAAAATAACAAAATAAAAAAAGAAAATTTTGTAAAGTACATATAAGAAGGAATTAACAACGAATTCACTATTAATTTTTTTAACCTAAATAAATTTTCGGAGCTAAATCAGATAGGTATGGGTTATTCCTTAGCTAAATTTTTTATAATAAGCTTTAATTTAGCGAGGGAAATCTTCGCTAATTCCTAGCCAATTCGTTTTAGGTAATTCCAAACATCAACTAGTTCGAATCATTTATTTAGCTAGGGATTTCTCACTTGGCTCAAAGAGTGATTTCTCACTCAACCAATTTGAAACCTAGAGCTCTCTCTGCTTATAGAAGATTCTCATTCTGATTTTTACAAATCTAGGGCTTATCGTTCTTCTCCACTAGATTAGGTGTTGGATTTGCAGCAAATCACTCTCTTCTTCAATTCCATCAATGCTGTGGATTCTTCTTCTTCCGCTTTCCCCACATGGTTATCTTCTCCACCAAAACTGTGCTCAGGTACATGTTTGATTCGTGTGTTTCATGCGAACCATCCAGCAATTTGTGGAATTTGATGTGTTTGTGTTTATGCTTGGTGCAGTTAATTGATTTTGCAGTTGGTGTAGTTCGAATTTACTGTTGGTTTTGTATCTAATTCTTGCAGTTCTCGTTCTTGCTTAGGATCATTCCAATGGTTGCGGAAACTTTTGTCCTTTGGTGATATGGTTTTGACATTAGAATTCGTGGTTTCATGCTTTGGTGACGTGGTTTTGACCGGTTAATATGCTGTGAACAACTAAGCATACAATTATTGACCCATTTTTTTTTATTTATTTATAGTTTGTTATGGTTGACCAACTCATTCTGATATCTCTCAATTTTAATTGGTATTAACTTTCAACTGTAGATTGATCCACGCCATCGCTGTGGGCTAAAATTGAATTGGGTTGGGTGTGTTTGGCAAATGAAGCAATCATTTGGGAATCCACTTCTGTTCTTTAATGACCGTGCGTTTAATGTGCAGGTATTTTCTTTGCCATCATTTAAGATTTGTACGAGTGTTTTCTTTTGCTGTATACAATTGGTTTGATGAGAAGCATGAATCGTAAGTCCCCTAAGTGTACTGACTAGGAGAAATAGGCAGTTGGAAAAGAATTTTGTCACAAATTGGTTTTTGATATATGTATGTGAGGTGATATATAATGGTTGTCAATTATCCAAATGTCTGCCTAAATTTTGTTCGTGAAAAGATTGGTATCATGCTGTTTTGTTTGAATGCTTGATCTCTGAGCCTGATTGTGGTTGCATATGTTCACTGAATTATGTACTTAACATGCAAGGGCTGTGGATCACTGAATTAGGCAGTGATTGAGTCTCTAATTTTGGTATGCACTGTCTGCTTCAGTTGACTTTTGTTGTTTTACAGTTCCACTCTCACTTGATCAATGCTTTTCTAGGTTGTTCTTTTCAAGGTCCACTTATTAAATTATTGATTCGACAAAATTTTTGCCATAGCTATGCACTCTTGTCCTGAACAATAGTGTTTTAGTATGCCATCCAACCATTTTTCATTTCATTATGTGCTTCCACAGGCTATGCAGTCAGCACTTTAGCTAACTGTCTCTTACTTTCTTTGTTTTTACTTTTTTGGGTTAATTTTTCATTTAACTAATATGTGTGCTTTTTATATTCACTTTTTCAATTATATAAGACCATTATGGCTGATGTTTTTATCTTTTAGTAACCATTGTTGTATTCTATTAAAAGGTCAAAAAGATATGGAAAAACTAAATTTAACTGGATATTTCACTCGGTAATTATTTCCTTGAATAAGTGTCTTAAATTAGCATTGTTTATTAACTTAGAAGTTCATTAATTTAGCACTATTGCAATTTTTTCAATAACAGTTTCAGGATGTACATCTAGTTCCAACCTTTATGTTCCTGTTCTAATCTTGGTTGTACCATATAATTGCTTGCCCAATTCTATGTTGGTTTTTGAGGGAAGGTCAGCATCGGTACGTGCTGTGCAACATGTACCCAAAGGTTCTGAGGTATGTATTTATTTTCTTCTTGCCTAAGTAATAATAATAATTTGCAATATTTAGTAGTTCACTGGTTTATAAAGCTAGAAGTGGCATTTGAAAAACAAAATTATGCAAACTTGGTAAAAAATTGGGCACAAAGTTAATTCATTTCACAATAGTCTTGTGTTATAGCTTGCTTTGTATCTATGTAAACATATTATAAAGTTCTTAAAAAATGCTCGTGATCAATTTCTTATATTTTGTACACTCCCCATCTCATTGTACTCTAAGGCATCTCTACTTTTAGCTAGCACCTTTTTGATGAACTGCCACTTTGACATTAGGATATAAATGGAATTCAAACTACTAGAGGCATAACTGGTGCTTCTAGA
Organism: Styphnolobium japonicum; assembly: GCA_023212625.1. Lineage (NCBI taxonomy): Eukaryota > Viridiplantae > Streptophyta > Magnoliopsida > Fabales > Fabaceae > Styphnolobium > Styphnolobium japonicum. Next base: position 21,860,964 of record JALBWW010000008.1, read on the forward strand.
GATCTATATGCCTTCTTAAAGGAATTTTAATATTTCTAGTTTTCCATTTAAGTGTGGTATCAATGGTATTGCCTAGTGAATTTTCAGATGGAACATGTATCAATACGATGGCCAGTTCTAAGATACAATTGAGTACCCACATTAAAATAACAAGTGGTTACTTTTATTGATAAACGGCTAATTCAAATGATAAGTGGTTAATTATGATTTGGCGAATGTAAAACCAAATTTGGTTAATTCAACTTAAATACAGGTTACAGTTTGAAGTTCTGATTCTAAAGAGGGCAGAAGAGATAAGAGAATGTTAAAGGCAACATTTGCTCCAGGTGATCAAAAGACAGAGTCATTTAAGCTGTTGAGTGGGCATGCCATACTAGTTGTTGCTGGTTTAGGTACTTGGAGAAGTGTTCCTAAGCATATAATTATGTCTTCATTGCAATCGTTGATGTAACCCCAACTTCTTTACTTCTTTTATTTTTTTGGTTTTAATCAAAGCATGACTCCAAGCCACAAGTAAGATAACTAGTTAACAGTATTCTTTTATGAAGATTCCAAAACATATATATTCGTAAAACTTTAATGGTGGGCTTGTTGGAATATGAATTTTTTTAAAATAAAACTTATTTTACATTTACTTAGTACAACAGAAATATAAGACACTTAAAAGTAGAGTGTAAATCATTTACACTCTACTGCACAAATTTTGAATTTTAATTCCCTAAAGTTCAAGTTGCATTTTATAAAATAAAGTGAGGAGTAGATCATTATGGATTAAAAAAGCAATTTATATTTTTATAAATTACAAGTAACCTTATAGCAATATATGATTAAGCACCCTGTTCTTTTATATGAGCTAATTAAATACATAAATTTTTACCATTCTTATAACATAAAGTGAGTTTAAAGTTAATTTTCTATCATGAAAGCAAGTTTAAAATAACATTTTACACTTTATTATACAAAAATTACTGAAAATCAAAACATTTCAATCCTACTATACCCGTAGGTAGCTTGTTCGTGAAACGACGGGATGATTGCATGTTTAATAGCTTAGGACAAAAAAAATTGGTGGTAGATAATGAATACTATGCAATATATACATAGTATTGGGCTTTGGGCTTATGTCTCCCACGGTCCTACCCACCTATATAACTAATTAACTATATTCTTCTTTATCGCATTTTTAGATTCATTATCTGACTGTATTTCTCTTTACCAGTCAATAATACTCTTCTTTATTTTTTTTGGGTACATTACATTTATTCTTTTCTGAGTCTGACTCTTTATTTGAGTGTCCAGCACAGCCATCGTTGGTGGTACCATGTGCTCCTTCCTAGTCCTAGAGCTGGTAGCCTGGTACTCACTTTCCTGCCTTGCTTTTAGTTTTGAATCATTCATTTTTGTTTTCTATTTTTCTTTCAATCCCAGCATTTAGCTCGAATATATTTTTGTCTAAATGTAGGTTTAATTATTGCTTTTTGGGGTTTGCAGTTAGTTCCTTGAGTACTTTACTTGTCCACACTTTCCTTCTTTAATACATGTACTGCAATTAATCTTATATGCCGATACTACTATTTTAAGCTCTTCAAGTTACCTGTTCTCATGATTGCTTTACACTTCTCTAGGGTATTGCATCAAGGAACATAAACTATTTGGGCCAGTTTTTGCTTTTAATGGGCTCCATCTACCCAATTGCCAAAAATTGTGAAAACAAAACTAAAAAGCTCCTCAAAATCAGATGACAGAAGGCTGCTTAGTATCAATTTTATGTATATTATGCAATTATGAATTTATGACTCTTGTTGTGACTTAGACGTTAATTATGGATATGGTATTAGTTTTGCTTAATTCTTTTAATTTGGTCTTTAATATACCAGGTTTTAGCTTCGGAGCACTACAACAAATTTGCCTTAAGCGTAGCCTAAAATATATAAAAGCATAGCCTTTAGACCTAAGGTAACGCTTATCAGGAAGTGACCAAATAAAGTATATCTTTTTCTTAAAGCAACACTTTTAATGATGCAAAGGCTACAGTAACTAAAAAGCATTGTCTTTTCATTGCATAAAGGGAACGCTTTTAAAACAAAAGTTACGCTTTTTCCTAACCTATAACCACGCTTGCCAAGAGTGGTTACTATGACTACGCCTTAAAACATTGCCTATTGTGAACTTTAGGCAATGTTTTTAAACAATAATGCTACACTTTGCCTTTAACCTATGACTATACTTATTAAGTGTGATTCTTCTTCACTATAAGCAACATTTTTTAAATAACTTTGAAAGTGTTTCTATTTGTTGTTCCGCTTATTTGGGTTAAAATTCATGATCGCATTAAAAGTTTTGCTTCTTTCTTAATGTGTTTATTGTCATCAATTATGAACTTTAATTTTATATTTAATTAAACTCTAATAATATATTATAAAATAAATTGACATTCATTATAAAATCAAAAGTATTATATAAACTACTACCATAAATTGTTCCAACATCTAGCAGTGAACATAACCAAAACACATTTATAAAGTTCATAATGTATGAAACACCATTATCATTGCCTATCTTTATATACAATAGTATAAGATTAAATAGCTCCATGGCCTTCAACTCCAAGTGCATCACCAAAATTTTCCTACATATTTAAATGGAAATAAAGGATTAGCAGTTAAAAATAAGCTTTTAAAAAATAAGATGACCATCAAATTAGATGAAAGCAAATTAGATGACCCATAATAAAAGCAAACTCATACAGTAAACCACTCAAGACTATGGTTCTTTTCAAGAACTCTTTTAGAAGTAATCTCCATAAATTCATTTGATGGCATCTTTCCAAAATCACTAGAAATCTTCAAGAAAAATTCAGGTATCCCAACCTTATATGCCTAATCTAAAAAAGCAAGATAACCTGATCAGGAAGTTACTAATAGTCTCTCTTACATTGTCAAATACCATTCAAGGTTTCTCTAATCAAGGTTCCCACCTTTCTTTCTAAAAACCATAGACGAATCCCCGATCTTTACAAGCTATAAAACCAGAACCAGCTCAATCTTGTCATAGTTAAGTAGGCTACTACCTGTCTAATAGCATAAAAAGGTTGGGCATAAGGTAACTTAGCAGTTCACATGTCACATTCATAACATATAGTGCCAGAAAAAGAAAAAGAAACAAAACATACAATAAAAATCACCAATAGCAATAAAGAAGGGAAAGAAAAATTCCCCGCATGATAACCACTCTCAAAAAACAGAACAAGGACAATGAATGACTGGCCAGGCACCAAGAAACTACTGGCTTACAACTATTTTCATTCGTTTTAGCCAAAAGGAAATACATATGTATTGAGATAGTAGTTGCCAGTTTGGAAGCTAAATATATCAAGCAAGATACCAACATCACTCAAGTTCATTTTGGTTGTGCAAACCTATCCAAAAGTAAGCCATTAAATAATTCACTAGTAAGCCACTGAAATTTCACAAAAACAAACTAAAATTTGTTACTTATGGAAATATAAAACGACTTGTTGAATATAAACATGGAATACTGACACAATATAAAATTAAAACAAATAGAAATTTAGAAAGACTTGCATGTAATACAAGCATCTTTTAGTGTTTATCAGGCAAAGGGAACTTAATCTGTGAGTACCGCTAAGGGTTGTGACATATCATGACTTTGGAATAAAGCAACCTCTCATCTCCCAACCAAAAAAAAAAAAAAAGATATGAGAAGAATGATTCTTGCTTTAAAAAAATAGTAATGTTATGGTCAATGAATTATAAACAAACCCTGTAATCTAGAATTTAATGATAAAAAATTATGGTCTTTAGGTGAAGAATGACAATAACCCCCATTATGGTCTTCAGAGACTTACAGTAAATTAATCTTGCTGAATCATTTTTGTTTTTGTGCAAAATGATTGCTAATTTGTTTTAGACAGAAAAAGATAAAATAAAATTGATTTATTTTGTTTTGATTTGCCTTGGACTCTTGTTCATTTATGCTGACTATTATTGATGTTTCTACCCTGCAACGACAGAATCAAAGGTGGGTGGGGTTGTGATAAACATATTTTATATGCATAATTTAGCACATTTCATTGGTCTATTCTTATGAAATTATTGCATATATGAAGTGAAAATTGCATAATTCCTCATATATTGGTTATGTTGTTACAAATTGAGCAGAACACCCGAAGGGCTATTCAAAGTAGTTGTTGAACCAAAATATCATGAACTTGGATGTTGATATCAGTATAGCTCAAACAGAAGAGAAATGAAGACCTAAACTCAGTGAATTTTGGGTTACATCAAATTCAGGACAAATCAGAAAATTCCTGCTCAAACCTATACTCGGTTATTTGGTGATTTCTCAAGATCTAACCGTTGGATGTAGCTGAAATTTTGATATGTCATGCACGACTTCATTCTCTGTGACTTTCATAGAAATGAAGATTTCCATATTAGCACCGGAAGTGGGTCAAAATTAGGCAACAAGTTGGTGGCTGTCATTATTGATATAATCTGAGTAGTTTCGGAAAAATTGTCAGAGCTCAAGATCCAACCGTTAGATCTGGCTGAATTTTTGACATGTTCTTCACGACTGCATGTGCTACAACTTTCATGAAGAGAAGATTTCCAAATTATGCAGGAACAATGACGAATTTGGTAATCTTCGGAGCTGAAATTTCAACCCATGTGCAAAGAGATTTGACAAAATTGTAATTGAATAGTTCTAGCCTTTGCCTATAAAAGGAAGGCATTTGCCACACTTAAGGGCATCCCATTTCTGAATTCTCTCATTGTAGTCTGAGTTAGGGGTGAAACTTTGATAAATTGTGAGATTTATACTTTGATTTCAAGGTTAATTCTTCCAATTTGTCTAAAGTAAATCCCAAAGCTCTTGTAGTTTGTATAATATATTCTTCATCTTATTCAAGTTTCTTCATTTTGATGTCTAGTTAAGGTTCTTCCTAGAGTTAGGGGTGAAGCTTTCATAAATTGTGAGATTTATACTTTGATTTCAAGGTTAGATCTTCCAATTTGTTTAAAGTAAATCCCGAAACTCTAGCCCGTTGTGTTCTTGTCAATACCAAACAACCACTTTCATTTCTATCATGCTTTTCACTTATTCTTTTGTTTCCTTTAATATAATGAGTAGCTAAATTTCTATACTAGGATTGCAATTTGAACTCACATATAATTTGATTCGTTTATCATATCCAAGAGTAGGTTGATTATCTTGAATTGTTTATCTTACTTGTTCTTAATGCTTTTAATTAATTGGCCATTAATTAAATTGAATTGATAAACCTTAAGCAACTTGACAAAAGGATTTTGGTTTTAGATCTAAGTAAGATAATATATGATCTTTGTGCGAAAGCCTTGAGTTCATATAGGATAGACATATACCTATATGACATATGTAACCATTAATGAAATCGGAACTTAATGAATTCTTGATTATTTGATAGACATAGACATATAGTTTATCATTAATTAAGGATATTTCTATTTGACCATCGAAATAGGCTTATAGATAAGTTAAGGATTTCTAGTTAACAATTCAAATAATTAATTGATCTTAGATAGAAGTAAGAGAATCAAGTAAAGTGTGAGGAATAATTGCAATCCTAGGCTTGGTTAATTTGATCATTAAATTCTTCTTCTTGTATACTTTAATTTTTAATCTTTCATAACACTTCCTCTTATTAAGTTATTTAAATAAGATTGAGTTTTGTAAAGTTTTAATAGATAGTTAAATTTAGAATTAATCCCTGTGGGTTCGACACTTTCTTACTATTATGTAACTTGATTTGCGATAACGTATACTTGCGTTCTGATTTACCACATCAGGTTGGAGGCTATCTCTGGGGTTGGCAGGTATCCCAGCACTGCTCCTAACCTTGGGGGCTACCTTGGTGGTGGACACCCCCAACAGTCTCATTGAGCATGGTCGCATGGTAGAAGGAAAAACTGTGCTGAGAAAGATTCGGGGCATTGACAAACTTGAACCTGAGTTATAAATTGCATAGTATATTTGATGATATTACAGTAAACCATTGCTAAAAAATTATTTCATCTTTCTATAAAGATAATATGAATTCAAAAACTCCCAGGAAATTAGAGGAACAACAGTAGTCATAATCGTTGACATGAATCAACAAGTACTAAAGAACTCCCTATTAACTATAAAAGGTCCTCAAATTTGAAACAAAATTAGTAAATATAAAAAGCAAAATAACATCAATAAATATTAATCTGAAACCCATAATCTTCAAAATAAGCTACAACATTGCTAACATCACTTCAAATGCAGATGACTTAAAAATCATACCTCAGCAAGATACTTCTGCACAAACTCAGATCCCACAACTCTGATGAAGGCAGTAGTGGTATGAATAGCAATAGCCTTTGCAAGCATTGTTTTACCAGTGCCAGGGGGCCCATATAGTAAAACACCACGAGGAGGATCAATACCAATTTGTATAGTTCATGGTGTGTAAGGGGTAGCTCCACAGCCTCACGAATTTCCTGTTTTTGGATATCACATTCTCCAATGTCCTAAAATGATTATAACAGTAGTATGGGAACTTGAGATGAAGATAATACATACAAAACAGAATGCCTACCAAATATACCACAAAAAGAAATTTTTACTACTTACCTATAATCAGTGTAATTAGCTTAACCAAAATAAATTATGCTATAGAGAAACAGTGTCTATAAAACCCCATAATACATAATTCAAAGGCGCATCCTGGGTATCTCCAAGTAATTGTAGGCAAAAGTTTGTCTTATAGCCTGAATATCAATTTTTCCTTGCATAAAAGGGTCAAGGCCTAGCTTAGTGAAAAATAGTTGCAAACTCCAAATTTTTTTAAACAATTAGCACAACTTCCATAACAAACAATAAAGGTTGGAAAGTTTAAGGCTAGCTAGTATGTACAGAACAACCTGTTAATTAAATGTAAATTTTAATGCATATAAGTCACTACTTTTATTTCTCTTTATCTCTTTTGTTTCTTTTTTTCTTTCTTTTGGGATTAACCTTACGTGTTTCTTTTAGTCATAATGATTAAGTTGGTGTCAGATTTTAACTTTAAAGTGGATGTCGTGGCATGTTCTAAAATTGAAGCAAATCAACATAGAGATGTAAATAATAAAGTATAGTTCTTGTGTGAAAGTGTAATTGCATCTATGACTTATTTAATCTTATATTTATGTAATAAAGCTTTCAATAAGCTTTGCTGATGGAACGATTAACCACATGAGTTAACACCAACCACATGAGTTAACACTTTATTTTGCAAAGATCTATTTTTTTTATAACCTTTATTAATTATTATCTATGTGGTGTCTATCTCCTGCTGCCACGTGGTTTGAGTGAGAAATAGCATTATCTAGATAGAGTGAATTTGTGGGAAATGGTATACAGACTTCATAAAGATTTTGTGAAGCGTGAACATAACAAAATATGGGTAGCGAAGACAAGACACTGCCTTTACTAAATAGTTTTCTTAAGGCACTGTCTCTCATGGTCACCCACATTGCTGAAAGATGGTCCTATAGGCAATACCATAGCTGCATGAAACCAAAAACACCCTGGGACGCCAGACCCCCATCTAGCGATTGGATTCTCTACAATGCCAAAGCTATCCACCTAGCCCAAGACAAGATTGTGGCTGTGCATTTTCTTGAGGTTCTTTCTTAACATTTTAAAGTAAAAATCAGAAAAGTGCATTATTATAGGGAAACATTTGTAATAAAAGTCATTTCTTAGATAGCCCAAGACAGGATTGTTGGCAGTGTCACCTATGCATTCAGCTGACACTCAGCTGCTGAGAATATACAACTTGAACTACTTTCCTACCTCTACTGAAACTGAGATCATCTAATATTACCAAGAAACAGGGGGATCCTATCAAGAAACAACTGAACTAAATTGGACCCTTTAAACATGCAGAAACTATTCTCTGTTCCTCTCAATGCAAGAACAGAACTATAAGCAAACTAATTTTGATGTAAATTAGTTATCTGGGTATTTATGAGAAGACAAAAATAAAGAAACTATTTTAAATTCAACAAAACACAGATTCATTTTTTTTCCTTTAATTTTTCATCTTCAGATTATGTCAATGAATGATCTTGACGAAATCAGGAATCAAGCAGAGAGGAAGAAATTGATACCTTGACTTAATCGCTTCCTAGACTTCAAATTCGGTAGGTTTCAGAGAAATAGTATCGGTCTGCTTGCAAAAGGTTTCAAAAGGGGTTGAATCTATTCAATTACACCACCTAAAGCCATTTTCTGCAACAGACATTCAAAGATTTAGTAAACTAAGTCGTACACTAGGCCCTTTAGGAACAAAGAAGAAAATACCCCACAATGAATGAAGTAATGCATAAACTAAAATGAATAACCCAAAGAAATCAAGATTTTGCACATTACTATTGATTTTAATTTCTTATCTTTCTTCCCCAGTTGATTTGCTTCTTCAAGTTCATAAATTTAAGAAACTTTGATCCACTCCAGCACCGTCACTATCAGATTGGATATGATGGTATGAATAAATGATAACCAAATCCAATCAAACAGGACTAGCCTTCAACTTAACAACCATTGCATGATAGAAAAGTATAAGCAAAATCCAAGATCTGCAGAACCTTGCCCTCTCTTTAGACTGAAATTTCAAGGATGTGCAGGCCTGCAAGCAGACCTGGACCCTAAAACACACAAAGAAGCAATTTTGGCTATTATATTTTCGCCCTACCCAGTTAAATTAAACAGTTACAAACCCACAACAACAATTTTCAACAACTGAGAAAACCTTATACAAGAAAGAAAATAAAATAAAATGGATCCATAAAATCGAGTGTTATTCTTAATGTATAACAATTCTGAAAATTTTCAATTTGAACATAAGGGTGCAGGACCATACAACACCCTATGCTCAGAAATCACTGTTTAAAATCTAAATCCAATCAAATAAAAAAAAACCAAATCAGAGAAAACCCATTTTCAGATTCAATACAAAGAACTAATAAACCATCATAAGAAATTGAAACAGTGAATTGAAAAGAACCTGGAAGAGAATTGAAGTTGGAGATCTGAGACAGAGGGCTGGGCCGAGAATCGCCCGAGGCAACCAGAGCAAATGGTGCCTTCGCTCTCGCTCTCACTCTCACTCTCAGGCACGCCCTTCCCAAACTCCTTCTCTCTATCTCTCTGTCTTCTCTCTCACTCACTCACTCACTGTGAACAAATGGAAAAGGGTTACAGATTTTTTGAGAAAAAATTTAAAAAAAATGGTGCGGGCGTGGTCAGTGGAGTGGCCTAGTGGGGCTAATTAGCTCAAACCAACTTGTAGTGTTGTGTTTTTGTTTTTGCCTCCTTTTTCAAAGTGCAAAGAAATTTGGGAGAGAGTGAAGAAGAGTGGGAACCTGCTTAAGGATCTTCGAAGTGCCTTCAGGTTCGTCAGCACACAGGTTCTTTGAAGGGAGAAGACGCTGCGAACATAGACAAAAAAAAAATGATTAGCACAATGCAAAATAAAAAATGGACAAATCGAAATAGCACAATGAATGTACCTGGGCTCGTCGACGGTAGGTGATTGCTCAACGATGGTGGCCGTAAGCTTAGTGGCAGTAGCCACAACGATTTTTTGTAGGAACGGTGGAAATCCTTGCGGTGGGGGTTTGCTCAAGCAGGGGGAACTTTTCTGACCAGGATCTTTTCGTTTTTGTTTTTCAATTTTTTAGTGTATAGAAATGAGTGGGAAAATAAAAATAATTTCGCGGTAATTTTAAAAGTATTGGGCACGTTCCAAAAGCATTGCTTATAAAAACTACAAAGAAGAACCCCTGTGAAGCGTTGCCTATTATGTATTCAAGTGTATCTAATTAAAAAATTATATAGCAACGCTTATGAAGCATATTCTTTGTAATCTAAAGGTACGCTTGATAAGCGTTGCTTAAAGATTGTTGTCAAAACCCTCCTCAAATGCCACCTATGCGAAAGTGTTGCTAATAAAAGATTTAGGCCACACTTTTGCTGCATTGTCAAAAATAAGTGTGGCTATAAGCCAAATTTGTTGTAGTGGAGATTGATCATGTTGCATTGACAATTGATTCTGATGAACTGGTTGACATTGTAAACAGTGGAGGGATAAGTGGAAGAAGATATTTTCAAAAATCTTCTTTACAAAGTTGGATTTCATCTAACATATGGAGATACTCCTTTGCAGCCAAAAGTTACTTTAAAGAGAAAAACTTTCAATGGATGTTGGTGCAATTGCTAGGTTTTTGACTCGACATCGAGTATATCTTGATGATCATGCAAAAGTAAAGTGTTTGCTTCTTCCAACCAAGCTCTCCGGTAATTGTGATGGGAAAAGGACCGCCAAGGCTGATGAGTTTTTTCCTTTTATTTTTAGAACTTGTTTGAACTTATTTTATTGTATAACTTTGCTTTTTTTTTTTTTGTAGAACTTGTTTGATCTTATTGTATAACTTTTGAAGTTATCAATAAATTTATGACATTTCATTGTTTTGCATGAGCTAAATTTGTATGTATTGAATGTGTTTCTATGCACGTTTAATTTGGCAAATTTTAATAAATAAAATTCTTTTTTTATTATTCTATTAGGATTAGCTATGAATTGTTAGATCAACTACATACCAGCTACGGATTAGTTACGGATTGTTCTTAGTTAAAATTGAAAACATTTTTTTTTTATGAAAGTTAGCTAGGGATTAACTATGAAAAATTTGTAGCTAAAATAGAGTAGATGCAAATTAGCTACCAAAATATTTTGTAGCAAATTAGGGATCTAGATTTTGTTACGAAAAATTTTATAGCTAATCCCTATCTAATTTGCGAAATTCTTGTAGTGTGAGGCTTAGTGTTTATTCAATGTTTGACATAAGAGTTTCCTAAATAAACTAATAAAAAATAGTTATAAATGTAAATATTAGAGTAAATACCCATTTTGGTCCTTTGAAGATATATCTGACATCACATTGGTCATCCATTTATGAATACATCAAATTAATCATCCGAAAATATATGTGACATCAAATTGGTCCTTAAATATCTTATTTTTTCCATCAAATTAGCCTTTAGAATAACATCAAATTGGTCTTTGAATGATGAAATTAATGACATTAATTATCATTGAAAGACTAATTTGATGTCATTGATAAATAGAAGACCACTGTGATGTCGCATATATATTTAGAGGACCCAAAATAGATGTTTACTCTAAATATTACTATAATAAATATAATTGAACAACAATAACAAATTTTCTCTCTTTATTTTTATCATTTTTTTCCACAATATTTATCTTTTGTCCTATTTTTTCCATCTGTTAAATAAGTTTAAATAAAAATTATAATAAATTTTTTTTAAGATTAATAACTAATTTTTCTATTTTTCTTTATATTTTTCTCTCCGTCTCTTTAATTTTTTATAGGGTTGTCAAACGGGCCGGGCCAAAATTGTTCACATTTAAACAGGTTGCAAATTAGTCAGCCAGACTTATCCCGCATCAACTCGCGAGCCTAAAGGGGTCAGCCGACGAAACTTCTTTTTTTTTACTTGTAAACTTTGAAATAAATTTAAATTTAATAATCTCAAATCAAATATTACAATAAATAACATAGTATTGAATGCTTTAATCTCATTTAAAGGGTTAAGGGATAATTTAAACAAATAAGTAATATAAACTTATGAAGTTTGACGAATGTGTTTGTGTGTGAGTTGTGTCATTGCAGCATGTATAGTATGTACATTTTGTACTTTTGTTTGAGAAAAGACTATTTAATTAACTTTTAATTTTTAAATTGAAATTTTTTCTTTGGTTATAAACAAATTAAAACTAAAAAATAAATAAAAAAATATGCGGGCGGCTCGCGAGCCTTGCGGGATTGGCCCATTTGATTTGCAAATTAAACGAGTCGATCTAAAATTACCCACATTTTTACGGGTCACTAATTTTGAAATTTAACTTGTATAATTTATGTAAATAAAATTGAGTTGTCCCAACAAGTTTGACCCGTTTTGACGGTTTTAATTTTTTTACACACATACATTATGTGTGTGATCATGGCTAGTCAAATTAAGAGAGAATTGCTCAACCAAAGAAAATTAAAAGTTAATTGTAATCGAATAATGCTACACTCGCATAAATTAAAACAAAAATTCAACTAGTGTAGTTTTTCAGAGTTGTTAATTTTTGTGTGAATAGCTTTACGTTAATGCAATTGTTATAAAAGCATTTTAATGCGTTGTACTATACCTTTTGTACACTTTAATATTTGTAGTTTTAGAATTAGCTTATTGACAAATGAGATAAACACAACTTGACAACCCAAATTACTTTCAAGCATTTAAGTTAGATGTCTAGAATTGCTTTTACAGTGGTTCCTTAGTTTTCAATTCCTTGAGTTGACAGTGGGTTGTCCTCCAAAATCTCCCCGTGTAATCAAAACAATAATGGATTCGGCGTTAGCTATGATGATATTAAAAGAAAAGATTGGGAGAAAATATTAATCGACATGATTTTAACTTATTTACAATATAAAAAGTTCTTTACTATCAGTTAATCATGTGATACTTTCTACTAAAAAATAATTAAATTTCTTTTACTAAAAGTGAAAAATAATAATTACTTTAATAATGTGATACTTTAATTATGAAATGTGATTTAATTAATAAATTAAATTTTATGCGAACAAACTTTACTTATAAAAAAGAGTTAATACCAGTATATCACATTCAAAAAGTGTGGAGACACTCTGTCATCTTACAAATTAAAACAATGTAATATTATTTATTGACAATATAAAAGTTTTACATTAACCAAAAAGGCGGTATTGCATCTGATTTTAAACTGAAATACTCATGCCGTACGAATTGGCTCCATGCATGTATGGTATTATGCAATAGGAAATATTTAGAAACGATGAGAGAATTTTTTTGAGTATATATAAGCAAAGCAAGTTGGTTCAGGGATGGTTGGGGATCAAACCTGCGATTGCCAACCAAGTGTTTCATTAAATATATTGAGCACAGTTCACTGGTCAATTCATATTGTTCAAGATAGAAATTCATATGCTCTTGTACTGCTATGAAAACTTAACTAATAAGTGTTGGTTGGTCGTAGATGTTTTCAAGAAATATATTGACGAGAGGAGGGAATTTCAAGGTGTCACTCACCAGAGTCAGTTGGTCATGTTAAGCCTGTATAAGGCAGGGAAGGAAGAAGTATTACTGCAGGGGCAGGACATGGACTTCTCAAGGCTCGTCTCCATCAATCAATCCCACAGCTAGGTCCTCAGGTAGACAGGCATGTTGGCAGAGCCTTAACGATTCCAAGGCACCTCAGAATGGCCAAGTTAGAACCCAGAAACTACATGGGAGAATCTAGCCAATCAAGCAGCCACATACTAGCTCTTCTGGAATTGGCAAAGTTAGACTTTTACATGATTCAATGGCTGCACCAAAGAGAATTAGCAGAGATCTCCAGGTGACTTTGTGCTCCAAATGATGACTATAACAAAGAGTTGAACTAAGGGTGTGCTCGGTGAGAGTGAAAATGGGAATTAAGGTGGAAAACAGAGTAATTAAAAATGATTGGTGAATGTAGACAGTAGACGTATATTATGTCCCAGTCCAACTATCTTACTGGATCCTCCAATTTCTGTTTTCCTATTTTGGTTCCTACCAAACACACCGTAACTGTCCTACCATTTTCAGTCTAATACTCTAACTGTAAAGCATATACGCTTTGAAATGCTGCATGTGACAAAGTTTCACTTTGATTAGTTTAGGTGGTGGAAAGAATTAGGACTTATTGATAAAGTTGGTTTTGCTAGAGATAGACCATCAGAATGCTTCCTATGGACAGTGGCGATTTTTCCAGAGCTAAGTTATTCAATTTGCCGCATCGAACTTACGAAAGCCATCTGCATATTCCTAGTTAAATATGGATGATAAGTTGATAACTGCGACACTTACGGCTCATTGGACGAACTTGTTCTTTTCACTTGAGCAATCAGAGGGTCTGCAATCAGTAAACTAGCATTGAAAGTTTGAAAAACATCTCATCCAAACAGGCAATTAAACAATGGAAAATACTAAATATAATTTCTAGGGCCGGTCCGACCCACTAATCTGGCCCACCACAAGCTGCTTGGGCCGGGCTTGGGCCAATTCTAATGGAATAATCAAGCCTAAATTGAGTCAAATGCCTTTGGCTCAATGTATGTCATGGGTTGGATCCGAGCAACTTGACCCGGTCTGAAATATGTAAATACTTATATTTTTTGACATAAAAAATTTAAGTTATGTCGATTAAATATTAATTTTAAATGTATATATTTAATTATTTATATTTATTAAAAGTTTGTTAGTCATAAAAGTATTAACATACAATATAACATTTTAAATACATCGCACAATATAACATATTATACATATAATTACGTTACAATTTAGATTTTGACAAACTTCGGGCTGGCTCAATCCCGACTCGATTAATCACAGACCCGACCATGACCAGATCTGCTCAGGTTTAAGGTTGGATATGAGCTTAAAAAATTGGCTCATTCAAAATCTCAGGCTAAGACCAAGCCAAGTTAAACTCGGGCAATGACACCCCTAAATTAATTTCCATCTAACTAACCCAAATTTGAAAGTACTATAATTTCCAAAAATCCCAATTATTGTTAACTAAAAAGTTTTAATTTTTTTTTTTTATAAACATTCAGTTTATGGAAAGAAAGGCTACTCTATTATAAGGTTATGATATGACACATGTCTTAACGAGAACTTATAAACAAGAACAAGAAACAAAACTAAATGGTTTAAGCCAAGTGTTTCCATTCTTATTATCTAAACCAATGTTGACAATTAAACAATTAATATATTATACCAAGAAAGGATACGTCGTTAGAAGAAATTGTTGATGTTATCGAATTTTATCTCAATAAATATTTATAAAAAAATAAATACAACTTTCACACCTTTTTACTTAACAAGAGCTTAACTTTTATTGTTAATTGGTTTAATAAACAACTGTTAAATTTTACAAATATAAGTTTGTTTTTGTCTTTTATTATTTTAAATCAAATAACTAAAGGGACAGCATTGTTCTAGATGAAATTAGAAAAATTAAATTGATTCAATAAACAAATTAGATGGAGGGAAGTTATTAATTTAATTGAAATTAAAGGGAGTAAATTGCTTTGATAAGCAAGAAGGGGGGAAATTTAACAACCAAGTCAAAAGTTAATTTTTGAAGCTACAATATTTGAATTATCAGTATGGGTGTGAATGACCTAACAAAACAAATCACTTTCATGTGCCAAATTTGATTCTCTAAGATTTTTGTTTTGTTTGACTAATGGCAAGAGTAGGTTCTCACGCCATCTCGAACCAAATCATTTGACCAATAATCATATTAAGCAAAGCTGATTCACCCCCTGTTTTGTTTGAGTGGTGTACAATGTATACATGCAATAATTTATCGGGTTCTTCATTTTTTCTCATTTTTTTGGGATTTAGATTCTTTAATATAGGGATGTATTTTAAAAAATAAAATATGAAACGATAATTGTGTTTAAAATTTTACAAAATACAAATATATATATATATATACACAAAAATATACTCTATTAATTTTTTTATTATCAATAACTTACACCTATTATGTCAGAAAATTCAAATCGTAGCCTGGACGTCAAATAGTTTAAAGAATGGTCTGTGGTAAATCTGTTTGGCCCGTGAGTAATGTATAAATATGACATAGCTGCGGAGTTCGTGGACCATAGGTTTCTCTATCTGCAATTGGTAGGCCCATTCTTTCAATTCCATCAAATCAATTGTGGGTTTATGTTAAAAAATATTTACTTGGTAATTTATAATCACTTTTAAGTAATTTATAATATCCATTTAAGTAATTTGAAATCTAAACCTGTAAGTTTCAACATTATTGTTCGAGCTTAGTTCTTACAACCTCATAAATATAGAAATATTTTACATGCACTAGATAAATGTTCATGTATTAAATAATCTTGTCCCGTTGTAAAACAGCAGTAATTTCTATTATACATTTTGGTGTCTGATTACATTTTTCAAAATAAAAATTAGTAATATATATATTATTCAACTATTAATTTTTAAAAATCATATCAGATATAGTGGAGAGAGATATAAACACGTAAGCAGAAGCAGAAGCCAAACCACGAGTTCTTTATGTTATGTGGGTGGTTCTAGTTCTAGAAAAGAGACAAGGGGCTACCGCCAAAAATCTTAATTGGCCATTTTCTTCCCACTTTGCCATTTTCCTTTTGTCCGTGACTCAGAGAGACCGGGTCGGGTCGGATATTTGCCTGCACGTGAGGTGTAGAGAAGGTAGAGCATGGCTGGCAGGGCACCAAATTCTACGACATGGTGGAAATCCAAGCAGACGTAAGAGTCACGTGCCTGACGTTGACTTTGTCTTTTGTCTTATTTATCCCTATTTTTATTTTGTTTTATTATTTATATTATTGGCTTTCCAATCCAGAAATAAATAATTACAAAACAACACCTATTTCACGTGCCCTTCCTACAGTGCACACACCACACTACCAGTAGAGCTGGGTAACGGGCCAACCCGGCCCGGCCCGGCCCGTGACGGGTTTTTCTTTATGCGGGCCGGACCGGGTTGGCCCGTTTTAATGATGGGCTGAAATTTTTTCAACTCGGGCCCGGCCCGCGAAAGCCCGCGGGTTAGCGGGCCAACCCGCTAACCCGTAAACCTTTTTTTTTTTTTAATTTTTAATAATTTAAATTTAAAAAAGTGTGTATATAAGTGTAATATGAGGTCATTAGTTGAGTTTTTTGAATTATTTTTTGAAAATTTTTGATGTTTTTACTTAAGCATAAATATTAGATAAGTTAAACACTTATGTTGAAATTTCTTAATTGAGAGTATTTTTGTAAAATAGAATTAATTTTTGGTTAAAAAAATAAAAAAGGGTCGGCCAACCCATGCCACCTATTCAACCCGCTTAACCCGCGGTTAAGCGACCGCGCACTTCGATCCAAAATATTCGCGGGTTGAATATTACCTGGCCCTAACCCTTTAAGCGGGTTAAGCAAGAACGGCCACTACGGCCTCAACCCGTTTACCCAGCTCTAACTACCAGTCTACCACCTCTTACGAATGTTACCCTGTAGAGTGTAGACATCATTATAATAGTTTATATTATAAACTTTAATTATTATATGTAAATTATTATTTTTGTCAATAATTATTTCTAATATGAAAATTATAAACTATTTTTTAAATTTTTTTATAATAATTAATAAATATAATAAATGTTCCATTAATATAATTTTTGTTAAAACTTCTACAAATGTTTAACTAAAATTTCGCAATCTACCAAAAAAAAAAACACTAAAATGACGCAATTTCTTTATCAATTGATGGTACAGTTTGATATGGTATCCATCTTTTTGGACGCAAGAGAGAGAGGGATAAGACATGTTGACGTCAACATGCGAGCGCCTTATCTCATATTCATCTTCATTTCATGTTTAATTAATGGGTCAGTCTATCTTATCTTAAGTAATTTTGTTATCCTAAACTGAAAAAATATTTTTATATTAAAATAATAATTGAAAAATTAAATAGTTATTTATTACAAAATTACTTGGAAGTAAAAGTACACGCAGAAATATTATAGATTTTCTTTTAATTCATGGATAGAGAAATTTTTAAAACGATAATAATTATATAAACATTTCTTTTAATGATTAACATGTATAAAAATAACTTTTAAAAATAAACATATTTATAACATAATATATATAAATATATTTATAGCATGACACGTTTAACATTAAATGAAGTAACTCTAATAACAATACTGACCTATCATCAATCATGCATTTGCTGATGTGCATGTTCTTGTCTTTTCCTTTTTTTCTTTTTATGTTCTATTCTTGCTCTTCTTTGTAACAGAAACACATACGATTTATTGCAGTACTGATTGATACCTACTCTGAAGCCTGACGTCATTCTGTGGTAAGATTTTTTGGTAATTTTAACCCTTACTATCGTTAAAACTTATCTTCATTGTATGACAATGAACTCAAGTTTGTAGGTTGGGTCAATTGATAAGACATGTAATTCTTACACAAACAACGTGATATTATAACATTTGAATCTATCTAAATTTTGTCAAAAAATTCTGATAAATAACTTCTGATTATTTAATATATTTTTAATTAATTAATCTGCGATAATATCTATGCCATAATTCATACTTCTTAAGAAGTTATGCTTTAATTCACATTTTATATTTTTGTGATATTAGTTTTTTTCACCGATTACATCATTATTATAATTTAATTTCCACTCAATTTTTGTTTGATAAATAATTACATCTAATGTTCACAATAATTTTAGATAAAAGGAGTAATATGTTAAAAAAAATATACCCTCTGGAACTATTAATTTTTTAAAAACTGCTTGATTGTGAAATTAAATTATTAAAATTGTTCTACCTTTACTTTAACTTATAATCCTTATCTCTACTCAGGTCTTAAATCTGGTTCATAAAACAAAAATAATAATATAGCTGGCAAGTTTCACGAGGTAAGGAGGACGACTACTATAAAGACCGGCATTAAAAATCTGAAGTTGATGATCGCATTCACTTCAAGGTCTGATAGTGTTCTCCGCAAGAAACCAAAAGAAATTATGCAGTGCTGGCGTGATGGGGAGCTAGTGATAACTAAGCGTCAGGCAGCAGTGAATGTTCAAAAGGGAAAGCCTATTTTTACAAGTAAAAACTGGCCTGCTAGCTGCTCACACTCATATCACAGAAATTGCTTGTGTTTCTGAAATTTGGCATTGATTGCATTGCTTCAAAAGATCACATAGGTGTTGGGTTACTTTTTCAGACTTTCTACTTATATTAATTGTCAGTTGAGTTCGAATTTTTAGAGAATTTAGAGTATGTTTGTTAATAAAAAATTTATAAATTTATTATAAATTTACACTGGGAGCGAATTTTTCTCTCATTCAAACTTTTTAAACACCAAAAAAAAAAAAAGGTCGCATAGGCTACTCCCTAGGGATGTCAATGGGGCGGGACGGGGGCGGAGAGTACTCTTCCCATCCCCGTCCCCGCCTCCCAAATTTCCTTCTGTCCTCGTCCCCAATTCCCGTTTTGGGGAGCATTCTTCCCCCATCCCCATCTTCACGGATCCCCGCGATCCCCACGGGAATATCAAAAGTTCATAAAAAAATTAAAAAATTACAAACTAAAGCCCAATAAAATTTAAAAAAAAAATATATAATTAAATTATTAAATTTAAAATTAAATCATAACAAGTTCAAACTGAAATAATACAATCACAATATTCAAATTAAATAAAAAATATGAAAAGACTAAAATATTATTAATATTTATGATATATAGTACACATAATAAGTGGTATATATGTATTTTACTCGGGGCGGGGACCCCGCAGGGCGGGAGGTATGATCCCCGTCCCCATCCCCGAATTACCTTCGGGAGAATTTTGTCCCCAATCCCCATCCCCGCGAGAAAAAATTTCCCGCTCCCAGGAATCCCCATGTACAAATAAAAATTGACATCCTACTACTCCCCTATCCGCATGACATCACAGTAATAATTCAACCTCTATTCCCATCCCCCACACTTTCAGTCCTCAGAACACCAATCTGCTACAAAGAACCATCAATGCGATTGGATTGATGATGAAAACCACTGGGGAGGGTAATCCGAACTCTGAAGTCTGAAGTGCAAATCCCACTCAGACCCAAAAAAAATTATAATATTTCAAAGGAAGTTGGTATAGTCCGTAAATAAGTTTGATGTTTAAAGTAAATTGTTAATTATTTATTAATTATTAATTTCATAATAAATATTTAAATATAAATAATAATTAAATAAATATTTAATAATTTATTTTAAGTATTAATATCTTAAAAAAAATAAGATAAATACAAGAATAATTTCTTACTTAAAATATTAAAAAGAAGTACACAAAAGAAATTAGGCTTTTCTTTATACATTTAAATTCATTAACATGACTTTTTTAAATAATAAAATAATGTATAATAATTTTTTAATTAATTTTTTATTTAAATTACTGATAAAAAAGTATTCACAGGTTGATTTTTTATTAATTTTATCTTATATTATTAATATTTATTTCTTAAATTATTTTTAAATTTATTTTTTTAACAATTATTAATCCCGCGTCATAGTTTTTTTTGAACAATCATTAATCCCGCGTTATAGTTTAAATAGTTCATGAAAATATCAAACAGTGGTGTGAGATTAATAAATATTTAAAAAAAAAATCTAAAAATAATTTTATACATAAATATTAATGGTTTAAAATGAGATTAGTGAAAAGACTACCATATGCAGTCACGTAACTACTTTTTTATTAATTATTTAAATAAAAAGTTAACATAAAAGTTATTATATATTATTATATTAATTTAGAGAATCATATTGATAAATTTAAAATTACATATAAATTTTTTAAACTTTACCTATAATTAAAAGAAATTTATTTCATTTTAGCCAAGAAATTGTTTGCAAGGTGCTATATTTTGTTCACTTAATTTTTCCATGTTTGTTAAATTATTCCTAACGTCTTATTTTTTTTGAATTTTTGAATTTTGCCAAAGCAAAGCAATCTGAAATCATGCCCAGCGTTAGACGTAGTGGACATGGGAAGTGCACGCAGAAAAAATATCTCATGCCAGTTTGCAGATATTTACAAATAGACTGTAAGAAACTTCTGCAAGATAATAATAGTAAAGTGACTATCGTACTTTCTGGATTTGCGCGACTACGAAACCGTACTATTATTACCAACGCTACGAAACCGTACAATTAACAAATTTTCTTTTTTTGGATTAATGAATGCTAGTTAAATAAGTTTAGCTTCTTAGATTCGTGGAGATAAAAACCAAATTACATAATTTCATTTATAACAATCAAATTTCCAACAACTATGTTGTATATGCTTGTATAAATTTCTGTTTTGGATAGTTTGTTTTTCAATCTCTATATTACTTATAATTTGTGATAACTGTAATATTAATTTATTATCATTATAAAGAAAAATTGTCAATAAATAAGAAATTACTATATTATAATGATAAATATAATTTTTTACAGTATTTTTTTTTAAAAATGAAATATATAATTTATACATAGTTTAAATATTTAATATCATAAATAAGTTTAAATTAAATTCTTATAATATTACTTCTGATCATCCTCAAACTCAGTTGTAGTTTTTAAAAATCTGATACAATAATAAAAATACATAACTCAAATGAACCGTAGGGAACCCGAAAGAAAAAAGAAGTCAAAATTGATAAAAGAAAATTATGCTTTTATATTTATATGAATTTTATATAAATTATTTGAAGAATGTACATAATTTATATCATTTTAAAAAGTTAAAATAAAATTAAAATATTATTTATGAAGTATTATTATTATTATTTAAGTTTTTTAAGATATCTTTTTAGGTAACTGTGAAAATTAATTTTTTAAAATATAAAATTTATTTAAGAGATTAACATTTCTTAACAAATACTTTTTTATATATAAAAGTCAAAAATTAAACTCCTAATTATATATTTAAGAGATATTTAAGAGAACAAAATATCTATTATTTCTATATTATGTAGTATCATTTCTATTTATATTTGTAAGGTGCAAGATTGGTTGAGCGGGACAATATTTTGATGATAAAATCGAGGCAAAGTACGGTTTTTCCAAAATCCCCAATCAGTCGATCGCACTTGCCCATCCCCAATAGCATCTCTTTCAATTCATGTTTAATATAGAAAATTACACACCTCTATAGATTTTTAGTGGCCCATGGCAAAACATTCACTGGATATTAAGTATTAGAAAAAATTATATTCTCTTTTTTTAACATGAAGTCCAAATAATAATAAATGACACTCGTAAGGAATAATTTAAGTAATAAATAAGTTTAAATTTAATAGTTGAAAAATATGTGTAATATAAAAATTTAATTTTGTAAAAAAAATTATTTATGAAGAGATAATTTTAATATTATAAATAATATTAATTTCACACTAAAAAATATATAATTAAACAGATAATAATAATAATAATAATAATAAGATGATGCACATATTAAGACATAAAAGAAATAAGGGTGACACTACTAATGCCTTTAAAATAATATTTAAAAGGTATTTAATATATTTTAATAAAATTTTAATTAAAATAAATAATTTTATATTAAATTTTAGTTTTAAAATAAAATAATTTTTAGTTTTTAAAATATTAAATAT